>CM065486.1:18550212-19173464 GCA_032873175.1 Leptopilina drosophilae
TTCGTTGTCTCGTCCTCAAGATCAAAAAACGTAGATGTTTAAAGTTTTATGCGAGTTTGTTTCAATTAGAAAAAATATTTATTGAATTTAACTTGAATGATAACAAAGTGTAAACCTCAGAACAATTTTTTTTTCTTTTTGAGCTGAACTATGCTCTCAGATTGAGACAGCTGATCTTGTCTGAATAACAAATGAAATAAATGATTTATAGAAAGGTACGGAAAAATAATACGATATAGTTTAATTTAAGATCGCTACTGCAAAAGTTGATGATTCGGCTAGGGGTCGATTATAGAATCGTGCGAATGTAGACGATGATGATGTCCATCTTGCCGCACGACGAATAATTTCTATATTCGTTCCCGTGCGCGCTGCTGCTGATGTGGCAGCGTGTCTGGTGCTGTGAGCTGAGAAAATAGTGGTGTCCACACCACTTTCCTCTAGAGTGTCTCCTATCCAACGGCTCACGGTTTGCGACGAGGCAGCGTCGTACTTGTAATTTTGCGATTTCGAATTCGAGATTCCATTAAAATATCTCGAGATCTGGGGGTCCTTGCCTAGCTCGTTGCCCATTATAAGTGATATTGCTGCTCTGTAAATGTTTGCAGCGCTGAATGACTTGCATTGATTCAGGACTTCTGTGAAGAATTTCAACACGTTGGCAGTTGAATATTTGAACAATTCGATGTGCTCTTTGTGGCAAAATTCCCACCACAGTCTAATGGGTTTGGTATACCGTTTCAACGTGCTCTCAGTGATTGACTGGATCATGACATCAGCTGCTTCTTCGGTAGCTCCTCTCATCATGAACGCCTGCCTGATAGCAGAGCTACAACCAGGGAAAGATTCTGGTGTAGAGGGTGAGTCGATCTGTTAGGAGAAGACAATAGATTAATATGTGGTTCAAAATAAGTCGGTTTTTCGACGACTAGTGACATAAATAAAGGGTACCAGGGTTGTGTTGACCATCGAGTTGCAACTACGACCCCTTCCGCTTTATCTATTTTTATTTTCTATAGTATTCGTAGTACTACATAAAATGGAGGAAACGCGTAGAAAAACTAACTTCCCCAATCAATATTGAACGCATCTATGGCCAGAGAGTCTGGATCTATGTGCCAAGAAATATAAACATCACATTTACTGTTTGCCTTTGAGGCAAAGAGATCAAGGTCAAAGTTCCCGAATTTTCTTTTAATCTTTGAGAAGGTCCAGGGTGACAGTTCCCATTCTGTCTCTGGGGGAAGAAGTCGAGAGCCTTCGTCCACCTCTTTGTTTTTCTTTGAGGGTATATAAGAGGCGTAGACCCACAGTTCTCGTTCTTCACACCAGTTCCAGATGTCTCTGGAAATCTCGGTTAATGCCGGATACTGAATCCCCCCATTCTGTTTACGTAAGCGATGGCGGTTGTGTTATCCATTCGGAGTAGGATCTCACAAGCATGATCTCTCCTGGCAAAGCACTTCAAGCCCAGATGAGTTGCAATAAGTTCCAGCTGATTTATATGCAATTTGCCTTCAGTTTGATTCCAAACGCCAGATGCACCTAAAAAGGTGCATCGTTGTGTGGGTTTGACCTGGCTTTTGTCTCTGCTGATTATGAAGCCCAAGGATTCAAGAAGTTTTTGGACGATAGAAAGATGTGTGTTGCATTCATCCTTGGAGCTGGCGATTATGAGTATATCGTCAAGATACACAACTAGAGTTATTCCTCGACTTCTCAGCGTTTGGATGACAGGCTTGAGCAGTTTTGTGAATGTGAACGGCGCTGTGCAAAGACTAAATGGCAGGCATTTAAATTCGTAAATTACACCTAGAAAAGAAAAGCGTAAATATTTTCTATGATTTTTAGAGACGGGGACCATGAAATATGCGTCTTTGAGGTTTACATCGCGATACTGCATTTAATTTTCTGAGATACAATATTGCTTTTGAGATATTGAATTCCTCCTCTGATGTGAATTTCGGCGCACTAGGCACGGTTAACTGCCACGGTTCACTATCAAATGGTATTTCATAACCTTTGATGCAGTTCACTATGAATGGGTCGGAAGTTAATTTTTTCATTTTTAATAAATATTTTAGGCGACCAGCCGTTTTGCTTACCTCTAGTTCCTGTTCTGGTAGTTCGATGTTTTCCGTGCACCCAGAGTTTCTTGTCGACCCCCCCTCTTCGAACTCGTGCGAGGGTAGTTTCTCTTGGGGGGCCCCGCCAGTTTAAATGACGCTTATGCATGTTTGGTGCTGATGACTTCGTGTACTTGCTCGATATTTCTTTCGACGGCCCGGATCTCGTGATGTCCTTTCTCAACTTTTCCACTTCCTTGGTCGACTTTAACTTCTCGGCCAAATTTGCTCCAAACAGGAAGGCGTCTGCGTCTGTTTCCTCGGCGATGGTTTTTAAACGTACACTAAATGATGATAGAATAAATTATCGTCGAGTTAAATACAGGTTATGTTGAAGGTCGATGAGTATTCTGCCTACATCGATGATTGTCTCAAACATTTCAGCAAAATTCTTTACATCCATTTGCTGATGAGCTCATACTTGATTTTAACTCGGGGTTAAGTGCAGGTGCACTCATGGTGGGACAATTTTCCAGTGGTCGGTATTTTTTTATTAAATCACTTTTTGTGTCTTTCGACAGACCGGATTTAATTGATTTTGTCCACAGAGTGGCGATCGATTCGTTTATGGCGGCGCTGTGTTTGTTTTCGTCGTCAACGTCATTTCCTAGCAATTTCAGAAGCTCGTTATCGCTTGATACTAAATGAGGTGATAAATTTGCAACTCCATTATTTGATGCGTCGAACGCTGCGCCATCTTGTTTTTCGGAGCTTCGTGGGGTGCTTCTCGACTTGAAACGGCTTCTAAGAGAACGAGGCGTGCCTCTCCGACTACGCTCTACGTCTCTACTTGCACTCGTGCTTGACCAAGACGTTCCTCGCAGGTAACGCTCATGAAATAAGCCTCTGGCGTCAGTGGCGCCAAAAACTTCTACTATTTAAAATTACTGTGGCGGAACAAGCAGTACAACGGTACTAAGTTTTTTGATCTTGAGGACGAGACATCGAAATACAATTAGTGGCGCTGGTTTGTCGAAATTATTTGAAAATAGAAGAATAATTTTTGGGGGGAAGCAAATTTGTCTTTTAAGAACAGACTATAAACAACTACTTCAGTAAAAAATCTCAGGCTTGAAAAAGACGAATTTAGTGTTTTTGGATAACTAATTTTTTAGATAGGATGCAAAGTAAATTTTTTGTTGGCTCAGAATTAGTGGCGCTGGTTCGTCGAAATTATTCGAAAATAGAAGAATAATTTTTGGGGAGGGAGCAAAGTTGCTTTATATAAATTAATATAAATCACTACTTTAGTCTAAAATCTCAGGCTTCAAAAAAACGAAATTAGTCTTTTGGAAGATTAATTTCTTGGATAGAAATAAATAAAACAATAGGAATTATTTTAAAAAGGGAAGGGAGCAAAGTTGCTTTAATAAAAATTACTATAAACAACTACTTCAATCTAAAATCTTAGGCTTGAAAAAACGAATTTAGTGTTTTTGGAAGACTAATTTTTTAGATAGAATAAAAAGAAAATTTTTTTGGTTGTTAGGAATTAGTGGCGCTAGTATGTCGAAATTATTTGAAAATCGAATAATTACTTTCGGAAGAGAGCAAAGTTGTCTTTTAAGAAATGATTATAAACAACTACTTGAGTCTAAAATCTCAGGCTTGAAAAATACGAATTTAGTGTTTTTGGAAGACTAATTTCTTAGATAGGATGAAAAGGAAATTTTTTGTTAACTTGGAATTAGTTGCGCTGGTTTGTCGATATTTTTTGAAAATAGAGGAATAATTTTTGGGAAGGCAGCAAAGTTGCTTTATATAAATTAATATAAACCACTACTTTAGTCTAAAATCTCCGGCTTGAAAAAAACGAATTTAGTCTTTTGGAAGATTAATTTCTTGGATAGAAATAAGTAAAAAATAGGAATTATTTTAAAAAGGGAACAAAGTTATTCTAAAAAATTACTGAAAACAACTAATTAAGTCTAAATTCTCAGGCTTGAATAAAACGAATTTAGTGGCTGTTTTGTCGAAATTATTCGAAAAAAGAAGAATAATTTTTGGGAAGGGAGTAAAGTTGTTATTTAAGAACAGACTATAATCAACTACTTTAGTATGAAATCTCTGGCTTGAAAAAAACGAATTAAATATTTTTAAAAGACTAATTTTTTGGGAGGGAGCAGAGTTTTTTTAAAGAAATAACTGTAAATAACTACTTCAATCTAAAGTCTCAGTCTTGAAAAAAACGAATTTATTGTTTTTAGAAGACTAATTTTTGGGATATAATGAAAAGGAAATTTTTTTGATGGCTCGGAAGTAGTGGCGCTGGTTTGTGGAGTTTATTTTAAAATAAAGGAATAATTTTTGGGATGGGAGCATAGTTGTCTTTGTTATTTGGTAAGTCGTGGAAATAAACAAAAAGAATATTATTTAAGGAACACTAGTCACTTTATTTATTAACATACATTAGAATACACGATAGACGCGATATGCATTCGAGACCATAGCCAAAGACGAATAGTGACAGAGTCAGTGAGTGAATAGAGACATAAACATGCTTTAGATAGCAGCACTTCGAGCGCGAATCGTTCAAATAATCACAACACTTCCCCTTGATGAATAGCTCGATCATTCGTTAGACGGTTCCAAGTCCGATTTCCTTCAAGCAGCGTTGATGTTTAGATTTAGGCAACGGTTTGGTCATGATATCCGCTATCATATCCTCTGTACATACGTGTTCTAGCTTCAGCAGTTTGTTTTGTAATATCTCACGGATAAAATAATGCCTCACACTAATATGCTTACTTCTGGTGTGGAAAGTTGGATTCTCCGCCAGCCTCTGAGCTCCCATGTTATCGTTGAAAAGTTTAGTATCCGATAAATTTTTGAATCCTAATTCTGATAGAAATCTCTTAACGTGAATAATTTCTTTTCCAGCCTCGGTCAACCCCGTGTACTCCGCCTCAGTCGACGAAAGCGCAACAGTTTGTTGCTTCTTGGAATCCCATAAGATTGCGCTGCTTCCCAAAATATACGTATACCCTGTATATGATCGTCTATCAATTAGACAATTAGCCCAATTGGCATCCACGAATCCCTTCAATGTCTCGTCGTTCTTTTTGAATATCAATCCCAGTTCCGCTGATCCTTTTAGATACCGTAAAACACGCTTTGCCGCTATCCAATGCATTTTTCCATAGCAGTTATTAAATTGACTGAAGACACTAACGGCATGGGATATGTCAGGTCTCGTGCCCACAGTCAAGTACATTAATGCACCAACTAGTATACGGTACGGCAATCTGTCTTCATCTTCTGAGATTTGATCTGGTTTGATCAACTTCACATTTAGATCGATCGAGGTGCTGACGGGATTTGAATCTGTCATGCCCAATCGAATCAATAGATCGTGAATATATCCTGTTTGTTTTAGAACAATGCAATCAGATTCGTATGAAAACTCGATTTCCAGGCAGTATTTCGGTTTGCCAAGATCCTTCAATTCGAGTTCTTATAACAGAAATCCCTTCAATTTGTCGATTTTATTACTCTTCTTCGAAATTACTAAAATATCATCTACGTAAACAATGATGAATAAAGCGTCTTCCCCTCGTCCCACGGAATACACACAAGGGTCTGCGTTTGTTGAAGTAGCACCGAATTTTTTTAGTATTGCGTCAAATTTTTCGTACCAGTTTCGTCCAGCCTGACGAAGTCCGTAAATGAATTTCTGCAACAAACAAACTACATAATTCGTCCTTAAATTTTCAAGCATACTTTTGCTTTTGTTTTTATTTCGTTGTCGATTCGTTCTCGTTCAGTAATCACTTCCAAGGCCTCTGTAAAATAGTTAGGAACTTCCATGAATACCTCTTCCTTGATGGACCCGTTGAGCTATGCGGTTGTAACATCCAATAGTTTGATTTTCATTTTATATTTTACAGCAAGAGCGATAAGTAGGCGAATGGAACTTAGTCGAGCTACCGGCGCAAAAGTTTGGTTAAAGTGAACTCCCGGTTGCTGAGCGAACCCCTGAGCAACAATGCGTGCTTTCGCCTGTCAATGGATCCATCTGGTTTACAATTATTCCTTAAAACGAATCTGCTTCCTATAATTTTCTTGTCGAGAGGTCGATTCACGAGTATCCAAGTATCCTTTTTTAAAATAGACTTGGCTTCTTCTCCTATTGCTATAAGCCATTCTTCTTGATCAGGTCCTGACACTGCTGACTTGATAGAGATTTCCGCTGTGAGAGCTTCCTGTGTTTGACCAAAAGATGCTGTCTTACTTATTATCATGTTGTATCGTTTCTTGGGTCTTCCTCGTTCTCCTGTATATACTTTTTCAGGTCTTCCTGGACCTCTAACTAATTCGACGTTCGGTGCGGCTTGTTCGAGATTCTCAATTTCTTGTATTTCAATTTCATTTTCTTCAGCTTCATTTTCCTTACCTTGATTCTCTGCCGGTTCTTGAAGAAAATGATCGTCGTTCCGGTTGTTTTGGATAGGTTTGATTTCGATATCGACCATATGTGGAATTTTAACACCGTCGTACATGGAACTTTCCGAAAACAAGTTTTCGTATTGATATTCCGTTGACCTTGACGATTGATCAAGAAACTTGACGTCGCGTGATACTACAATCTTCGATTTTTCTGGAATCTACGTTCTACCACATTTTTCTAAGTATTCGTTAAATTCCGTAGAGATATATTCTCCTCCGTTGTCCGACTGCAAGAACTTGATTTTTCCATTTCCCTGTGTTTCTACGAGAGCCTTGACAGCTTTGAATGCTTCAAGAGCTTCACTTTTCTTCCTGAGAAAACGTATCTCACACCATTTCGAACTATCGTCAATAAAAGTTACGAAATACTTTGCACCACCTTTGGACTCAACACGCATGGGTCCACATAAATCACTATGAATAATGTCATGATTTTCACTTTTCCGATTGGATCTCGTTGGGAAAGGAGTACGCGTCATCTTTCCTCGTAAGCAAACTTCGCACTCAAAATTATTTTCGAATTCCTTAACGTCTAGACCAATGATAACGTTATCCCGTTGTGCTTTCTTGAGATCACAGACGTTTAGATGCCCAAGGCGTCGATGCCATGCGACTAAGTTAGACGAGTG
The DNA here is from genome assembly GCA_032873175.1 of Leptopilina drosophilae. Lineage (NCBI taxonomy): Eukaryota > Metazoa > Arthropoda > Insecta > Hymenoptera > Figitidae > Leptopilina > Leptopilina drosophilae. The sequence continues at coordinate 18,557,414 of CM065486.1, forward strand.
AACTTCACTTGAATTTGCAGCTTCCAAAGATTTCCGACACGGTTATTGTTTTAATTCGTAATTATAATACAAATCACCGACACGATTCGCCGTTACTTTAATATTTCCGTCACTTCCGATCACAGTCGCACGATCTCTAGTGAATAATACTTCATGTCCCTTATCCGTCATTTTCGCAACTGATAATAAATTTTTTCGTAGATCGGGAACGAATAGCACTTCAGTTAAATTAACATTTTTTACTTTACCATCAAGTTCAGCAGCAAAAGATACGTTTCCTTTTGCTGTGATTTCTGTAGATTGATTACTCGCCAAGTTTAACTTTCCACGTTTTGAAGTGTCAATTTCTGTGAACAATTGCTTATCATAACATAGATGTGAAGTCGCTTCGCTGTCTACGCACCACTTAGAATTACTGGTACAGTTTTCAGCTTTTAACACTTCATGCGTTTGTTTTTCCGGGAAACACTCAATTGCACAGAGTACCACATCATCTTCCGCACTTTTTACTGTATAACGCGTATTTCTATCATTTTTTGGACAGTCGACAGCTTTATGACCAATTTCTCAGCATCTGTGGCATTTATGTTTAAAAGAATTCTGTTTACCACTAGCACTATTGTTCCCTGTACTCTTTTTCTGATTCCAACGTTTCGTAAACATTGCGTTTTGTGTCGTTCCGCGAATATCACTTTTACGGGCGTCACTTTCTTCTATCACCTTTATTCGAAGTACTTCCGGCGATGGCAAATCGTCTCTTGACTCGATCGCGCATCTAAAGTTTTCAAAGCTTGGCGGCAAGCTATATAATAACATAATTGCTTGCAAATCTTTATTAATGTCAACATCTATTTCGTTTACTTTATCTCTAGTATCGAAGAATTTTCTGACATGTTCGCGAATGTCCTTGCCATTTTCCATCCGGTGTAGTAACAGCTGTTTCAATAAAGTGGCCCTTCGGGCAGGCCCATTTGATTGATAAATAGTTTCCAGTCGTAACCAAACTTCCCGAGACGTAACGCAACCTTTTACTTGCTTTACCTCCGACGGGTGAATAGACAAAAATAAATCCGATTTTGCCTTACTATCGGCGTCGCTCCAGTCTCTAATGGCGTCTTCCATGGCGCTTCTCTCGATGGCATCGTAATTCTCCCATTTACATACATCCACGTGTCGTTTTTAATAAGCAGGGCTTCCACTTGCATCTTCCAAGTGTCATAGTTCTCCTTAATTAAACTTTCGATACACGACCACGCTGTGACACTTCTCGCAAACGCAACGAAAAGAACTCGTTCCTACAATTTTCACTTTTTGCTTTTAACGTACATTCCGGTTACCTGGGCCCATAACCTGTTATTTGGTAAGCCGGGGAAATACACAAAAAGAATATTATTTAAGGAACACTAATCACTTTATTTATTAAGATACATTAGAATACACGACAGACGCGATATGCATTCGAGACCATAGTCAAAGACGAACAGTGACAGAGTCAGTGAGTGAATAGAGACATAAATATGCTGTAGATGGCAGCAATTCGAGCGCGAATTGTTCAAATAATTACAACAGTCTTTTAAGAAATGACTATAAACAACTACTTTAATATAAAATCTCAGGCTTGAAAAAACGAATTTAGTGTTTTTAAACGATTAATTTCTTAGATAGAATACAAAGGAAATTTTTTTTGTTGGCTCGGAATTAGTGGCGCTGATTCGTCGAAATTATTTGAAAATAGAGGAATAATTTTTGGAAGGGAGCAAAGTTGCTTGAGTAAAAATTACTTTAAACAAGTACTTCAATCTAAAATCTCTGGCTTGAAAAAAACGAATTAAACTACTGTCATGAGCAGTGTTGTACGCGAATCTAAATTCCGCAAGATTTTGTTCCCATTTTTGGTGATCTTTCTTATTATAAGATATAATCATAGTTTTCAACACTATTCACTCTTTCAACAGGGTTAGTCTGTGGATGGTATGGGGAAGTAGCAGAGTGGAAAATATTGAATTCCTTCGCCATGGATCGAATTATATTATTCGCGAATTCGGTGCCATTAGCGGTCAAAATTACTTGGGGAGCGCCCCATCTATTACCGTTAGCGGCTCTCAGCGGTGCGCACTCAATCCATATAGTAAACAAATCTTGAATTACTAAAATATACTGAAATCGTGCTTTACTGCGCGGGAGTGGCCCAATAATGTCCATCGCCACAACAATCCACGGTTCCTCAGACACTCGACGGCCCATTAAGCCTGAGGGAACGGATTGATCTACTTTACACGAACTGCAGACACTACAATTCCTAATATGCGCTACTACATGTCGAAAACAATGTGGCCAACAATAGTCCTTTGTAATTCGCATGTAAGTTTTTTGTGTTCCGAGATGACCGGATTGAGGGTCACTGTGAGCTTCAGAAATAATAATCTTCTGCTCAAATTCACCGGGAACATATTTCCAAGCGTCTAGATCTTTATCTAAGGATTCGAGATACAAGTCGGGACGATAATAATATAAGCGCTTGTCTATAATACGCCAAAGAGGAAATTTTTCGGGAAATTCCGCTACTGTCATATATCGTCTAAGATACCAAGATTCTTGGGAATTCTTAATCGCGTTCAAAGTGTCGATACTTTGATCTTCGCTAATACGAGAAAGCGCGTCGGGAACAAGGTTGAGAGAACCTTTTCGATAAACGATTTCATAATTATAACCCATTAAAGCTAAGGCCCATCGACCTAATCGACCAGAAGGTTTCTTTAAGTTGTTGAGCCACTTCAAGTTAGCATGATCGGTTATAACGGTAAAATGTGAGGGAGATAAATAATACTCGAATTTCTCTATAGACTATTTTACGGCTAAACATTCTTTCTCCGTGATAGAATAATTTCACTCAGCGTCGTTAAGAGATCTTGCGTACAACAAAATTCGCATTTTTCAAGGCTAAGTTTCAAACCTGCTTTCTTAACAGCATCAAGAACCTTCTTTAACCAATCCAAATGTTCGGAAAATGTCTCCGTCTATATTGAGTTTTTCTATATCTGGGCTACTAGCTATGAAATTGCAATTCTCACAATCCGAGTCAACGGGTAAAGAAGAATCGCTAAAAACATTGTCAGAATTTGGTTTTCCTGACAAACAGGACAATTGGGACGAGTGATGTTCTTTTTACCGCAACCGAAACAGAATATTCTACGAGGCTCTTTACAACCGTAATTCCTGTGACCCTCGGCATCACAATTCCAACAAATAAGGGCAGAATTTTTCGAAGTATCGGGCGGGTATTTATCAGAAGAAACCTTTTCTTTGATCTGTGATTTCGATTTTGCGCTATTATTGTCATTGATAGGGCTTGAATTTTTCCTACTATTTATATACCGGCCTGGAGCTCTTCTTTGGCTGTGGAACGATAGGTGGACCGGAGAAGTTGTCTTACAAAGGACAGATACCAATTTAATCGAGACTTTCGATCTGGGAAAAGTTGACGAATCTGTTGGAACATCCAACGACCATTGATAACAGCGACCAGAGGAAACATCCTTCCATGTGAATATGTGTGTGTGACATAATAACCAAGCAGAATGAGTTTTATCCAAAACCAAACGCAAGGGCGGCATCCAAACAGCCAGCAATAAAATTAGTTCTGGCGTAGCCAGAGGTTTAAATGAGCATGAACAGCCCAAAGTTGAGGCATCCAAACAGCCAGGGTTAAAATGAGCATGGTCAGTCCAAAAGTGCGGCGTCAAACAGCCAAACTATCAAAAGTGTAAGTGTGCGGCATCAAACAGCCAAGCGAAGCATCGAACAGCCAGTGTGGTGAAATAGGATAATTAACATCTCCAAAGCCAATATCGTTCCTCCTCGTAGTTGTAGAATACAAATCCAAGAGAGAATCGTTCGTAGCAAAACATAAAAATAAGCAAAGCAGTAAACAAAAAATAAAATAAATTCCATTTTATCCAGGTCGAGTCGCAGAGCAGAGAAACTACTACGTGAGTCTGATATGTCAGGCTTGAAAAAAAACAAATTTAGTGCTTTTAACAGACTAATTTCTGGGATATAATGCAAAGAAATTTTTTTTGTCTCGTCGAAATTATGTAACAATACAAGAATAATTTTTGAGGAGGGAGCAAAGTTGTCTCTTAAGAACAGACTATATACAACTACTTGAGTCTAAAATCTCAGGCTTCAAAAAACGAATTCATTGTTTTTAGAAGACTAATTTCTTGAATATAATGCAAAGGAAATTTTTTAGTTGGCTCGGATTTAGTGGCGCTGGTTCGTTGATATTATTCAAAAATAGAAGAATAATTTTTGAGGGGGGAGCAAAGTTGTCATTTAAGAACAGACTATAAACATCTACTTAAGTCTAAAACCTCAGGCTTAAAAAAACAAATTTAGTATTTTTAGAAGTCTAATTTCTTAGATAGAATACAAAGGAAATTTTTTGTTGGCTCGGATTTAGTGGCGCTGGTTTGTCGAAATTATTTAAAAATAGAGGAATAATTTTTGGGAAAGGAGCAAAGCTGAGTTTAATGAAATGACTAAAAACAACTGCTTGAGTCTAAAATCTCTGGCTTAAAAAAACAAATTTAGTATTTTTAGAAGTCTAATTTCTTAGATAGAATACAAAGGAAATTTTTTGTTGGCTCGGATTTAGTGGCGCTGGTTTGTCGAAATTATTTAAAAATAGAGGAATAATTTTTGGGAAAGGAGCAAAGCTGAGTTTAATGAAATGACTAAAAACAACTGCTTGAGTCTAAAATCTCTGGCTTAAAAAAACAAATTTAGTGTTTTTAGAAGTCTAATTTCTTAGATAGAATACAAAGGAAATTTTTTGTTGGCTCGGATTTAGTGGCGCTGGTTTGTCGAAATTTTTTGAAAATAGAGGAATAATTTTTGAGGAGGGAGCAAAGTTGTCTTTTAAGAAATGACTATAAATAACTACTTCAATCTAAAGTCTTAGTCATAAAAAAACGAATTTAGTGTTTTTGGAAGTCTAATTTCTTAAACAGAATACAATGAAAATTATTTTGTTAACTCTGAATCAGTTGCGCTGGTTTGTCGACATTATTTAAAAATAGAGGAATAATTTTTGGGAAGGAAGCAAAGTTGTGTTTAATGAAATGACTATAAACAACTACTTAAGTCTAAAATCTCAGGCTTGAAAAAAAAGAATTTAGTGTTGTTGGATGACTAATTTCTTAGATAGGATGAAAAGGAAATTTTTTAGTTGGCTCGGATTTAGTGGCGCTGGTTCGTTGATATTATTCGAAAATAGAAGAAAAATTTTTGAGGAGGGAGCAAAGTTGTCATTTAAGAACAGACTATAAACATCTATTTAAGTCTAAAATCTCTGGCTTAAAAAAACAAATTTAGTGTTTTTAGAAGTCTAATTTCTTAGATAGAATACAAAGGAAATTTTTTGTTGGCTCGGATTTAGTGGCGCTGGTTTGTCGAAATTATTAAAAAATAGAGGAATAATTTTTGGGAAGGGAGCAAAGCTGTGTTTAATGAAATGACTATAAACAACTACTTTAGTCTTAAATCTGTGGCTTGAAAAAAACGATTTTAATGTTTTTGGAAGACTAATTTCTTAGATAGGATGCAAAGAAAATTTTTTGTTGGCTCGGAATTAGTGACGCTGGTTCGTCGAAATTATTCGAAAATATTTGAAATTATTTTTTAAAAAAAATAATTTTTAGGAAGGGAGCAAAGTTGCTTTATGTAAGGGGTGTTCCATGTGAAATCGGACAGTATTTGACTTTTGCATCTCAGATTTTTTTAAAATATTTTTTTTCTTTTAGTGCTCATTGAAATAAGCTACCATGATTTTTTCAAATTTTTTCATAAAGCCGTTTAAGAGATACAGGTTTTTGAAAAATCACGTTTTTTACGGAAGTGTTTTTTTGAAATGGTTATAACTCGGTCAAAAATTGACCAAATTTGATGTTCTATATATGAAAATTTTTGTTTTTACACGTAGTTTTTAATAAAAATATTTAAAAAATTATTTTTTTAAATTTACGAAATTTTTTTTAATTTAAAAAAAAATTTATTTTTAAGAATGTATTTATCGATCGACTTTTTTCAAAATTTTTTGTAAGAAATTAGAACTAAATTAACAACTTTTAGGCGTTGTCTGATTGTGGGCAAACGATGGGATCTATTTATTTCGAATTTTTTAATTTTTATATCCATATAATATTGCAAACAATAGGGCTTTTGAGCTAAAATTAGTAATAACACAGGTCAACAAAAAAAGTCATACTTTCTTATGAGATACAATAGTATCCATTAAAGACGCTGAACACGATCCCAGGTCACAAAATTGGCCATCATGTCAGGATTTTAAGAAAAGTGGAGGTAAAGACCCTAAAAAACGTGTTATTAAAGGTTTTCAAATTTTGTATCCTAAACCTGATGCGCCAAAAACTTCTGCATAGACTAAAATTAAAAATTAAAAATTTTTTCAAAACATGGGGTTGAAGTTACCAAAAATGTGATTTTTAGGGTCGCTGATTATAATCATCAGATTATAACATTTTATAAGTTTCTGGCACGTCAGATTATAATCCGCAACCTCAAACACCCTTGAGTAACAATTTACAAACGAATCCGAACAATTATGAATTTCGACATCATCAGCTTGAATCCGCCATTTTGAATTTTTCAAAACTAATACCGGAGTCGTAATCAAAAACCCCAAAAACCCCGAGTATCAATTTTCAAGCGAATCCGATCAATTATAAATATTGACATCCGCCATTTTGGATCCGACATTTTGAATTTTCGAAAAGTGATATCGGATTCGTAATCAGCTACACCAAAAACCTCCGAATAACAATTTTCAAGCGAATCCAAAACAATTTCAAAAGTTCATTAAAGCAACCCAAAAAACACATTTTTGGTAACTTCAACCCCATTTTTTGAAAAATTTTAAATTTTTTTGGTTTTACGGATATTGGTCTTGTTGTGGACAATTCCAGCTTCAATTAAAGTCTATGTAGAAATTTCTAGCGCCAGATTTAGGATAAAAAAATTTTGAAAACCTTCAAAAACACGTTTTTTAGGGTCTTTAACTCCACTTTTCTTAAAATCCTGACGTGATGGCCAATTTTGTGACCCGGGATCGTGTTCAGCGTCTTTAATAGACACTACGGCGTGGTCGAATTGCGTAAGGCGGTCAAAAGAGGACCGAAAATTTTCCGAATTGCGGAAGGCGGTAAGTTAAAGGGCCCCATTACTCCTCCGTTCCTTCTTTCCCCTTCTACTCTGCAGTCGGTTTCAGGAGTTGCTAGAAAGGCGGGACGATACAGCGGTTTTCCCTCAAGTATAGACGATTGAGAAAGGGGTTTCCCTGTCTCACACTTTTTCCTTCACACTTTGTACAGGCTTAGGACTGTCAGCATTTGACCGAAATTAGCAATTCATATTAATTAGCTGGCGTGTTTAAAAAAATGGGTGTATACAGTAAATCTATGTATATTTATGTATAATATATATATATATACACATTTTTTGTATTCACCATTTTTTTCTAAAATTGATAGTTTTCGAGAAAAATGCAAAAAACCATGAAATTCCATAAAATGTGGTTAAAATATACTCTCACCTAAAAGGACATCTAATTATAAAAAAATAAAGTCTTATAATGTTTTTTGGTGCGTAATTACGAAAATCATAGTAAAAATAGTCGAATAGTTCAGCTTCATAGTAAAAACCATAAAAAACACCATAAAAGTCTGATTTTTTGCATTTAACTCGTAAAAACGCAAAAATTTCAAAAAATGTTATATACAAATATTGACTTTCTAGTTGGTACTAGAAGGTACTTAGAACCCAGAACCAATCCCCCTTACAAAAAAAAAAAAAATTTTGACAGGTGTCCCTTGAAGAGACCACTCAGAGGCGGGCGAAGCCCGCCGCACCTAGTTCCGCTTCACGTTTAGAGAGAAGTCCTCTTGCTTTTCTATGTAGAAAGGGAGTCAAATTGACTTTCTAGTTGGTACTAGAAGGTACTTAGAACCCAGAACCAATCCCCCTTACAACAAAAAAAAAAATTTTGACAGGTGTCCCTTGAAGAGACCACTCAGAGGCGGGCGAAGCCCGCCGCACCTAGTTCCGCTTCACGTTTAGAGAGAAGTCCTCTTGCTTTTCTATGTAGAAAGGGAGTCAAATTGACTTTCTAGTTGGTACTAGAAGGTACTTAGAACCCAGAACCAATCCCCCTTACAACAAAAAAAAAATTTTGACAACACCAGTGTTTACTACGAGCCCGATCCGTGAGAAATGTCTGGCCGTCTAGATGCAACTATGTACCGCTGTGTTATTAGCAAAAATTAGATGTACTGGGGGTAGAGGTGTGACCTAATGAACTCATTAGTCGATCACTCCTCCTTCTCGGCAGCCCCTCCTTCTACAGTCATGGCAAAAGAGTGGGAGAAGGGCTTGAGATTTGACCATTTTACGCAACTCGGAAAAATAAAAGAAGACCCTTTCCGCAATTCGGAAAATATTTGACCATTTTACGCAATTCGACCCCAGCCAGACACTGTGGTATCTCATTAAAAAGTAAGACTCCTTTTGTTGACCTGTGTTATTACTAATATTAGCTCAAAAGCCCTACTGTTAGCTATATTATATGGATATAAAAATTAAAAAATTCGAAATAAATAGTTCCCATCATTTGCCCACAGTCAGACAACGCCTAAATGTTGTTAATTTAGTAATAATTTCTTACAAAAAATTTTGAAAAAAATCGATCGATACATACATTCTTAAAAATAAAATTTTTTTTTCAATTAAAAAAAATTTTCGTAACTTGTCTTGTGTCTTTTAATGACTCAAAAGTCAATCCGACAACTGATCAAGCGAAAGTCACACATTTGTCCAAACATTTTTCAATTTTTGAGAGTGAGTTCTCCTCACTCGACACACAAAAATTGCCATTTGAGAATGAGTTATCCTCACTCAACACATAAAAACTCCACAAATTAGGAGAGTGAGTTCTCCTCACTCACCACACAAAATACTTCACAAATTCAAGAGTGAGTTCTCCTCACTCGTACACAAAATTCCCTCAGAAAGTGAGTACTCCTCACTCGCAACACAACATCTTTAACCCATTAACGTCTGAATGCACTGAATTTTTAGTCTGACTTCAATCTTAAATATTTTCTAATAAACATATTATTTACTCTTCGATAAATAATTTTTTTTTGCATTAAAGTGTCCTCTATCCGAATATGATATTAGAAAATTAATAAAAAATTGTTTAACAATATTTTTTTGCATATAATTAAAAAATTGCATGATTTTTTAAAGGTTTTTTATTACAAATTCTTAAATTTTTAAGCCAAAAAATTTTTTTGACATCTATTATTACCATAAATCGTGCACTCGATTGTTATACTTTCAAAAAATATATTAATTTTTTAAATTTAAACATTTGATTTTTCAAAATGGCGCCTAAAAACTAAATTTTTTTGAAAATTTGAAATTTGATGCTCGATATACATTTTTTTAAACTGTGGCTTGAAAATGTTTATTCGGGGGTTTTCGGGGTCGCTGATTACGAATTTGATATTAGTTTTTCAAAATTCAAAATGGTGGATCCAACATGGCGGACGAAAATTTTAAAATTTGGTTGGATTCTTTTATAAATCAGTATTCGGAGGTTTTTGGGGTCGCTCGTCGTAAATCTGTTATTATTTTTCCAAAATTCAAAATAGCGGATGTAATATGGTGGACAAAATTTTGAAAATTCTGTGAATTTTTTTAAATCCTTACTCTGGGATTTTTCGGCGTCGCTGATTAATTATAAAAAGGATTTTAGTTTTTTAAAAATCAAAATGGCGGATCTAATATTATGCAATTATTATGCTAATAATTATTACATTTTATTATATTTATTTAATAAAATATTTGAATTATAAAAAAATAATGAAAAAATTATAAAAGTGAATATAACAATAAAAATTAATAACTATTTATTAGTAACAAGGATTTTTTAATGTTAATGACGACAAATTAATTGTTTGATATTAATTAAATTTTTTCTGCACTCTTTTACATGTAAAGTTTTTATCATTTTGAAAAATTCGCACATTTTTCGTTATAATTCTCTTTTTTTCCGCCTGGTGGTAGAGATGTATTTCTCCCGCTATGTAAATGCGTTATGAAATACAAATGAGTAGGAATCTATTGTTCTTCAAATCATACTAATTTTTCGTTTTTTCAAAGGTAAGTGGATTTTTCTTTTTTTCTTAATATTAGATCCGCCATTTTGATTTTTAAAAAGCTAATATTAAATTCGTAATGAGCGACCCTAAAAACCCCGGAATACGGATTTGTAAAAGAATCTAACCAAATTTTGAAATTTTTGTCCGACATATTGGATCCGCCATTTTGAATTTTGAAAAACTAATATCAAAATCGTAATCAGCGACCCCGAAAACCCCCGAATAAACATTTTCAAGCCAAAGTTTAAAAAATGTATATCGAGCATCAAATTTCAAATTTTCAAAAAAAAAATTAGTTTTTAGGCGCCATTATGAAAAATCAAATGTTTAAATTTAAAAAGTCAATATATTTTTGAAAGTATAACAATCGAGTGCACGATTTATGGGAATATTAGATGTAAAAAAAAATTTTTGACTTAAAAATTTAAGAATTTGTAATAAAAAACCTTTAAAAAATCATGCAATTTTTTAATTATATGCAAAAAAATATTGTTAAACAATTTTTTATTAATTTTCTAATATCATATTCGGATAGAGGACACTTTAATGCAAAAAAAAATTATTTATCGAAGAGTAAATAATATGTTTATTAGAAAATATTTAAGATTGAAGTTAGACTAAAAATTCAGTGCATTCAGGCGTGAATGGGTTAAATAGTGAGTGCTTCTCACAAAAATCACGGTTATTTCTCAACGTAGAGAGTGAGTGCTCCTCACTCGCAAAACACAAATAACCAACCAACACTCTTTTGCGCGTTTCCAAAAATCCCATATAATCAAAATCATTTTCTGACAAACTTGGGAATTTTCCTTTCTTGCAAGGTTCCCGCCACAAGAACTAAATTCTGTAAGCATTTCCTGTCCAGTTTTGCAATGAAATGACCCATGAATTTTCCTAATTAGACCCATCATTGCCTTAAACAAAAATACACATTGAAAGTCACCCGTTTCATACATCAGAAACCAAAACCCAAAACCAATCAGCCCAAAATAAACCAAAAATTCAACAAAATGTCACGGATAGATTAATAACGCGCAATTGTCCAAATAAATACAATAAACAAAATAAAAGCAACTTCAAAATGAAGGTTCATTAACCGCTGAAAATTATGAAAAATGTCAATTTAGCGAACCAAAAATAGAAACCGTTTTCCACCCAAAGAAACGGAAAACGTAAATTCTCAATAAATTTTATCCGCTAAAATTACCACTAAAATAAACCAATTATAAATGAACTTTAAAACAAAAAATCTTTTGCCCAAAACTAAAAGATTTTAACACCGTAAAATTACATAATTATGGTTGTGATAGACGCTACCCAAATTTCTCGCGGCAAAATTTCGCGCGCTCTGAAATCAGAGCGTTTACCTGTACAACCGCATCTTTTAATAAAAGTTCCTAACTATTCCAACAGAAAAATAAAACAGACTTTTTTAAAAGGACAGACACAAAAATATTTACAACTTTCTAAACCACTAATTAAAACAAATAAAAATTTTCATTAGTTAAAATTAATTCCAAATAGCTGCCACCAACGAACATAATTTTCCCTACGGCCCCAAAACCGCCGTTTAACCATTTCACTGCATCTCGACAACCAAATCCTTAAATTAATTTCATGAGATTTGTTCTAATAAAAGAACGTAAATGAAAATAATTATTTTTCTCAAAACCCACAAAAACAAAAAATAAAATATGGTCAAAAATAATAAATAAAATTATAATTTTTATGGACGCAAAAGTATTCCCTTTCAATACTTGTCCCGCGTCACTGACCAAACACTGAGTACACTCATCGCCAAAATCCACAAGACCAAATTTCACTTATTATGAGGTGGATTCCACGTCAGTTCAACACACTTATTTTCATGACTTGTTGGGATTTAGCTGTACTTTTGTAAATTTATTACTTATATAGTGATAAAAAAATCCACCAAATATTTTTTTAGAATTTTGAAAATTACCAAAAATATGTCTTTTTCAAAATTTTTGTCTTTTTTTAAAAGTGCTATAACTTCGGTTCTAATTAACCGATTTTGGATTTTAAAAAAGGATTTCTTTGGTTTTAAGTATATTTTAAAGATACATTTATAAGATAATGAAAAAGGCCTATTTTACGGTTTTTAAAGATGACTTTTATTATTTTAATCCCGACTAGTTTCAAGACATATATGGCTCCTCATCAGGGGATGAATATTTCACAAATACATAATCCAAAAATAAAACAGCACACATAAGATTTTAAAAAGGATTAAATTTTTAAATTATCTGAAATAAAAATTTAAAAAAATATTTTAGAATTAAAAATTGAAATATTTATTTTAAGGTTATATTTTAATTTGTGAAAAAGAAAGCAAAAAAAAGGATTCTTACCCTTTAGAAAAAAATATAAGCATGTAACAAAAAATTTTTCAAAAAATTCCTTGTTATTATTATCCATATTATTATTTTTGTAATTAATTAATTTTAAAAATCTTGCAGAAACACATTTTTTTAAAGAAATGTGCTTCTATGATTAGAGAGATTTGACAGAGAGGTTTGGTTATATATTTGAGTCCAGGCTTAATATACTTTATCTAAATTGTCAATATCTGTTCTAGAATTAATATTATTTGCATTATTTTTTATAAAAATCATTTCTAGATTTTTTCTTTTCCAATTATTTGTTTTAATATGTAAAATATTTATATTGTCAAAATCAAAAGAGTGATTATTATCAAAGGTGTGATTAGTTAAAGCGTTATTATTTTGGTTGTGAGTGACGTATCGTTTATGTTTTTTTATTCTAGTTTTAAGATGTCTTAGAGTTTCTCCGTTATAACAACTATTACAATTTTTGCATTGAATTCTATATACACATCCAACCTTCTGAAATTTCTCTGTTGGATCTTTAAAATTTGGAAAAATAGAATTTTTTAAATTATTAGAATTAGTAAAAACTAAATTAAAATTATGTTGTTTGAAAATATTAAAAAGAATTTTTTCAAAATTTTGAATATATGGAATGCTTATAATCCTTTCAATTGGAAGATTGTTGTTATTTATTTTTCTTTTATGTGAGTTACTGGTAAGAGCATTATACCTCTGTGAAATCTTTCTCTTTAACATATCAATTGGATATCCATTAAGAATTAAAGTTTTTTTAACAATATCAAGATTTTCAAGATGAAATTGTTGATCTGACAATTTTATAGCCCTATCAACAAGAGTGTATATAATGCCAATTTTATAACTAAGAGGGTGATGTGAATAGAAATTTATATATCTGCCAGTCCAAATAGATTTACGAAACCAATTTGTTATAATAAAGTTATTACTGTCAATTGAGAGGGAAAGATCTAAAAAATTGATTTTATTATTACTAGATAACTCTAAAGTAAATTTTAAATATTTATCGATGGAGTTAAATTTACATAATATATCACGCACCTTATTTAAAGGTGCACAAATTAATATATCATCAATATATCTAAAGTAAAAAATAATTTTATATGTAATTTTGCTTAAAGATTAAAGCTTCAATTTGATTAATTTTACTTATCAGTATATTAAATCGAAAAAAAGCTATTTTCAAAAAAATCCAAATTTTAAAACTCCATAACTCAAAAAATATTTTATCAAATTAAAAAAAATTAATATTTACACTTCCACTTCCATTTTAGCAAAGTTTAGAGAAAATTCATTTTTTTACCTGAGCAGTTAAGGAGTTTTGCCCTATATGTTCGTAATTTGAGGTTATTTAATTTGAGGTTTTATTTTTTTACTCCGAATCTCTTTGAAATCCCAAGATGAAACTTACAGGACATTTTGAAGCACATTTGCCCTAACATTTAGTAAAATTTTGAAAAAAATCCAAGACGAAGTTTTTTCAAAAACGGATTTTTAATTTTTTTAAATTTCAAAAAAAAAATTTTTGAATTTTTCTTTTTTATATTAATTGTATCTTAAAATATACTTAAAACCAAAGAAATCCTTTTTTAAAATAAAAAAACGGTTAATTAGAACCGAAGTTATAGCACTTTTAAAAAAAGACAAAAATTTTGAAAAAGCCATATTTTTGGTAAATTTCGAAATTCTGAAAAAATATTTGGTGGAGTTGTTTATCACTATAAAAGTAATAAATTTACAAAAGCACAGCCAAATCCCAAAAAGTCATGAAAATAAGTGTGTTGAACTGACGTGGAATCCACCATGAATTAACCCATTAACGGCTAATTTTTTTTTCTTACCAGACCACTCACGGATTTAAAAGAAATTAAATTGCCGAATTTGTCTTTAACTATTTGCCCTTCGGAAATAAAACCAAAAACTGAATTAAAAATTTGTTTAAATTTGACATTTTGAACGCTTAACTTTATGCGCCAATTCACAATGTCCCTTACATACGCACTAGCACATGTTTTTCCACAAATCCTCAAATTCAAATCTTTCACTTAAAAATTTTATAATATGTTCAAATTTCACTACCGTCGGAAAGGCAAAACGTTCAGTATTTAAACCAAACCCAAGCCGTTAACCAATTAACCACCAATAAGCCAATCTTTACATTTTTGGGAAGGCAGCAAAGCTGTGTTTAATGAAATGACTAAAAACAACTGCTTGAATCTAAAATCTCTGGCTTGAAAAAAACGAATTTAGTGTTTATAGAAAGTTGTTCTAAAAAAATTACTGAAAACAACTACTTGAGTCTAAAATCTCAGGCTTGAGAAAAACGAATTTAGTGTTTTTGGAAGACTAATTTCTGGGATATAATGCAAAGGAATTTTTTTTTGGCTCGGAATGAGTGGCGCTTGTTTGTCGAAAATATTCGAAAATAGAAGAATAACTACTAAGTAGTACTTTAGTCTTGAATCTCTAACTTGAGAAAAACGAATTTAGTGTTTTTGGAAGACTAATTTCTGGGATATAATGCAAAGGAAATTTTTTCTTTATTGTCTCGGAATTAGTGGCGCTGCTTTGTCGAAATTATTTGAAAATAAAGAAATAATTTTTGGGGGTGGGAAAAAAGCTGCTTTAATCAAAATTACTGTAAACAACTACTTCAATCTAAAATCTCAGGCTTAAAAAAACGAATTTAGTGTTTTTGGAAGACTAATTTCTCAGATAGTATGCAAACCAATTTTTTTGTTGGCTCTAAATTAGTGGCGCTGGTTTGTCGAAATTATTCGAAAATAGAAGAATAACTACAAACTAGTACTTTAGTCTTGAATCTTTGGCTTGAAAAAAACGAATTTAGTGATTTTGGAAGTCTAATTTCTTAGATAGAATACAAAGAAAATTTTTTTGTTAACTTAAAATTAGTTGCGCTGGTTTGTCTGAATTATTTGAAAATAGAGGAATAATATTTGGGAAGGCAGCAAAGCTGTGTTTAATGAAATGACTAAAAACAACTGCTGGAATCTAAAATCTCTGGCTTAAAAAAAACGAATTTAGTGTTTTTACAAGTCTAATTTCTTAGATAGAATACAAAGAAAAATTTTTTTTTGGCTCGGAATGAGTAGCGCTGGTTTGTCGAAATTATTTGAAAATAAAGAAATAATTTTTGGGGGTTTATTGTTTTTAGAAAGATGTTCTTAAAAAAAATACTGAAAACAACTACTTGAGTCTAAAATCTCAGGCTTGAGAAAAACGAATTTAGTGTTTTTGGAAAATTAATTTCTGGGATATAATGGAAAGGAAATTTTTTTTGGCTCTGAATGAGTGGCGCTGGTTTGTCGAAATTATTTGAAAATAAGGGATTAATTTTTGGGGAGGAAAAAAAGCTGCTTTAATCAAAATTACTATAAACAACTACTTCAAGCTAAAATCTCAGGCTTAAAAAAACGAATTTAGTGTTTTTGGAAGACTGATTTCTTAGATAGTATGCAAAGCAATTTTTTTGTTGGCTCTGAATTAGTGGCGCTTGTTTGTCGAAATTTTTCGAAAATAGAGGAATAATATTAAGGAGGGAGCAAAGCTGTTTTTAATGAAATTACTGAAAATAACTATTTGAGTCTAAAATTTCGGGCTTAATGTTACGAACAATCGTAACGTTAACAATTTCAGCAATTCATAAATTAAAAAAAAATTAAATTAAATATAAAGGTAGGAAAGTGTCAATGTTGAAATTTATTTATACATAGACACTTAACTACTACAGTCCCCGGCAGCCACGTGCGTTGATAGAAGTAAACCGATACGCATTGATGTCTCGAAGATACATAATGTGTGTATATATATATATATATATATATATATATATATATATATATATATATATATATACGTTCAACTAAAGCAATTAAAAATAGAAAGAATAATTTCTATTCTTTCTTATTTATTATAAAATATGCATATTTTATTAATAATCAATTGTATATATAGTAGTCATAATTGATTATTCTTATTCTTATTATAATTATTCATATTTCATAATTAATTTTTCTAATATTAATAAACAAGACTATAATTAATTTGGCTTGTAATAAATAATTTCGACAATTAATGTAATATATGTAGTGAGTAAAAGATTAAAATAGTAGCCAAATATCAATACAAAATTTTGCTGAAAAGAAAAGAAAAAGATATAAGATGTGAAAAGGGGAGGATATTCGCGTAATTCAATTCATATTACTATCTCTTTCTTCTCTTCTTCTTCGCGGCTAGGTGCACTGAGTCATGCGACGCTGGTACTGTACGCACACAACATAATCTATGCTTATTGACAACGTAACTGGAGATTCTTAAGAAGCAATGCACTATGCATGTATACCAATCTTCCCCTATTTTCCTTCCTTTTATACTTAAATTAAAGAAGTGTTGGAACATAAAAATATAAATTACATCTTCAAAACCAACTATCACATTGCAATGAAGTTTAACCCGTGTAGGGTTAGTCTCGTATTCATATAAAGAAAAGAGACAGAAGGAAGCTATAGTTGTTCTTTAAGATTGCTTTTCACACTTAATTCTTAGAATTAAAAATTTGTGGAATAGCAGGTATGATGAAGTTTAACACGTGCAGGGTTAATTTCATATAAAGAAAGAGACAAGAAGACGGCTATAGTTGCTCTTTAACATTGCAACTCATATTTTATTCTTAGAAATAAAAGTCGTGGAAGATGTGCTATTGAAAAATTCTCAGAATCCAATACTACATGTCCAAATATGGTATTGCCACTCCTAATTCCGAGCAACCCCCATTTCATCTATTCCATTTTGCATTGAGCTGAGCTTCTATAAAAGCCAGGGCACAAGCACTGGTCTCCAGTCTTAAAGTAGCTTCTATATCCTTTATAACGCGTTTGTGCGGTAGTAATTACTCGTCTAAACAAATAAAAGTCGGGAGTAAATTTCGCGAGGCGTTCTAGAATTTTTCTGCTGAATCACGATAGATTTTCGTTGAGCCAGATAATAATTCGGGATATTGCTTTAATTCAAAAATTATTATATTCTGTTGTATCACGATAGATTTTCGTTGAGCCAGATAATAATTTTGTGGGTTAAAAAAAATTATTGTTCGCTGTATCACATTAGCTTTTCGTCGAATCCGAATAAAAGTTGAAAAATAAATTTTTATTCGCTGTATCACATTAGCTATTCGTAGAATCCGAATAATAGTTTACTTTAGACCCGTCCGCGTGCTGGCTTCAAATTTTGACTTTTGAGTTTTATTTGGGCGGACGTTAAATTAAATAAAAATCTTAAACCGGCGAGTCCCTTTCGGTGATTTAATGTAGTGAGAAATTATTAAAATAATTTAGTAATTTCTTGTTCTTATAACCGGCCAGTTGTGCGGATTGTACCTGCGCCGTCTACACTTATACGGGTACCGATACCGCGTTTCGAGACGTGGATAGTACGCGTAAGCGTACACCTTTAATTCATTTTGCCCGTCGGAAGAACGGTGAGTCAAAGATATCCTCCCTTCTCTCCATCTTTCAGGCGGTAGAGTGTAAGAGTATACTGTAAGTAAGATAACAAATGTATCGTTCCTATTTATTATTTTCTTATTGTATTGTGAATTAAAATTGTGAATTATCATTTATTAAAATTTTACTTTCTGTCAAATATTAAGTGTTAAATTTTCATCTCAAAGGAAATAAGATACTTTTTGGAATTTAATCATATTCATTGGCAGTTTCGTCTTCTATCGGCGATCAAATCAATCGAACCCACAAAAATAAACATTATCTGTTTGAGATTTTTCTTTAAGGTATTGGCAGCTTGGTTCCTCCGGCGAATAATTAATAAATAAATTACTAAATAAATAAAAATAAATAAAATTTATTTTTCGTTCGTAACAAGCTGATGGTGGCAGCGGTGGGATAGATTTTATAAAATTTTTTATTAAAAATATATAAATTCTCAATATCAAAATAAGAAAATAAATTTTCCTTCTACCTTATTAATCATTTGAAAATTATCAGTTGGTGCTGTTCTTATGCCGTTCGGCAAATTATAGCGCTACACTTGACATCTTATGCCGTCCGGCAAATTTGTCATACTGGTATTTTTATTTGATTATTAATTAATCCAATACTTATTAAAGATTTTAAGAAATTCAGCTGGATCTATTCTTATGCCGTTCGGCAAATTGTAGTTCCATTGTCAACATCTTATGCCGTCCGGCAAATTTGTTACGCTGTTTTCTTTATATTTTTAATAATCTCTGTGAAGGTTTTAGATACTCTATCGAAACTGTTCTTATGCCGTTCGGCAAATTCCAGTTTTGTCATTGACATCTTATGCCGTCCGGCAAATTTGTCAAGTTAGAGTTCTAAAATTTTATTTCCTAAGAATTTTTAACAAAACAAAGGGCTTAGTGAGAACTATTCTTATGCCGTTCGGCAAATTATGGTTCGATCATAGACATCTTATGCCGTCCGGCAAATTTGTCAAACTCAGCTACTTGATTGTTAATAATTTTCCTACAATTATTGATTGATTAAAAAGTATCGACTGGTGCTGTTCTTATGCCGTTCGGCAAATTATAGTACTACATATGACATCTTATGCCGTCCGGCAAATTTGTCAGGTCGGTGTTTTTATTCGACAATTAATTCAATCTTCAATTTTAAAATTTTAGATACTTTATCGAAACTGTTCTTATGCCGTTCGGCAAATTCCAGTTTTGTCATTGACATCTTATGCCGTCCGGCAAATTTGTCAAGTTAGAGTTCTAAAATTTTAATCCTTTGGTTCAAATTTAATTTTGTCGGAAAATAAAAGATTTTTAAGTTAAAAAAAATATATATATATATATATATATATATATATATATATATATATATATATATATATATATATATATATATAAAGAGAGAAAAATTTTCATGGGAATAAAACTACAACTATAACGAAAAGTAACAAGAACTTTGTGACAGAAAATATCCGTGGTGGCGATAGTACACAACGATATTGCCAATATTCAATATAACGCTTGAATACACTTTTGTATTGTACAAAATAATGCTTTCTTACAATTACATAGTTGTTTAGTTGATTATATACCGTACGTGGAAAAAAAAATAAAATCTAATAAGATAGGTATACATACTGATATTCTTATTGTCAAATTATATTTGCTCTTTTTCAAAAATTTAATGTTTATTTTTACAATTATAATTTTAAAAAATTGTAATAATTGACCTGGCCATCGTGGCTAATCTATTAAGAAAATCCTTAATTCCGAGAAAAATAATTGGCAGCAATTCTACCATTATTATTCACCCCAACATGACTGGAGAGGATAATTTGACAAGTGGTACAGGTGGACCGAATGTCACTCTTCCTCCTGTTGCTGCTGACGCTAGTGCAGCAATGGCATCTGTCATGGAAAATATGACTGTGCAACAAAGCACTCATCATATTCCACATTTTGATGGAAAATTTCCCCCATTAAAAGATTTTCTTCAAGATGTAGTGAATGGTGCAGTATTCGTGAGTGAGGCGGGCGAACCGAGTTTCATAAAAGCCATTTTAAGTAAGCTGAAGGGTTCTGCTCGCGAAAGTGTTAGAGATAAAACTTTTAATAGAATAGACGACCTTGTAGCTCATTTAAAAAAACGTTTTGCTTCTACGAAAAAGTATCAATGGTATTTTGAAAGTATAATTAATTTAAGAATGAAACAAAGCGAAACCGTAAGCGACTATTATGATCGTTTACAAGGATTAATAAGCGGTGCAAAGCATGCTCTAGAAGCGAAGTATACAACTCAATATCGTAATGCTAATGAAGAGGCTTGTAATCAAATTATAACTGTAAGTGAAATTATGATAAAACCGATAATAGATTGTGCTCTTGAAGCATTTGTTAGGGGCCTTCCGGAAGAAATGTCAACGTTTGTTGATACTAGAAATCCAAAGGACCTTGCAGATGCTTTTGAACATGCCTTACGGGCAGAGGAAAGACAGGCATATGCGGATAGATCCAGGTCTTCGTCTTATCACATATCCCGTACCGGAAATTTTGAAAAACATCGCTCACCCAGCCCATATTCTCGACAAGTAGAAAAAACGAATGATTTCGAAAAGAAAAATCGCGAGTCAGACCAAACAATTCAATTTTCAAAATCCAATACTGATTCAAACACTTCTAATTTAGTTCAGTTTACACCAGAACAATTAGCTCAATTTTATAGATCAATATGTGTTCAAGCTCCACAATCTGTTTCTTATCAATATCCTCAAGCTATACAATATCCTCAACATGTACAATTCAAATCTCCTAGTCAAAGTCAACCAATGCTAAGAGATGGTAATATTTCTCCCAGATCAAATTCACCAGGACCACAGGGAAATTTAAACTTTCAGCAGACTCGCCACTCAAACGCGGTGACGAGTCCAACTCCTCAGCGTTCCAGGGCAGTACATTTTGCAGACAATTCGGTAAAATCCTTCGAGTCGGAAGCAGGAATGAAGATTCCCCAGTAGTCGAATTGACTTCCCCCGAATTTAGATGTTCCAAGGTTAAATTTTTGGTAGATCCTGGTTCCGATACTAATCTGATTAAATTAAATGCCTTGAATCCTGAACTAATTCTTTCTGTTGAAAACTATGCCATAATAACAGGAATAACAAATCATTCAGTTAAAACATTAGGAACGATAAAAATTACGATTCAAAAGAACCCTGTTCAATTTCACGTAGTTAAAAACAATTTTCCAATTTCAACCTCTGGTATATTAGGAAGACCTTATCTTCGGCAGGAACAGGCTCAAATTTCATTTAGACATAACGCCCTAGTAACACTTTCAGACCCTATAACCCCCATACCCTTTATAGACAAAGAATCACAAGAAAGTAGAAAAGTGTTAAAACCTGACATTAAACCCTTTGCTCGAATTCTACGAATTAAGGCCAGAACTAGACAACCAATAGCAATAGACGTCTCCAACGGGAATCTCAAGGAAGGTTATTTACCTAGAATAACCACACCTGAGGGTCTTTACATTGGCGACGCAGTTGTTTCTTCACAGGATGGAGTATGTCATGCTGTAGCTATTAATACTACTGAAGAAGATATTAACCTTGAACTTTCACCTCAAGAATTAGTTCCATTTGATTTTTGCAAGTTCCCTGGAGAAGAGTTTACAGACTCAGAATTAGAAGATTTCCAAAACAAAAATAGTAATAGTTATCCAGAACGAGTCGTAAAAGTAAAAAATGCCCTCTATGTTTCACATTTAACTCCAGAAGAAAGAAAGATAGTATTCGAATGGGTGGAAGACTATGCCGACATATTTTTTTTAAACGGAGAAACTTTATCCAGTACACATTTAATTCAGCATAGAATTCCAACTATTGACAACAAAATTATTCATAAGAAACAGTATAGATGCCCCCATGAAGCTCGAGAACAAATGGATACTGCACTTCTCAAACAATTAAACAGCGGTATCATAGGTCCATCCAATTCCCCATACAATTCCCCTGTTTTAATTATACCAAAAAAATTAGACGCATCCGGGGAAAAGAAATGGAGGGTTGTGGTTGATTATAGAAAACTTAACGAGCAGGTAATAGGTGATTCTTTTCCATTACCCCATGTTAACTCCCTGCTGTAAAGACTTGGAACTGCACGATATTTTACAGTGTTTGACCTTGCCATGGGATTCCATCAAGTCGAAACTCATCCTGATGATAGACATAAAACCGCATTCTCCACTGGAAATAACCATTACGAGTATAATCGTATGCCTATGGGTATAAAGAATGCCCCGCCTACATTTCAACGATTATTAAATAATGTGTTAAATTCAATGCTTGATACAGAAGCATTTGTCTATCTGGATGATATTATTATTCATTCCAACACTCTAGAAGAACATGATAGGCGCGCTAGAAGACTTTTCAACCGTTTACGGGAAGCGAACTTAAAATTGCAACCTGATAAGTGCGAATTTTTAAAGACAGAAGTAGCTTATCTAGGTCACATAATTGGACCAGAAGGTGTTAAACCAAACCCTGCAAAAATTACAGCGATTAAACAATTTTCTCACCCTACTAACCTTAAAGAGCTAAGAGGATTTTTAGGATTAACAGGTTATTATAGACGATTCATAAAAGATTATGCAAAAATAGCTAATTCACTAACAAATCTTTTAAGAAAAGAATCTGTATGGAATTGGACCGACGATCAAGAAAAAAGTTTTTGTAAACTTAGGAATTATCTTTGTAAAGAACCTATTCTTCAATATCCTGATTTTGCAAAAACTTTTAAATTAACCACAGATGCATCCGAAAACGCGATAGGAGCTATTTTAACGCAAGAATTGGAAGGAATAGATTTACCTATTGCATACTTTTCGAAAGTATTAAATAGAAACGAACAAAAATACCCTAAAGCAGAGAAAGAGTGTCTTGCTATTTTATATGCTATTGAGAATTTCCGACCTTATCTTTATAAATTGGATGAATTAAATCGAAAATCCAGGTGCTATGCTACACAGATGGAGACTTCGTCTTCAGGATTATGTGTATAAATTCGAATATAAACCAGGTAAAATCAACAGAATAGTTGAAGCTTTATCAAACAACCCTGTTAATGAAAACAACCAAGAGAAGAACATGACTTCCACAACAGAAACTGACGCTGAATCGGAAGATTCTAATCCTCCCACACTTGATACTAAAATCTTAACTCCAAAATTAAAACCAGTGAAAGTGCTAGAAAATGAAAAAAAGTGTGTAAAATATCGGGCCTTACCCCTAACGCGATCTGCAGCTAACAAAAAAGATGGTGATAAAAAGTGCGCGGAAAGTAAATCTTCGGTTAGTGAGAAACCTTCTACTTCACGTCAGCAGCCCTTACAAGCGAAGAAAAATCCAAGAACCATTCTTCTCAATCCTAAACTCAAAAGAACTTTAAGTGATCCAACAGAAATTCAAAAACTAGAAGGTCAATTTTCTAAAGTTCCTATACGAACCTTAAACCCTAAACAACTCCCTAGTAAAAGTAAAAATTTAGCGGATAAACCTAAAAGTAATACGAAGAAGAATGACAAAGAAGATAAGACTTTTTCTCTACCAAAATCATCAACCGCGGCAAAAGTCCCAATTGATCCTGATGAAAGTTGCATTGCAAAAAGACTTACTCGAGGACGAATTATGGCAACGTCCGAACCTCTTACTTCTCTCGACGAATCATCTTCATCAGAAGAAGAATTAAGTGAAGACTCTCCACCCCCAGTGTTTAGAAAAGGACATAGTGTTTTACCCAATGTAGTGCCAACCTTAACCCAAAAACAATTAAGTCCTAAATTTAAAAGTGCTAGTGTGATGGTAGAACCAAAAAATTCCTATTGTCCCCTTTTAAAAGATAATTACACAACTGTTTATGTGGATGGCGCATGTAGTTCGAATGGAAGTGAACAACCACGGGCAGGAATAGGAGTTTGGTTAGGTCCAAATCACCCACTCAATGTTTCCGAACGAGCAACAGGACGGCAAACTAATAATGCAGCTGAAATAGAAGCAGCAACAGTAGCTGCTCTAAAGGCAAGAAAAGCTAGATTCCAAAACCTTAAAATCATCAGTGATTCTCAATTCATGATTCAAAGTATGACGGAATGGATGCCAAGATGGAAATCTAATGATTGGAAAACGCAAGAAAACAAACCTGTTAAAAATAGGCAAGCGTTTGAAAAACTATCAGAAGCTATAAAACCTCTTAATATAATTTGGGAACATGTGCCCAGTCATAAGGGTATAACCGGGAATGAAATGGCTGATGAACTAGCCAGAAATGGAATTGATAAGGAACAAATAGCTGTTTTCCCAGAATCTGAAATAGAGAGTGAAGACAATATAGAAGAAGAAAAAGTAAAAAACGTGTTTGTAGATATTTTACCTTAGCCTATTGGAAGTGGTGACTCAAGTGACTCAAGTGAAGATGAAGTTTGCAAAAATTCACAACTGAGAAATGACTTAGAAAAATCGTTCCGACAGTTTGATGATGTTATGAAAAAAAGATTAGATCAAACCAATTTATCTTTGGCATGGGACCACGAAGGAATGAGCGAAGAATTCAGTCAACCAAACATTACGTCTGTTTATGATGGTGAAATCAATTCAGATGTACTTGAATTTTTAGAAGATCTTGATCCCTGTGGAGAATATGACGACGAACTGTTTAATGAAAGAATTAACAAATTCTAATTAACTATCCGGATATTATACATTCTCCTGTTGCCGATTATTCACAATGGCAAAAATCAATGTTTCCAACACCCGGAACTTCATCCATTCCAGATGCTCAGTCTACTCCTTATGTGAATCCTAAAACTACAAGCAAAGAAACTAACAAAAATACTAATATTGTGCCCCGTCGATTACAACCAAAAATAAATAATGAAGCAATCAATAAGACGTTGACATCTTTACCTACTTCTTCTAAAGGAATAGGTATTCCTTATTACGAATCTCCATCTTTTTCTGATATTTCTGATAATAATATTCCTAATAAAACAAAAAATTTATTTTTGAACAACAACATAGTTCAAAAATGGACAGAACCATTGACCTACGAAAGGAATAACTATGCTCACTTTATATCTGAAGATTGTGAACCAATAGATGCTATTTTAAAACTTTTAATAGCAACTGAAAAAATTGACCTACAAGATATTCGAGAAAGAAGACCAAAAATAGGTCAAATTCTTGTTACACCGTATGGACGATATCGTACTTATTCCATTGTTGTAAAACAACGACACTATGATGAAATTGACTGGACATACGTGAAAAAGGGTTTGAAAAATCTACAGATGGCCCTCCAACGCGATAATCAAAAAACTTGTCGAATGGCAAATTCAGGAGACTTGTTAGGTACCCTCCCACAAGGAAAAATGACTGAATTTTTAACAGATATATTCCGTGGTGGCGGTATTATGATAACTTTGTGCCACGGAAAAATTGAAGTTCCTCCCCTCGAAGTAAGACCAAATATTATTGCAGAATTTCATCAAAGTCTTATTGGTGGTCACAAGGGCATAACAAAAACATATAGACGAATTAGGGAAAGATATTTTTGGCCTAGAATGCGAGATGAAATAACAGAGTTCATTTGCAAATCACAAACATACTAAGACAAGTGATTAGTCATACTAATCACTAATCACTCGTCTTAGTATGTTTGTGATTTGCAAATTTGAATATTTTAATTTTTTTTTAATTATTTATTTATTGTATTTTAATTTACTAAAGTGATGTTTGTTTGTTGATTTTAACTAGTGACCTGATGATGGTGGCGAATCTGACCACCGAAACGTTGTCAATTTTATTAAAAAAGTGAGAGTTAGTGTCTTTTCTTTCACCTTTAAACATCTTCCAAAAATCGAAAAAAATATTTTATGAAATAACAGAGTTCATTAGAGGTTGTAAAAGTTGTTTACAAAATAAATTAGTTAGGGCTCGTACTAGAGAGCCAATGATTATAACAGATACACCTGCAGTCCCTTTTGATAAGGTATCGTTAGATACAGTAGGGAAACTTCCAACTACTCCTAATGGTAATCGTTATATTCTTACTATGCAGGACAATTTTAGTAAATATTGTATAGCTGTTCCCATTCCTGATATAAAAACTACAACAATCGCTCATACAGTAGCAACACATTTATTCTCTCAGTACGGAGCACCGAAATGTGTCCTTACTGATCGAGGAGGAAGTTTTATAAGTACTCTTATGAGAAAATTAGAAAGAATTTTTAATGTAAAGCAAATAACAACTTCTGGTTATCGACCTCAAACCAATGGAGCATTAGAAAGAAGCTATATTGAATTAACCGATTTTATTAAACACTATGCAAATGATTTCGATGATTGGGATCGTTTGTTACCTTTTGCAATATTTAATTATAATACTTCAGTTCATGAGGCAACTAATTTTACTCCATTCGAACTGGTTTTTGGCCGATTAGCTAGAATCCCGAGTTCATTTCCACAAGGTGCTGAATTAGAAACTTATGGATCCTATTGAAAAGAACTAATAACCCGATTAAGTGAAATTTAAGACATTGCTGCCAAAAATCTTATTCGAGCAAAACTTAGATCAAAACAATACTACGACGAGAAAGCTAAACCCCTTAAGGCTAAAATAGGCGAAAAGGTTTTTGTTTATAAAGAAATAAGAGCAAATAAGTTTGATAAAAGGGCCGAAGGACCTTTCACTATAGTAGGATTTACTCAAAATAATAATGTTATCCTAGAAGATGAAAATGGCGAAAGGTTCTCGAAACATAAGGATAAAGTTATGAAAGCATATTGCTAATCATTTAATTTTAGAGTGAGATATATGTATATCTTTAGTGTAAGCCAATTATTAACATATTTTTCTTTTGTTGTAAGGAATAGTCCATTCAACTTAAAGGAGAGTCATTAACACTAAAATGGTTAACGGAATACTATCAAGTCTAAAAAAAACGATGTCCCTAATATTATCAAATAATGACCAACAGAAGCTGAATAATCGTCGACGTTACATTTTATTCTAAGTCCAGATTCATGGTGTCCTATGAAAATGAAGTGAAAAGGTTGCTCCACAATTTCCAAAATTTCTATTTTCCATTAATTTAGAAGAACAAGGCACTGGTAATTTCAACTCCAACTTCTGAAAAGAAATTTTTGTTTTACAAAAACATACGAAAAATAATGCATGTATATATAGCGAGAAATTATTTAATTAATTTAATATATTGATTAAATGAATTCTTGTTCTTAAAAAAAATCAATATATATACAATAATTTTAATACTACTCACATGATATGATGCACGCCGTTATTCCGTGGTATAAAAAAATCCAAAGTTTGAAATTATTCTCAAATAGATAAATAAAGATAACATAAAAAGTAATATAAAGAAAAGAGAAATAAAAATATATGGTATTGCAATTTAATAATAAAAAAGTTTATTAGCATACTACTAATAAAAACAAATAAAAAAATAAATATGTGTGTATGTATATACAGTTTATATATGGTAATGAAAATGAATTGTATGTATATGCATTAATATTAAAAAAAAAAATAAATAAATAAACAAATATTAACTCCCCCCTCCATATACCCAACGATAAATTATTTCTTGTATTCCATTGTCAGATACTTCAATCTTTAATAAACACCCAACAAGTTGCTCCCCCGGGTTGCTTGGAGCTCCACACCAATCTAAAAAAAAAAAAAAAAAAAAAAAAAAAAAAAAAAAAAAATTGTAAATATACTAAATTAAATAAATTCCCTTAATCGAAGCAGTTAATTTTGATTCAATTACACATACATGGAGGTGGATTTACTCCGTCCTCAAGGTACACCCATCTATTTTCAATAGCCCAATTCTCTCCATTCAGGACTCTAAATTGTAGCATGACTCCCACCACTTTTTCTTCTCTACTATCGTAAGGCATAGGAGCCCATTCTAAAACAAAAGACAAACTAATGAAGCTTTTTATTAATTTTAGTAAAACAAACTAATCGTATATATATATTAATTCTTAGTATAATAGATAGAAAGGAAATTACCCATTGAGGAATCCGAACCCTCTACGTCTATAATCTCATTAGAATCAGATTCTTCTTCCGATTCCTCAGGACTATTTGACTCCTCGCTCAATTCAACTGTTGAAGCATGACCAAGGGAGGGCTGTTCTGTTGGCATTAGAACCATTGGTTGCCATGCTAAACAAATTTTGTTTTATGTGATTTAAAAATTTTTAAAAGCCCTATATTTTAAATAGTGCGTAATAGACAGTAAACATCAAAATAATAATTAAAACTCACTAAGGGAAGAAATTATGTAATTACTGTTCCACTGTAATGGAATTGCTGAAAATTGTTGATCAGCAATAATTCCAGCTAACAAACAAATTAAGTATTAAAATTCAATAAGGTATATATATACACTAAAAAAAATATATATATATAAAAAAACTTTTAATAATATTTATTTTTATTACAGTGTAAAAATATAATTAAAAGTATAAGTTTAGATTATACCACGTATGAATTATTTTTCTTATGTATATGTATTTTATTGAAAACTAATATATATATATATATATATATATATATATATATATATATATATATATATTTAATAGTTGCATTGCCTAATTTTATAATTAATAAATTATAAAATTTAAACTAACATGTATTAGGCTGTGGTTCCTCATCAACAGAATGTTCATCAATAGATGTTATTGGAAAAGTTGGTGTCGAATAATCTAAATATGCAAGGGTATATATATAATATTTTTGTATTATAATTAAAAAAAAGGCCTTAAATTGTGATTATTATTTCAACAGAATTAAAGAAAAGAAAACATAAATCCTTAAAATAAAAATTGTTCAATATGCCCTACAATTGGTGCGTGATGTTCAGGAAGAGTGGTGAAAAGCCTAGAAATTATAATGAAAAAAAGGGATACATATAAATATGTATCTCGAGTATTAAAGAAAAGATTCATCTCTCTATATTCTACGCGCAAAGGTCTCGTTCGAGTATATCTATATATATATGCAGTATGTGGATATGCTCGACGCATGGCTCTCCTTGTCGGTTCTTCGCTTCCTCACGTTCGTTGGCGTCTCGCTTGCTCCGCGACCATCTAGAAGCAATGCGTGGCTCCATACGCCCGTCTCCCACTTCCCCACACCCTCTAGTCACCCCGGCGTTTCACCACTACCTCTGAGCACCTACAAGCTTTCTACCATGCGTAATCATATGCTATTAAGAGATAGAGATGGGAAATAAAGAGAAATCTATATTCGAACAAAATATTACATTATGCATTAAATAGGATCATACAATTATGTGACAATTATACAATTATAAAATCACTGTAACTAAACAGATAATACATTTGCCTTTGATTTAATTTAATGCATAACACTCTCTTGAACTGATTTTAAATATGAAATTGATTAATTACAGGTGTGGACAGAATGAGAGAATATAAGAAATAGCATAATAAAATCATAACATACTAGCAAATTAGAATAAGATTAAATTTTGGTTTTAAGATAAAAATATCATATTGAAATTTTTAGTGATGGATGTCGAGCAATTAAATGTTAATTTTATAAAATTCAATTCAAATTTAAATATTTTATTGTTATTTTGAAAATTTTTCTATTTTATGAAAATATGTCTATCAAGACTCGCTCAACATCCTACACTAGTATTTCTTTATAACCAAAAATACCAATAGGAATAAAATAAGATACTTACAGTTTGCATCCATGATAATCCAATAATGTAATAATTTAGAACACTGTACTTTTACACTTAACTATACTGTTAGTACCCTATTACTATAAAAATAAATTTTTAAAAGGTTTGAAAGAAAAACAAAGATTTATTAATGCGAAAAAAAAAATTATTGTGATAATTAAAACTGAAATAACGTCTGATTTCGATCACGCCTTGAATAATACTGAATATGTGTCACCAATGGTGTCTAAACACAGACACTAAATGCAACACTGTATTAATCTTACTATAAGAGGAATCGCATATAGATATAATGTTTATATTATACTCTGATAACATAGGATGAGAGGAATGTGTGGTCGAGACCGTAAGTTCTCGGGGACGAGAACGAAAAATCCGTGGTGGATTGTTACGAACAATCGTAACGTTAACAATTTCAGCAATTCATAAATTAAAAAAAAATTAAATTAAATATAAAGGTAGGAAAGTGCCAATGTTGAAATTTATTTATACATAGACACTTAACTACTACAGTCCCCGGCAGCCACGTGCGTTGATAGAAGTAAACCGATACGCATTGATGTCTCGAAGATACATAATGTGTATATATATATATATATATATATATATATATATATATATATATGGGACGTTCCACGTCAACAGAAACAGAGCTGTGGCCAAAAATTGGCGCAATGAAAAAAGACGTTTAAGGGATTAAAAAATACGTACACTCGTGTACTTTTAATAACAGATGGGCGTTTTTGAAAATCCAATATGGCGGCTTAATTACAAGCGAAGAAAGTCAACAAAATCACAATTCGACAAATAATATCGTTAATAAAAATTACAAAATCCATGGAAAAAAATTAAACGAAACTTTTTTAAACTTTTTAGGGGTCGCTTAATACAAACCCGAAGTTAGATTTTGATTAGAGTTAAAAAATTTAAAATGTCGGAAGCAAAATGTTGGACAAATTTTAAAACTCTTTAAAATCGCTCAAAAATGGTTACTCGGGGGTTTTCAAGGTCGCTGACTACTAATATAACCTAAGTTTTTAAAAATTAAAAATGGCGGATCGAATATGGTAGTCAATTTTTCGAAAATTCATTTAATTCGTTCAAAACTTGCCCTGAGGGGGTTTTTTAAGTCGCTGATTACAAATATGACCTTAGTTTTTGAAAATTTAAAATGGCGGATCCAGTATGGCTGTTGATTTAATTAAAATTTATCAAATTTGTTCGAAAATTTACTTTTAGGGTTTTTATATGTTGCTGAGTACTGATTCATGGGTTTTCTATTAATATACTAAACTGGATTATAATTTGTCTTTCAAGATTTTGAAGATTGCTTTTTACAAATATTTATTCAAAAATAGGAAATTTAAATTGTCTGATTAATTTTAAACCCCTTAATTATGCTTTACGCTCAAAGGTGTGGTTGCGTTTGAGTACCTTAAAACAGTTTAAGTTGGCTAAATTATTCTTAAACTTTTCTGTCGTTTTGGATTGAATTCTAATTTTTCTAATTTCATTTTAAATTTTTGAATTCGACTACATATTATTTTAGTATATTAGTATATTAATAGGAAACCCATGAATCAGTACTCAGCAACATATAGAAACCCTAAAAAGAAATTTTCGAACAAATTTGATAAATTTTTAATGAAATCAACAGCCAAATTTGATCCGTCATTTTGAACTTTTAGAAACTAAGGTCATATTTGTAATTAGCGACCTATAAAAACCCCAAAAGAGAGTTAGAATTCCTGAAAGGAGCCACCCAAAACCTTTTAATTTTTTTTCGTACTAATGTGGTTATTTTAATAGTATTTTATATAAGAAATCATACTACCAAAGGAGTTTGCAAAAAAAATTTTTTTGTTAATGTTATTAACTATTGAAAATTTTGAACGTGTTTAATTCAAAAATGAATTTCTCAAAAACTTATTGATCGATTTTAATTTTTCAAGTTGCATTTTATTTGTCTTGAAATGAAGTATAACTGACAATATTTTCAAATAAAAATATTCAATTTTAGTGCAAAATGCAATTGTTTATTTATAAACAATTAAAGATAAATAGTGTTCTGGATGATATTTTAAGTTTAAAGAATTACTAAAATGTTTTTAATAAACCACTAAAAAATATTCCGTTGAAAAAAAATGGCACGAAGTTTTAAATTGCTTAATTTTAAGCATTTGTGCCGCAGTGCAGTGCGCGACTCTGCTCCTTATTGAGCGTTCGCGAGCGTGTTATTGTTTCTTATCGCTGAAACGACTGCGCTTCTCAAACACTACATTTATGTTCGAAATAACTTTATTTTAATGTAATTTTTACTTTTAATTTTTTTAATGGAACATTTAATTAATTCTTTTTGTTGAATGGTAATTACAGATGTGTTACATAAATTGTTAAAATATCGAATTAAATTATCGAAATTTAAAAAAAAATGAGAGAACTAGAGTGAAAGGACATATTTGTAATCAGCGACCTAAAAAAACCCCCTAGAACAAGTTTTAAACGAATTAAATGAATTTTCAAAAAATTGGCCGCCATATTGGATCCGCCATTTTGAAATTTCAAAAACTAAGGTTATATTTGTAATCAGCGACCTAAAAAACCCCCATAGGGCAAGTTTTGAACGAATTAAATGAATTTTCGAAAAATTGACTGCCATATTGAATCCGCCATTTTTAATTTTAAAAACTTTGGTTATATTAGTAGTCAGCGACCTTGAAAACCCCCGAGTAACCATTTTTGAGCGATTTTAAAGAGTTTTAAAATTTGTCCACCATTTTGCTTCCGCCATTTTAAATTTTTTAACTCTAATCAAAATCTGACTTCGGGTTTGTATTAAGCGACCCCTGAAACGTTTAAAAAAGTTTCGTTTAATTTTTTTCCATGGATTTTGTAATTTTTATTAACGATATTATTTGTCGAATTGTGATTTTGTTGACTCTCTTCGCTTGTAATTAAGACGCCATATTGGATTTTTAAAAACGCTCATCTGTTATTAAAAGTACACGAGTGTACGTATTTTTTAATCCCTTAAACGTCTTTTTTCATTGCGCCAATTTTTGGCCACAGCTCTGTTTCTGTTGACGTGGAACGTCCCATATATATATATATATATATATATATATATATATATATATATATATATATATATATATATATATATATATATATATATATATATATATATATATATATATATATATATATATATATATATATATATACGTTCAACTAAAGCAATTAAAAATAGAAAGAATAATTTCTATTCTTTCTTATTTATTATAAAATATGCATTTTTTATTAATAATCAATTGTATATATAGTAGTCATAATTGATTATTCTTATTCTTATTATAATTATTCATATTTTATAATTAATTTTTCTAATATTAATAAACAAGACTATAATTAATTTGGCTTGTAATAAATAATTTCGACAATTAATGTAATATATGTAGTGAGTAAATGATTAAAATAGTAGCCAAATATCAATACAAAATTTTGCTGAAAAGAAAAGAAAAAGATATAAGATGTGAAAAGGGGAGGATATTCGCGTAATTCAATTCATATTACTATCTCTTTCTTCTCTTCTTCTTCGCGGCTAGGTGCACTGAGTCATGCGACGCTGGTACTGTACGCACACAACATAATCTATGCTTATTGACAACGTAACTGGAGATTCTTAAGAAGCAATGCACTATGCATGTATACCAATCTTCCCCTATTTTCCTTCCTTTTATACTTAAATTAAAGAAGTGTTGGAACATAAAAATATAAATTACATCTTCAAAACCAACTATCACATTGCAATGAAGTTTAACCCGTGTAGGGTTAGTCTCGTATTCATATAAAGAAAAGAGACAGAAGGAAGCTATAGTTGTTCTTTAAGATTGCTTTTCACACTTAATTCTTAGAATTAAAAATTTGTGGAATAGCAGGTATGATGAAGTTTAACACGTGCAGGGTTAATTTCATATAAAGAAAGAGACAAGAAGACGGCTATAGTTGCTCTTTAACATTGCAACTCATATTTTATTCTTAGAAATAAAAGTCGTGGAAGATGTGCTATTGAAAAATTCTCAGAATCCAATACTACATGTCCAAATATGGTATTGCCACTCCTAATTCCGAGCAACCCCCATTTCATCTATTCCATTTTGCATTGAGCTGAGCTTCTATAAAAGCCAGGGCACAAGCACTGGTCTCCAGTCTTAAAGTAGCTTCTATATCCTTTATAACGCGTTTGTGCGGTAGTAATTACTCGTCTAAACAAATAAAAGTCGGGAGTAAATTTCGCGAGGCGTTCTAGAATTTTTCTGCTGAATCACGATAGATTTTCGTTGAGCCAGATAATAATTCGGGATATTGCTTTAATTCAAAAATTATTATATTCTGTTGTATCACGATAGATTTTCGTTGAGCCAGATAATAATTTTGAGGGTTAAAAAAAATTATTGTTCGCTGTATCACATTAGCTTTTCGTCGAATCCGAATAAAAGTTGAAAAATAAATTTTTATTCGCTGTATCACATTAGCTATTCGTAGAATCCGAATAATAGTTTACTTTAGACCCGTCCGCGTGCTGGCTTCAAATTTTGAC
This sequence comes from Leptopilina drosophilae, assembly GCA_032873175.1. Classification (NCBI taxonomy): domain Eukaryota; kingdom Metazoa; phylum Arthropoda; class Insecta; order Hymenoptera; family Figitidae; genus Leptopilina; species Leptopilina drosophilae. Next base: position 18,591,966 of record CM065486.1, read on the forward strand.
TTTTGAGTTTTATTTGGGCGGACGTTCAATTAAATAAAAATCTTAAACCGGCGAGTCCCTTTCGGTGATTTAATGTAGTGAGAAATTATTAAAATAATTTAGTAATTTCTTGTTCTTATAACCGACCAGTTGTGCGGATTGTACCTGCGCCGTCTACACTTATACGGGTACCGATACCGCGTTTCGAGACGTGGATAGTACGCGTAAGCGTACACCTTTCATTCATTTTGCCCGTCGGAAGAACGGTGAGTCAAAGATATCCTCCCTTCTCTCCATCTTTCAGGCGGTAGAGTGTAAGAGTATACTGTAAGTAAGATAACAAATGTATCGTTCCTATTTATTATTTTCTTATTGTATCAAGCAAGCATTATTATAATTTAATTTTTGATGTTAATAAATAAAGCTAATTATACTGAATTGTGAATTATCATTTATTAAAATTTTACTTTCTGTCAAATATTAAGTGTTAAATTTTCATCTCAAAGGAAATAAGATACTTTTTGGAATTTAATCATATTCATTGGCAGTTTCGTCTTCTATCGGCGATCAAATCAATCGAACCCACAAAAATAAACATTATCTGTTTGAGATTTTTCTCTAAGGTATTGGTAGCTTGGTTCCTCCGGCGAATAATTAATAAATAAATAATTAATTAAATAAAATTTATTTTTCATTCGTAACACTTAAAAAACGAATTTAGTGTTTTTGGAAGACTAATTTCTTTGATAGTATGCAAAGGAATTTTTTTGTTGGCTCAGAATTAGTGGCGCTGGTTTGTCGAAATTATTCGAAAATAGAAGAATAACTACTAACTAGTACTCTTGTCTTGAATCTCTGACTTTAAAAAACGAATTTAGTGTTTTTGGAAGTCTAATTTCTTAGATAGAATACAAAGAAAATTTTTTTGTTAACTTAAAATCAGTTGCGCTGGTTTGGCTAAATTATTTGAAAATAGAGGAATAATTTTTGGGAAGGCAGCAAAGCTGTGTTTAATGAAATGACTAAAAACAACTGCTTGAATCTAAAATCTCAGGCTTAAAAAAACGAATTTAGTGTTTTTAGAAAGATGTTCTTGAAAAATTACTGAAAACAACTACTTGAGTCTAAAATCTCAGGCTTAAAAAAACGAATTTAGTGTTTTTGGAAGACTGATTTCTAAGATAGTATGCAAAGCAATTTTTTTGTTGGCTCTGAATTAGTGGCGCTGGTTTGTCGAAATTATTCGAAAATAGAAGAATAACTACTAACTAGTACTTTTGTCTTGAATCTCTGACTTTAAAAAACGAATTTAGTGTTTTTGGAAGTCTAATTTCTTCAATAGAATACAAAGAAAATTTTTTTGTTAACTTAAAATCAGTTGCGCTGGTTTGGCTAAATTATTTGAAAATAGAGGAATAATGTTTGGGAAGGCAGCAAAGCTGTGTTTAATGAAATGACTAAAAACAACTGCTTGAATCTAAAATCTCAGGCTTAAAAAAACGAATTTAGTGTTTTCAGAAAGATGTTCTTAAAAAATTACTGAAAACAACTACTTGAGTCTAAAATCTCAGGCTTGAGAAAAACGAATTTAGTGTTTTTGGAAGATTAATATCTGGGATATAATGGAAAGGAAATTTTTTTTTGGCTCGGAATGAGTGGCGCTGGTTTGTCGAAATTATTTAAAAATAAAGGAATAATTTTTGTGGATGGGGCAAAGTTGTCTTTTGCAAAATGACTATAAACAACTACTTGTTGTTCATTCTAAAATCTCAGACTTGAAAAAACCGAATTTAGTGTTTCTGGAAAACTAATTTTTTGGATAGAATGTAAAGGAAATTTATTTGCTCCCTCAGAATTAGTGGTGCTGGTTTGTCAAAGTTAGTACAAAATATAGGAATAGTTTATTTTATTGGTTATACTCCTGCCCTATTGGCCTTACGCACTTCGACAAGAGTCGACAGTGCACATCATTATACCTTGACGTCAAACCTCCCGCCAGATAAATCACGAAAGTAGTCACAAAAAAACAGGCTAGAGCGGTCACCAAGGGGGTCAAAAATTCAAGTACTAACCGCACTGAATGTTGCTTAATTCGGTGATCGCAAGGCACAGAGTCTCACCACTGTCATTTACCTTCGGTCTATATGAATAATTTAAAAGATGGAGCACATTTGTTGTAAAAAAATTACTAAAAACAACTACTTGAGACTAAAATCTCAGGCTTGAAAAAGACGAATTTAGAGTTTTTAGAAGACTAATTTCTAGGATATAATGCAGAGAAAATTTTTTTTATTGGTTTGGAATTAGTGGCCCTGGTTTGTTGAAATTATTTAAAAATAGAGGAATAATATTTGGGGAGGGAGCAAAGTTGCTTTAAAGAAGTTACTATAACCAACTACTTGAATCTGAAATCTAAGGCTTGAAGAAAAGAATTTAGTGTTTTAGGAAGATTAATTTCTGGGATATAATGCAATGGAGATTTAATTGTTGGCTCGGAATTAGTGGCGCTTGTTCGGCGAAATTATTCGACAATAGAAGAATAATTTTTGTGGAGGGAGCAAATTTGTCTTTAAAGAAATGACGATAAACAACTACTTTAATCTAAAATCTCAGGCTTGAAAAAACGAATTTTGTGTGTTTGGAAGATTAATTTCTTGGTTAGAATGCAAAGGAAATTTTTTTGTTGTTTCGGAATTAGTGGTGATGTTTCGTTGAAATTAGTAGAAAATGTAGGAATAATTTTAAAAAGGGAGCAAAGTTGTTTAAAAAATCACTAAGAACAACTTCTTGAATCTAAAATCTCAGGCTTGAAAAAAACAAATATAGTGTTTTTTGGAAGACTAATTTCATAGATAGAATGCAAAGGAAATTTTTTATTGGCTCGGAATTAGTTTTGCTGGTTTCTCGAAATTAGTTGAAAATATATTAATAATTTTAAAGAGGGAGCAAAGTTGTTCTAAAAATATTACTAAAAACAACTACTTGAGTCTAAAATCTCAGTTTTGAAAAAAACGTATTTAGTGTTTTTAGAAGACTAATTTCTGGGATATAATGCAAAGGAAATTTTTTTTATTGGTTTGGAATTAGTGGCCCTGGTTTGTTGAAATTATTTAAAAATAGAGGAATAATTTTTGGGGAGGGAGCAAAGTTGTCTTTAAAGAAATGACACACGTTGAGCTTGAACTATGTTTAAATCAAATGTCAAGCGTAATGGGATTTTCTTACTGATTCTATTACGGGGGACATTCCTAAATATTTTTCAAGAAAAATTAAATTATTTCGCGGAGCCGTTTTCGAAAAAATCAATTTCTATTTTAAAATTGCTTAAAGTAAGAAAATAACAAAGTGCCAACTTAGTTGTATGTAAATACTTTAAAGTACCGTCAACCGGGGCTATTTTGTGCACCAAATAGCATTTTTTTGATTAAATGATTTATTAAAATTCAGAATTAAAAGAAAAAAGAAAACCAATTTTTGGTGTGTGTTGTGGGCATCCTTCTGAAGATTTCTTATGAGTTGAGCAATGAAACAAATTTTTTTTGACTGTGTTATAGTCATTGAAAGTCGTGCACAGAATAGCCTCCTGGATGGGGCTATTTTGTGCATCAAACTTTGTCTTTGTATAATGTTGCCTAAACATTTTTTTATCGTTTCTGCTTCATTACATCTTTTTGTCTAGATACATCAGAGTAAATTAAAAAAAGAATGAGTTAGAAAACACTTTTATTGAAGATATTATACATCAAAATGTCAAGTAAAACACTACGATTTTCCGAAAATCTAGATTTACTAAAAGTTAACAATCTTTATTTATTACATACCGTCAACCCCGGTTGACGGTATGTAAATTAAGATTTTGTTACAATACTTTTGGAGATAATTCATATAAAAAACAACATTTTTTAAATATTATTCAGAACATGTTTACAATATATTTAATAACTTGTTAAATGAAAATCATCAAACATGGAAACCAATTAATTCACACACTGCAGTTAACAAATGTTCAGCGAATTTTGAATGTGACGTGTGAATTTTGTGTTATCTAAATAGATTTAAATTCAAAATGGACTGATTCGAATGTTTGTTCGCTATATACACCTAGTCCTATTTGATGTTTGTTGCAAAATTCTTTGATATGTACAAAAATACAATGCACTTTTGGCGTAACTGAAATTCCTAAATTCAAGTAACTACTTTTGAAATTATTTATGTACTTTGTAAAATCAGGATCTAAAGTTTTACTGAAACAAGCTTTGACAACTAGTCAAAAATCACTTAAAACTTGCACGTATTTTAAGCACCCTAAGGGACAATTACTACAAATTATCTAATTTATCTAATAATTTCTTGCAAGAATTTCCATTGAAGCTTGCTCCACCGTAAGTAATATCACGTTCAACATTACACACTTTGGCCCAGGATAACGCTGTTTGCTTAAAATCTTTAGACATATGATTAAATAAACCATTCACTACTCCCAATAGTATATGCAGTTCAGGAGGTGGTCTTATATTAAGAATAGTTTTGTCTAGATCAGTAACAAATATTGGTGGTGAAATACAGCACATATAATTTCTCGCTAAATCATTTTTTCTTCCGTCAATGTTCCATTTCAGATAGTTCTCGTTTACATTCTGAATTGTTCTCAATGTTGAAGACTGATCAAGTTTCCCCTTTGCAACGTTACACCAGGTATAGGGATAAGAACTGCTAGAAGACATCATACCAGCCATAATAATGCCTAATTTTATATCAGCTGCAATAGTCTCATCAAAGCTATCAATTCTAACATCTGACCATAATTTTTTGACGTTCTCGTAGTTTTCCTGAATTTTTTTAGCTAAACCAAGTATAAATAATTTTTTGACACCTGAATCTTGAAATGATTTAGAAGACACTCCTTCATTATATTTTTGTCGACCATCCTTGTGAGATTCCAATTCGTTTTCAAGAGATTGAATGGACAAGCAGATTTTTAAAGAACCTCCTCCACTAACAATGCCAAATTTTTAACGCACATTTGATACATTCCGCTTTTCTTTGACATATTCAATTAAACCATTTAAATTTTTGCAATATATAGCTGTTTGTTCAAAATCTGCCATTTTATCACCTTTTTTAATTTTAAATGTATACTGTTTTATATCAAAAAATTCATCCAAACAGTGAATACTAGAAGACTCTTTTTCAAATTAGATTCTATAATATGTCTATTATAGGTGGCTACGCATATCATTAAAGCAATTCCAACTGTCATGTTTTGAAAAAGACTAAATTTTGATTGCATTTTTTTTAAATCGCTTGTTTTAATAACATGGTCTTGAACTTGTGGAGTGGATTCAGACAAAAATGTTTTCAAATTGTAGACGCGAGTTGAACTATTACAGTTATGCGATTTACCTTTACTAAATAATGAAAAACAATAATCACAGCGTGTACTTGCAGTTAATTTGACACAGGGTCCTTCAGACACACATTCATCTAGGTAAAATTAAATAATAGGGGAGAATGGGGAGTTATGAAGCACGCTTTGTTTATGAGTTGTAACTTCAAAAAGAAATTTTTATTTCAAATTTTCTCCACTTGAATCTCTAGAGGGTCTTCAAATATGCTTACTGGTTGAAGAATTTGCATGAAATAAAATAAAATCGACAATTTTTTTCAGTTGGACTAAAAAGCTGCTTTTTCAAGTTTTTAAAAATCATGGGGAGTTGTGAAGCACTACTAAAAATCGCTAAAAATTATATTTTTTGGTAAATATTCTTTATTGCGATTTTGCATAAATCGTTTTAAATTTCGAGAACCTAATCATTGCTGGGTATTAAATGGGTGAACTTATCTTTTTGATTTGTTCGCGAATTTTGTAAGAATTCTGTAAAATGGAGCACACAAAAAAACTTTATAAACGAAAAATTGAACACATTGTCTTGAAAGATATGCAAAATATCTTCTATCGGAATGAATCCAATTACAAAACAAAGATATTAGGTGAAAAAATATTCAGAGTAAGTGACATCTATCAAAAAAATTACTATGCGAGATCTATGGCCGTGCTTCACAACTCCCCATGCTTCATAACTCCCCATTCTCCCCTATTATAAATTAGAAGAGATACATTTAGTACATTAAAAAAGCTTAGTATTCCATTAAAATACCTTTTAATTTATTTTGAACCCTTGTAGAAGCATTATTCTTAAGAGATAGAGGTTTACTCCTTAGAAAATTATCAGGAGGTTTCCGTGCCAATTGACAAATTGAACATTTACATAATAATTGATTCGACGATCTTGTGTTAATATTTTTATATTTAAAAAACGATAGATTTGGTGGTTCTAATAATGTTTGCTGAGTCTTCTTTGATTTATACAATTTATTTAGGCACGTACTACAAATTCCGTTTGGTAACCATTTGTCATCGGCTTGTAACGATTCGTTCCTTTCTGCTCTCTTTTTCTTTAATTTAGGGAAAGGCACAAGGATGGTGAATAAATGAGGCGGTTGGTTTCAAAGTAACTCGAGAGTTCTTTATTTAACTTACTTTTCGTCGATGGTACAGTGATGTGATTTGTTATTAGAATTTAAAGCTAAAGTTACATCCGCGAATAGCGCGTTTGCTTCATAATCTTTGGAGAGTGAGTTGAGGTAAGTCTCATCAATAATACTTTCGTTCGTTTTACCAAGTCTTTGTCAACTAAATAAAATTAATAAACTAAATTAGAATTTTTAATAACAAAACAAAACTAAATTTTCTCCCTTTCAGGTGAGCGAGGTTCCTTTTCACTTGTCTCCTCTTCTCAAGTAAGTAACGAAATTAATAAACTAAATTAGCATTTTTAATTACAAAGCAAAACTAAATTTTCTCCCTTTCAGGTGAGCAAGGTTCCTTATCAGAGGTTTTGCTCTGATTTCCAGGGGAATCACTCGCGGTCAATGGCTTCCGAGATGGCTCGTGATGTTGGTAAGTGCAGCGTGCACCGTGGAAGGTCTATCGAGAAAGTCTCTCGCGTATCTACGGCAGCTAAAGCAGCGTGCACCGTGGGTAAGTCTGTCGAGAATGTAACTCGCGTATCGACGGCAGCCAGTGCAGTGTGCGCTGTCGGTAAGTTTATGAAGGAGTCACTCGCGCCTCGACTGTAGTTAAGGCAGCGTGCACCGTCGGTAGATTTCCGACACTCGCGATACAACCGTATCCGGTAGGGCGCGCACTATCGAGAAAGACACTCATGGCAAAGGGGTCGATTTCGGGCCTTAACTTAGGGTCTGACAGCCGAGATGGCGTTCGTCGTGGAGTTACGGGAGGCTTTTCCAGCAGTCATTACAGCGTGCACTGAGATGAGAGAGAGAGAACCAGGTAAGTGTTGGAAGAGTGGATGGATAGCTCCTGCTACACCTTCTCCGACGCCGAGGTGTCGGTCTCAGAGAAAGTGCCTCACGTACCTGGTCGTCTCTGGTTACGGGGACTGAGTCGCTTGGGCGCTGCTTGGCTGATCTCCCTGACTGCTTCCTTCCGAACGGTTGGAGAGTTGATGCTTGTCTGCCTGCTCTCACCACTCGCCGGCGAGTTTAAATAGAGCGCTTGGGACGAGACGCTAGCGAGAGAGTCGAGGGTCTATTTTTCTGGACGAGCTACTTGACGTCCGAAATTTTAACTCTGTCAGTGACGTTCATAAATGTAGCTCCAGCCCTAACATGCACCGTCACAGGCATTATAGTTAAAAATAACGTTAACTAAATTTTCCAATTTTCCACCATTAGTTATTTTTTAATTTTGTTACTACCATTGCGATCTTTCTTTTTGCAGCAAAATATACATATTTTACTGCGATTTTCGTCGTGTGTACAAAAGTGATCTTTCGGCATCGTGAGACTTATTGACTAAATGTCAATGTAAAACAGTTATCGTTTATTTAAAAAAATTGAAAATCGCGATAAAATCACATTATATTTTCTTCAATTGGTAATACATTGTTATTTTCTTACTTTAAGTAATTTTAAAATAAAAATTGGTTTTTTCGAAAACGGCTCTGTAAAATATTTTAATTTTTCTTGGAAAATATTCACGAATGTACCCCGTATTAGAATCAGTAAGAAAATCTTATTTCGATTGACATTTGATTTAAACTTAGTTCAAGCTCACCGTGGACGATAAACAACTACTTTAGTCTAAAATCTCAGACTTGAAAAAACGAATTTAGTGTTTTTGGAAGATTAATTTCTTAATTAGAATGCAAAGGAAATTTATTTGTTGGCTCGGAATTAGTGGCACTGGTTCGTCGAAATTAATTGTTTTGTATTTATTTTAACAATAATAATTTAAATTTATTCTGAAATTTCAGAAATACATTTGGGGTAAAGCCGCACACTTTTTCCATTTGTGTAGGAAACGATCATTAAAAACAGTATTTTTTTGACAATTTAAAAATTTTTAATATTTAAAATACTTATTAAAAGATAAATAATATTTATTTAATTATTCAATACACTTGTTTATGACCTACAATGGTATTACAAGCGGGGATTCGCAATAAAAACTAAACGTTAACAAAAATATTTAAAATTTGACAAAATCGTTGGTAAGAGGAGCCCAACCTATGTATATTTAGAAACTAAAAAGAGCCAAACTGAGAGCTGAGAATCAAACGACTTAATTTAGTGACTGCTTTCTCTCGATTACATGTTTCAAAATTCGGCACAATAAATAGACAAAAGAATTAATAGTTTTAACGCTAGACGATGACAAGACTTTAAACCATTCTTCCATTCTATCCGGGGTACAGGAAATCCGGGTAAAATACTCCTCACACAAATGCTCACAAGCCGGACAGCGTATTATAAAATGGAACAGGCTCTCCCTTTCTCGACCACGCAAGAAACAAAGATCTTTAAAAAATATCTCTTTAAAGGAGTAAAAAAAGAATTTACCTTGAATTTTTGTAATATATTTATTTAATAAACGCGTCTGCGCAAAAATTCTTTTGTGTTCCAATGACAACTGAGTGAGTAGATAGCTCTGTGTGCCCTCTTGTTTAGAAATATTATAATAAAGCAGTAAGCTCTTAGATTTAGCAAGGCCACTGCGATCTGAGACACTGCAAGCCCTTTGAAAGCTCTTCAAGATAGGGAATCCCAGACGCTCCTCCGTCTCCAGGGATATGTCCTGCCATTGATTGAGTAAATTATATGGGATAAAGAAGGAGTCCCTTAATTGTATAATCCAATTAAAACGGTAATCAGGTAATGTCTCCGATATAGCCCTCAGCCTCTGAAAATACAATCTAGGATATCTAGAGTCGTCCATGCGGGCGACTCTTGAGATCCAGTTCAAAACGTGCCTTAAGACTTCGTGAGCCAGACGCAGAGCTCCCGTCTCCATTCTCACCGAATGGAGACTTTATTTACATTATTTACATTTGAACTTTATCAATATTATTTATGTGAGCGAGGCCCCAGACCTGGATCCCGTAAAGAAGCGTGCTCACAGCCAAACTTCCAAAAGGTTTGGTGTAAGATTTCCAAGATCCCCTCCCTAGGGAGTACGCAATTTGCAGTATACTTTCAATCGCCGTATTAGCAGAGCTAATAGCCCTTGTAGTCGCCGGGGAAAAGGAGCCTGAACTTACAAAGGGGATTCACAAGTACTCGTACTGTTTCACCACTTCGATATCACTTGATCCAAATTTAAAAGATTTAAAGTTATTTGCTTTATGGTTTCCTGATCTCGTAAAAATTACAATTTTTGTCTTTTGTATGTTAACAATCAATTTATTATCATTACAGTATTCATATAGTGCTTTTAGTTTTCTGGTTAGTTCTATAGGGGTGTCTGATAAAATTACCAGGTCATCTGCGTATCCTAACATCAACACTTCTGTCAAAGAATTGATTGAGATACCTCTGCATCCTTGATCCATAAAAAATAGTTCCATATCGGAGATAAATAACAAAAATAATAAAGGACTCAAAACCTCCTCCTGCAAGACTCCCTGAGTAACATTCACAAAATCTGTATCACCACTAGCGGTTCCTATACATGTAGAGGCAATCGAATAAAAACTATGCAACACATTAATCATCTTCGAACTAATTCCAAGTTTGTACAGCTTTTCCCACAAAATATCATGCGCGACAGATGGGAAGGCTCCCTTAAAATCAACAAAAGTGACATACACTGACACTCCCGGGTTTCTTAGGTGTATTTGAATTAAGGATTTGTGAAAATATTTTTGCTATGCAATTAACTAGCGTGATCGGTCTATAATTTGAGGCATCCTCAGCGTTACACTTTTTAAAAAGCATGATTGTGTTTCTAAGTTTAAAATAGAATTAAAAAAGAAATCTATATATAGTATCCAGTTTTGGTGCAAGTTTTTATAAAATTTATAACTGATTCTATCTATACCGGCAGCGTTCCCATCTTTACAACGAAACAGAGATAACAAAATCTCATCAATAGATATATCGTCATCAAGAATAGGATGAGTTGTACCAAAGTGTGTCACATGGAGGGGGACAGTACAGGATAGTTCGCACACCCTACAATTAAAATCACCCCCTACTACAATTGGAACATCCGGGTACTGAAGTATAAAAGAGTTAAGAATACTAACATATTCGTTCAAACAAACAAGGAAATCGACACTTGGCGAAAAATATATTAAACCTAAGATAAAAGCACTCTTATCATATTTAAAATTCATTAAAATATACGAGTGAGAAATGGACAATATTACCACGTTGTACACTTGGACATTATACGCTACAAGAAGACCTCCCCTCGCTCTACCAAATTTGCTGTCTATATGGGCCAGTGCTACTATCGAATCGAAGTTTGGAAGGTGCTGAAATGTCAGTCCTGCATTAACCGACCATGTCTCACTAACAGCCAGTATGTCTCCCTTCTCCAAGACACTCACAATATCACTAATATTGTCGTAACCGCGTAAGTTCCAGAAAATTATTCTGTTTTTTAATTGACAATTGGGGGCTGAAGAAATCTCCTCTGTCAAAAAATGCTTCACATTGCTAGACCCCTCTCGTTGCTAATTCTTTTCCTGCCTTTCCAACCTTTTAGAGTTCCTCAAACCATCTACTTCCTTGGATCCATGAGCAAGAACTGGCTCTGGTTTCAAAAAAGTGTCCAGTAGTTTATTTTTTTGGAAAAATTATTGACAGTGCTTGCCTGCTTTCTGGGGCGACCCACTGGATTCCTGGTGATATTATTTATTTTATGAGAAGCGGGAATAGAGAAAGGCGATTCTGATTTTTCTTCCTCTCCTGTATCTGTAGACTGTAGTTTTCTGATCAAAACTTCAATCTCCTTTAAGGAGACAGGAACATCATCAACGAAGACTTTATTTCCTTTCAATTTAGCTCGGTATCTCGCATCTTTAAAATCGTGGACTTTGGACAGCAGATCACGTCTCAGGTCGCGTTCTTCTTCTGAGAGGTCCTTGACCTTGGAAAAAACCAATTTTACCCATCTCGATGCAATGAACTTTATCATCACAGGGCGCTTATCCCGGATTTTCCCCAAACGGAAAACTTCTTCAATGCCACTTCCGGAATCTGTAGACCAACCTTAGAAAAGATCCCGATGACCTCGTTGAATAAATTCTGATTGAATGATTCTGAATTTTCAAGCTTGAACAAAATAACATTTCTATCTCGAAATATTTTTTCGGACATCAATAGTTTTCTATCTGTGACGTCTATTCTAGTTTCAAGGTTACTTAATTGCTGACTCAGGGAACTTACAAAGTATTATTCATTTTCTAACAATATTATTGAATTACTGGGTAATTAGTTGAATATTTAACATTTTGAAAGTCCCGTATTTCGCGATTTGTGGCGTTTCTTTCAACAAATGGCGCCGAACTATCAATATTTGTTGGCAACATTGAGGTGAATCATGTCTACATAAGTCATTAGTAATGATTATTATGTTATAATGGTTATAACAAACAACGCCCTCTCCCCTACTAAATTAGACGAACCAGCTCCATCAATTTCAAGCCACAGAAAAAATTTCCTTTGCATACTATCCATGAAATCAGACTTAAAAAAAAATCCATTTTTTTCAAGCCAGAAATTTTAGACTCAAGTAGTTGTTTTTAGTCATCTCATTAAACACAGCTTTGCTCCCTCCTGAAAATTATTCATCTATTTTCTACTAATTTCGACGAACTACCGCCAATAATTCCGACCCAATAAAAAAAATCCTTTGCATTCTATCCAAGAAATTAGTCTTCCAAAAACACTAAATTCGTTTTAATCAAGCCTGAAATTTTAGATTGTTTATAGTCATTTCTTAAAAGACAAATTTGCTCCCTCCCCAAAAATTATTCTTCTATTTTTGAATAATTTCGACGAACCAGCGCTACTACTTGCGAGCCAACATAAAAATTTCTTTTGCATTCTATCCAAGAAATAAGTGTCTAAAAAACACTAAATTTGTTTATTTCAAGCCTAAGATTTTAGACTAAAATTGTTGTTGACTGTAATTTTATTAAAGACAACTTTGCTGCTTCCTCAAAATTATCCCTTTATTTTAAATAATTTCGACGAACCAGCGCTAGTAATTCCGAGCCAACAAAAGAAATTCCTTTGCATTCTTTTTTAGAAATCAGTCCTCCAAAAACACTTAATTCGTTTTTTTCATGCCAGAGATTTTAGACTAAAGTTGTTGTTGTTAGTAATTTTATAAAAGACAACTTTGCTACCTCCTTAAAATTATTCCTATATTTTCTACTAATTTCGACGAACCAGCTCCGTTAATTCCAAGTTAATGAATAAATTTCATTTGCATTCTATTTAAGAAATTAGCCTTTCAAAAACAGACTACAATAATTAAAAACAATTAAATTTATTGTTTTGGGTTATTTATGCACCGGATCGCCTGTTTACGCACTTTCGCGCCTTCAAAGTTTTGTTATTGTTGTAAATAATAATTATGGACATTTTTTTACAAAAATACAATTTCGAGGATTTTAAAAACTTGTTTATAGGTAAGCAATACATTTACATTTTTAACCTCTTAATTAATAAGATTTGTCAAATATAATTCTTTTCAAATTTAGATAGCGGTGTGCTTGGTGAACAGTTCATTTGGTAATAAATTTGACCTTGAATTTTGTAACAAAGTGGTCTTCTTTTTCTGTTCTTAAAATTAATTACGTTATCATTTAAAGATGCAAAAGAAAAACAATTGTTATACAATTTTATAATCTTTTTAAAATGATCTGATTTTGTATGAAGTCCTTCTAGCAATATTCTTAATTCTCCTGGATATTGCACAGAAGGCAATATAATACCATTATGACCACAACAATCATTAAAACTGTCTCTTTGCTACTAACTCTTTCATTCTTTAAAATATTTTGCTTGACAATTATTTCAATAATAATTAATTATTCCTAGATAATTTTCATTAGTATTTGATTCATAAATAATTTTGTTATTTGATATGTTTGACAGAGGAACAATTGATTTTTGTGAACTAAATGTATTTATTAAGGGGAGATTCCACAGAAATTAAGGTTTTTTTAAAAAATTTTTTTATAGGTAGTAAAATAAACATTTCTTAGTTAAACTTTTTTTACCATAAAATACTTGTGTTACAGTAATAAAAACCATTTTTTATTTATTTATTTTTTAATGGAGTCTTAGAAAATGGCTGCCGAAAGTGGTCCCCTCTAAAAGTTGTTTACATTTTTTCTCGGCGACAATTAATCTAAACTAAAAAAGTCAAAAATTTTCTTAATCTATACCATTATGGCTATCGTGTAAACTAGAACAAAAAAAATTTATTGAAAAATAACCAAATGGCAGACTTTTTAATTTTTCGACCATAATTTTGCAACTTAAATTGTTAATAACTTTTATAAATATTAATGGATCTTAAATATCCTAGTTTACACGAAAACTACACATTCAAGGAGCATGCTGTCCAAATTGCAAGTTATTTCGTTGAAAATTGTAAAAATGAGAGTGTAAACAAGTTGAAAATGTGTAGTTTCGAGAAAAACGCGTATAAAGTTTGAAGGACCAAATATACAAAAATTTAACTTAAAGTTATATACATAACCTTTGATACGTAACAGTAGACATTTCTTATTACTTAAGAACTACTCTTTCAAGCGGTGCGAAAAGAAAAAATGTAAATTTAAAAATAAACAAATTGCAGTTAGGTAATTAATGAAAAAACATGAATTTTCGAGGTGGAAAGGTGATGTTATTCCTACTCTCCTGCTAGCGAGTCTATTCTTATCGCTTCAGACTATTTTTCCCGTATTTTTAGATAATCATACTAACCAAAAATTTAAAAAAAAAAATTTCGGTATTAAAAAAAAAAATCAGTGGAATCTCCCCTTAAATCAATTGATTTTCAGAGTCTACTTCATTATTTATAACTTCATTCTTTCTTTTATCTGAATGTTGTTGTTGGAATTCGAACTGACTTATTTGAATTTTTTAGAGGAAACGTCTACTTTATCTGAATAAAATATATTTTTAATTTTACTATTGGATTTGAGTATAACACTATATTGTTGCATCTTTAAAGGATTATTAATTGCCTTTGCATTATTTAAAATTCTTTCACAATGAATTTCTTGATCAATAATCTTATTAGGGTTTATTTTTCTATATAGGAGTTCTTTAACTGATCATTCAAAAGACAATCCCAATCATGCTTAATCAATAAACGTGGATTAACAAAAATTTTTTAGTCGGAAAACGACTTAAATGTTGTTTTTAAAAATTAACTTCAAATGATTTCTCATGAGACAATAATTATAATAAAGAGTGTTTGGCATTTTATTAAAAAATAAAGATGTTGCAAATGCTATAGCAAATACTCCAAAAATATTAATAATCATTTTCAATATCAATTTTCAATTACAAATTTTATATTATTTCAATCAATATAAACTAAATTAAATTCAATTACTTTTATACTACAAGCAAATAACAATTTTTCGCTCTTAAATTTAATCACTGTTCTAGTACAAATATTCTGCTTTATATCTATTAAATTAAAAAAATTTGAATTGATTATGTGGAAATAACTTTTTAGTTTTTATAATGAAATGCACAAATTAATTTTTACAGCATTTGTATTATAGCGTCTATTCCTTATAAAGAACTTATACCTATACTTCACCTTTTATTGTTTAGTTGCTGTGTTAACTTTAAAAAATTTTGCAAACGGTCCGGTTTGCTCCACCCCTTGGGGTAAACCGAACCCCCCCCCCATGGGGCAAACCGGACCGTTTGGTTTTTTATTTATAATATTGCATTTACATAATCTACAATAATAAAAAAAGTAAAGAATTATGTAAACAATGGTTGGAGTAATGAAAATAATAATTCGGGATTGAATTTTAATCAAATAAAGATTTTTTTAAATAAAAAAATAAAAATGTTTGTCATTAGCAGAGAAACAATATTAAAGGATCCTATTCTCATTGGAAGACAATTATTTTTCATTGTGAGTAAATATTTTAATGAAAGAACCATTTTATTTAAAAATAATTTTTATGAAACTTTAATTCAATGGAAATATCCTATGGCCTGTTTGCCCCACGAAAAACGGTCCGGTTTGCCCCACAGGCTCGTTTTGAGAATAAATGTTTGTAAAAAAGAAACGTTTTGCAAATTCTTTAAAGTTTTTGGTGGTAAATATTCCTGAGGTGTGTACCTTCAAAATCCAAGACCTAATATTTGGAAATATTGCACGATGTCTTCAGAATTTCCTTAAGAAAAAAATTGTAAAAGTGTAGAAAAAAACTTAAGAAAAACCTTTGGCTCCCAGCGTTGCACAAACAAAAGTAAAAAATGGCAAATTGAAAAAATAACGAATACTACACATGGTTGTTTCAAATTTCTAAATATCACTTTTGACAATTTCGGAAATATTGAGGGGGGTCCGGTTTACCCACCGGTCCGGTTTGTCCCACTCTCCCCTATTATATCTATTTATATTTATTTTTTAATAAAATTACTTACTTCATATTTACGAAATTTTCCATCTTCACATTGTTAGCGTCACTTACTTTAACTTAATCAGATATTAAGAAATAGAAAATTATTTACAAAAAATTCAAAACTCTTATTACAAAAGATTGGAAAACTCAGTTACACTAATTTACTTTCAGTTCACTGATTTTAAATGAAAAAACTTACTTTTCTTTAAAATATCTTTTAACGCCGAAAAAATTAAATGATGAATGGATATTTTTTTATACTGTACTGATTTTATATCAGTATATAAAATATATTTTTTCAATAGTTTGCGAGTGCGACGTAATACTCCTATGCGTAATTTGTTTCTAAATGAATGAATCATATTTAAAGGACCCGGCACAAAATGCATTGGAATTGGCTTACCGTTAATTTTGTTCAAATTTTCAGAATTAGTAGTTCTAAGTGTCCTAATTAAATATATAATTTTGTTAAACTCAAAACTTCACTTGTTTGGCTGAAAACAGGGGGTGAAAGTACCCCCTGTCTAAGGCATGAAATGAACATTTCAGTGCTTTTAGCCAAATAAACCATTATTTTTGGTAAGTTTAATGTCAGAAGTCACCAATATACATAAAGAGAGAACTCTTAATGTTAAACAAATAAAAATGTAAAATATCAACCCTCAAAAACTACCCCTTGTACAGTTAAAACCATATAGAAAAGGCAAAAACTATTTTAATCACAGAAAATATTTTTATAAATAAAATATTGACTTTTCATTTACTAATACATATGAGATGTCATATTTACCCTTACAAACAACCCCAACAACAACAACAACAAAAAGCAACCCCTTTTATATTTTAAATAAATCCAGTAAACCAGATAAATGAACAGTTTAAACAGAGAAAGACTTTTGAAAATCGACTGGAAGTAATTATTTAATCTTCCGTGATTTTCAGTGCAATGTTCAAAATAAAAAAGTACCCTTATGAAAAAAACAACCCCTTAAGATTTAAAGTGAAAAAAGTAAAAAATCCATTTCAACCAAAGAAAACTATTAAAAATAGTAAACAGTTTATTATGTTTAAAAATCTTATAGTATGTAATTCTTGCCTTTAAACTGTATTGACTATATATGTGTTTTCTGCGCACGGAAGACTGCGCCTGATATTATTTTGAAGATGGTCCCTTTCGCTTTGGAGCGTCACATATATGATTTCTTTCATCAGCTCATGACATCGCTTGAAAGGCAACATTTGTTACCAGCTTACTGTATATCCTACAATATCTGGATTAAGAATATGTTAATCATTGTTTAAAATATTGTAGAGTACATTATTTAAACACATTTTTAGAGTTTGATTGATTTTTCAAAGATATTAGCATAGCATCGTTGTTTCAGATTGCGGGTATTTTGCAATACTTACTTTATACTATTGTACATTTCGATAATTGCACTGGTGTTCCTACCTTGAAGTAAATAATAATATAAACAAAATGCGTTGCTATGTTTGTAATGCAGTTTTTCAACCTAGACAAATGTCATCTATTGAAGGAGAAGAAAATGTTGATAAGAGCGAAATTGCAATTCGTTGGCGAGAAGAAAGAGGCTTTCCACCGCTTGCAATTGGTATTAATACACGTGTATGCATAACATGCAAGCGACTTATTAATATTGAAGTTAATGAAAATGAAAATAATCCATCTTGTTTAAGACTTAATGTCTTAACGCAAACATCGAGCCATACGTGCCTTATTTGCAATCGGATAGATAATGTAGTACGACTTTCAGACGAATGTCGTGTTAACATTTTTGTCCTGAAAGACATTTACGTTAAAGAAAATGTTAGGTGTTGTTCAGAGCATTTAGATGAACACGGTTTCATCCCTGCAGATCTCATGCAACATCTTCGTTTTATGAATAGATTTTATTGTATTAAAGGTCCTCAGTTATTAAAGTTTTTAATTGGTCTAAGCGGTTCTGTGAAAAAAAATTCGAAAAAAAATTCGTAGATGAAAGCGATTTTTCGGACGATCAGTTCAAATCATTTTCTCCAATAACTAAGGAACAGTTTCGAGATTTATATTCTCTATTCGATCTAGCGCAACTGGTATCAGGTCAGAGATATATTTCAAAGAAAGACCTTTTAGTATTTTTATGCAAAATGCGGCAAGGTCTACCAGATGAATTTCTTTCAGTTGTTTTTAATTATCCCAGCAGACAAAGTGTTAGTATGGCTGTTAGTAAAGTAAGAATATTTTTAATGGAATCATTTGTTCCTCAAAACATTGGACTTAACGCAATAACGAGACAAGAATTCATAGAGAGATATGTACCTGATTTTGCAAATACATTATACAATCCGACACCAGAAAATCGTAAAGCAATTGTCATCATCGACGGTACTTACGCAAAAATTGGGAAATCTAGCAATTTTCAAGCTTTACGACAATCGTTTAATCTTCACAAGAGTTGTCATCTTGTTAAGCCCATTCTTTTGGTGTCAACGAATGGATACATTCTTGACATTCACGGACCATACTTTTCAGACGCACGAAATAACGACGCCAACATTTTAATACAAGAAAGTGAAAGAAATGGTGCTCAAATCAGAGAATGGTTAGACAAAGGCGATATAATTATTGTTGATAGAGGGTATTGCGATGCGATTCCTTTTCTTGAACGGATGGGTTTAATACCCAAAATGCCACCGTTGTTGGGTCGTAATGAACGACAATTCTCTACTGAGGATGCGAACGAAGCTCGGTTAATCACAAAAATAAGATGGTTAGTAGAATCGCGAAACGGGCACTTGCAATCTATTTTTAAAATATTTGGTAAACCCATATCAATGACACATGTTCCTCATCTTGGTGATTTTTATCGCATTGCTGGCGCGATAATAAATAAATATCGTGGTTTAATAGAAATGGAAGTAGCTACAGTTGAATTAGCAACAGAAATGTTATTAAAAGCTGAAACAGCAAATGAATTAAAAACAAGGGTTGAAGAAGAGGAACTTTTCCGAAGAAACGCACAGTGGGTGCATTTAAACGAAAACGATCTTCCATATTTTCCTCATCTTTCTATGGAGTATTTGCGTCACTTGACATTCGGGGTATACCAAGTAAACTTGGCACCATCTTATATTCAGGATAAAGTCCATAGAGATGGTAATGAAGAATTACAACTAGATGCTTTGATGAATGAACCTGGTTTAATAAGAATGCGCATTTATTCCAGATTTCGAAATGCTACGCGACATCAGCTATGGATACTTTATGATCTTGAAGAAAATAGAGGTGAACAGCAGCAACCTATCCGTGGTTACTATTGCACTTGTAAGTCGGGTGCAAGAACTTTAGGTACACTTGCTCACGTTGCAAGTGTTTTATGGTACTTCTGATATGCTCGTCACGAAGAACACGTGAAATACCCTTGGACGGATCTTTTGGACAGCGTGTTAGATGCAGGAAACAGAAACAACCCTGTCAATGAATAGTTTTTTTGGATGCATTGCAGCAAAGTCCTTAAAATAAGATTTGCTACTAAGTGCAACTTGTATATATGTAAATAGGTGAGATATGTAAATAGGTGAGATTTTTTTTTAACAAGAAAAGGAGTACAAAATCTTGTACCTGCAGCCTCCACGTGGCGTACTCTGGGTAGAAAATGTTTTTCTAGTGAATGCAGGCATGTTTTTGAACAATATAATAAGATTGAAACAAAACATTTGAGAGTTTTCACAAGCCTAAAGACATGCAATATCTTCAATGAGTTATTTTCTTTCTATGAACCTAATACTTAGAGGGATGTTAATTATAAATAGCGTCGAATATTTAAAATAATATTTTATTTTTGTTACATGTAGGAGGTAGTTTCTTTAACAACTACAAACATAATAAACTGTTTACTATTTTTAATAGTTTTCTTTGGTTGAAATGGATTTTTTACTTTTTTCACATTAAATCTTAAGGGGTTGTTTTTTTCATAAGGGTACTTTTTTATTTTGAACATTGCACTGAAAATCACGGAAGATTAAATAATTACTTCCAGTCGATTTTCAAAAGTCTTTCTCTGTTTAAACTGTTCATTTATCTGGTTTACTGGATTTATTTAAAATATAAAAGGGGTTGCTTTTTGTTGTTGTTGTTGTTGGGGTTGTTTGTAAGGGTAAATATGACATCTCATATGTATTAGTAAATGAAAAGTCAATATTTTATTTATAAAAATATTTTCTGTGATTAAAATAGTTTTTGCCTTTTCTATATGGTTTTAACTGTACAAGGGGTAGTTTTTGAGGGTTGATATTTTACATTTTTATTTGTTTAACATTAAGAGTTAGTCTTTATGTATATTGGTGACTTCTGACATTAAACTTACCAAAAATAATGGTTTATTTGGCTAAAAGCACTGAAATGTTCATTTCATGCCTTAGACAGGGGGTACTTCCACCCCCTGTTTTCAGCCAAACAAGTGAAGTTTTGAGTTTAACAAAATTATATCTTTAATTAGGACACTTAGAACTACTAATTCTGAAAATTTGAACAAAATTAACGGTAAGCCAATTCCAATGCATTTTGTGCGGGGTCCTTTGATTTTGAATCTTATTACTTGCCTACCACTAATTCATAGTATATATGTATATATATATATATATATATATATATATATATATATATATATATATATTTCGTTTAAAAGTTAAAATTAGTTTGCAGGGAAGTTAAAATGTCAATTTTCGATTTTGTGTTTCTAATCAAATTTTCTATTTTATTTATTGTTTTAGAAAATAAAACTTTTGTTTGGTTTTTGTTCAACTTTTTTTTAAATAAATAAACCTTTTTCTTTTTTGTGTAAATGTTAAGATGCGTTTTTATAAATAAATATTAATTCTATTACGTAGACAACAAACTGTTTTATTTTTATACAAAAACTAAGAGAAAATTGGTTACAGTACTTGGGGACAGTAGGGGACATTTTAAACAGAAACAGTATGTAAAAGAGGCCAAATATTATTCGAGTAAAAACTAATTCTAACGGATTGAAATGAATTAAGTTTTTTGGTAGAAAGCGGGATTCATTTTAGCTCTTTGTATATTCGATTAAATTTGCCTCAATTTGTGCAAACGAATTGTCATTTGAAAGAAATGACTAAGGCTTGCATTGAATTCATTCTGACGAATTAAAAAAAATTAAAGGCTCCAAATCTTGTCCACGGAATTGGTAAGAAAAGAAGGTTTGGAAGTTCAATACAGTTTGACAAATTCATGAAAATTGCAACATAACTCCAATTCGTATCTGTCACAAAGCGAGATTCACTGAAACTCTGTGTGAATTCTTATTGATTTATTTCAATTAGTTTTTGTTTCCTGGGAAATTAAGAATATCTATATTATATTCGTATAAATAACTTCTGATTAAATAAAACCAAGTTTGTGTTTTTTATACATTGAATTTAAAAATTCTTACCCACATAATAAGAATTAAGCTAATATACGAAACAGTAGGGGACATTTAATACACGGGGACAGAAGGGGACATTTTGCTATTTTTTTGATTCACAACATAAATGTTATTTAGAAAGCAACGCAAGGCATCAGCTTTCTTAAAGAATTGAAACTTTTTGATAATAATTGACTTATAAGAGATATAAAATATATTTCGTAACGAGTGCGAGCAGTTACAGTTTGTTCCAAAAAAAGTGCTCATTCAAAAATTGGCAACTGCTCGCACTCGTTACGAAATATACTAAATTACTTCATATAAAATTCAAGAATATAATTTTAAAAAATAATTAAAGACGTGTCACTTATTTTCATATTTTATAATCTGCTAAAATGTATTCAATTTTGCACACTCACCACGAATAGATCACTCGGTTACACCTACTGTTTTATCGACGCTACAATAACAAATGAATAACCTCAAAACATCAAACCAATAGGAATGTTCTGGTCTCTATCATACAAATTATATAGTGGATCAAAAAAATAATTGATTAACGATTGTAACATAGTTGTCCACTACTGTTCCTTCTGTAAAATGGTAATAAAATACTTTTCATAACAAGGTGCAAAAAAGTGCCCTTTTTGCTCTGCGTTATGAAAAATGAATTTTAAAATATAAGACTTAAGAGATTACAAAAAATTTTCGTTTAAATATAATAAAAAAGAATGTTTATATTAATTATTGGAGCCAATGTAGTACAAGTGCCTCGAGGACAGGGACAGTAGGGGACATGTAGTCTGCTTTTTAGTCCGTTATTTCGTTTTAAAGCACTTCAAAGTTTTTTTAAAATGATAAAAAATTAGACTATGTTATATATTAATAAAATAAATAAAAAAATATTCATTTGCTACCTAAAAACTTTTTCTCGACCAAGGGACATAGATTTTACATTTTAAATGAAATGAGCCATATATATATATATATATATATATATATATATATATATATATATATATATATATATATATATATATATATATATATATATATGTACAATAGACTGCCTACTGGTTAAAAGGAACCCTTCGAACAATAGGATAGGTAATCGAAGAGACCTTTGGTTTCTCTTTACAGATTTTCTGTCTTCTTCTTTCTCTCGGTAATAATAACATCATTCGCTCTCTGTCGATAACGCAGAAAATCTAAGGCTATTGCTTTCTTTCTCTTTCAAAGACAAACATATTGCATATCTACTGATTTCATAGAAGGATTTTAACGGGCAATAACCAGTCGGACGCTCGGACGACACGCGCTAGTACCAGTCGGGTATCAGTGAGTGGCCCAGAGGAGCTCACTGCTCACTGACTGGCAGTTGCGCGTGTCGTCCGAGCGTCTGACCGGTTCTTGAATTTATGTTATTAAAAATAATAAATGTTATTAATTAAATGTTAAATTAAAATGTTAATAATAAAATTAATAAATGTTATTAAAAGCCGAGTAATATTTAAAATGTCCCGAGCAATTAATATTTTGAGCGAAGCAACTTTTATTATATATCAGCAATAGCTTTGGAACAAAATTACAGTTACACGCATATATCCATTTCCTATATATAAACGTAACATTACAGTAATATTATAGTCATATTAAATATCTGTCTGATGGGTAATATTATCCATTAATATTACTGTAACATTACTTTAATAATTCACGCTTGTGGAAAAATTTTGAAAAAGTTCCCAAGTAGCACGTAAGGTTATAGTGACATCACTGTAATATTACACTGGAGATTCGTAATCTCCTCTGTAATATTACAGTGATCTTTCTAGGATATCAAAATGTCCGCTTGGAGGTAATAATAGATTTGTTCTCGCTAACTACACCGCTACACTCGAGTGTAGCAAGAGTGTGAAACGGAGCATGTGCACTTAAACAAAGTACAAAATCTAGCGAGAACGCAAAAGTGTAGAGAAAGTGCACGAAAAAATGAAAAAAAGATTAATTGTATAAACTGCAAACAATCTGTAATTCAAAACAAACCACCTTATAAACAATTGTTATTGTGAAGCATTTTTTTAAATAATTATTTCTCTCATTTATTGAAGCCATAATTTATTTACTATTATAGAGATTTTAAAAGTAAAATTTCTCAGTTTTATAATATGATACAATTGTTTTAAATAATAGGATTTATTCCTTTTATTCCCTGCAAACATTACAATGGGCCATTCATGGAAATTTGAGAAATTAATTAAATTTTACAAGAATTTCGAAGGTTAAATGTATGTACCGAGCGGAATTTATTTTTTCAAATTTTTACACAGTTTAAACTCTGACATATTTGTAAAATTTAATTAATTTCTTACTTTCAACCGAATTACTCATTAAATGTTTACAGATAATAAAACTAGAATTTTTAAGCAACCCTCACAGCACCGGGATATTCCGGATGTCTCAGAGACGTTCTGGGGATATCAATTTGTTTTCGGAAGTTTGGATATCCCTGGAATTTCCTCTGGATATCCATGGACGTCCCTAGGATATCCCAGAGATATCAAAACTTCTGAAAACAAATCGATATCCCCAGGACGTCTCTGGGATATCCTGAATATCCCGGTGCTGTGAGGGAATATTTTCATATGAGTTTCAAGAAAAACGAAAGCGACATGTTTTGAAATATTCTAAAGGTTATCTTTCAAACTTCATTTTTTTCATAAATTCTATTCTTTTTAAAAAAATATGTTTACTATCATAAAATTGAGAAATTATTTTTTAATGAATTTAAAAAATTATTATTATTATTATTATTAAATTAATTATTAAAAATTATTAAATTATTATTATTGTTATTATTATTAATTTATTAAAACCAAACTTTATTTACAGTGAATCTGTAAATAAAGTTTGGTTTTAATAAATGGGAGAATAATTATTTAAAAATTTCTTTACAATGACAATTGTTTATTAGGTGGTACTATATATAAATATTAACAAAATAAGGATTGCTTACTATTAATTTTATAAATTAAAGGTCACTAAGAATTATATTATAACTTTATGTTCATAAAATAATTATTGCATTTTAAATAAAATGTCCATTTACCGCCATTTTAATAAGAACATTCAATTACACTCGCTCGCAATCGGGTGTAATAAAATAGGAAAATGTGCAGAGGCTTCTAGGGAGTTAGGTGTACACTATTGCGTCACTTCTGGTAACGAGAACGCCGTAGTGTACACTTTTGTACAAAGTGTAGAAAGTGCAGCTAGCGAGAACAGACCTATTATGCTGTACTATTACGGTAAATTAATGGGAATATTATGTTAATATTTTATCTTAACATTACTCTGTGATATTACCTTAATAGAAAAACGTACAACTACCTCCAGTTGGACATTTTGATATCTCAGTAAGATCATGATATCTCAAGATGTCACGATAAACTTACGTGCTGCTTAGGATTTTTGTTTCTAATGGTAAAATATGAAAAAATTCTTGTTTATTTATTAAATATACACTTTTTATTGTAATAAACAAATTTAATTGTTAACAATAAATTAATTTAAAGGAATGTTACACGAAAATATTCGAAACCTTCAAACCTGTTTTTGGTAGTGGATCTCCTCCTTCCTACTTATTGTTCAAGTAGTGAGTTGAGAATCTCTACTGTTTGGAAATAGTGGATTTTAAGGTTTTGGAAATGTTGTGTAGATGTTAATAAAGTTAAACAAATTTACAATATAATGAGAATATATTATGACTTCTAAATCCTAATACAATTATCTAAATTTCCCTTTTTTTACTTTATTTTAAAGATTACAATCTTCATCTTCTTTTAAGTGTGCGATTCTACACAATATCTATTTTCTGATGCGTAATGTGTTTATGTGCATGTTTTGTATTTTAGTGTGTAAAACAACTTAGCTCACCTTTGTTATATATATTTATATATATATATATATATATATATATATATATATATATATATATATATATATATATATATATATATATATATATATACACATATTTTCTTTAAGTTTTATTCCCTTTAGTTAATTTCCTTTGTGTTTTAACTCACTTGCACTTTATATAATATTTCACTTTTTATTTCTTACTTTTGTCACTTTATTTTTATGACCATTTATTTATTCACTTATTTTATTACTTCATTTTGTGGTCTATTATTCAAACCTTCAACTTAATTAAACAAACAAGGGCTTCGTACAATAACTTTATCTGGTACTATAGCCCTAAGTCTCTGTCTTGGTCACGCCGAGACACACGGGCAAATGCCCAGATTTCCCTGTGTCAATCAATTTTATTAATCGACATTACAGTGGTGAAATCATACTTAAGTTTATTGCAACTGCTCGTTGCCAGGCGCTTTTCTGCAAGCTTGCAGTTTTAGGCAGTGGTGTGAACATGGTTCAATAACCTAGACACACCACTCCTTAAATTTAACAATACATTGGTATCTGAAGCCTCATTCTTTTAATTGAAGTTAAATTTTTAATCCTTTTTAATGTAAGTTTCTTAAAATGTGAAATATAATTAACTGCAATAATTCATAGAGATATTATATTTATATAACCGAGATTATAACAAAAAGGTGAACTAAGTATGTTTCGTTATTGTATTTAACATGGATATTAGTGTTTGTGTTAATATTTTCTTATAAACATTATATTTATATTTTGTTATCACGAAGGGATATTTAGTGACGAAGTCGGTTCGTCACAAATGCCCCCCTTCTAATAGGCTGACGTCCCTTGTCAGCTGCGGAAAAGCGTTATCGAAGATTCTCTTTTGAAACTTATAGAATAGATATTACTCTTTCGAGTTTTACAAAAATCGTGTCCTTGTTTTGTAAAAGTTCATCTTGGAGAAAAATTAAGTTAAACTTTTATGGAAAGTAAGCTAACAAAATTAAATACATTTTCATTTAAAAAAAAGATTCCTTTAAAAAAAGGATTTCACATAAAGTATGTCTAAGTCCTTGTTTGAAGTGTTTTTAGCTAAAATATTTTTGTTCTATCGTTCGTAAAGATATTTATGTAGGTTATTATGTTTTTAGTTTAGTTATATAAATTTAAAATAATTTTGTCGAATTTGACTTTAATCGCTGACAACGTTTTTCACTTGTATCATATGTATTAACGTAGCGATGACTACATAAATTGTATTGCGTGTGATTGTTACAATTAAAGAAAATTCTTTGCTCAATTTTCGAAAAGAGAAAAAAAATTGTGACGACAATTCTGTTGTCATGCAACCCTTATAATTAGGCTGACGTCCCTTGTCAGATATTTCTAAATTCTTTTTTTTCTTTCCAATTTTTCTAATTATTTTCGCGTTGTAAAGATTTGTTATAAGGGGCCGTTTAAAAAATACGTAACGCGTTTTGGGGGAGGGGGGTCAAGCTATCTGTTACGGTAAGGAGACAAAATGGCGCTAATGTATGTAACATTGTGTTACGTGGGGGAGGGGGTCCAAATTTCCGAAAAAAAGCGTTACGTATTTTTTGAACGGCCTCTAAATACAGGTAAATTATTGTTGTGAGTTTTAGTTTAGTTTCAAGTTTATTTTACAATAGAAGCAAAAACAAAACTGGTTTTCGATGGTTTACAAAATTATTATTTATATTTAGCATGATTAATTTTATTGTTTATATAAAAATATAATATTTGCATATTATTTTTGTATTTATTATGACGCATTTTTTAGCATTTTAAGGTCTAGAGTGGTAAAGAAAAATATTTTCTTTTTTTTAAAACTTGTCTTTTTTTAAACTATATTACTAAAAAACAGAATTTTAACTGTTTATATTTTAATTGCATTTTTATTAACCTAGATATTTGCTTACATCAGGGTATGTAACTCTCCTAAATTTTTATAAAATTTTTTTTTACAATTACATTGGTAACGTTTATAATTAATTTTAGTGTATTTCGTAAATTATGAAATCTACATAAATTCTTGTATACATTTTTTTTTAATATTCATATTCATTTCGCATGAAGAATACATAAAACATGTTTGCTTTTAATAATTTGAAAAACATAGTTCCATAGTGTAGAAAATTGAATTTATCATATCAAATTGTTTTTAGTAAAAATTAGTAATTATAACATTTTTTTAAACGAAGATAACAAGTAATTTTTTCATTTCAATCTTAATTTTTCACAATGTCTTTATGAACAAGTTTTGCATAAGTTGCAGAATACTTTTATTACACAATAATAAGATAAAAATTTTATTTTAAAAAAATACTTTCGTAGCTTTAAATATTGTGAATTTTTCATATTTTCTCGAAAAAGTTCTGTTTAAAATTTTTTTATAATAATAAAGTATTCTGTATATCTTTGAAAATTTTAATTATCATAATGCATGGTAAAAAGAATAGATTATGGTTTTTTTTGAAAAAAAATGTCTTTTAAACTATATAATTTTTTTA
Source organism: Leptopilina drosophilae (assembly GCA_032873175.1). Classification (NCBI taxonomy): domain Eukaryota; kingdom Metazoa; phylum Arthropoda; class Insecta; order Hymenoptera; family Figitidae; genus Leptopilina; species Leptopilina drosophilae. The sequence continues at coordinate 18,619,824 of CM065486.1, forward strand.
TCTTCAAAATAAACAGTTTGAGTCAGTATTAAAAAAATGACAAACACAAGCAGATTTTGTGAATGTGTAATAGTTCGTTTAAAAGACGTGCAGAATATAAAGAAAAAATGTTTATTTATTATATAACACTGTTTCTTTATTAGTTTTTTTATAGTAAAAATTTAATATTATGATTCTTTTATTTTATTATTTAACAGAATTTAGGTCAAGTTGTTTTGAGAATGAAAAATTTTCAAATTATTTTTATGTTCATCCATTTTTAAATTTTATTTTTATCAATTAATTGGAGTGTTTTTTGTATCCAGATTTTTCATTCTTTAAAATTTCTTTGCAAGTTTATTTTAGAAATAGTGTAAAAATTTTTTTAAATAAAGAAAGTGTAAAGGATAACCACTCTTTTTCAATATTCTTTCAAAAAAATGCTGTTTACCATATTTAATATTTTTTTTTTTAAAAAGGGGAAACTGCATTTTTTAAAAAATTACTGTTTATAATATATTTTTTTTAATTGTCTTTCCACATGTATGTTTCATTTTATTTTTTAAAGTTTTTTTCGGTTAAAAAACATTAAAAATAGCTTTACATTTTCTACGATAAATTGTTATTTTCAATCTTTTCAAGGTGTTTTTAGATTAATTTTTATAATTTAATAATGTTAAGTATGTTAATTTGTATTAGTGTTATTGTTGTTACAATAGTTTCATTTATGCTTTAACTTTAAAGCATTCCCTTTAATGTTATTTAGTGCAACTTGTCTTTGAAGGAGTTAAGAAAAAAAATAGTCGCAGATAGTAGAATTATTTAAAGCGAATTATAATTTGAAATTTCATGTAATTTGATCAGAGCATTAATGAAACGTAATTATTTTTCTTTGAGGTATTTCAGCGAATAGTATTCTTTGTTTAATCATTATGGTACTTGTAATTATTAAATATTATTCGTTTATAAATAAAGTTAATTTGGTTAGGATTAATAAAGCTATATACAGTTGTAGTTTTGAATAAAAAAATGATAGAAGTGTCTTGATTACAGTTTTGAAATTCGTTTAAAAAAAACTTTAGTTTCATATTTCAATAATCTTTTTTTATAACGATAATTTTAGTTTATTATTGCAGCATATCCCATTATTTAAAGTTTATTATTTGTATTTAAAGCATTTCCCATACTTATGTCTTTTTGTGTGTTAGTATTCGAATCTTTGTTATATGTATTGTGAATAACTTATATATTTTTTTACTGAATTAGTAAGCGAAATTGTTTTCATAGAGTTGTATGTCTTATTAATTAAACTATTAGTTTAATTCTCTACATTTTAAATCCATTATTTATGTATGTACTAATTTATTTATTTTTGTACTCTATTTAACATTTTATTTTTACTGTTATAGATATTTTAATCCCTCTTTTTTTATTTTACGCGAGAATAAAATATAATATAATAGAAAATGATTAGCAAGCTCAATTAATTTATATTAAAATTAGTCTATGATATTTTTAAATAGTAAGCAAATTTAATATTTTTCCTGAAAAAATTCTTAAGGATATTTCATACTTAAACTACTGTCACTCCTCCCTGCTTGGTTTCACTGTGTCTAACCTATTCCTAACCTCTCCGAGTTAATTTTTGTTACGACTTTCCTCCACGTTTTATCCTGCAATTTTTCGATTTCTTCAAGATGCCTCATTCGACTTGCGTTTCGAATTTCCTTTGAGGTTAAACACTTGTTCCTTAACTAGATGAACCCCTTTATCTTCAACTAATTTTCGTAAGATTGTCCGTATTTGTGAAGTGCGAAGTTTTCTTTTTAATTTTTACTTCACCAAATCATTTTCCCGTGTGGTTAGCAGAATTTTCGTAGTGGACAATTTTTGCTGAGTTGTGGTGTTTATTAACATCTTCTTTTTTTCTGTGTTTATAGTGTCTACTTTCATTTTTAAGTTATGTATATCTGTTTTATTTCTTATTTTCTCTTTCTTATTCGTTTTGAGTAAAATTTTATCGCAAAAATGTTTATGACGTTCTTCTTCTTTTATTGTCCTACCAATTATTTCTTGATCCGATTTTGTCTCGTTTAGTTCCTGACTAATTTCAGATTTTGAAAAATTGTTTCCTTATTGTGAAGTTTCGCCATCATGACAACTATAATTCTTCAATTCCCTCATTTCTTTTGATTCGCTTATATTGTTGCTTCTTTCCGAATTTTGCTTTTGTAAAGATTCCTTTTTATTCTCTTCCTCTTCTTCGAACACTTTGCTATCACAAACATGAGTTTGATTTTTCGCTAATGACAAATTGAATCTTCTAGTTGAGTCCACCTTTTTCTTATTTGAAAATTCTTCACTGAGGCTGATATCTTCTTCATCGTCCAAAGTATCTATAATAGGATTCATATACACTGCTGTTTGTTCTTCTTCTGGAGGCTTTTTTTCATTTTGAATAGCTTTCTTGTTGCTTGATTCTTCTTTTTCTGTTGCGAGCTGTGGATCATTTGCGGAAGGTGAAACACTATATTTTAGCTGTTTTTCGTCTTCTAAAAAAGTTTGGTTTGTGGGCGAATCCTTGAAACGAATGTGTGGTATTATAAAATCATAATCATATGCTTTATTAAATTTTGGTCTGTTTTCTATTAAATAACTTATTACACAATAATCATCATTAAAAGATTGTTTCTCACAGCTTATGTAAGATTCTTCGTAGTTTCTATGTTGCTCTCTTCTATATCCATCCTGTATGTTGTTGTATCTTCTGTAGCTGTTCTTACCTCTGTTTTCGTGTTTCTCGGTACCAAATCTGTGTTATGAATTTCTGTAACCGACATTATACTCATAATAATTTTGATCATAGGTATATGAAATTTCTCTTCCATAATTAGGCGAATCCATCTTCCTGTTTTGTCCATTTTCTCTGAAACTCTTGTTCCTATTTTGATAGTTGAATTCATTGTAGTTTCTATTTCTTTTTCTATATTGTTGTCTCTGTCGTCGATTCCATTCTTGTTGTTGATTTCCTGGTTCATACGTGTTACAATGGTTGTACGAATTTTGATGGCAAAATTGATTGGCGTAATCACCCTGTGTTTTAGTACCCTTAAAATATCGATTGTAACAATTCCCTTCCATTTTATGTTCATCTTGTCTCAAATTAAAGTTATCTTGGTGTTGGTTTGTATATTTTCGATTTCTGTTACCGTGTTGATAATCCTTTATTTCAACATCAAATTCCATCGAGTTCCATCTTTCTATGTGGCCTCCTAGTAACAGTTTCTCATACAATGTAGACATTTTGTTTCAATATATAATTTGAATATAAAAAAAATAAATAAGAAATAACTTGTTTCAACTATTTGCAATATAGAACATTTTTTGTGATTTAAAATTTTATAGAAAGTCCTAATTCGACAAATTTTAATTCGACTTTTTAACTGATTTAAAATGACTAATTTTGCATATTTTTGGTTGTTAATTACGTTTAAATATTTTTCTCATTTGTCAGATAATAAAATTAAAAAAAACTTTTTAAAAAAATATATTTATTTAATTAAAATACATAAAAGTGGATGAGTTAGTTTAATTGTCTATACAGCAATTTTTTCGATGTTTACTTCCTACTGACCTACACACCTGAGATGTAACCTAATACAGTGTCGCGTAACCCAGTGCGTACACCCATCTAATTTCGTATATTGTTTCTGTATATTTTATTTCAATTATTCACTTTTAGTTCAAAAACATCTAAATAACTTCTTATTAATTTATCGTTATTTTCCAAAATGATTATACCATAAATTCAATTTTTCTGATTTTCTGACTTTACCTACACCGTCAGTGTCTAGACGCTTATTAACTCGAAAAACATATTTTACAAATTACTATTTTTATTTTATTTTCATTGATGCTGTTTTTTTAGACGCAGACCTCTTTTCTTGATTTTATTCTAATTTCAGCATTTATTTTGCTTTTCGGGTTTCTGTTCCTCTTTTTAATTTTGATCTTTCACTTTTTTGTTTTCATTCTATATTACTTACATTAAAATAGTAATTTTCTTTTTATAAAATTTACTCGCGATTTTATTTTTATTAGACCCTTATATTTTTAAATTCTTTTTCATTTAAAAACATAAAAAGCAGTGTAGTATACTTTTCCTTTTTTTAATGAACGATTTTATTTAACCGAATAAAGTAATTTTTATTTTAAATAGTTGATTTACGCGATTACTTTCTTAGGGTATTTAATCACTTCACTTGCCCAAGTAGCTACACACTTCCGGCAAGGTTATGTCAGGGAAATGGGCACGGTTTATGAAAGATACCAGAGCTTGCCGATACAAGGGTGGTTACTGTTTCCCTACAGCTCGACTTAGCGAACTACAAAGAACTACTACCCGCACTTTCTCTAAGCATATGTTTTTTAATATATTTCTTTTATCTGAAAAAGTTTAAAAATGTATTAGTCACAATATAATTTTTGTTCATATAAATTGCATCAAAGCAAAATTTCTCAAGTAAAAAAAAATGTTGTGTAATCGTAACTTCTGTTTTTTCGTGTACCTACAACTTTTAACAATCCAAAATCTTTAAGTTTTATTCCCTTTAGTTAATTTCCTTTGTGTTTTAACTCATTTGCACTTTATTTAATATTTCACTTTTTATTTCTTACTTTTGTCACTTTATTTTTATGACCTTTTATTTATTCACTTATTTTATTACTTCATTTTGTGGTCTATTATTCAGACCTTCAATTTAATTAAACAAACAAGGGCTTGGTACAATAACTTTTTTTTTCATTTATACTCCTGTCCTATGGCCTTACGCTCTCGACAAGATTTCCTGCTGATACTTTTTTGGATTAAGCATAACCATTCTACAAATTATACAAATATTTTTATTTAAACCTAATGCGCGCCTACAGTGCGACTTTCGAATCGACAATGCACACCGTCGCACCTAGACATCAAACCTCCCGCTCGGAATATCTCACCTGTCGGAAAAAATCCCAGGCTGACGGAGGGCGCGAACCTCGCTCGCACCACCCGCAAAGCCGGAGCACCAACCAACTGAGCTATTCCGTCGGTTGGTACAATAACTTTATCTGGTACTATAGTTAATATTTTCTTTTAAATATTATATTTGTATTTTGTTATCACGAAGGGATATTTCGTGACGAAGTCGGTTCGTCACATTTATTTTGACTATTGAAATATTAGATTATTATTCTTACATTTTTTATTCTCATTTTGTACAAAACAAAAATGAATTATTTCAATAAATTTTAAAAATAATTTAATGTAAAACTAAAATTGCACATTTTGAAATATAGAACTTTGGGAGTATTAGCATAAATGATTATTATAATAATATGTAACCTTAATATATAACTATTGCTGCGCATGACAGTAGTTACGTGGTCACACACTCAGGTGTACGTGGTAGCGATATGGATTACTAATTTTTCGAGAAAACAGTAAAACTTTAAAATTTCTACAAGTAATATTTACAACATACTAAATGTAAAAAGTAATTCAAAATTTTATGAAAATTACAATGACGATGTAAAAATTAGAATTCTTAATGCAATATTTATAAGTGAATACTGTAATAATTACTATTAGTATTTTTCACTAAAAAATGGTAATATTTGGGTGGTTCAACAATCGAATGAAGAAAATAAAGAAAATTTTGGCCCAATATCCTCATTTCTCAAAAAATTTAAGAAAAAATCAATTTCTAGTATGGAATATTTAGCTATATTTTTAGCAAATTATTTTTGAATAATTATTTTTAAAAAATTTTATAAAAAAATAATTTTTTTTAATGTTCTGCGTCTTTTAAAATTTTTTTGAAAATTACAGCATAAAATTAAAACTATAGGAAATAAAAATTCGTTGAGAACATTTATGAGCGACAATTTTTAAAAAGTTACAAACAAAATTATATTTCAGCGGGGATGCGAGTTTGATCTTTTTCTGAATTAAAACATTGTTTGCATCTACGAAGAAACAAAACTCTGAAGTTAACATTTATATAACCATAAAATTAATAAAAACTAAGTATAGCATTGTTGTACTATACATTTTGATTTCTAATAGTTTTAATTATATTAGAATTTTTTTCAAATTTTTTAAAGGCGCAGAAAATTAAAAAAAATTTGTTTTTAAAATAAATTGATTAACTGTTATTCCTTTAAAAAAATTCACTTTTCCGGGTTATTTTAGGATTTTTTAGTTTTTTGACAATTTAAGGAACTATAACTTCGAAAATTGACTTTTTATCAAGTAATGTTCTTGAGGAAAGTTGTTTGTATTAACTTAGTCTAAAATAATATAAAATTAAAAATTCTAAATTTTGAAAAAATTGTGTTTTCAAAATTTTGAAACTACCGCAAAAGTCAAAATTTGACTAAAACTAATACCTTTCATGTGAAGAGAATGTAATAAAATTTAGTTTTTTAGCAGTTTTTGAAAAATAACTTGAAAAGTTTAGGGTCGGGCAAAAAGATGTCAATAGCAAAGTTGTAGCTAAAACAAAGCGGCGAAAAAACGTATCTGGTGACAAAATTGCATATGCAAAAATGTCGGAAATAATGGAGTCGGAATATTAATTTTTTGTCAAAAAAGCGTTATTTCTTTTTAAAAAATTCGAATTTCAGTGTTATTTTGGGATTTTTTAGTTTTTTTGGTCATTTAAGAAACTATAACTTCGAAAATTGACTTTTTATCAAGTAATGTTCTTGAGGAAAGTTGTTTGTATTAACTTAGTCTAAAATAATATAAAATTCTAAATTTTGGAAAAATTGTGTTTTCAAAATTTTGAAACTACCGTAGTTTTTGTAGTTTTTGGCGAAAATGTCTGGTTAACGAACTTAGCCTTCATTTTTACACCAACTATAAGTGTGTTAAGTTCAAAAACGTTCTGATAAGTTTTTCAAGAGTTACCGTGGAAACAACAAAAACCGTCTGCAGACGGACAGACAGACACACAGACAGACGCACTCGCCTGACCATGTTTTTCGGACTCAGGGCACCTCAAAACGCAAAGATTTCATAAAATTATCAAAAGTCAAAATTTGACTAAAACTAATACCTTCTCATGTGATGAGAATGTAATAAAATTTAGTTTTTTAACAGTTTTTGAAAAATAACTTGAAAAGTTTAGGGTTGGGCAAAAAGTTGTGAATAGTAAAGTTATAGCTGATACAAAACGGCAAAAAAGTCCGCCGTGAAAAAATTGCATATGCAAAATTGTCGGAGATAATGGAGTCGGAATATTGATTTTTTGTCAATAAAGCGCTCAAAATATTTTATATATATATAATTATTATTACTGTTATTTTTTTGAAACTGTAAATTCACAATAATAATTATTAATGGATTTACTATATGTTTCAAAAATATTTGATTATTTTATTCTTCATGAAAATCTTTATAGGGATTTTAACTATTTAAAATTTTAGTAATAAAATTCTTTAAAAATAATTAAATTTTTAGAAACGGTTTATTGTTTAACGAATAATTTATTTTGTATAAAATAATAATTAAATTCTCGCAAAAACAAGTTAAGATGGATTTTATTAAAAATTTTAGATCATTTTTACAGTTTTATTAAGTATGGAACCAATTTAAAATTTTACAGTAATAACTTCTTGTAATATAAAATAATTATATTATTACTCAGGTCACTGTAAATATTATAAAAGGGTTGATAAAATGATAAAAGTTTCGATTTGAAATTGTACATGTATATTTTGGAATAATACTTGCTGACTTTGTTTTATTAATTTTTGTTTGTTTGTTTTTTCATATTTATTTAATTTGTTAATAATATTAATATTATTTATTGTAAAAAATCATTTTTTATAAACATACAGAAATTATGATTTTGGAAAATTAATTCGCTAATAAGTGTAACAGAAATTTATTATATATATATATATATATATATATATATATATATATATATATATATATATATATATATATATATATATATATATATATTCCTCATTTCTTCCCTTCTTTCTTAAAACTCTATTTTATTTTTAGTACAACTATTCGAGTACCTCAATGGCAACTTTTTAGTAATGGGGAAATACCTTTAAAATGATGGGTCATATGTTAAAAATGGTTCATTTGTTTACTTGCAAATGAATTTAAACCACTAAAAATGGTACTTTCTTATTTGTTTAATAACTTAAACAAAAGTTAACAAATTCTTTCGATATTCTCCAAAAATGTACCTCTCATGACCCTCAAGATGTGTGCCAAATCTGAATACGATTCGATAAATTGTTTATGAGAAATTCCATTTGTTAACTAAAAACATGATTTTTAAAAATGGAATTTCTACATTTTTGGCCGGATAAAAATCAATTTTTTTTTGTTGAGTTCTCTTCATGAAATGTCAATCTATCAATCACAATTTGTATCGAATTGAATTTTTACAAGAAAACTGGTTTTTTGGGAGGGAGAAATTTTTTGCTTATAAACAAATGAACACTACATCAACAATTTTTACTTTAACACTTTGTCATATACGCCATTTGATTACTTATTCTTTTCTGCAAATTTTGCAAAGGAAATTTTGATCTAGGTCAAAAGGGGGGGGGGAGATAATTTTTTTATTTCAAAAAATTCCTGAGCCTTTAATTATTAATATTTTTTATTTTTTTTATTATATTTTTTTAGTTGATTAGTCATACTAATTATAAAAAAATCAATCTAAGCATCTATGCACTTCTTGTTCGTAAAAAAATCCTAAAATGTATGCAACGTTTGAATGCAACGAAGAGCAGTCTATCTGCTCTAGGCTGCATAGTGGGGGACATCATCAGTCGCTCGCGCTAAAGTTGAATTCAAACTTTCAAATTCGTAAAAGTTGTCATAACATTCAAACAAATTGATGAATTTTGATCATTTTTTTTAAACTGGGCTAAAATTTTCTCAGGAATTCGAATTTTCTATTTGTTTTTTGAAAAATTTCTAAATAATGTCAAAAAAATATTAATTAAAGAAAATTTTTTTTTGATTTTTTTTAAATTCATTTTTTTTAATTTTTTATTTTTAACTGCTTGAATAACACAGTGGAACACCCAAAAATAGGTTAAGATTTGACTATAATGGGATGAAAGTACTACCCCACAAGAGTAAAATCCCAAAACGGTTTTGAAAAATTAGTAGCCGTTTGATTTTTATTGTAATTTCAAGTTTCAATAATTTAGTAATTTATTAAATAATCGGTCTTATCAGCTTTTGGTTAGTAAATGGTGTATTTTTGACAATAACTTCTTATTTTCTTAAGTAAAATAGCGGTTTTTATTCCAATAAACAAATTACATTAAGAAACTATAGCAAAAACTCACTTTCATTAAAGTTTTCTAGCAATTATTCGATTTTTCTCAATTTTTTCATACTTTATCGCAAAATATTTCATATTTTTATTTAAATCTTTTCTAAATCGTTATTTAAATTGTAAGTTTTATTATTTTAAACATACTACATTTATTTGTAAATATTTATCACAGAAGATATTAAAAATATGTGCGCATCTTAATTAAAATAGAAAAGAAAACCCAGAGTAGTTCCGTTAATAACCGACTGGTGGCTCTTTTAATCAATTCCGATCCCACTAATTTGTCTTAAGTAAAATTCCTCTTGTTTAAATATTTAAAAAAAATATTAACTTTTAATTTAAGTAACGTTTTAGTGAAGATTTAAATAAAAATTTAAAATATTTTGCAGAAAAGTGTGAAAAAATTGAGAAAAATCGAATAATTGCTGAAAAAATTTTAATGAAAGTGATTTTTTACTATAATTTGTTAATGTAATTTGTTTACTGGAATAAAAACCACAAATTTACTCAAGAAAGTAAAAAGTTATTTTCAAAAATGTACCATTTACTGACCAAAAGCTGCTTTGAGCGATTATTAAATAAATTACTGGATTATTAAAACTTAAAATTACAATAAAAATCAAACGGCTACTAATTTTTCAAAACTCTTTTGGGATATTACTCTTGTGGGGTAGTACTTTTATCCCATTATAGTCAAGTCTTAACCCAAAAAAAATTTTCTAAAATTGTTCCACTGTGTAATAAAAGCAATACAAATTTATTAAGGTTTTCGGTAAAATGCTATTTGCAGAACTTTTTTCTTATCCAAAATTGAGGTAATTTCGAAATATATGTCAAATTATTAGTATAATATTGTTCTGCGAATAGCATTTTTTCAAAAACCTTAATTCTTTTAATGCAAAAATAATAAACTTAATGTTTCTTTTATTATTCGAGAAGTTAAAAATAAAAAATTTGAAAAAAATGAATTAAAAATAAACCGGACAAGTGCGAGTAGAACTCGTACTAAAACCGAGGGTTCCGTACCCTCCATAAAAACTTCTAATTTTTTTCTTACAAAAATATTTGAGTTTTTCGTTAAAGAAATTTGAAGATCAAATCTAATCATGTTCGCTATATTTTTCCTGTAATCTATGCGTAAAAACGAATAAGTATGCCAATTTTCAGCTCTCCAGGTAAAAAAATGTAGGCGCCAGGGGGGGGGGGTACATGGGTTTTTATCGAAATTTTCGAAATTTTTGATAAAAACAGAATGAAGATCAATACTAAATGTGTTCGCTATATTTTTCCTTTAATCCATTTTTGAAAATACATATGCATACCAATTTTCAACTTTCTAGGTAAAAAACTGTGAGCGCTAGGGGGGGGGGGGGGTACATGCCTTTTTTTGCGAAAAATGGCCAAAATTTGATGTTTTTCGTCGAAAACTCTATGAAGATCAATCCCAATCACGTTCGCTATATTTTTCCTGTAATCTACGGGTGAAAATACATATGTATACCGATTTTAGCTCTCTAGATGAAAAACTGTGAGTTCTAGGGGGGGGGGGGTACATGGTCATTTTTGTAACCGTTCCAATAGGGTTCCTACCGGGGTACGAAACCCTAAAAACCAAAAAAATTTTCTTTAGTTAGTAATTTTTTGACATTATTTATAAATTTTTCAAAAAACAAATAAAAAATTCGAATTCCTGAGAAAATTTTAGCCCAGTTTTAAAAAAATGATCAAAATTCATCAATTTGTTTGAATGTTATGACAACTTTTACGATTTTAAAAGTTAGAATTCAACTTTAGCGCGAGCGACTGATGATGTCCCCCACTATGCAGCCTAGAGCAGATAGACTGCTCTACGTTGCATTCAAACGTTGCATACTTTTTAGGATTTTTTTAAGAACAAAAAGTGCATAGATGCTTAGATTGATTTTTTTTATAATTAGTATGACTAATCAACTAAAAAAATATAATAAAAAAAAATAAAAAATATTAATAATTAAAGGCTCAGGAATTTTTTGAAATAAAAAAATTATCTCCCCCCCCCCTTTTGACCTAGATCAAAATTTCCTTTGCAAAATTTGCAGAAAAGAATAAGTAATCAAATGGCGTATATGACAAAGTGTTAAAGTAAAAATTGTTGATGTAGTGTTCATTTGTTTATAAGCAAAAAATTTCTCCCTCCCAAAAAACCAGTTTTCTTGTAAAAATTCAATTCGATACAAATTGTGATTGATAGATTGACATTTCATGAAGAGAACTCAACAAAAAAAAATTGATTTTTATCCGGCCAAAAATGTAGAAATTCCATTTTTAAAAATCATGTTTTTAGTTAACAAATGGAATTTCTCATAAACAATTTATCGAATCGTTTTCAGATTTGGCACACATCTTGAGGGTCATGAGAGGTACATTTTTGGAGAATATCGAAAGAATTTGTTAACTTTTGTTTAAGTTATTAAACAAATAAGAAAGTACCATTTTTAGTGGTTTAAATTCATTTGCAAGTAAACAAATGGACCAATTTTAACATATAACCTATCATTTTAAAGGTATTTCCGAGCTCTATAACTTTTATTCACAACTTTTCCCCCTATAATTTGATGGGAAAGAACAGTCATCAAAAAACTGTTTTTTGGCACCTTCAAACTTGTTTACAACGCACAGCTTAAAAAATCTCGAGTGGGAAACATACATCTTTATACTGCCACCCCACACTATATGAATTCACAATCAGACTTCAGGTATAAATTTTGGCAAAAAAAGACCACTTTTTTACAGGACGACTGGACTATTTGTTTTTAAATAAGATATTAACTGTGAATCCTCTTTTTTAGGGTTCCTTACACCTTCGGTGTACTGACGGAACCCTGTTGGTGAGACTCTTGTGTCCGTAGAGAGCTCAAATTTGGTACAGAGACGTATTTTCACACGTAGATTACAGGAAAAATATAGTGAACGTGATTGGAGGTGATGTCCAAAGCGTTGTCAAGGAAATAACAAAATTTTTTGCCAAAAATGTACAAAAAGTGACCATTCCCCCCTTTACCTTCTAAACTATTCAACATGGAGGGCTAAAATTTGGCATACTGGTGTATTTTAACGCGAATATTACAGGAAAAATATAGAGAACTTGCTATGTAATAATGGCCATAGCGTTGTCAAGGAAAAACGAAAAAAATTTTGAAAAATTTTTTTTTCTAATTTTCACATTATTTGAACTAATTAACTGAAAATGGGTTTATTAGTATATTTTTACAGTGTGATCACAAAAATATATTAAAAAATTTAAAAAAAACTTAAATAAAATTTTAAAAAATTGGACAATTGCGAGTTGAACTCGCATTGCAATGGCGGGTTCCGTACAATTTCTAATTGCTGGAGATGAAATTTCTACAATAGGGAATTCACGATATTTTTCGTTTGTTAAAAAAAAATATTTCTGACCTTTTCACAAAGCAGTCTGCTTGGTTCTGGTAAAAAGGATTGTCTTTTGAATTATCAATGCCGTTTGGAATATTTGGTGGTATTAAACGAGATGATGTAGAAGGTTTGAATTGCTTGTGGTTGTGATACCCGTAATTGAATTGTTCGTTAGGAGATAGATATTGCGCAATGTAGGGAAATGAGATAATATATGGGTAAGGAAAAGGGTTAAAAAATCGTAGAAGTTGAAATTCTATGGATTGAGAGAGAGAATAAGGGTAATATGTGTATTCAACTTCACAAGAACGTGGATAAATATTTCCGGAACTACTATTTGCATTTTCTTGGATATTTGAATCATGAAAATATGATATATAACCTTGTTCCAAATTAGGGTCTCTATAATCGTTTGGAATATCTAAATTATCTTGTTCATAACTTAAATTGTGATAATCACTACTTTCGGAAGGTAGCTCTATTTCTAGACTTAGAGCGATTTGTAGTGCCTCTTGAATGTTTTTAGGATTGGATATTTCAACATGTATTGAAATATCTTCTGGTAGGCCATAAATGAAAGCGTCTAATATACAATTAGTCCAGTCGCCCTGTGAAAAAAGTGGTCATTTCGTGCCAAAATTGATACCTGAAGTCTGATTGTGGATTCATATAGTGTGGGGTGGTAGTATGAATATGTATATGTTTCCAACTCGAGATTTTTCATGCTGCGCGTTATAAACAATTTTGAAGGTGCCGAAAAACAGTTTTTTGATGACCGTTCTTTTCCATCAAATTATAGGGGAAAAAATTGTTAATAAAAGTTATAGAGCTCGAAAATACCTTTAAAATGATAGGTCATATGTTAAAATTGGTCCATTTGTTTACTTGCAAATGAATTTAAACCACTAAAAATGGCACTTTCTTATTTGTTTAATAACTTGAACAAAAGTTAACAAATTCTTTTGATATTCTCCAAAAATGTTCCTCTCAAGACCCTCAAGATGTGTGCCAAATCTGAATACGATTCGATAAATAGTTTATGAGGAATTCCATTTGTTAACTAAAAACATGATTTTTTAAAATGGAATTTCTACATTTTTGTCCGGATGAAAATCAATTTTTTTTGTTGGGTTCTCTTCATGAAATGTCAATCTATCAATCACAATTTGTAGCGAATTGAATTTTTACAAGAAAACTGGTTTTTTGGGGGGAGAAATTTTTGGCTTATAAACAAATGAACACTACATCAACAATTTTTACTTTAACAATTTGTCATATACGCCATTTGATTACTTATTCTTTCCTGCAAATTTTGCAAAAAAAAATTTTGATCTAGGTCAAAAGGGGGGGGAGATAATTTTTTTATTTCAAAAAATTCCTGAGCCTTTAATTATTAATATTTTTTATTTTTTTTTATTATATTTTTTTAGTTGATTAGTCATATTAATTATAAAAAAATCAATCTAAACATCTATGCACTTCTTGATCGTAAAAAGAATCCTAAAATGTATGCAACGTTTGAATGCAACGTAGAGCAGCCTATTTGCTCTAGGCTGCATAGTGGGAGACATCATCAGTCGCTCGCGCTAAAGTTAAATTCAAACTTTCAAATTCGTAAAAGTTGTCATAACATTCAAACAAATTAATGAATTTTGGTCATTTTTTTTAAACTGGGCTAAAATTTTCTCAGCAATTCAAATTTTTTATTTGTTTTTTGAAAAATTTATAAATAATGTAAAAAAATTATTAATTAAAAAAAATTTTTTTTTGGTTTTTTTTTAAAATTCATTTTTTTAAAATTTTTTATTTTTAACTGCTCGAATAATAAAAGAAACACTAATTAATTATTTTTGCATTAAAAGAATTAAGGTTTTTGAAAAAATGCTATTTGCAGAACAATATTATACTAATAATTTGACATATATTTCGAAAATACCTCAATTTTGGGTAAGAAAAAAGTTCTGCGAATAGCATTTTACCGAAAACCTTAATAAATTTGTATTGCTTTTATTATTCGAGCAGTTAAAAATAAAAAATTTGAAAAAAATGAATTTAAAAAAAAACAAAAAAAAGTTTTTTTTAATTAATAATTTTTTGACATTATTTATAAATTTTTCAAAAAACAAATAAAAAATTTGAATTCCTGAGAAAATTTTAGCCCAGTTTAAAAAAAATGATCAAAATTCATCAATTTGTTTGAATGTTATGACAACTTTTACGAATTTGAAAGTTTGAATTCAACTTTAGCGCGAGCGACTGATGATGTCCCCACTATGCAGCCTAGAGCAGATAGACTGCTCTTCGTTGCATTCAAACGTTGCATACATTTTAGGATTTTTTTTACGAACAAGAAGTGCATAGATGCTTAGATTGATTTTTTTATAATTAGTATGACTAATCAACTAAAAAAATATAATAAAAAAAATAAAAAATATTAATAATAAAAGGCTCAGGAATTTTTTGAAATAAAAAAATTATCTCCCCCCCCCTTTTGACCTAGATCAAAATTTCTTTTTGCAAAATTTGCAGGAAAGAATAAGTAATCAAATGGCGTATATGACAAATTGTTAAAGTAAAAATTGTTGATGTAGTGTTCATTTGTTTATAAGCCAAAAATTTCTCCCCCCAAAAAACCAGTTTTCTTGTAAAAATTCAATTCGCTACAAATTGTGATTGATAGATTGACATTTCATGAAGAGAACCCAACAAAAAAAAATTGATTTTCATCCGAAAGTCTATCGTAAAATTTAATAATTTCTTCTCCTTCTCTCATACTGATAGAAGAAATTTCTTGTGAATATCACGAATAAGATAGAATAACAAGAAAGTCTATCGTAAAATTTAATAATTTCTTCTCCTTCTCTCATACTGATAGAAGAAATTTCTTGTGAATATCACGAATAAGATCTCCTAGGCAGGAATTTTCTTTTTAAATATTGTATCAAGTCGTCAAGTGTATCAAATTGTAAATTTCGCACACAATCTCGTGCCAAGCCTTTTAATCGTGTAAGAATAACTTGTCTGTATTTTCTGTGACAGGTTGGTGGAACATAATTAGATCCGTTTTTAATGTCTTGTATGAAATCGTCAAAATTTTTACCGTCAAAATGACGTACGTGTAAGATTGCTTGTTCCAGTGCATGAAATTCTACATTTGCTACGATTTCCGTAGCAGAGTTAAAATCAAATTAAGTTTCCAATGTTGCATTTTCTGAGTGATTGTTATATTCAGAGTCATCATAATGTTCTCTGTAGTGCCCCATAGTAAAAAAAAATATTCTAGAATGGTATTCTAGGCCAGTCGTTGGGTCGAAAAAGTGCACAAAAATGCAACCTGAAATGTTTTTGCAGTTTATTGTAGTTTGGAGGCTCTACATAGGATCCCCACAGTTTGCTCTCGATTATCAGTTGCGAAAAATAGTATAAACAATCGTCAAAGTTTGCAAAACATGGTTTTTCGATGACCGACGATTCGGGTTATATTTTAGAGGAAAAAGTTGTTATTGAAAGTTGTAGAGCATGGAAATAGCTTTCCAATGACTGGTCATACGTTAAAAAATAATAATTAGTTTAGTTGCAAATAAATTTAGACCATTAAAAATAGCACTTTTTTAATTGTTTAATTACTTTGTTAATAATTATCGAATTTGTTTATAATTCACCAGGACTCCTTGCGAAGCTGAATAAATCCCAAAAAAAATTCAACTTGATCGGACAAATAGTTTATGCATAATTCCATTTGTTAACTAAAAACATTTAATTTTTCAACGGAATTTCTACACTTTTGGACCTAAGAATTTAATTTTTTTATTTTTTAAAGTACACTTGAGGAGTCAAACTTTCATCCCACTTAAAAGGAAATTCTATATTTTTTATTTAAATGCATAATACTGGATGTAAAAAAAGGGTACGTTTTTTAGTCATAAACAAATGGAATAACTCAGCCAATTTTCACTTTATCGATTTGGTCTAAAGGGCATTAAATTTCATTTGTTATCACAAATCTTTTTCAAAAAAAATCCGACTTAGCTTTAAGGGGGGGGAGTTAGTTTTTTATTTTCAAAAAATTTCTGACTAGTTAATATTAAAATTTTTTATTAAAATTTGCACCACCTATAGTTTAATACATGTATTTTATGAAAACAAATTGATTGTTATATTTTATGCTTTTATTTTTCATTTATATAAAGTAAAAATACATATATAGTTTTTTTAACTCTTGGACGACGGAGTGGGGGAACTCAGTGGCGCGTGGTTTTCGACGCTACAACTGAAATCAACCGTTCAAATTTACAAAAATGGTTATATCTTCGTTAATTATTTACCGATTTTAATCTTTCTTTTTTTAATTTGATGTATTTTTTATACAGAATCCGAGAATAATTTTATATTTTTTCAAAATACTATTTTTTTTGTAATAATAAAAAAAAATTTTTAACAACAAATGATTATTGTTATTTATCTCATTTAACAAAAAATTCTTTTTGTACATGAGGTAGAGTGGGGCGAAACCACCAATTTTGCACTTTAAGGACTATAACTTCAAAGCTAAAGCCTTAGCTACATTTTACTCCATATACTCAACTCTTTATCTCTTTTAGTTTTCGAGATATGGCCGTTTCCCACATAGCACAACATATTCCAGGAACCTTCCAGGAATATTCCATTGGAATATTTGGAAAATTCCGCTGGAAGATGATTGGAAGGTCTCGGGAATATAGAAAATGTCCACATACCATTGAATGTTCCAAGGCAAGATTCTTGGAATATTCCTCAAGATAGAAGTGAATAAAATGATTCTATTAGTTTTATTGTTAAAAAATTTTCATTTCTACTAAATAGTGAACCTGAAAATTCACTTTCCAGGAATAATTACAATTTACCCTAGTTTAAGGTAAGTATTCGTCAGAAAATGTAAATCTAATAATTTGATACAATAATACAACAAATGTAGCATAAATGAATGTTTTTTTATTGAATAAATAACAGTCGAGAAAATAAGAAAATTGATACATCTTCCTAAAATTAGATGCAGCGTTAACGACGGCGTACATTAAAATTCTTACATAATCTGAGGTAAGTAAAGTTGCATAAAAAACCAATCATTTTTTTATTTAACATGCATCGATAGATGCGGCGTATATAAAAAATATCTGAAAACAATGTGTGATGTCTAGTAATCATAAAACTAAAAAGCTTTCTATTTTTCAGGCGAAGAAGTACATTGAAATCTTCTAATAAAAATTTTTAATTAACATTAAAATACCTTAAATATAAATGAATTCACTCAATGACTATACTATTTAGTTAAGACTAATAGAAGGAATGTGCTAGAGGGATTTGAATTCGACCTTTTTCGCACGGTATTGACCACACTTTAGCAGCTACATCCTCATAAGGAAAAGAATATCGGTTCGTATCAGAACATTTCATGATATGAATATTGAATTCTCTTGAATCTGGTTTAGCATACAAGCATTCTTCTGGCAAAAGTTTTTTACCAATCAAACGAATTTTGTTGTTATTTAATTGCACAATGTTTTCAACCGATACAAAAGTATTATCTTTTAATAATACGTACGAATCTTTGCTGTTATTGCAGTCAATAACAAATGAGCCCGACTTTATTACCTTGTATTGATGTTTTACACCTGAACAGTCATTTGATAATGGTCCACTATTATGTGACACCGTAAAGATTCTTTTCGGGAGGATTGGTGAATCATCGCTTATTTCAGCTGCTTCCTTTTCAGCATATCTTCGAGCTATTTGCTCTAATGGTTTATCTCCTTTTCTTATCATATTTTTAATAGACATCATATAATTTTCGAATCGAAATGCACTGTATCTGTCGAAACATCCATATTTTTTTACGTCTAAAGCCACATGAAGTAAATTGTGAACATTATGGGATATGTGTTGCTTTCCATATATTTTTTCGAAACCTTGAACAAAATGCTGAAACATTTCATGCGCACAGTCTATGTTACGGTTAACTTTCAGATGAGTGTCACTTACCAAAATAGTAGCCGCTGAATGTAGTAATATAAAATTATCATACATGTCTTTTCTCAGTACGTTTTTCAATACAACAGGTCCTGCATACAGCAAGAAAGTACGAAATTCTGTCGCCTTCCAGTATTTATATTCTAACAATGTTCTTGGTTTTCTGGCAAATTCTTTGGGCAAACTTTTACGAAGAGCCAGTAGCCTCTTACTTATTCTGATCATTCGAAATGCACGTAATCGACCTTTTGAGGGACCTTTCAACCACAAACTAATAAGCTTTTTAACAACTCCTAATAGAAGGAGGTGCATATAGTCTAGAGGTACAGAAGTTATACCCCCGAATTTAGGGATTTCATTCAAAATAGATTTTTCATTTAAATCGTTGTATAGGTTACGAGCGAATTTTTTATCATTTTTCAAAAGAAAAGGCCCTATTCCCGGAAAACACACTCTTCCGCTTCGTTTGCTGTTTTTTCTTTTATTTTGATTTTGAACATACACTCCTTTAATTTCACATTTAGGGCGGCTATAGTAACCAGTATGACCTTTTAAAAACAGTACAAACGACTTTGCAGGGGCATCACAAATTAATCCTTCGAAACTAAACTTAACATTGCTTTCTGGAAAACCATTTTTGCTGAGTTCTATTGCTTCTTCCACAAAAAATTTTAGAAATTCATTTGCGTTTGCAGGTTTGCTAGGTCCATAAAAAGCACCGATAGGAGAAACATTTTTCCCATTTAAATAGGAACATAATATGAGCCAAAATCCTTTGTCTGTCGATTTAAATATTGGTAATCCGTAAATATTTAGAAGTAATTTAATGTGATCTATTTTTTCAGATTTACGTTTAAATTCCCTGAGAATCCCTTTTAATGCCCTTTTCAGTCCAAAATGATAGTACTGACCGCCCTCCATTTCAGTGATAGTAGTGTTTCTCGGTGTACCCATCTAAGTTCTCGCATCTAGTGGTAACTCTTCATTCGTGAAACATTTCAGAATTAAAAGTAACGCTGTCAACGCAACCAAGCTAATTCGAAATTTAATTGCCCAAAACTGTAATGCACTTTTTAATCTACTTTTAGAACTTTCAGTATTAATTCCGTGGTCGACAGGATAAATTTCACGATAATTTTCGCTAACGTCATATTCTAAAGTATCATCAGATTTGTCATCCACGTCTGAAAATGAATAGTCCGTGCTCTCTTTTTGATCATCGGTTATCGATCCTTCATTACTTTCATCAGAATAAAAAGATTGCGTATCAGAATATGTATATTCGTGATTGTTATAACTTTCAAAAGGATCATCGCAAGCCTCATCCGAAGGCACTGTTTCTGGTGTATTATCTATAATTTCAACCATTTCTGCATCTGTATTTGTCTTTGGAATAGTTTCATCGAGTTGCTGAATATCTGGAGAAGAACTAGCAATATTTCTAATCGAAGGTACTTCTTCGTTATGTGAATCGAAAATTGACTTTATATCCTGATTAATTCGCTTTTGTAATATACGATTAAACTGTTTTTTTTAATAGCCGCATATCGTTGATTTTTTCATTATTTTACCCATTGTCTTCAAAACAATTTGTGATTTGTTTCCTAAAAAGCGAAAAATAAATAAGAATAAAACAGTTTTAGGAAATTATTAAAATATGTAAAATATGTCCCTACGACATCTCCAGATACCTTTAGGTCATTTTATAAATTTTATACAATTTTCGAGATGTAGTGGATTTTAAAAATATGCAATAAAAAGTAGGTACGGAATTACCAGGACCACTCATTATTTAAAAAAGTAATAATATAAAAAAGGTATGAAAATAGTTTCAACTAAAAATGAATTGAATCCATTAAATAGTATTAAAAGAAGTAAAAAATTGATTTTTTGTTTAATGCTGATTGCAACAAAAACTAATCCAAAAATTCTATTTTCTAAAGTAACGTGTTTATTATTCATTTAACATTATTTTTCCTTTTCTACAATGACTAACTTATTTTATTATTATATTAGAAAAAAGCTTTTACTTATATTTTTCACAATACTGAAAGATCCATTATAATTGGTAAACTTTAAATTAATTCAGATAATATTAAAAATTTTTCTGAAAGTCCTAATCGACTGGATTTTAAACGCACTCCTTTCATTGCTAGTGCATGACTTCGTGTTAATGTTTGATAATTTAATAAAACTGACTTTTTATCATAAATATTTTGACGACATTCCAGGCCTTCACAATTTTATTCTCCCTCAGACAATGATAGGTTCTCCGTCAACATTAGTGTCCATTTTTAATTTTTTATTGAAGTGGAATAGAGAAAGGTAACAATATAATTTTATAATTGTTATATAGTGTTTAATTTAATAAACTCAGCAACAGGAAAAGTAACAATTTAAATGCTGCAAATATATAAATTTAAATAAGTAATGTATTTAATCAATAAAATTTTATGTTTAAAATATATTCATGTGTTAATATTTTATGCAAATTCGATTAATAGATAAATGTTTAGTTAATCAATTTTGAAATTTATTATACCTTCACATAATCCACATTTTCCTACATTCAAAGGAAACTTGAAAATAATTTTTCATTTTATTAGTTAAAAAAATCTATGTATATGTTTTAATAAAAAACAAAACCTCTCATTATTTATTTATAGATCAGTTTTTTAATATCGTAATATTTTTTAACATAAAAAAAATAATTTATTTTGACATTTATTTCGTCAAATGAAAAAATTTAAACATTTAAAAAAACGTAACCATGAATTGATTTATTAAACAAAAGAGAACTGAAAGAGAAGTCTAATTGTTTCTGTCAACCAAATAACAAACAGACATTTTTCCTCTTTTTGCGGAGACCTTTTGAAGTTAAATAAGTTCAGCAATATGGAAAAGTAAGATAACAAAATTGAAACATTAATCATTAACTGTAATTGAAAATTATTAATATTGATTTTTTTATAAAAAAATATAGTTTTTAAGGCTTTATTTTAATAAAAAAAACTTAAGTATTTACATATTTAAAAAGAATCATAGGGTATAAAAATTAAAAATAAATAAATTACTAAACAATTGATACCAAGTTAATATAAAAGTAATAAATTTTTACTAATATTTGCAGAAATTTAGTGGATCATTTGTCGGCTTTTTCTGTCGTTGAGTTTAGTGAAGGAATAGAAGTAATTAAAACGAATTGGGGAATTTTCAACGAGAAAAATGAAATGACTGCCAGTTATTTTCCTTCATTTCGATATGAAAAGGAATTTTTAAAAATTATTAATAATAATGAAAAACCAACCGATGAGTGGGCGGATAAAAATGGTGAACCCTGGAAAGTCATAAAAGTTTTGCTACAAGCAGGTAAGTTTAATGTCACTTTTTCGCAAAATATTAATAATTCAAAAATTTTTAGATTGATAAAGAATTCTATGTTTCAGACACTTACGACAAAGCAAAAAAGCAATGTCTCTATTATTGGAATTGTCTGAATTAGACACCGATGACAATGTCAACATGGAACGATTAAAAAAAAGCAGACACGCTCGAAACGTAGAAAAGAAAGCAAACAGAGAAAATAAGGAAAAGACCAGTCTTGAAAAATCGAAATCTGTAAGGAAAATTTCGTTCACCCCATGCACTTCGAATGATGCGACAAACATGCAAAAGTCTACTGGACTTGAGGAACAAGATGAAGGTGAAGATTTAATGGTTCAGGAATCGGATGTCGATTTGGAAGAGACTGAGGAAAAACTTACACCACTACAACAAAGAGGTTAAGATGCAAAAGTTTTTCTATTTTCCATTTATCAATCTAGCTGCAATATTTTTCTATTTTTTAAGGTAAAATAATATTATAACTCAAAATGGAAAGTAGTTATTTTTAAAAAGTAATTCTTCTTTTCTTAATTCTTCGTTTCTTCATTTCATTAATTTAACGTCTTGAAAAAATGATTTTTTTCTGTAAAAAATAAAATAATTTCACTTTAAATAAAACTCATAATAACCCACGAAAAATAATGTTCAGTAAATTTCTGGTATATTTTCAATTTTTATTAGGTAATCTTCCGGAAATTTTTGTATAAAATTTGTTATCAATTCTAGAAATTTTCCAGAAATCCGCAAAAGTTTTTCGACGGTTTCTCAGAAAAATTTGGAAATCTGTTACAAATATTTTCTAAAAATCTAAAAATCATAGGAATGTTAAAATAAAATTAAAATTTTCTTTATAGCCTCAAAAAGCAAAGAAAGGACCACTCCTGTACCTGAAACTAGAAATAATGTCAACGGTGTTTTTAGGGATAAAACAGATAGCGAAATGGAAATAGAAGAGATCGAAAGGCAACGTCTACATTTAGAACCAGAAGGTTAATTTTTAAAATTTTCTTCACTTTCATTCCATTCATGATTTAAATTTTTTTAAATTTAAAAAAAATTAAATTTTATGTTTACATTAAAAATGAAATCAAAATTTTTTATAAAGTTACATTTCTCATATGAACAGCTTCGATGGATCAAAGGCAACCTGCTGCTGCGCATGAGAATATAATGTCTAACACGCGTAGAAGTTCATCAAAAATATTCGTTGATTCACCTGATGTTCTCCAGGGTTGTAAGTTAATCGTAACTTTTATATTTAAATTTCATCTTAAATACCTAATAATAATAACCACAAAAAATAATAATATTCTTATTATGATTACTATTAATATTAGCGTAAAAAATTTAGTAAATAAATAAAATAAAATAAATAAATAAATAATAAAAATAATAATAATAAATAAAATAAAAAAATAAAATAAAAAAGACTTCAAAAGTAAAGGAAAAGGCAGAAAAGGAGAAAAAGAAATCTCCTCGGCCTAGAAATAGTGAAGCGGTTAAGATCTCGGCTAAGTACGAAAGGACCTATGCTGGGATCTTGAAAGAAATGAAAAGTTCGGTAAACCCACAAGATCTGGGAATCGAGGTTACGAAGATCAGAAGGACTTTAAATAAAGAGATCCTTCTGATCGTAAAAAAAGGAGGTGAGATCTCCAAGTTTTCCAGTGCCTTGGCGAGTGCCTTGAAAGACAAAGCCGACGTCAGGGCAATTGTAAACAAGAGATCTCTCGAAATTAGAGATCTAGATGAAACCACGACACCAGCTGACGTGGTTTCAGCTATAGCTAGCGTAACGGGGCAGAACTGTTCAGAGCTGTCCTGTTCACTGTTCCCTCGCTTTGGTGGAACCAAATCAGCTGTTGTACGGTTAGCCGAAATCGAATACAATACGCTCCTCAAGGAGGGCAAAATCCGTGTAGGATGGATATATGCGTCTGTACGAGCTTACGTAGAGGTAACAAGGTGTCAAAAGTGCCTTGTCTATGGTCATGTGACACGTGCATGCAAGGGACCTGACAGAACGAAAAATTGTCGTAGATGTGGTGAAGAGGGACACCTGGCGAAGAACTGTTCTGTCGAACATCCCAAGTGCTTAACGTGCACAGATTTGGGCAAGACAGACGTTTTTCATCACCCAGGCAAAAACTCCTGCCTTGTATACAGAGGGGAGCTGCAGAGGCAGGCAGGCGAATGTACAGCTGCTACTTTTCGCCTAACGATTCACTGCAAGACTTCGAAGCCGACATTGAGGAACTTGAATCGAGTCTTAGAGAGTCCAGGTTGGACGTACTCGTCACTGGTGACTTCAATGCCAAGTCACCGGAGTGGGGCGAGTCGAGGCTCGATAAAAGAGGACGAAAGATCGGAGAAATGGTCTCTAGAAACAAATTATTGGTTGTTAACAGGGACAGAACTTGGACGTTTAGGAGAGGTGCGATTGGATCGATCATTGATCTGACGATCGCATCACCAGCCCTATTTAGACGCATAAACGACTGGCGAGTCTCTTAGGAGTATACCGCCAGTGACCACCAGTACATCGAATTTTCAGTCTCAGTGGGAGACACAGGAGAAGGCAAGAGACAGGAGGCTCCGTGTCGAAAAATCCCCTCCTGGAACGTGAAAAAGCTTAACAAGGAAAAATTTGTCCGTTCCCTGGAAGAATCCCGCCTCATTGATGAGCTCGGTTGGGTGCAGAGGCCAAATGTCCTGGAAGTGGAGGTGCGAGCGGTGAGGAAAACCATCATCGCTGCTTGCGACGCTTCTATGCCACGTCGCAAACGCACTGCTTCACGGAAAGGTTCGGTGTACTGGTGGTCGGATGTGTTGGCCTCCTTGCGTAAAGCATGCTTCACAGCAAGAAGGACTTACACCCGGTCAAAGGGAGATCCTTTGTTAAAGGAAGCGTATAAGGAGGCCAAGATGGCCCTCAAAAAGGAGATTCGCGCGTCGCAACGTCGTTGCTGGAAGGACTTGTTCGAGGAGGTCGATAAGGACCCGTGGGGTCTGGCTTTTAAACTCGTTACTAAGAAATTAGGAATGAGGCAAAAGACCCCTGGCCTGGACAATCCTTACTTGTTGCGTATAATGGATAATTATCTTAGCGACAGGTGGGTGGTATATGAGGGGGACACCTGGACTCTGAAGGAAGAGATACAAAGTGGTGCCCCTCAAGGCTCGAGGGTGGGACCATTCGTATGGAATGTATCTTACGATGACTTCTTGCGAATGGAGCTACCCGGAGGCGCGGTTATCATCGGCTTTGCGGATGACGCGTTGGTTGTATGCACAGCCGAAAGCGATGAAGCTCTTGGGACATTGGTGAACGAATGTCTGCGGCGAGTCAAGAGCTGGCTGGATGCCAGAGGTCTTCAAATGGCCTTGGAAAAGACCGAAGCTCTGCTCGTCACAGACAGACGTGGTTATACAGTCCCACGAATCGTGATAGACGAATTCGAGGTCAAGTGGAGCAAGTATATAAAGTATACTCGATGGAAGATTAAACTTCCATCACCACATAGCAACGGCGTTAAATAAGGCGATTGAGAGTGCGTCAAATTTGGCACGTCTTATGCCCAATGTTCGCGGACCACGCGAAAAGAAAAGGAGACTGGTGGTGAGTGTTGCCCATGCTAAGCTGTTTTACGCAGCAGCAGCCTGGGCTCCTTCGCTTAAGTTCAGAAGCAAAACAATTTGCGAGAACATGCTGTCGGCCCAGAGAGGTATCAATGCCAGAATCGTATCTTCGTATTGTACGGTCTCGACAAGTGCTGTGCAGGTCCTTGCAAGTGTCCCGCCGGCCGATCTCATGGCGAGGGAAAGGGAGGAATTGTTTCTTCTTTTTAAAGAAAGAAATAATCCCCAGAACCCAGAGTCGGGAAGACTCAGTAAGGCCTGCATCCGCAAGAATGCGAGGAGCAGACTCGTCGAGACTTGGCAAGACAGATGGAATAGGGAGGAGAAAGGCCGATGGACTTATCGGCTTATTCCAACGCTCACCACCTGGATAAACCGAAAGCATGGAGAAGTCTCCTATTATTTGACGCAAGCGTTTACAGGCCACGGGTGTTTTAACGCGTACCTGTATCGCTTTAAATTACGCGAAAATGAGGTGTGTGCGTACTGTCAGTTCCCTGTGGACAACGCAGAGCACACCCTCTTTTCATGCAAGAAGTGGGACTTGGAGAGGCGGGCCATGTTCGAAGGTGTAAACAGTCAAGTTACACCGGAGAACATGGTATCGCTGATGACCCAGTCAGAAGGAAATTGGCGGCAAGTCGAGAACTTCATAATCTCGGTCATGTCGAGGAAGGATCTCGACGGCCGCCAAAAGCGTAATTTAAACAGCTTTTAATTTGTTTGTTCGTTTTTTTTGTATTAATTTATTTTGTGATTTATTTGTCCTTATACACTTTTAATTTATTTTGTGTTCTATTTGTCCTTACAAAATTTTAATTTATTCTGTGATTTATTCGTCCTTATTTATTTTAATTTATTCTGAGATTTATTTGTCCTTATACAATTTTTACCTTTTGACATTATATATCTGTTGGTTTCATATGTTTCTGTTTTAGACCCGTTTAGTATTTTATCTATTGACATTTTAAATTATTTTAACATTTGTTTTTTTCTAATTTTTGTTGTGCTGTTAATTCCGCTTTTATATTGAAATGGTTTTAAATTTTATTTTTAACTATTGACGCAGGAGAACCGCAGGTAAAGAACAAAGTCGCATCAGCGACAGAGTTGGAGCGCCACCCTCGAAGGCTAAAGTCTTACGACAGTTCCGAGGGAGGGTAAAGGGCTCCAAAAGAAAGGTTACGGGTTTTAGTGGGTCGGGCTGGCAGTAGGTCGCCAGTATTCTAAATTTACTATAATACTTATTTATTTTCTTTTTTTTATTTTTCTTCTGTTTTGTTATACCAACCCCACATAACCTTGGAGTGCGGAATCCAAGGTATCTGTAGGCAGATTTCCCAAATTCCCTAAGCAAAAATATATATATATATATATATATATATATATATATATATATATATATATATATATATATATATATATAAAATAATATAAAAAAATATATATATAAAAAAAAATAAAAAAAAATAATAATAAATAATAATAATAATAAATAAATAATATTAATTAATTTAAATAATTATGTGGAAAATGTAGACTATAATTTGAGTAACACGTAACATTGAATAGTGAGTCCGTACGAGATATTAATGTTAAAGAAGTCAAATGCAATGAGGTTAATGTTGGAGTCATTCTGCAAAAGAGGTTCCAATAGTTTTGTCATTGAAGAAACAGTATCAGAAATTCGTGGGGAGGGAAAAGTATTAGAAATGTTTCCTGCCAAAACAGCTGCGAAGGTTATGAAAATGGAGAATAAATTAAAAGATAAAAATTTTTTATCACAAGTGGTATATATTCTTTTAATAAAATCTTATCTAAAAATGGAGGGGGTAATTTATTAGTTTGTATGTGTTTTTTAAAATCTGTCATTTGACTTAATATTTCCAACTTATTTACTATAAATAATAAATAATTATATAAATAACATATTTATATATTTATTAATATAAATAATTAAACATAAATAATTTATTCTCATTAGGTAAGTGAGGTCAAGAATCTAGGAAAACTTAGGACCCTTCAATTGACAGTTTGCAGCATAATGGATTTTCTTCTTACATATTCCGCAGGAAAAGGGTTTTCATTTAAAGGGAAATCTAAAAAAAAGCGGATTCCAACAACTTTGTTTATACAAGGTTATAAGTCGTAAGTATTAATGCTTTTTTCCTTCAGTACTTTGTTTTATCCAAAATTTATTTTTCAATAGAAGCGAATCTTTAAATATTTTATTTTAAAATATGTTTCATCGTAAAATATTTTAGCTGGATACTTAATGATATTTTTAACTTTATTTTATAGACTGCACAAAAAAAATGTTTCCAAGAGCAACAGTAGCTGAAATCGACAAATCCACTGAAGATTGGCTAATAGCTTGTACAAAACGTGAAAAACGTCGTCAGTACGTGCGATAATTTTTTTAACATAATGAAATATGACATGTCACTCACACTTCTCCATTATTTTTATCACTTTTCAAATATCATTCTTTCTTTACAATCAATTCAAATTTTTAAAAATTGATCGTTGAAATTTCACCGGTTTTTCACTTTAATTATTACTATTTTGCGCATTTTAACTGATAAGAACACAAATTTTTTAAAAATACATTGCTTATGCTTATTTATTTAATCATTTTTAAAACTTTGCATTTTAAGGGATAATATATATTTTTATTATTGATTGATGAATTCAGAGATTGCTATAAATAATTACAGAAATTATTTGTTTAAAACATTGCGTTTTGCTTCACAACTATAAGCAAAAAATTAATATTTAACCTTCTTATTTTATTATTTGTGTACATAACTAATTAATCTATATTTTAGAGAGAAGGAGAAAAAACAAAAGGAAACTGAATCCGCCATGCAGATTGATTTAGATGACGAAGAAAATAAAAATGATGGTGAACTAGAAGATAATATAGAATCAGATGCCGAGAATAGAAATTAAAAAAGCGAATATTTGAAACATTTAATTATATTTAGAAATTTAAAATTTTAATAGAAACAGTGCTAATGATATACGGTAATATTGATGAAAGATATACAGTTCTGATAAACTATAGACTAAGAAATTATTGTTAATTACGTTTAAAACTGTTAAACTTTTTTTGAAAGATATAAGCTTAAATAAAATTATACTTATAACAAAACCAGTTAAAATCTAATTTTTTTACTATTCAACTATATTATTTACATTGAACAAAAATAATGTTTGGAAACGCTTACATGAGAAAAGTGGAACTATTTTAAACTTAGTTTTTCCAAAAAAATAACTGTTGGAAAATTGACTGATTATTAAATAAATATAAACCACGCGAAATTAAAAAGTCGAAATTAAAAAAATATTTTTATATATTATCTTAATACCTTTTTACAACATAAAAACATTTCTTTGAAATCTCTTTCAAAGAATAATTAAAAACAACATTTCGTACAAATTTACTCTGTATAATCCTATGCAATATTCCAAAGAGAGAACTTTTAAATATTTTTGGAATATGCCCATTAAATATTCCAGGTTAAATAATTTTTGATACTTCTAAAATGAGCTTATTAAATCTTCTAGCGAGAATTTTTCGAAACGATACTGGAATATTCCTAATACTTCTTGCAATCAAATTTTGGAGAAATATTCCAGGAACCTTACTTTGGAACCTTACAACTAAATTTTCGAGAAATATCCCAGAAACCTTACATTGGAATCTTATAATGTAAGTGGACATTTTCTATATTCCCGAGACCTTCCAATCATCTTCCAGGGGAATATTCCAAATATTCCAATGGAATATTCCTGGAAGGTTCCTGGAATATGTAGTGCTATGTGGGTTTACGCGACCTCTGCAATTGGTGGTTTCGCCCCACCAGGTGGGGCGAAACCACCAATTGCATTTTTTTAATGAAAAACGTAAAAATTAATTAATAACAATCGAAATACAACAACAAACTAATAAATAAATACAAATAAATAAATTTTTTGCAAAATTAAATTTATTTTAATTAGATATTTAGAAAATGTGGAATATACCGGAGTCAGTTGTTCTTATAAGGTGGTAATAAAATAATTTTTTATTTTTAATCTTCACTGAATTAATTTTTAATAAAATTGGAATTTTTTAAAAATTTTTTAATTTTGACACATTTAAAAGCCATTGGTGGTTTCACCCCACCATCACGTTGGTGGTTTCGCCCCGCCAACACTTTTCTTGAAAAAATTTAATAACTTCCAAAACACTTAAAAAATTTCAAAATAAACTACACTTCTGCGTTCAGAAGACTCAAATTGATAAAGACATTCGATTCTTCTATCAATTTTTACATTAAATTATCAATAATTAAATAATTAAGTGAAACAAAAAATTTTGAAAATTCTTAACATTTTACATATGACACTGTCCTTCCGCAGACATTTTGGTAAACGGCTTGAAACTTCAGACACCAGCGGAAAATGTCAGAACTATCATTCACATTGAAGGTTAAGTCAGTAAGACGTAGAACACGAAAATAAAAGCGAATTGGTAGTTTTGCCCCACTCTACTCTATTATTCCATTAAAATGAAAGTTATATTATCTCAAAAATAAAATCAAATTATATGTATATAAGTGTGTAGCATCATCATCTTCGTACATTTTGCGAATAAAACCGGCGTGCATGTGTGCACGTGATGCTACTAGCTTATATATAATCATTTAACAATTGTTTTTCTTTTAATATTATTTTAAACTCAATGGAATAATATGTACAAAAAGAATTTTTTGTTAAATGTGATAAATAACAATAAACATTTGTTGTTAAAAAAAATTTTTTTATTATTACAAAAAATATTTTATTTTGAAACAAATATAAAATTATTCTCGGATTCAGCATAAAAAATACATCAAATTAAAAAAAGAAAAATTAAAATCGGTAAATAAATAACGAAGATATAACCACCTTTGTAAATTTGAACGATTGATTTCAGTTGTAGCGTCGAAAACCACGCGCCACTGAGTTCCCCCACTCCGCCGTCCAAGAGTTAAAAAAAGTATATATCGCTTGCTGGGTGTAAAAACATTATACATCGGATTGGCGTTGAAAAATATGATACCTCGGATTTGACTTGAAAAACATGACATATCGTCGTTTGAGTTGAAGAACATGACACGTCGAAAAAGAAAATTTTCTTTTCAATTTTCAGTTGATACTACTGACCTCTAATTTTAAAATGTGTCAAATCTTTGAAACTTTTATGAAACAAATGCTTTTGCTTCAAAATATGTCAATTAAAAAAAGAAATAGGTTAAATAATTTTGTATACAGTTTATGTTGATTTGAGACATTTTAAGATTCGCGGTCAGTGGACCAACCGAAATTTGAAAAAAAAATTTTCGTTTTCGACGTGTCATGTTCTTCAACTCAAACGACGATATGTCATGTTTTTCAAGTCAAATCCGAGGTATGTTTTTCAACGCCAATCCGATGTATCATGTTTTTACACCCAGCAAGCGATATGTATTTTTACTTGATATAAATGAAAAATAAAAGCATAAAATATAACAATCAATTTGTTTTCCTAAAATACATACATACATGTATACAAAAATAAAAATTATATACATACATGTATTAAACTGTAGCTGGTGCAAATTTCAATAAAAAATATTAATTATTAACTAGTCAGAAATTTTTTAAAAATAAAAAACTAACTCTAAACTAACCTTAAAGCTAAGTCAGATTTTTTTTTGAAAAAGATTTGTGATAACAAATGAAATTTAATGCCCTTTAGACCAAATCGATAAAGTGAAAATTGGCTGAGTTATTCCATTTGTTTATGACTAAAAAACGTACCCTTTTTTACATCCATTATTATGCATTTAAATAAAAAATATCGAATTTCCATTTAAGTGGGATGAAAGTTTGACTCCTCAAGTGTACTTTAAAAAACAAAAAAAATTAAATTCTTAGGTCCAAAAGTGTAGAAATTTCGTTGAAAAATTACATGTTTTTAGTTAACAAATGGAATTATGCATAAACTATTTGTCCGATCAAGTTGAATTTTTTTGGGATTTATTCAGCTTCGCAAGGAGTCCTGGTGAATTATAAACAAATTCAATAATTATTAACAAAGTAATTAAACAATTAAAAAAGTGCTATTTTTAATGGTCTAAATTCATTTGCAACTAAACTAATTATTATTTTTTAACGTATGACCAGTCATTGGAAAGCTATTTCCATGCTCTACAACTTTCAATAACAACTTTTTCCTCTAAAATACACTGTAAAAAATAAATCTTACTTTCAGTCTCTTTTTGACTAAAACCGTTTACATTAGAAACATTTTTAACTAAGTCTTAGCCTTGAGAGTATTATTTAAAGCCAAAAAATTGACTTAATCTGGTTTTAAGCATAAAAATAGGCTATTTTTCAATCATTTTGGTTTTAAGATGTAAACGGTTTCAGACTTTGTTTTTTCTGTGTATAACCCGAATCGTCGGTCATCGAAAAACCACGTTTTGCAAACTTTGACGAATGTTTATACTATTTTTCGCAACTGATAATCGAGAGCAAACTGTGGGGCTCCTATGTAGAGCCTCCAAACTACAATAAACTGCAAAAACATTTCAGGTTGCATTTTTGTGCACTTTTTCGACCCAACGACTGGCCTATTGCAATATTTTTGTTTTTGTATGTAAAGTAGTATCACGTCAATACACCAATGTTATTGAATTTGAAATAACATACGGAGAATTGTAGTTAAATTTATAGTTTGGTCAAAATAAGTATTGTAAGCTATTCAAAAAATTTGTAACTATTACAGTTCTTGTATTACATAATTTTAGTCTTTAGATAAAAGGAATTTTTGTTTTGTTAAAAAGGAAATCTTTGTTGGGTCTCTAAAATTTTCTTCAATTAGATAGTAAATTATATTTGGTTTCTATCTCGCAAAGAATTTCTTATTAAGTTTTTTTTATGATTCATTTTTATGTGTGTAGAAATTTCTATCGTTAGCAATACCTGTTACAGGTTATATTCTAGTTAAGTCTTTAAGAAATTATTTTAAGTGTTATAAATTTTGTTTTATTTTACACTTAGGAAAATGTTAAATTTTTTACCTTTTTTAAATTTGAGAAAATTGTATGACTTTGGTTTCACTTAAAAGCGTAAAGTTTTGTTTATTTTAAAACGAATGATTTTAATTTAGGTTTAAGTTTTTCTCATTTATATATTAACAGAGTTCTGTCTTTAATTTAACAATTATCAGTTCCAATTCTTGATTGTACAGAGTTGGATAGGTTTCAATAGTAATTCAGGACAATCGGGAAATAATTCTCTTCTAATACCTTCCCAATGGAAATCAATTGATTTTTTCGAAGTTTTTTTATCAATTAAATTAGATCTCCGCTTTAGTTTCATTCGAAAAATGTTAATTTAATTTTAATTTTGTTTATATGATTTTATTATTATTTGGTTGTTTATATTTTCTCTTAGTAAATAACTTAAAGTAAATTAACTTCTTGGATATAAATATCCAAGGGACTACAACTTAATAACTAATTTAAAAGCAAAATAAAAATTATAAAGCACTAATAATAACTTAAAAATAACTTAAATTACAAAGCTGTTTAAAATAATCTTAAATTCTAATGGAAATTCGAGTCTTTCTAATTTTAAATCTCGGATTATTTTCCTCGAGGATTGACTCCTTCCTTGTCCCTCGACTTTAACTATATTTTCTTTCTCCTTTTCTTATTGTCACCTTATCGTAGTCGAAACTGAAATGAGTCAGTCCTCGAAGAGCCTTTCGAGCAAAAATACGGTCGTTTCACAAATAATCAAATGTACTCTTTCTTCTATACCACTTTGGTGCAGTTTTAGTTAATAAATTGGTTTTGTTAATTGTTACCACACTAGTGCAATCACTATACAGTCCACTGATCCTTTCTCTCCTTTTGTAAAATATTCAAAACTTAAACAAAAGGTCCTTCGAGCCGGATTGTGGTGCAAGTGAAAAAACCATTAGTGCAACGAGTTTACAGTGAACAGTGCTAACTCCTTGGAAAAAACACTCAAAAGGTAACTGCCTCCCAAGTGCCTCGTACCAGTGCGTTTTGGAATAAGTTTGTAAAAAACTGCATATTTTCGACGCCAAACTTTCCATCGAATTTTGGAATTTTCCACCTAATTAACGAGAGAGAGCGAGATGACAATAGACGCCTCACTACTACCCATGTACCTATATCATTACACATTGGTATGTTTTCTGTCTCCATTCGATCTCTCACTCTAATTTTCTCTGTCGATTCTGCCTCGTGTCCAGCTTGACACACACATGAATCGATTAGACTTGAAATGAGTCTCTCACAGTAAGACACATTTCAACCTCTCAATTTCGCTTTGTGCGGGTATTCGTACTATTTCTTGAACTATTACGCACGTTCAAAACCCATTTTCGCTTTATAGGCGTCTAATCACCTTCTTTTCTCTTTAATTACGGCTCATCGATTTATAAGACAAATTCATAATGTCTCGAAAAAGTTTAAACAAACTCTTAGTTGAACAAGAAATCAATATACACTCTATTACTGCTCTTGTTCCACGATTAAAAAAAAGAACGACTTTTCCCGCTGTTCTTATTCGTGAACGACTACAACTATTAAATTCAAATTGGGATAAATGCCGTAAATTACACATAACCCTTGAGAATCTTTACACCGACGAGGATGCTGAAATTCCCTACTTCGCTGAGAAACAATTCTACGCCACGGAAAAGGATTACGAAAATGCCTTGGACTTTCTGCTCGAGAAACTGCCGCCTGAAGATCCCTCTGTTCCTGTTCTCGCCGCGGAACATTCTACTCAATCCTCAAGATTGAAAAAACCTCAACTGACGCTGCCTATGTTTTCTGGTAACTATAACGAATGGTTGCGTTTTCGCGCATTATTTCACTCTCTTGTTATTGATGATCATTCGCTTAACGATATCGAACGCCTTCAGTATTTAATGACGAGTTTAACGGGTGAAGCTCAATTAATTGTCCAAGATTTACCATTTTCCGGTGAATCATTCAATCTTGCTTGGACTAAAATTAAAAATCGGTATGACCATAATCGTGCGCTTATCGAAGATTTTATGAGAAGATTACGCGAGTTACCTGAAATTACTTCAGATGTTTTGAACGGTTTAAAAAATATGCGCGACACTGCCTTGTCTGTTCTTACCTCACTGACGACACTTGGTCGTCCAGTCGATCAATGGGATGACTGGCTCGTTTCATTTCTTACATCAAAACTCGATAGACAATCTCGACGCGACTGGGAACTACACATAAGTGATTCATCCGATATGCCAACGTACGAACAATTTGAAACCTTTTTGCAAGCTCGTATACGCGCTCTCGAATCGATTTCCTTTAATAATAAATCTGTCGTCGATTCAAAGTCGAACAAAACTCCGAATAAACCGCCAAAGACGGCTCTGATTCACACTCATCAAACGAATAAAAAACTGATATGTCCGGTTTGTAAGAATGATCATAAAATCTACATATGTAAATCGTTTCAAGAAATGTCGGTTGCTGATAGAGAATCGTTTATTACGAAAAATTCCCGTTGTTCAAATTGTTTGGCTAAAAATCACGCGCCTGTTAATTGTTTAAGTAAAGGCGTTTGCAGATTCTGTGGAAAAAAGCATCATTATTTGTTACACCGCGAAAATAAAAATAACACTGCTGAACCGAATTTTCCTTCAACTTCCGGTATTAATACCACAGAATCTGCATCATTTTTACAATCAAATGTTGCGAATCATTTAAACGCTTCGAATCATCGTCATTCTTCGTCTATTTTACTTGCTACAGCTCGAGTTATTATTCAAGCCGCGAACGGGCGACAAATTTGTGTACGAGCACTTCTTGATCAAGGCTCTGAAGCTTCATTCATAACCGAATCTACTGTACAGTTTTTGCGAATTCCTCGCTCGCGTGTATCTACAACCATTTCCGGTATCGGTGGCGCGAGTGTCGGAAGTATTTCACATGCTGTTAATTTTGTACTGAAATCAAACAATTCTCAGGAGTCTGAACTCAACGCCAGAGCATTAGTAGTGTCAAAGATATCTGATTATATACCGAAGAGATTTGCCATGAATTCAAGTCTTAATCATATCCAAAATCTTTCTCTTGCAGATCCGTGTCTCGACTCAGCTGACCGAATCGAACTGTTGATTGGTGCCGATCTTTACGGATCAATCTTACGTGACAATGTTCGTCACGGCCCCCCCGGAACGCCTACTGCTCAACTCACTATATTCGGTTGGGTACTTTCCGGCCCCCTCTCTTCTAATACCGATCAAACTTCTACGCTTCGAGTTCATCACGCTTATTCGCCTCCCCTCGAAGATTGTTTACAAAAATTTTGGTCCATTGAAGAACCTGTGTTCTCCAAACCTTTCTCTCAAGACGACAAGGATTGTGAAGCTTATTTTGAAGCTACACATTCTCGTCTCCCAAGTGGAAAATATTCTGTTCGTTACTCTTTTCGCGAACCTGTCACCGCACTAGGCGAATCACGCTCCTCCGCGCTTGCTTCGTTTCTTCGATTAGAAAAAAGACTCGATCGAAACCCAGAACAAAAAAGGACCTACGATCAATTTCTTAAAACTTACGAAGCTCTCGGTCATATGACCAAAATCAAACCGGAAAATGTATCAAAACTTCTCAGAGTTTTTATACCTCACCACCCGGTATTGCGCGATTCTAGCAGCACGACAAAATTACGAGTCGTGTTTAACGCCTCCGCGCCCACTTCGAACGGAAAGTCGTTAAACGAAATTTTTCACATCGGTCCAAAGCTACAATCCGACTTACCGTCTATTATCTTAAGATGGAGACTACCTCGATTCGTTTTATCGGCGGATATCGAAAAAATGTTCCGTCAAATTGACGTAGCCCTCGAAGATCGAAAATTCCAATGCATCTTTTGGAGAAGCGATAAAAACGAACCTATTCAAGCCTATGAGCTGAACACTGTGACGTACGGCACTTCCTGTGCCCCATACTTAGCCATTCGGGTCCTGAAACAATTAGTTAAGGACGAAGGTGCACGTTTTCCTCTGGCAGTTCCAATCTTTGAATTTCATACTTACGTTGATGATTCGTTCTTCGGTGCGGAAGATTTAATTCTCGCGAGACGAATGCGAGACCAAGCCATTGAACTCGCCGCTTCCGGTGGGTTTCCCCTCAGAAAATGGTCCAGTAACGTTCCGGAACTGTTAACGGACTTGGATCAAAACGACCACGGGATAGCCTTCGAATTGCCTATGGAGGAGAACATGAACCTTCAAGTCTTAGGAGTCTGTTGGAATCCCCGATCTGATTCATTCAGATTCCTATCCAAATCCCTGCCAGACGAAATTCCTACCAAACGCTCAATCCTATCGTCAATTTCTCAATTATTTGATCCACTAGGCTGGCTTGCTCCAATCATTATCAGCGCAAAAATTCTCATGCAATCACTTTGGTTGTTACAATTGTCTTGGGACGATCCTTTGCCCAAAGAAGTTCAGCAAACATGGGAACGTTTTCGCAATTCTCTTACGGAAGTTGACCAACTATCTATACCAAGATGGATTCAATATGGTGGTGATGTTCTCACCTTCGAATTGCACGGTTTTTCCGACGCGTCAAAATCAGCCTACGCAGCAGTCGTTTATTCTCGAATTGTTACGATAACTGGAAAACCTTCAGTTAATCTTCTCGCTGCCAAAACAAAGGTAGCTCCAATTAAAACCCTGAGTATCGCACGCCTCGAATTGTGCGCAGCCTCGCTTTTATCGAAACTAATATCTTCCGTACAAACCGCTTTACAATTACCCGAAAGCAAACTGTTCTGCTGGTCCGATTCGACAATCGTCCTCTGTTGGTTGCAAAAACAACCTGCCACATGGACCGTTTTTGTCGCTAATCGCGTGTCAGAAATTCAATCTTCCATCCCGAAAGCAGTCTGGAACTATGTTCCCTCCGCTGAAAACCCAGCCGATTGTGCTTCACGGGGAAAATCAGCTTCCGATTTGACTCAATTTACCCTGTGGTGGAACGGACCCCGTTGGCTATCTTTATCTACAGAATTCTGGCCAAAGGAAAAGGTCACCTCCCGTCTCGATTTACCAGAAAAACGAAAAATTCTCGTTTGTCATTCCACCGATGTCACCAGTCAATTTATTGATTTACCAAACAAAATATCGTCATGGTCTCGCTTACTTCGCGTTACCGTTTACATTTTTCGATTTGCCAATTTTTTATTGAAACGCAAAACTACCAAGTCATTTATTACCGCTGATGAAATTTCAAACGCTGCTGAATTTTGGATTAAATATTCTCAAAAGCAAGCCTTTACCTCCGAAGTCGATTCTCTCTCATCCAAAAACGAACTACCAAAAACTTCAAAACTGAAGAAATTAAATCCTATTCTTGACGATTTGAAAATCCTCCGCCTCGGAGGACGCCTCAAAAACTCAGTCAAATTCTCAGGTCGAAAACACCCTGCTATACTTCCAAAAGGAACTATCTCAGAACTAATCATTCGTCAATTGCACGAGAATTTACTGCATTCTGACATTCAGTTGACCTTGGGTGTTTTGCGGGAAAGATTTTGGATCCTGGGGGCGAGATCGCTAGTCAAATCAATTATATACCGTTGCGTTACTCGTACTCGAAGCAAAGCACGTACCGGTGTTCAATTCATGGCGGATCTCCCCTCGGCTAGATGCTCTCCATCGAGAGCATTTTCACATACCGGCATAGATTACGCCGGACCAATTAAAGTTCGCTCAAGCTCTGGACGCGGAAGTAAGTCTCACAAAGCTTACATTGCTGTTTTCGTATGCTTCTCGACTCGCGCCATTCACCTGGAATTGGTAAACGATTATTCCAGTAACGCCTTTCTTGCCGCTTTCAAAAGATTTGTCTCGCGTCGTGGAATCCCAAGCGATGTGTACACCGACAACGCAACAAATTTTCGTGGTGCTGAAAGAGAACTTTCTATCAACTTTAAGACATTGATCAAAGATCGAGATTTAATTGCACATCTTGCTAGCGACGGCACCACCTGGCATTTTTCCCCTCCACATGCGCCTCACTTCGGAGGCCTGTGGGAAGCGGGCGTGAAGTGTGTGAAGTGTCACCTACAAAAAATTCTCGGTGTTTCGACCCCAACGAGCGAGGAATTAAATACTCTCTTAACACAAGTCGAAGCTTGCCTAAATTCACGACCGATTGCGCCTTTGAATGACGACCCTGAGTCATTCGAAGTCTTAACTCCAGGGCACTTTTTGATTGGGACAGCTTTAGCTGCCGTTCCCACTCCGTCAGTCTTCGAAATCAATGACAACCGTTTGTCTCGCTGGAACTTTTATCAAAAATTACTCGAGCACTTTTGGCGTCGATGGACGCGTGAATATTTAAATACTTTACAGCAGCGAAACAAATGGTTCTCACGCCAACCGAATGTAACACCCGGAACCTTAGTCCTGCTAAAAAACGACGATTTACCCCCTACAAAATGGGAACTCGGTCGCGTGATTGCTAGTACCCCCGGTGTGGATGGATTGGTAAGAGTTGTGACAATCAAAACAGCGAAATCACAATATGTACGACCAATTTCAAAAGTATGTGTACTTCCTGTAAATTCAAATACTATGTGAAAATTCTCCGAGCTTGTATACTAACAGAATTATATTGCGACTTTACCGCAAGGCCGGGGAGTATGTTTAAAATAATCTTAAATTCTAATGGAAATTCGAGTCTTTCTAATTTTAAATCTCGGATTATTTTCCTCGAGGATTGACTCCTTCCTTGTCCCTCGACTTTAACTATATTTTCTTTCTCCTTTTCTTATTGTCACCTTATCGTAGTCGAAACTGAAATGAGTCAGTCCTCGAAGAGCCTTTCGAGCAAAAATACGGTCGTTTCACAAATAATCAAATGTACTCTTTCTTCTATACCACTTTGGTGCAGTTTTAGTTAATAAATTGGTTTTGTTAATTGTTACCACACTAGTGCAATCACTATACAGTCCACTGATCCTTTCTCTCCTTTTGTAAAATATTCAAAACTTAAACAAAAGCACTTAAAATACTTCAACCTCTTAGATACAAGCGATTGAGTATCTGAGGGACTAGTTCGTTTAAACTAGATTTTTTTTGTATAAACAACCAAATGATAAATAATCAAATTAACCACAACCATGAAATATGTAATAAAAATATACTGTTATTTGTTAAAGATTGTTGAAATCAAACAAAGAACCAAAGAGTACAGTGCAAAAATCTATCAAAGTTTGAGTATGGTGTGAAATACGCTTGATGTTCGAGAGAATGGTTTCCTTCGGGACAAGATTTATGTATATTTATGAATGATTAGATGTAAACAATTTTGAACAGGCATACAAATTATAATTTCTCTAACAATTACACATGAATCCAATTAGAATTTAGTATATGAAAAGTATAAGAAAGAATAATTTGAGTGATTAGTCTTGTTAGAGCTATAAAGCCTGAAAGATTTTATTAAATTTTTAATAATAAGAACAATGTCAAAATTAGCATTTGTATCCCACCGCTGCCACCAGAAAATTTGCTAACTGTTACGTTTATATATTGATAGTCGCGATCGTCTTTACGTTATTAGTAATTTACTTGAAAATTCGGAGATTGTTAGCAAAGTTTTCGAAAAAGAAAAGGATCTTGATTGAAAGATAAATAAAATTTAGTAGGGGACGTTGTAATGCTCAATTCTATGGGAACTGTTATTGATATTGTTCATATACAAAATGAAAATAAGGAAAATAGGAAGAAAAAATAAAAGATATAAAATGAGAATAATATGATTGGTTTAATATAAAAGTATTCTTACCAGTTACAATGGTGATTTGGTTTGGAAGTCTTACACTTATTTTAATTTGAATGTTATCGAATCCCGAACTTCTTCAAATAAAATAATGCCTCTTGACTTAATTGTTTTACATCGAGCTGCCCCAGAAAGTTTCTGAGTAGTTCAGACTGTATGATTTCGTCAAGAAAAGTCTTATTCGATTTGACGAATTACTAAGAACAAAATAAATGTATAATTTCAAAATACAAT
Organism: Leptopilina drosophilae; assembly: GCA_032873175.1. NCBI lineage: Eukaryota > Metazoa > Arthropoda > Insecta > Hymenoptera > Figitidae > Leptopilina > Leptopilina drosophilae. Next base: position 18,660,730 of record CM065486.1, read on the forward strand.
ATTATGGCATCCGCCTGATGGGACACTGTCTAAGTTGGTTGAAACAATTGATTCGAATTGCCCAAATGAAGTGACAAAATTAGGAGTGGTCCATTGGTTTTTATAAACAGCTCCTATAATATATATATATATATATATATATATATATATATATATATATATATATGTGACGCTCCACGAGAGAAGGGACCTTACGAGATTCAGTGAAGCCAGGCGGCGTACGAAACTATCCCCACTCTCGCGGCACCATATGTGACGTGCCGCGACAAAAGGGACCTTAGCTGCTTAGAATTTTAGGTTATGTTTAGAGTACTTTTAACTTCATTAAAAATTTATTATTGATTACTTAACATCAAAAGCATATTTTTCTGAAAATATTGCACATAATAATGAATTAAATATTAATAGTTTGTAAAGAAAATTGGTCATTTTTATTTATTTATACTTCTAATTCTAGTTCTGTCAAAAACAGCTAAGGTCCCTTTTGTCGCGGCACGTCACATATGAGCACACACACATTCATACGTCTGATTTCTGCTCTCGTCGGTGAGCCTCTTTTTCGTTTTCCTCGGCTCCGGCGGCTCGCTCGAAAAATTAGGCGCGAAATTTGAAAATAATACTTCGTAGAGAAGTATTATTTCAAAGTTTATTATAAGGCAATTAATATTTAATAAATTCATAATGAATTATTAAATAAAGACAAAAACTATTATTAATTAATTGTACAATTTTAAGGTAAAATTTATTATTTTTATGTACTTATTTGATTTACTAATAACCTTTTTTACTGCAAATTAAGGGCATGTCCAAGTTGTGAAATGTAAACAAACAAAAATGTAAACAAACCAAGCACTAAAATCACATTTCGGAAACAGCCTTTTCTCCCATAAAAATTAACATTGGACAGCTTTTTTCATAAAAATGATAAATTAGTGTGTCAAAGTTTCCAATGAAATCAAATTTCACTATAAGCAATTAATAGTAATTACTAAAATAAATAATTCAAATGACCTGTGAAATAGCATTTTTGACGCGTCGCGAAAAATAAACTGTTTGAGTATATCAACCGCACGGACGATGAAGAAGTTTTTACCCTTTCTCCTTGTAATTTCATGGAGGAAAGGGAAAAATTCCCCTTTCCACATGTTGAAGGTCCAATCGCTGATATGAGACTTCTTCATCGTCGGTGCGGTTGATATACTCAAACAGTTTATTTTTTGCGACGCGTCAAAAATGCTATTTCACAGGTCATTTGAATTATTTATTTTAGTAATTACTATTAATTGCTTATAGTGAAATTTGATTTCATTGGAAACTTTGACACACTAATTTATCATTTTTATGAAAAAAGCTGTCCAATGTTAATTTTTATGGGAGAAAAGGCTGTTTCCGAAATGTGATTTTAGTGCTTGGTTTGTTTACATTTTTGTTTGTTTACATTTCACAACTTGGACATGCCCTTAAAAAAATAGAAATTTATTTTCATTACAAAAATAATAATATGCGATAAAATTTAAATTATTCAGATTTAGAATATTGAAATATGCCCATTAAACAACAATTTAGTATCTTTAAAACAATATTGATAGTTTCATATTCAAATAAGTAAAACATACGGTTTTCCACAAATAATAACAAAACTTTAATTTATAAATTGAATTTCGAAATATTTTATATCAACATATAACCCACATATTTTAATTAGTTTATCATTTCTTAAAATCTTTAATATGAAAATTCAAGTTGTATATGAGCGATTTCATGTCAAGTGATCAAGGTGGAGATTTGGAGAAAAATTTTTCTTCAATCGAAGCAAAATTTGGAGCTTTTGTAAAAAATTTTTCGAAAAATATCAATTATATGAAAATATTTCTATAAATAATAAAATTCTTCACCGAAATTTAATTATTTTTATAAACTGGAATAAAATTCTATGTAAGAATTTAATTATTTATATAAATAATAAAATTCTTCACATAAATACAGATATTTTTATAAGTTTGAATAAAATTCGTTGAAAAAATTAAATTATTTCTAAAATGTAATAAAATTCTTCGCAGAAATCCAAGTGTGTTCGAAAATTAATAAAAAAATTCTTTTTAAAATACCAAGTAACTTTTTTTTAAATTTAATTTTAACTTATTTTCATAAGTAATAAAACTCATCGCAGAATTTTAATGATTTTTTATACAATATATATTTTAATCAAATTTCTCGATAAATGTAATTATTCTTAAAATTTTTTTTAAAAATATGTCAAATTAAATTCATACAATTAAAAATTTATTGATAAAATTCTTTATGAGAATTAAACTTTAACAAAGAATATTCTATTATTCAATAAATTATTTATTTTTTAATTTAAATAATTGAATTTTTCTAGAATTTTCTAATAAAAATTGTTTTTAAAATGAATTAACGGATAATCGATTTATTATTTATGAAAGTAATTGAATTATTGACACACATTTTATTACATCTTTTAAAAATAATTTAATTTTTTTAAGAAAAGAAAAATAATTTAATTCTTGCGAAGAATTTTTTTAGGATTTTTATAAATAATTGACCAATTCTGAAAAATGTTATTATAAGTCGAAAACTTGGAGTGATCGTCTTCTTCATGTTTTGTAATAATAATCTTATAAGTTTTTCAATTTAAAAAGGTTTGTAGGGCTGCACACGAGAAGGAAAAAGTCTCGGTCTCGTCTCGATTTTCAGTAACGAGACCGAGACGATAGACAAAAATTCGAGACGAGACCGAGACTTATATTAGTCTCGTCTGTGTGTGTGTGTGTGTAAACATTATATTTTCATAAATATCTCCAAATTATAAAGAGCTTTTGGGCTGAATTATTTTTTAAATTGTAGGTCTCACCTGGGGACATAAAATGAGAGTACTTTGAGAACAAAATTGAAGTCCACAACGTTTATCAACGAAAAAAATTTCTTTAATATTAATAAAATATTATTTTTAATTGAATATTTAGTTATGCTACAATTATCATCAAAACATAAACAACAATCTTTTTGCTTAAATATTTTTCTGTCAAAATTGATGCATTATATTTAAATAATTTATTTAGTGAACAACTTTTTTTTGTTGATCAACGTTGTGGACTTCAACTTGGTCTTTGAGATAGATTAATAAAGATTAACTATTTATTTTTTGATTTTTAATTTTTCAAAAAAACGTTTTTTGCCCATAACATTAAAAAAATATTAGGACACCTATAAATGCTTTTTTTAATTTTATAGAATTTTTTAGATGCATCTTTTGAGCCCTCAATGAACATTTTTCGTCCATATTCACCAGAAATATTAAACTTTTAAAAATAAAAAATTTTGGAAAATAAAACGTTTTTGAAAATTTGGTTGTAAAATGTAGTAATAACTTTGAAACTATAGTTAGCTACTTGTAGAGCATTAATAAACGCTTCGATTGACCTATTTTTTAAGCTAATTCGATTAGAAATAAAGATGTTATTGATATTTTTAAAAACAGAAATTGTGAAGGAAATTTTTTTATGTGGAAGTATTAAATAAAGAGAAAAAAATATTACAGCAATTGCGAATAATCGTTCAAAATTTATGCTTTGTTGGTATTATTATCTCTATGAGGAAGCAAAGTATTCATGAAATGAACACAACGAGATTTACAAAAACGAATGAAATGAGCACCAAAATTATAACAAAAATGTACAACTTGGCAACGGTTTTTCCATTTATTTTTAATTTGTGTTTTATTTTATAAAATAGTGGAATATTTAATTTATAACGAAATTTCCATTTCAGTTCAAGGTAGGAATATGAATATTTTATTTTCTTCCCTGCAATTTTTTTCGAGACTTTAACGAGACCGAGACTGAGACAGAGACGAGATTACAAAATTTTAAGTTTAACGAGACCGAGACGAGACTTTTGAAAATATCGTCTTGTCTCGTCTCGTGAGCAGCCCTAAAGGTTTGAGTTTGAATGTTTTGAAGAATTTTAATTCCTGCATAAAAATAACAATGATTAAATATTTATTTAAAAAAGAAGTTATTGATGTTTTTGAATAATTTTACAATTAATGAAATTTGTAAATAAATGTAATAGAACATTTTTTCTTGATTATCTAATAATTTTTAGAGTAAATCAGAATACTCTTTAGGGTCAAGGAAAAAGTGAAAATTTTGTCTGGAAATCAGGAAAAAGTCAGTGAAAAATAAAATTAAATATTTGTGGTAACCCTATAATAATGTTTTACTCTTAAACAATTAAACATAAAAATTTGGCAAAGTACATTTTGAAAAGGTTTTTTCATGCTCTTTCGATTGAAAATCAGCATTTAAAAAGAAATTTTTTGGCTCAAAAAAGTCCAAATTAAAAAAAAATTTTAATTTTTGTGGGGGAAAGATACGATTTGTTTAAAAAGCCTCAGCTTTCGTTTTAAAAAAATCGTATCTCTCTCCCCCAAAAATTGAAATTTATTTTTAATTTTTTTGGGGTCAAAAATTTTTTTTTTCATAAATACTTATATAAAATCCAAAGAGCATGAAAAAACCTTTTCAAAATGTACTTTGCCAAATTATTATATTTAATTGTTTAAGAGTAAAAAATTATCGAAATAAGCATTGTACCGAAAAAACTAAAAGTTACCCCCCCACCCCTCGGAAAATATTTGATTAGGTAACAAAATATTTTTACGAAAATCTACTATCTATTAGTACTACAAAAGCTCCAAATTTTGCTTCGATTGGAGAAAAATTTTTCTCCAAATCTCCACCTTGATCACTTGACATGAAATCGCTCATATACAACTTGAATTTTCATATTAAAGATTTTAAGAAATGATAAACTAATTAAAATATGTGGGTTATATTTTGATATAAAATATTTCGAAATTCAATTTATAAATTAAAGTTTTGAAATTATTTGTGGAAAACCGTATGTTTTACTTATTTGAATATGAAACTATCAATATTGTTTTAAAGATACTAAATTGTTGTTTAAAGGACATATTTCAATATTCTAAATCTGAATAATTTAAATTTTATCGCATATTATTATTTTTGTAATGAAAATAATTTTCTATTTTTTTAATTTGCAGTAAAAAAGGTTATTAGTAAATCAAATAAGTACATAAAAATAATAAATTTTACCTTAAAATTGGACAATTAATTAATAATAGTTTTAGTCTTCATTTAATAATTCATTATGAATTTATTAAATATTAATTGCCTTATAATAAACTTTGAAATAATACTTCTCTACGAAGTATTATTTTCAAATTTCGCGCCTAATTTTTCGAGCGAGCCGCCCGAGCCGAGGAAAACAAAAAAGAAGCTCACCGACGAGAGCAGAAATCAGACGTATGAATGTGTGTGTGCTCATATGGTGCCGCGAGAGTGGGGATAGTTTCGTATGCCGCCTGGCTTCACTGAATCTCGTAAGGTCCCTTCTCTCGTGGAGCGTCACATATATAAAATATATTGTTCATATATATATATATATATATATATATATATATATATATATATATATATATATATATATATATATATATATATATTGGGACTAATGGGGGTATTATCTACATCTCATTGGTTAATATTTATACTCACGCGTTCTGTTACATGTAAGTGGGGATGATGCATCTTCATTAGGCATAGTATATGGCAACGTCGTAATGCATAAAAAATGTGCGCGCGCATTTTGTTACAAAGAAGTAGGGGTGTTACATAACTGATGAGATCATCACTCAATAACAGAATCAATAAGATGTATATAATAATAATATATAATAATATTCTAACCAATGTTGATAAAAAGTTTCTATAAAATATAAAAGAGTTTAGAAATGATATGTATATTCTTGGCTAGAAACATATTACTAACTTTGAATGAAAGACGCACTATCTCTAAATGTAAATTTGTTTACAATTTATTAAATTCTCAAATTGATTGCCCTTTCTTAATTAGTAAAATAAAATTTAAAATCCCACGTCTTACTTCTAGATCATTGTATCCTTTTTATTTTCTAAAACCTGCAAGACCAATTGGTTATATTTCTCCGATGTATAAAATGTGTAAAACCATTAACGGTTTATTTGAATGTAGTGATGATGTTTTCGACACTTTCAGATTACACGCTTTAGCTTTCAAAAGTTATATTATTTCACGCATCATAGCTTTGCGACCATAATTAAATTTGTATTTTCATTTTTCTTTCCTTAATTCTATTATAATTAATTTTTCTTTTGTTCCTTATCTCTTCGCCTACTTTTGTTTATTTGATTAATTATACACATTTTTCTTTTATTTCATACATACTCTTTTTTTGTATTACTAGTCACTTTTACTTGCGCGCTACGCGCGCCCCCTTTCTTTCTGCTATTCAATATAAAAATATTTTAACATTGAAAAAGTTTCTAACATTACTCGGGAGTGTTTGGGGTCGCTGATTACGAATTTAGTCAGATTTCAAAAATTTAAAATGGCGGATTCAATATGGTGGAAACGTTTTTGAAAAATTTATCGGATTCGTTTAAAACTCGTTACTTGGGGGTTTCGGTGTCGCTGATTACGAATTTGAAGTCAGATTTCAAAAATTCAAAATTGCGGATCCAATATGGCGGACACGTTTTTGAAAAATTTATCGGATTCACTTAAAACTCGTTACTCGGGAGTTTTTGGAGTCGCTGAATACGAATTTAAAGTCTGATTTCAAAATTCAATTATACAAAAACGTGTTCGCCATATTGCGACCCCAAAAACCCCCGAATAACGAATTTCAAACGAATCCGATGAATTTTTCGGATTCGCATTCAGCAACCCAAAAAACATAAAGTCTACATAGTGAGACCCCCAGGTCAGAACTTTAATTTTTTTTGTGTGGCTGTGTTATCAGTTAACTGGTTGATTTACTTATGCATCTATAGATTCTTCGTATACGAAGAATTTTTTTTCAATTTGTCCATCCCTTAAAACAGTAGTATACTTGAAATAACTTGTTTCTTAAACCTCGCTTAACTACAGTGGAGTTTACCTTTACCCCCAATTTTAGAAAAATTTTATAATCTCGAGGTAAATGTAAACATTCAGTTTTAGGCGATTAAGGTGCATCAATATTTTTTTGTACCTCATAAAATTTTTCTAGGGAAGTAAAGTAACAAGTTCATGCAAAAGAAATCCGTCCATATAACCTTTTAACAAAAAAAACTAAAAACTGACTTCAGATTTGTTATTTTATAAAATTCCAAATTTCATAAGGCTGTATGATTAGTATGTTTAGCTAAGGGGTTAGTTTTGAGATAAGAGTTAAGGTGAAAAATTAAAACTGGTAGTCTGCAAAAAGATACTATAATTATTCAACGATTAATTTTAAAAAAGTTAAACATTTATTAGTTTTATTAGTATTTTTGTTAATTAAATCGAAATAGAGGTAATTTTGGGGTTGGAAGTTGGACCTGAAATATTAGTAAGGGTATTTTTATTAGTGCCAATAATATTTAAACAATTTCTAATAAAAATTCACTGTAGCTTTTTCTGGTTCTGAGACATGGATGCAACGTTAGATATTACATTTATTCCGTTTTAAGTAAAATTGTTAATTTCAAATCAGTATAATTTCGATTACATTTTAACAGGTTAAAAATTTCAAATAGTAAATTTGAAATTGTTCAATTTTTTTAATGAAATATGAGAAAAAACCAAGAAATAAATGTATGTTTAATAATTTTTGCCACTCTCACCTTCTTGTTCAAACTTTAAAACTTAGTACTTTAATAAATAAAATCATCGTAAACAAATTGGCTGCCTTTATTCCCGTGTTACTTACGATATTTTTTATTCCTAATGCACAAAAGTGGCGATTTCAGATAGCAGACGACAGGGAGTAAAAGTCATTCACTTGTTCGACTTATATGAAAATGACGGCCGTTTTCTCCCTTAGGCAAAAATAACGCATGGGAACAGCGATTATGTTTGCACATGGGAGAAAATGGACGCCATTTTCATATGGTCGAACAAATGAGTGACTTTACTCCATGTCGTCAGCTATCTAAAAGCGTCATTTTTGTGCATACGGGATAAAAAACAAATTTTTATACATGTTTTTCGAAAAATGACCACCATTTTGTCAGTTTTGCAAAAAGCAAAAATCGTGTAAAACTTCACACGCCAATATTTATTATTTAAACCTGAAAAAATGTACAAAAATAACCTTTTTTAGGGCGTTTAAAGTGGGTAGATCTCTTAATAAAAAACATTAATCCTGAAGCCTGTACTTACACGACTAAAATGCTCATAACTCCGTTAATTTTGCTATAATTAACTTGAAATTTTTACACAATATTCTGGAGATATTATACAATCATTAAAAAAATTCTAAGAAAATGCAATGAAAAATTTTAAAACCTTACCCTCCTTAAGAAAAACTGGGAAAAGGGGAAATCTTAATATTTTAGAAGATTTTTATTACTTTAAGGAGATAGAAAACAGATAATAGAGTTAATTAAAAAAAGAAGACTATAATAAGAATGGTATTTAGTTACATTCAGAGATAGTTTAAACAGTTATAGAAATTAATAAATAATGATGGTGGTCATTTTCTTCACTAATAACCCTTTATGATTTCGATTAGCAGTCCAAAAATTCACATATTCTATTTGCATGATAATAAATTTATGCTAATAAATATTATTCTCAGCTTTTTTAAACATTTGTATATAATCCATTTGGTTGTTGAATCTTATTAAAAGAAAAATAATTTTTAAAATTAAAACATATTTTTTTATATTACATATGTATACCGAAAATAGTCTAGTTTTCATAAATTTTATGTTACAAAATTTTTTTCTTTCCTTTAAAAATAGATGAACTTACATTTTGACCGGTACTGTAAATATTTCACATTGAAAATTCCGATAAACATAATAATAGCAAATTAAACTTAATTAAAATTGAAGGGCCGGATGCATCAACTGCCGCTACGCGCTATTACACGAAATAATACCAGCCAGGTAGCAGTGAGAGGCCCAGAAGCGCTCACTGCTCACTGACTGGTATGGTCCTTTACGGCGGTGCGTAGCGGCAGGTGTTATATCCGGCTTCTTAATTATTCAAAAATTTCACTATAAACATAATTTTTTATATACATATTACTTCTAGTATCTCCTAAATATATTTTTACGGATTCAAATGAACGTACCCTCGATAATGCAACATACATCTGACCGTGATTAAATAAATATCTTCTTAAATCTATATATATTCTGTTAAATGTTTGTCTTTGAGACTTGTTAATAGTCATTGCAAAAGCTAATTTTATAGGAAATTGTCTTCTTTTAAAAGTAAACGGATATAAATTTTCACAATATAAAGTTACTCTATGTAAAAAGACAATATTTCCACTCTTATCTCCCGTTAATATTTGACATTTAATAACTTTATGTGATAAATCTAAAACAATTAACCTTGTTCCGTTACATAATCCTTCATTAATACTAAGATTTCTAATAAGTATTACAACGGAATTAATTCTTAAATGTAATTCATGTGGTGGTAAAGAAGGTGGAGAGAGAGTATTTAAATATTCTGGTAATAAAGTTTCAAAAAATTTTCCATTATCACAATTTTCAGTAGAATCAATACTTTTGTCATGAGAAATGCCTCTTCGTTTCGCAATGAGCGTACTCTTAAAATATTGTTTTTCACTTTTGTATTGAGTATAATACAGTATGCTTCTATTATTTGGGTACCATATTTTGCTTATTTATTAATAAGATTAGAGCGTGTGCAAAACCGTTTTCTTCGGTTCGCAGCGAGACAATTAAATTTGCCATTCGATTATCGTGAGCATAATTATGATGTACTGCGTGATAGACTAAAAATGCCTAAAATTGTTTCTCGATTCCTATATGCTGATATGACTTTTCTTTTTAAATTGTTGAATGGTTATATAAACTGTCCAGCATTGCTATCCTTGTTCAAACTTAATGTACCTTCAAGACAGTCAAGATATCGTTCCCTATTTAATATAGAATTACATAAAACGAATTATGTTAATAATTCATTAACTATTAGGTTAAGTAGAGAGGCAAATATGATAAGCGATTCAGTTGAGTTTTTTGATGCTTCCTTTGGTAGATTTGTAAACGTTTTGCGAAATGTATTATACCACAACCATTAATATTATGGTCCAACCTAGCGCTTAATAACTTACCTTAATTAGTTTTAAGGATTTTTATGTAAATTTATTAATAAGTACTTCTGTACGATAGGGTTTATTTGAAACCCGTTTATGTTCAAATAAAATACTTTTATATATTTTTTCACCTTAACTGTCTAAGAGACAGTATCCCACTCTCTTATTAATATCATCAACGTCAACGTTTCTAGGTGCTAAAATTGCACACTCTGACAACTCCTGAAATTTATTCTGTTGTTAGTTTGTTCTGTTGTCTAGTTATCTATCATTCAGAGTGTCAATTTATGATTATTTTTACTGCACGTTCTAATGAGTAATGCTTAACACTCCTGATGCTGACAAGTGTATGCTCATAAATACAGTTTATGCATACAGTTTTATGTATTCATAACAACCAAATATTAGAGTTTAAAAAAAAGGTTACTACAAACGTAACAAATTAACTATTTCTGATCTAGTACCCCGTTCTTTAATTGGTAAAGTTTGTCGAAAATCTCCGCCTAGAATTACAATTTTACCACCAAAAGGTTAATTAGAATTCATTATATCTCTTAATAGATAATCCATAATTTCTAAAGCATATTTTGGAGCCATTGGTGCTTCATCCCAAATAAAGACATCTATATTTTTTAAAAAAAGGCCTTCTTTAGATTGAACTTTAATGTTTGAAGATGAATCACTGTATAATGGAACGGGTAAACCTAAAACTTTATGAACAGTTTTTCCATTAGGAAGCAGAGTCGCAGCTATACCTGTAAATGCTATGTTGCAAACATTTATTCCTTTACTTCTTAACAAATGCTATAGCGTAATGTATAAAAATGTTTTTCCAGATCCTCCACAACCATCAACATATAAACACTTAGAACTATCAAAAGAAGTATCCTTTAGGGCATCAAGTACATAATCAACTACAAGTTTTTGTTTTACATTTAATTTAGCATAATTATGTTCACCTATGTTAATATGTTCTGCAATACTTATATCATTAACTTGTTGATTAAGAACTTCATCTTGTATATCTAACAATCCCTGAAAGTCAGTTAAATTATATCCTTCGTTAAATAACATTGTTTTAATATTTCTATAAGCCCTTTGGTCAGCATCAATGTCGTTAGTTTTTGAATAATCTTCTGACATTTGACCCTTAAATTGTTCCCAAAGTTTATCCGGTTGTACAGGATGACAATGAATTAAAATTCTTATAAATAATTGGCGAAGTGAATGAGGCATCATCCGTAATGCAGCTTCTTCCATTGTTCTAATCCACTCACTATCATCTTCTACAAGTCCTAATGCCAAACAAGCAGATGTAAAAGATTCATGAACAACTCCATTAACTGTTCTCAAACTTTCAAAAGAAGTTGCTCCTTTTACTGTAAGCAATAATAGTCTAAGATTAAATAACTCTAATTGATTTGGATTAACTGAATAAATTCTTCCCAAAACTTTTTCTTAACGAATTCTTTGTTTCCATTCAAGAGATTTTGTTACCCATGTATAATGCTCTGGTATTTCTGAATAATAATACTTTTGAGCATTACTATCTTGTTGGTTAAGTTTAAAGTAATCCAGAAGTTTTGTATTTTTATTTAAATCGAAAGAAATACCGTTACTATCTTTTTCTTCTCGAATAAAAACATTCTGTTCATTTGGCAAATGTATGGGCAAGCGATTAACGCTATGACTCTTTTTTCCTAAGGGTTTACTTAGAATTCTCCAAACTGCCTCAACTGGACCAACATATCTATTTTCTTAATAATGATTTATTTCATTATCAACAATAAATCCATTTGGTCCTTCATACACTTTATTATTATTTCTTCGACGACAGTGAACATAACAATTTTCTTCAATTGTAGTTTCTTCTTGGTAACTTTTTGGAAATTTTGTTGAACATTTTCCATCAATTAAACACCAATCTCCACAAGGACCATGAATATTATTTTGCATTATTATTTTATGTAAAATAGGATTATTATTTTCATCGGGAATCTCTGCAGAAATATAATGATCAACACTTTCAACTGTTAATATTTTAGAATTTTCTTTCAATATAACTAACAAATGAATGTGTGGCAATCCTCGCTTTTGAAATTCAATAACATAAACATAAGATTTGACCTCTCCAAATAATTTATTATCAACAATATGTTTAAGTAAATGTTTTACTTTTAATGCGAATACTCTAGTTACAATATCAGGTCTATCAGCAGCAGTTTGATGGGGTAATAAATTTTCCTGTATCTCTTTCCAATTTGGATTACACGTCATTGTAGTAAATAAATCTGGTCTACCATGACGAGCAACAATAGCCAATGAATCCTGATATTGTTGCATCATATTGCGAGGTGATCCAATAAAAGTGGAAGGCAATATAAGCGTTTTTCCCACGTGTACATCATTTTCCAACTCATGATTGTTTAAATAATCGATCAATCCTTTATATGTTTCACTTCTTAATTGAGCTTGATTATTCCCTCACAGCACCGGGATATTCAGAATATCCCAGAGACGTCCTGGGGATATCGATTTGCTTTCGGAAGTTTGGATATCTCTGGGATATCCTAGGGACGTCCATGGATATCCAGAGGATATTCCAGGGATATCCAAACTTCCGAAAACAAATTGATATCCCCAGGACGTCTCTGGGATATCCTGAATATCCCAGTGCTGTGAGGGTTTGCACAAAATCTTAATCTATCTTTTTTTATTTTTACATAATTGTTAACCACCCATTGTTGAAACATTCTACCCCCATATAAAAATGGATTAAATTCCTCATCTCTTATAGCAATTTTGTATTTAATATAGGCAGATCTAGAAATAGTATGATTTCTACTTCTATAATCACTATCACTACGAATCATATTAATATTATAACCATTATTTCCAAGTGGATAAAATATAGGATAAATCCATGGTTCAACATTGGGATCTAAATTGCTAACCAATTTTAATTCTTTTGTAGATTTATTATAAACAGTTACATAAGATTCTGGTATTTCTCCCTCAGAGTTTGTATTAAAAATTGCAGCAACTCCATTAAAACTTTGAAAATTATATCTATTTTTATCAAAACCTTTTTTCAAAGTGAACAATAATTGTAATTCAGGAATTTCTTCATTTTTTTGTCTTGCTAATTCAGTTTCTATTCTAATTACCTCTGACATCATCATGTAAGATTTTGTGTATGCATTAGAATTTCTCATAATATTTTCTATAGATTTTAAAATGTCTTCATCCAAATTGTCGTTACTTTTCAATCTGTATCTGACTGATTCCTCAGGGTCATAAATAAATAATTGACCAAAACATGGATCTTCACCTTTATCCGGATAAAAAGCACTATTAATTTGATAATAAATTTGACCTTGAATTTTGTAACAGAATGGTCCTCTTCTTCTTCCATTAAAATTAATTTCATTAGCATTTAAAGATGCAAAAGAAAAAGAATTATTGTACAGCCTTATATTCTTTTTAAAATGACCAGATTTTTCATGAAGCCCTTCTAGCAAAAGCTTTAATTCATCTGGATATTGTATGGAAGTTAAAACAACACCTCCATGACTACAACAGTCATTAAAACTAACTTTTCTACCAGCAACTTGTTCATCTTTAAAATGTTTAGCTTGACAATGTGTGCAATAATAATTCATTGGACCTAGATAATTTTCAACATTATTTGACTTAAATGTTTTATTATCATCTAAATCTATATTTAATATTTTCTTTGGAACAGAAATATTCAAATTTGAATTTATACTATTATTTACCAGTTTTAACTCATTTTGAATTTGATGATTTAATACTGTTTCACAATAATTTCTTTGACATAGAGTATTTTTTGTTTTTGACAAAGTACTTCTATCACTGTTTATATTTTTCAATTTAAGGTTTTGAGCATATTCTATTTTAGATTCACCTTGAAGTTTTTTCTTAGTTGAAGTGTGCACTTCACCTGAATAATTCACATTATCAATTTTACATTTCAGTTTTTGCCTATCACGATAATTTTTTTGAATTTCAGCCCTATTTTGTTTGAGTGTTGTTGACGCATTATTTTTTTCATCTATTTTATTTAATACTCTCGTTAAAGAAATGGAAGTATGTGCTTCCTCTAAATAATTTGCATTATCAATTTTATGTTTTAATTTTTGCCTATCACGATAATTTTTTTGAATTTCAGCCCTACTTTGTTTAACTGTTGTTGATGCAATATTCCCTTTATTTATTTTATTTATTATTCTCGGGAAAGAAATTTCTTTCTTCATAGAGTTTTTAGAAAAGTTTGATTCTCCATACTTAAGTTGAATATCTTTTTCATTTAAAAGGCAATTCCAGTCATTCACAACTATGCAAGATCTACTATTAGAAAGTTGTTCAGAGGGAAATTCACTTAAACTATTGCTTTTAAACATTAACATTAAATGATTTTTCATATTACAATAATAGTAATGAACAGAGTGGGGCATAATATAAAAAAATAACGATGTTGCGAATGCAATTGCATATACTCCACAAGAAAGACTGTATTCTGGATGCTGATCAACAGTGGTGAAAACTACTGGTGGTTCAAAAGGATATAATCTAATTAAATAATTTCTTTGATCATGATTTAAACATTTTTTATTAAGACTATCAAAAATGGAAAGACATCTTTCATCATAATAAGTACAGATACAATGACCAAATTTATAAGATCCACTAAAAAGTATTTGAATGTGCTGCTTATTATTCTCGACTGGAACTATCAAATCAAGTGTTTGTAAACACAAAGTATTTTGCATATTATAAAAAAAATTTGATTCTCTTCCCAATAGCTTTTGAAATTCATACATATGATCATTATTTAGCATTGCTCCTTCAGTGCCAACTATACTTAAATCATGAGTAGTCAAATTAACAGTTTCTCCTTTGTTAGACATTGTTCTTTTTATTTTAGAAAAATATTTACATATATTTCGTTATCCAATATAATCAATTTCCAATTTTGCCTTTCATCCAATTTAACAAATTTCTAATTTTGTATCTTATCCAATTTAACCAATTTCCAGCTTTATTTACCCAACATAACCAATTTCCAAGTTTGCCTTTTAACCAATTTCCAATTGTTTTTAATCCAATTTAACCAATTTATAAATTTTCCTTTTATCCAATGTAACCAATTTCCAAATTTGCCTTTTATACAATTTAACTAATTTCTAAATTTTCCTTTTATCCAATATAACCAATTTCCAAATTTGCCTTTTAACCAATTTCCAAATGTTTTTAATCCAATTTAACCAATTTATAAATTTTCTTTTTATCCAATGTAACCAATTTCCAAGTATACCTTTTATTTTATATTTTATCTAATATAACCAATTTCCAAATTTTCCTTTTATCCAATTTAACCAATTTCCAAATTTGCCTTTTATACAATTTAACTAATTTCTAAATTTTCCTTTTATCCAATATAACCAATTTCCAAATTTGCCTTTTAACCAATTTCCAAATGTTTTTAATCCAATTTAACCAATTTATAAATTTTCTTTTTATCCAATGTAACCAATTTCCTAGTATACCTTTTATCCAATATAATCACTTTCCAAATTTGCTTTTTATCTAATATCAATTTTCAAATTATCCTTTTATCCAATAAATCCAATTTTATCTAATATGATCAATTTCCAAATTATCCTTTTATCCAATAATAACCAAATTCCAAATATAACCAATTTCAAATTTTATCTCTTATCCCAAATTTCAAATTACACAAAAATTTTAACTTAATTAATTAACACTATATTTATATTCACAAATTTTTCACTAACACTTACTATTCACTAAATCACATTTAACTAATTTACTTAAATATAACCAAATTCCAAATTTTTCTTTTATGCAATATAACCAATTTCTAATTTTTTCTTTTATCCAATATTCCTGTTATACAAAATAACCAATTTCAAATTTTATCTCTTATCCCAAATTTCAAATTTCACAAAATTTTTAACTTAATTAATTAACACTATACTTATATTCACAAGTTTTTCACTAACACTTACTATTCACTAAATCACAATTCACTAATTTACTTATTACACTTTATATTCACTCACGTATAGTGAGTGAATTTACTAACAATGATAAATAAAAAAATTTAATTGAATGTTATACGTAACGTATAAGAAACGTGTCACATACACTTAGAAAATATTCTACAATATGCACTTTCGATAAACTGAAAATTTTGTCCTTATTTGGGGGTAAGCGCTAAGTGTGAGTGCGAGCGAGCGTCCCTTTAAAGACGCATAAGAGTGTCTTCTTCGCACTCATAGATTGATGTATATATAATACATAACCCAGGTTAATAACCCAGGCAATATTTTCTTTCTTCCTTCATCGGAAGGAAAACTATAGATAAAAGTCTATTATATATATATATTTATATATATATATATATATATATATATATATATATATAGTAATAGAAACTCCATAGATAACGGTCTCGATAACGTCTGGGTAACGGCGCCGGTAACGGTCTCTCTGGTAACGGCTACCTTTCTTTCTTTCTCTAAAGGCAATGTCAATAAGAATGTCTCTCTTTACCTAATTTGCATATTTACTCGTTTCATTTTAAGGATTATTAACACAAACATGTATTACATTCATTTGTAGTGCCAATAATGGTTTACCTTTTGCTGTATTTTTTGGTTCAAATAAAAAAATGAACATGTGTTCGACGGATGCTAATCAAAGATGCTAGGCAATAAGCTAAAAATCACCTATAAGAGAAAAAATCTTGCTCTCAGTCTGACAACATTTATGCGAGATTGTTGCAAGATTAAATCAAGCTTGTTTTATTCGGTAAAACTGAAAATTTTTTTGGTGAAGTTGACGGTGAAAATGAAAACTTTTTAATGAAGATGAGAGTAAAAATTTCTTAGGTAAAAAATAATGTGAAAATGATTTAGGTGAAAGTGTAAATGTTTCTATGTTCTATGTGAACATTAAAATTCTAGTGAAAGTGAAAGTTATTTGAGTGAATATGAGAAATTTTTTGGTGAAAGTTATTTGAGTGAAATAGAAAATGAAAATTTTTTGGTGCAAGTTGAAAGTGAAAGTTGTTTGAGTGAAATTGAAATTTTTTTTGGTAAAAGTTGAAAGTAAAAGTTAATCGGGTGTAATTAAAATTTTTTTGTGAAATTTAAATGTGAAAGTTGAAAGTTATTTGGATGAAATTGAAAGTGAAATTTTTTTGGTGTAATTTGAAAGTAAAAGTTATTTGGTTGAAAAATTGAAATTGAAAATTTTTTTCGTGAAATGTGAAGCTGAAAGTAGAAAGTTATTTGAGTACATAATAAATTGTTAAATTAAACGATCACTCCGATTCAAGGAAAAAAATAGAAGAAATTAAATTCATTTCTTTTTACGTTTTGGAAGCACAGCTGTCCCCTTCAGAACTAAAATTTATTATAAAAACAAAATATTAACAAAAATTTTTACAATATTTTACAATCTTTTCAATTAACAACAAAAAATTTAAAAAATTTAAAAATTACCGAAAAAAGAAAAAATTAAAAATATAAATTAAGACACGCGCATCTTTATCGCTACGGTTACAAAATGACACTAAACAAACATACAGATAAGTACGAGTAAAACTGTAAAGATAAAGCGTAGCGATAAAGATGCACCTGTCTTAATTTATAATTTTTTTCTTTTTTCGGTAAATATTTTATTTTCTTAATTTTTTGTTGTTAATTTAAAACATTGTAAAATATTGTAAAATTTTTTTTTAATATTTTGTTTTTATAATAAATTTTAGTTCTGAAAAGGACATCTGTGCTGCCAAAACGTAAAAAGAATTGAATTTCTTTTATTTTTATTTTCCTTGAATCGGAGTGATCGTTCAATTTAACTATTTATTAAAATACGACTGAGTGGTAGAATCATCTCTATTCTTACTTCTGTACAATTGAAAATTTTTTTGATGAAAGTTAAAAGTGAACGTAAAAGTTATTTGGTGAAATTAACAATTTTTTAGTGGAATTTAAAAATGTAAGTTGAATGTTATTTGGGTGAAATTGAAAGTGAAATTTTTTTGGTGCAAATTGAAAGTAAAAGTTATTTGAGTCAAATTGAAAATGAAATTTTTTTGGTGAAAGTTGAAAATGAAAGTTCTTTTGAGTGAAATTGAATGTGAAAATTTTTTTGGTGAAAGTTGAAAGTGAAAGTCGCAAAACACGATTTTAAATAATTGCTTGTGTCATATTTTATTAAAATTCTGAAAAATAGTTTTTTTAACCCATTTAGTCCCAAATGTCCGTACTTCTTAGCACAAGTTCGAACTTTTCGTTCTACGAGCTATGATTTAAAAAAAACCGGGAGATAGGCTTTCCAATGGTTTGAGTGTCCTTTTTCAGAATCTGAAAATAAATTTCAAATTTAAAGTAAAAAGTTATAATTGTTTAAACAAAAAAATGACGTTTTTTAAAGTGATTTTTTCTTTAAAATCAGATTATTTACTCAAAATCGGTTAGAAAAAAATCCTGGATATAAAAATATCGCGTCCAAAATATTGGGACTATCAAATAGATATGATACTGAAAAAAATTTTTTTCAAATTTTAAAATAACGCCTCAAAAATGGCCGCCAAAAAATTGAAATATGGAAAAATAATTTTAAAGAATACTAAAATTATTTATTTTAACTTTTATGCTTCATTTGAATAAAATAATGTTGCTTCAACAAAAATATGTTAATTTTTTTAACAATAGTATAATCAATTTTTATAAAAAACTATGTTCAGAGTGGAAAAAATCTCCTTTTCTTCGCCACTACCTTATTTTGACAACTTATTTTAACATTACAATTGAATTGGTGTATCAACCGTTTATTCGAAATTTATAAACAATTTTTTAAAATGTTATAAACAATTCTTACAAAGAATTTGCTAAATATCAAGTACCGTTATAAATAAAAAGCATTTTTATCGCAAAGTCTATAGTTCCCATCACTTTCAGGAAAGCACAAAAAATGGGACAACAGAGATACTTTAACCGACTGATGTACTTTTTCTTTTTCAGTTATTTATAAAAATGCAAACTATAACAGCACTTCATATTTAGCAAATTCTTCCTAAGAATTGTTTAAAACATTTTTAAAAATTGTTTATAAATTTCGGATAAACGATTGAAACACCAATTCCATTGTAATGTTAAAATAAGTTGTCAAAATAAGAAAGTGTCGAAGAAAAGGAGATTTTTTCAAGGTTTGAACCATTAGCAACATTTTGATTACAAGAGAGCGTAATGTAATTAAAAAAAAATTTTCTACGAATCCATTTCATGTTTTGCACATTGTTTATAATATTGTTAGTTAACATCATATAACAATGTTTTTTGTTGAAGCAACATTATTTTATTCAAATGAAGCATAAAAGTTAAAAAAAATAATTTTAGTATTTTTTAAAATTATTTTTCCATATTTGAATATTTTGGCGGCCAATTTTTGAGGCGTCATTTTGAAATTTGAGAAAATTTATTTTCGATATGATGTCTATTTGATGGTCCTAATATTTTGGACGCGATATTTTCATATCTCGGATTTTTTCCTAACCGATTTCGATGAAATATTTTCTGATTTTAAAGAAAAAAACACTTAAAAAACGACATTTTTTTGTTTAAACAATGATAACATTTTACTTTAAATTTGAAATTTCTTTTCAGATTCTAAAAAAGGACACTCAAATCATTAAAAAAAACCTGTCTCCCGATTTTTTTGAAAATCGTAGCTCGTAGAACGGAAAGCTCGAACTTGTGCTAAGAAATACGGACATTTGGGACTAAATGGGTTAAGAGGTGATCAAAATATGTACATGGAAGAAAAAAATTCTTTTAACACATGTAAATTTTTCTAAAAGTTTATTTATATCTAGTTTTGTAAAATTTAATTCATATGACACGTACTTTTGATTAATTTACACTATTGAGTTTATTTAATTTTTTTAAAAATTTATTTGCTATTATTTAATTTTATCTTCTATTAAGGGCAAGTGAAAGTTGTAAAATGTAAACAAAGCAAAATGTTAACAACCAAAGCACTAAAATCACATTTTTCATACAGCCTTTTCTCTCACATAAATTAACATTTTGGCACTTTCTTAACGGAAATGATAAATTAGAGTATCATAATCTCCAATGAAATAATTTTTGACTAGGAGAAATAAAAAGTAATTACTAAAATAATTTTCGTGATCGCTGATCAAGAATTTCATGACAGTTTTTCAAAATTAAAAATGTCAGATCCAATATGGCGGACATTTTTTTGAAAAATTTCTTGAATTCGCTTGAAATTTTTCACTCCAGAGTTTTTGAGGTCGCAAATGACGAATTCACTTACAGTTTTTGATAATTCAAAATTTCGGATCCATTATGTCAGACATTTTTCTGAAAAAATTTTTGGATTCGTTTGAAACTTTTCACTCAGGGGGGAGTGAGGTCGCAAATGACGAATTTAATATCAGTTTTTGTAAACTGAAAATAGCAGATCCAATATGGCGGATATTTTGTTGCAAATTTTTTTGGATTCGCTAAAACTTGTCAAATTTAATATCGTCTGTTAGCCGTTATTTTAATGGCGTTTCCAACTCTTAACACGTGGAGGTGACCAAACCGAAAAGTCTTATTTTTTTATTTTTAAATTATTGTTTAATTTTCAAATTTCAATTTTTCAAAAATTTTTAACATATAAAATTTTGTTGTAGGGAAAAAGGTCTTTGATGTCCGTAGTAATTGTAGTAACTGGGCACTTCAGGTTCAGTGTGAGAAATTTTATATGCCCTTACATGGGAAGAAGGTAATATCAAAATTAGAAGAAATCATTCTAATGTAATTAATGAATGGTTACTTAATTAATGTTTTTTGCATTTTTAATAGATTTTTCAAGAGTGCCCACAACCAAACGAAAATTTTCTTTCTTAGAAAGATGACCACTTTATTGAATTTTTAATAAAATTGTTCTAGTCAACGGAATCAATTTATTTTCTTCACGAGTAGTTAGCTAAGGTCCCTAGCTTTAAAAACATTTACATATGTTTGATTAATATCTACAAGGAAACAAATTATGAGTCAAAAACCCACAAGCGAACCTATTCCCCTAATGTTCTTAAATTTTTGAAATTTTAACTTGTCTGAACGTTATACATTTGTTTCTTTTCTTTCTTATTTTTCGACTTTATGAAAAATGTCAAAACGTTATATGCAAAATATTTTTGACACATATTGCAGAATTTTCTCGTTCTTAGCAGACAACTGTCAATAGAATAAAGCTTCTGTTCTGACATTTTTCATAAAGTCGAAAAATGAGCCATATTGTGTCCTCCATTTTGAATTTACAAAAACTGACATTGGATTTGACATCAGCGACTCCGAAAACCCCCAATTGACAAGGTTTAAGGGAATCCAAAAAAAGTTTTTAAAAAAATCCGCCATATTGGATAATATGGCGGATGTTTTAAATTTTTTGTAAGAAGAATTTTCTTTAAAACAAAAGTTTTTGTGTTTTGTTGAGAGAGACAAAAATTATTTTAATTAAAAGGTGTTAGTATAGTTAATATGAGAGTAGAGATGCATTCAAGCGAGATCAAGCGAGAAAACGTCAAGCTCAAAAATTTATCCTTACTTTCAATTCAAATCTTGATCTTGTATTGTTTTTTAACAAAATTCTTGATAATATTTAATAAAATTGTTTTTGGGTAAAATTTCTTGAAAATGTTAATTTAACAACTGTGAAGATGAATAAAAAAGCATGGAAATAATTTATTAGATAATAATATTAATATTTTAATTGTTAAAAGTTTAAATAGATTATTAAGTAAACATACTTAAAATATTTGATAATAATTGACTTAAAAATTTACCTATAAAATGTCAAAAACCATCACTTTTTAATTAATTTTTTTAAAGTTTGTGAATATTTTAAAATTTATTACTACTTACTATTGACTACTTTCAATGTGCTTTAATTTTGTGGGCTGACTTTTTAATTTTCTAATGTAAAAATATGTGGAAAATTTTTCCTTTAATATTGAGTCTTTTTGAATTTTCGTTCATTTTAATGATTTTTTTTATCTTTTTCTATCCTATCAAATGTTTGCTATGGAGGGCGAGCTGTTTTTATTCATTCTGGTTTAAAAAGAAATATATTTTTGAAAGCAGATTTTTGAAATCAGAATAAAACTAAGAGGCGGCTCTTTCTCCGTGGCGGGAGTTTTATGGGATGTTAAAGAATGTCAAACTTAAATATTAAGACTAAAATTAGATTATTTCGTTTTAAATATGATGAGATATAAGGTATTCAAATCATGGAAAATCTTGAAAGACTCAATATTACAGCATTTAGTCTTAAATAAAAAATTACAAGCAGTGCTATATTTTCGTAATGTTTTTTTCTTCGTTTTAAACTGCAATCAATGCTACATTATATTAAAAATTGTAAAATTGTCATATTTTCCAATTTCTATATTATATGAGCTCCCTCTCTTAATAGAACACATTTTCTGTAATTCAAGGATTTTTACGACTTTAATTTAAATTAAATTCCTTACATATTTTAACCCACAAATCAGATCCAGAATTACCAAGAATTTTCTATATATAAACAATTGAATGTTCAAGAATCTTGGGTATACAAGATTCTTGTTACGTCAAGCAATTTAAAGCGAGTTCAAGATGATTTTGTCTTGATGTGCATCACTAACCCCACGGAAGAGAACCTACCACGTGTCAGTCTTCGCACTTGAAATTTTTTTTTCTGCCGGTGTTACAATTTTTTTTCGTAACTTTTCACTGTTTCGTATATATCGAACATTTTCTTGAACTGATTTAGATTTTTTATTCTTAAAATTCCTTGCTTCTTATTGAATTTGATTTCTCAATTTTTCTTCATTTTGCACTTTTTTAAACTTTACTTCGTACATTTTTTAGATTTCGAATTAATTTTTGATTTTGTAGATTTTGCTTAACCCTTCGTAAATTTTTGACGAACTTTCCGTACTTTCTTCAAATTGATTTTGTAGACTTCTCTGATTTCGCAGATTTCGCGTATTTTCACCAACTTTATTAGGGTCAGATGGAGTAAAAAGAAACAAGGGATAAATAGAAATACCACTGTTTTTAACTATTTCAGTTAAATAAAAAAATTTTAAATAAGTACAGCGTTAAACATGGAACCTTAGATCACCTCCCACAGGTTCTAAACATTTTCCCATTTTTTGTTTGTGAATTAGCAGCAGCATATACTGCCGTGCTTAGGAAAAAAGTCTATATCTAAACAATCAGTGAAATGGAGAAAATCGACAAAAACTGTCAATAAAAATTTTCCTTATATACAAAAGCATTGTGTATAAAGTAAATACGTTTTCTGACTATCAATATCAATCCCGCTCTTTTTAATTATGCAATAAAAAACAGGAATTATAAATATTAGCAATTAGAAAATTAATCATAATGCTTTTTTTAAATCAAATACAAGATAAAAAGTTGTTAAGAATTCTTAATGCTTTTTTGTTTTGTAACATTATCCGAGCGCCTGTATGCACTGCAAATAGAAAAAGTCTATATCTTCTTGCCAACAACACATGTATATGCATAACAAAAGGAGTAAAGCGCCAATTTCAAAATTTTATTTGGTTAATCGTTTAAAAATTAAGAAAACCATTTCGACTTACTATTTCACAAAACAGAAAGAACTATTTTTTCAGATAAACCTGCATGTTACCGAGAAAAATGAAAAAATCGTGCCTTTTTCAAGTTATTTTAAATGTGCAGATTTTCTTTAAACATGAAATGTGAAAAATATATACGATTCCAAGAAATACTGGTAAATTAGTTGAAAGGGAAAATGAAAAACTGAGAAAGTTTAACTAGACCATTTACTAAATTTATTAAAAATTATTAACACAAAATATAATTATGTAAAAAAATGAATGACGAATTGCAATTATAATTAACACTTCTCATTAATCGTCATCATGAGTCGTTGTTAAGTCCGATACATCGAAAACTTTCAATCTGCGCCAGAAAAAGCATCTATTTGGTGGCATTAAATGCAACAGTTTCACAATAATATAATTTTTTTCGCTTCGAAGATTCCTCGAAAATCTTTTTTTACTTCAGCTTGAGGGAAACCTGATTTCAAGACTTTCGTTTTTAAAAAATCGAATTCAGACAAAACGCTTTTTTCCTCATATGATGAAATATAGATCATTTTATAATTTCCTCGATTAAATTTAACTTGTTTGATATCATGCAAGTAAGGTCGGTTCTCGTGTTTTTTCAACTTCTGAGATGATGAATGATCAGTCCACAACCCGAAACCAGCAGGTGTCATAGATTTCACAATTACATTTCCCGAATTGGCTTTTCCTACTGCATCTTTAAAGTCATCAAAATCGTAAATTTTCCCCTTCTTTTTCATAGAACTTTCAACCTGGTGATGAAATGAATCAGCGGACATAAAAGTATGACCGCTTTCAAAGTAATTCAATTCGATTGATTCGGCTACGATTTCCTGATAATTTACAAGATATACAAGAAAAGAAAAAAGACACCAATTTTTGTTTTGAGCGGCACAGTTATCTAACCTGAAAAATTATTTATATTTATTCATTCAATTATTAAATAATTAAAACTTGTGAAAATAGTTTTAAAAAATAAAAATAATTAATTAAATAATTTAATTAATTTTTTTAAATAATTAATTAAAATATTTTAAATATTATTAGAAATAAATTGTCAGTTATCTAACCATATAACAAGCTGCTTTTTGTCTCGATTTTGCAGGAAAAAACTGTGGAAAGCACTGATAATGTCCTCCTTTTTTCATCCTGAGACAGCTTCATGCCAAAGTATAGCAATTGGTTTTCGCATATTTTGAAGAGAACCCACTGGAACGAAACTTTGATTAAGGACAACAAGTATTCGAGTAAATAATGCATCTTTAAACTCCTCCATTTTTGGCAGCATAATGACTTTTTGTAAGTCAACAGAAACAAACTCGATTTCTGTAGAAGTGTGAGCTTTTTCGACGTGAATTTGATATTTCTTTCGAGCTTGCATTGCCTTTGTATTGTGAATTGACCATTTCTTGCATTCGTCACAGTCATTGTTCAAATTTTCTTTGTTGTGATTAGGATTATGAAGCATGAATTTTTCACAAACCTCGCATTCTTCGTGGCCCAACTTTGTGAAAGAAATATTCATTCCGGCTACGATCGATCGGTAAGTTTCGTATGAAATTTGGTGTTCAGGATGTTTTTCTAGATAATCTTTGTGCATACACCTAATCGTTAATTCTGATGGCAAGTAACGCATGTTAGGAGCATGATGTGAAACACAAGGATGATACGTTTCAACATGAGCTTCAGCTTTATTCTTAGATTCTGCAGCAGCAGTATTTTTTGCTTTCCCTCGATTTTCAACTGATGATGGAATTGAAGTAACTGGATCGACTGAAGCTAATGCAGTTTTAATGATTTTGTCGTTTCCCTCTTTGAAACCCAGCATTGATGTAAAAAATGCTTTACAAACTTGTCGTTTTTCGCCTTTATCGTCTTCAACATGGTAAGAATATTGATGCTGTCTTTGTCGAGTTGCATTTTCGTAATGCCGTTTAATATTCAAAACTAACACGTGACTTGTTATGAATAATCGTTTTTCAAACATCCCCAATTTCCAAAATGCATTGTTATATTTTTCACGAGATTCAAGAGATGTATGTTCGTTACATTTCATTCGACAATTTTTACAAGTTGCAAGAACCGGATGTTTTTCGCAAATTTGCTTGATTTTCAACGCTTCCTCCTCAGCTTTGTCCATTGTATTCTTCTTCCTTTTTCTCTTAGTTTTTAAATTTTCAGGACTCACGTTTGAATCATTACTTCCAGAACACAAAATGTCAGCAGTGATGGGAATGTTTCCTCCTAAAGATTTATTTTGATTTTCTTGGGTTATAGATGGTTGCCCTACTAAACAGTCTTGATTTTTATTTGTAATAAATTGATTTGCACTTTCATCTGTGTGGTTATTCTTCGATGATGAATCGACTTTTTGAGATGGATTATCGTGAGTTGATTCATTTTGAACCATTGCTGGAAAATTAAGCCTCGATGAACCTTCATGCTTATTCCCAATTTCTTCGAGTACATGTTGCAATTGATTTGCAGGATTGTTTAAACGATAGTTGTAAGAGTAATCAAAATAATTTTCTCGAAGTGTAACCGGATGTAAAGGTACATTATAATAAGGAACGATATTTTCGAATCGATTTGGTAGAGTGATCAGTTGGTTTACTCCTATTTCTGATACTCTGTGATTTACATTCGGGTGGCTAAAAGAAACGATATTTTCGTATGGATTTGGTGGAGTGATCAGATGGTTTATTCCTATTCCTGACAATCTGTGATTCATATTCGCGTGGCTAAAAGAAACGATATTTTCGTATGGATTTGGTGGAGTGATCAGATGGTTTATTCCTATTCCTGACAATCTGTGATTCATATTCGCGTTGCTAAAAGAAACCATATTTTCGAATAGATTTGGTGGAGTGATGAGTTGGTTTACTCCTATTCCTGGTTCTCTATTATTTATATTGTCGTAGTTAAAATTATTCAAATCCATATTCCAGTTGTCTGTAATATAAAAAAAAGTTTTTAAATTAAGGATATAATTTTATTTTTTACTATATTTTTAAGATTATATTTATTTTAATTTAGCTTATATATAATGATTTTTTATAACTGAATTCAAAATTTTTTTTATTTTCTTTATCAAAAAACTGATGAAAAATAATAATTAAAAATTCATTGTTTTATCATTTTTTTAATTTTAGCCTAATAAAACTATTTTCAGTATTAAAATTAAATAATTAATAAAATTGGTAAATGATAAAAATAATAATAATAAATTGTTTCAAGCTATCAATTATTAAATAATTTTATTTGCTTTCATTATTATTGAGCATTGATATATTTATGTTTGCTTTAAGGTTAAATAAAAAATAAAAAGCCAAATTTAAAGATTATTCAAATAATTAAAAAAATATATTTATTGAAAAGATAATTGTAATAAGACAATATTTACTTACCTCGATTGAAATCCATAGTATACAATTGTATCTTCTTCGCAAACAATAAACGTCAAATTTGTTGACATGAAGCCATGTCATAAAACATTATTAAGATACAATATTTGTTGTAACACATAATTATATTCAAAAAATGTCAGTTAGAGACTTTTTTCCTCAGCACGGCAGTATACGAAACAAAACTATGCCCACAACCGAACCTATTCCCTTAATATATTGAATAATTTTTTTTAATTCACCTCTGGTGGTAACAACATTGAATTTTTCACATTTCACCACACTAAAATTTTGTCAAAATTTTTTAAGGCTATGGCCAAGTTCTAAAATGTAAACAAACCAAGCACTAAAATCACCTTTTTAATACATCTTTTTCTCTCACAAAAATTACCATTAGATAATTTTTTAACAAAAATGATAAATTAGAATGTCAAAGTTTAAAAACTGACAACACTATGCAGAAAGACACATTTTGTTTTTCTCTGAAACGCAGTTATTTTTACATGCTTTCAGCTATGCTTGGTGTAGCAACCAAATTCAACACTTCAATTTACCATTTTCATAAAGAAAATTTAAATTTATATTCATTTGTGAAAATAGGAACCGCGAAAAAAAGCAGTACTAAAAAAAAGCAGTACCGAATTGTCTTTAGCACGGTCTGCGCGTACGCGTAGAGCAACAAAGTTCACGTCGCGAAAAGTTTAAGTGTTTGACTATATCAACCGCACGGACGATAAAAAAGTTCTTACCCTTTCTTCTTGTAATTTCATGGAGGAAAGGGAAAAATTGCCCCTTCCATATGTTGAAGGTCCAATCGCTGATGTGAGACTTCTTCATCGTCAGTGTGGTTGATATACTCAAACAGTTCATTTTTCGCGACGCGTCAAAAATGCTTTTTTACAGGTCATTTTAATTAGTTATTTTACTAATTGCTATTTATTGATCACACTCAAAAATTATTTTTTTGGAAACTTTGACAATCTAATTTATCATTTTTGTAAAAAAGTTATCTAATGGTAATTTTTGTGAGAGAAAAAGATGTATTAAAAAGGTGATTTTAGTGCTTAGTTTGTTTACATTTTACAACTTGTACATAGCCTTAATTTCTTTGTTTTTCGTAGCATCAGAAATGACACTAATTATTATTTTTAATAAAATTCAATTCTTAACCGCAGACACTGTGTTAACATTTATTATATCGATCATTTTTAAGTTTCATCTTTGTTTATTTCTTCGTCACTGAATAAATTATGATTAATATTTTCACAACTATAATCACTTTTATTAAATTTATCTTCATCATAATAATCGGCTTTTTCATCATAACAATTTTCTTCTTCATCGTTTTCTTCTTCGTTTTTTTGAATTTTGCATTGAAGACTTTTGACAATTTTTACTGGGTTTCAAGATACTGCATCCGTATTAACGTTCATTTTCCGTGCTTCATATACCATATCAAAATCGTATGCTGCTAATATTAGTTTTCATTTTGTTGCACGAGAGGAAGGATTACTTTAATTTTTGAACCATAGCAGAGGTATATGGTCAATCACAATTTTAAATTTTCTTCCGTAAAGAAATTTGTAAAATGCAATCAATAGGATTATCTTTTCCAATTTCACCTTGACATAAAATTCCGCCGATGGCAAAACCTGATTCGTCTGTAATTAGAATCAACAGCTGATCAAAATCTAGTTCTTTCTTTAGTAAACTACTTCATGTCTGAGAAATTCACATTTATCCGCTTGCAAATTTAAATTAGCTGCTTCCAATCGATTCATAAAATTCTTAATTTTTTTATGTTCTTCTAAAGAATTTGGAAAAATAATGTCATCTAAATATACAAATAATTCGGTACCAATGAGTCCAGATAGACAAGAATTCACCCTAGTAGAAAAATTTAGTGGAAATCTAGATACATGCTAGCGCCACCAGTGAAATTTGCATGGCAGTCTATCGCGCTGACGTTTTCTAGCGCCTTGCACGGCGCGAGCACTTCCCGCTAGAATGCAACATAACCTAAAATTTCTGTTGCATAAACTGTCAACGGTGTATGTACCCGCTAGAATGCAACATAACCTAAAATTTCTGTTGCATAAACTGTCAACGGTGTATGTACTGTGTGCTTTATACTGATGTGGTACTTGAAAACAATAATAGTAAGGAATTGGAAGTATTTATATATTTGTAATTTTTATTAAAATTAAATATAAATTAATAGTGTATTATAAATTTATTTCTTGATCATTCGTTAATTTATGTACTTATTTATAAAAGAATTCTTAATATGTGAATGACTTTTTTAACCTCTAAGAAAGTTTTTAAATATATTTAAGTTATGAATCTTACGATTTATCACCAAGAATAATAATAAATACTTTTTATGAATCAAAAAATTAATTAATTAATTAATTAAATTTATTAATTTCCACATTCGAAATAGAAAACATAATTCCAAACTGGATTATTGTTTTCTTTATTTATAATTAACCTGACAGAAGAGTTTTATTAATTTTAAATAAAAACTTAACTTTTACAATTAAATTATTAGTGATTTTTCACTCATAATTTAGATTTAGAGAGATAATTTTTATAAACTAATAATATGTATAAATATAATTCCACAAGTTTAACAAGTATGTTGTAAAAATTAAATTAGAGTTTGGGTTAACCATTTTTTTACTTTAATATCTTTTATATTTAAGTAAGAATTAACGTTTTTTAATTACATATATTTTCATCTGTTGAGTAAACATTAATTTATTGTTTTGACATAACCTAAAATGGTCAACTTTTAGTTATTTCAAAAGCGATAAAGCGAAATAATACATTTTTTTTAGATTTTTTCTTAATGACTAGGAAAGTTTTTAAATGTATTATTCATATATCCTGTAAAATCATGAAATTATGACTTACGTCATTTCGTCTTTCCACCCTTCATATAAGAATAACTTTTTGATTCATGAGATAAAGTTTTGGCAGGTGAGGTTATGTCCATTCTAACGCGCGAGCAGAATTCGAGGAAGGCGCTAGAGTACAAGAGTGTTTCAAATGCTCTTAGCACCACTCTTGCACAGTGTTAAAATGTGAATTTTCGATTTTGTGTTTGTAATCAAATGTTCTATTTTATTTATTGTTTTTGAAAATCGTTAAGGATAGTGGTTACAACATTAAACGTAAATATTTTTAATGGCAGACAGATTTTTAGTAGAATATGATCACTTTTGTTTGGTTTTTATTTAACTTTATTTTCTTAAAATATTTAAACCTTTTTCTTTTTTTGTGTAAATGTTAAGATGCGTTTATATAAATAAATATTAAATCTAATGCGTGGACAACAAACTTTTTAATTTTTATACAAAAAATGAGAGAAAATTGGTTATGGTATTTGGAGACAGTTGGGGACATTTTAAACAGAAACAGTATGTAAAAAAGGCCAAATATTATTCGAGTAAAAACTAATCCAAACGGATTGAAATGAATTAAGTTTTTTGGTATAAAGCGGGATTCATTTAAGCTCTTTGTATATTCGATTGAATTCGATTAAATTTGCCTCAATTTGTGCAAACGAATTGCCATTTGAAAGAAATGACTAAGACATGCATTGAATTCATGCTGGCGAACCAAAAAAAATTAAAGGCTAAAACTTGCCCACTGAATTGGTAAGAAAAGAAGGTTTGGAAGTTCAATACAGTTTGACAAATTCATGAAAATTGCAACATAACTCCAATTCGTATCTGTCACAAAGCGGGATTCACTGAAGCTCTTTGTGAGTTCTTTTTAATTTATTTCAATTAGTTTTTGTTTCCTGGGAAATTAAGAATATCTATATTATATTCATATAAATAACTTCTTATCAAATAAAACCAAGTTTGTGTTTTTTATACATTGAATTTAAAAATTCTTACCCACATAATAAGAATTAAGCTAATATACGGAACAGTAGGGGACATTTTGCTATTTTTTTGATTCACAACATAAATATGTTATTTAGAAAGCAACGCAAGGTATCAGCTTTCTTAAAGAATTGAAACTTTTTGATAATAATTGACTTATAAGAGATATAAAGTATTTTATTACCATTTTACAGAAGGGACAGTAGTGGACAACTATGTTACAACCGTTAATCAATTATTTTTCTGATTCACTATATAATTTGCATGATGGAGACCAGAACATTCTTATTGCTTTGATGTTTTGAGGTTATACATTTATTATTGTAGCGTCGATAAAACAGTGAGTGTAAGCGCGTAATCTATTCGTAGTGAGTGTGCAAAATTGAATACATTTTAGCAGAGTATAAAATATGAAATTAAGTGACACGTCTTTAATTATTTTTTAAAATGATATTCTTGAATTTTATATGAAGTCATTAATGAATTTTAAAATATAAGACTTAAGAGATTACAAAAATTTTTCGTTTAAATATAATAAAAAAGAATGTACATATTAATTATTGGAGGCAATGTAGTGCAAGTGTCTCGAGGACAGGAACAGCAGAGGACATTTAGTCTGCTTTTTAGTCTGTCATTTCGTTTTAAAGCACATCAAAGTTCTTTTAAAATAAAAAAAGATTAGAGTGTGTTAGATATTAATATAATAAATCAAAAAATATTAATTTGCTTGCTAAAAACTGTTTTTCGACTAAGGGACATAGATTTTACATTTTAAATTAAATGGGCCATATATAAATTCATAGTGACCATATAGTGTTGAAAAGACAGTTTTTGTGGATCTTTTTGATTTATTCTGTTTGATGATAATCTGAAGCTACTTATAGCTTCAAATACAAAAAATTATTGGGCATTTCCAAGAGTTTCCAGTACTTCATAATTATTTTGCAATGGAAAAATGTCAGTAATTGTTTTTTTATTTAATTTGAGAAAATAAAGTACCATTCACAATTTATTTCCTAAGGAGTCAGCTTTCTTGGCACAATCCAAAGTGGAGTATTATATGGAGATTCAGAAGGTTTAATGATTTTATTTTTTAAGAGATCACTTCGCTTACTGGGTGTAAAAACATGATACATCGGATTGGCGTTAAAAAACATGATACCTCGGATTTGACTTGAAAAACATGACATATCGTCGTTTGAGTTGAAGAACATGACACGTCGAAAAAAAATTTTTCTTTTTAATTTTCAGTTGATACCACTGACCGCTACTTTTAAAATGTGCCAAATCTTTGAGACTTTTATGAAACAAATGCTTTCGCTTCATAATATGCCAATTCAAAGAAGAAATAGGTTAAATAATTTTGTATACAGTTTATGTTGATTTGAGACATTTTAAGATTCGCCGTCAGTGGTACCAACCGAAATTTGAATAAAAATTTTCGTTTTCGACGTGTCATGTTCTTCAACTCAAACGACGTTTTTCATGTCAAATCCGAGGTATCATGTTTTTTAACGCCAATCCGATGTATCATGTTTTTACACCCAGCAAGTGACTTATTTGTTTTAAAAGTTCTTCTTTATGTACAGGTGGAAATCAATATTGACGTGTGAATACTGGTTCTCGGTTTTAGTAGAAATATTGTGCTAGAGAACAATAGCAGATGTAAGATATTCACAGGGGTGCGATTTTGTAATTTCACTTTGACTTTGAATTCGATATTGGCATTGACTTTGATATTGATTTCTGTTATTAATTTTGACGGTGATTTAGACTTTGACATTGACAAAAATTTAAATTTTATGTAATTAGATCCAAAAAATTTTATTTTTATTGACTGTTTGTATACAAACACAAATTTTAATACTTTTAGATAAATTTCAAAGTCAATATCGAATTCAAAGTCAAAGTAAAATTACAAAATCGCACCCTAGGTAAATGGAAAATTTCCGCGTATTATATTATTATCGTTATTAGGTGTTTTAATTCTTCTGGTTTTAAATTATCTAAACTATATCTAATCTAATATCTGTTCGATTCTTTCTTTGCCCGTTAATGTATAAAATTCGATTGATGAATTTTGTGATACACGAAATTATATAATAATTTTTCTACTTTACTGTTTTCAATGTTTAATCTTTTGTTCAGTTTCACTTAATTTATCAAGATTATGAGATATTTGACATTCTTCTAGCATTACTTTTGGAATTTGAACTTTTATAGAATTAGATAATGTATTAGCAGTTTTGCGAAATTTCTGGTTCGGTGACAAAAAGAGGGATGTAACTTTCTTTGAAATCAGTATTCTTAACAAATAAAAATATGTCTGATATAGATCGAGGTGGTAAAATTATAAAATCTCTTGATAAAAAAGGGTACATTTTATTTTTAACTTCTAAACATTTTTCTGTATCGTATCTTTGTTCGGTATCATATTGAAAGTAGTTGGGTAATCAAAATTTTTATTTTATCTGACCTATTGTATAAACTAGATGTTGTTTAACTTCTGTAAGTTGCTATTTTTTAAATGTATTAACTGTCATTGAGGAATTAGGCATTTTTTTCTTTAAAAAGATTTATTCCTGCACTGGTATCAATAATCAAATGTAGTGGTTTTTAACAATTTTGAATAAAAATAGACCAAAAAATTTTGCTATGATATGAAAAAATGTGGGTCTTGAGTGTGTTCCCATAGTCTTCTAAGTGAAAGGGAGTTAGTTCCCTCTTCTTGTAAAATCGATTAATTGTCACAAACCTTAAGGAGATACGGAGCGTTGAGTTTTATATTGCGTTTGGTATTGATTTTGTTCATACCTACGAAAACCCTAATTATAAATCAGGGTGTAATAACACAGGTCTACAAGGTTTTCTAAGATATCCGAGTGGTTTCCCATGTATTTTTGTGAGCTGAATACGATCACGGTCTCCAAAATTTCGTATCATGTCAGGATTTTGAAAACAGTGGGGGAAAACGTGTTTTTGACTTTTGTCAGTATTTTTTTCTCGTAAACCTGATGTGCTAAAGACTTCTGTTTAGTCTTACATTAAAGCTTTTTTCGTGCACGTGAAGACCCAAATGGGTAAGATAAAAAAATGTAAAAGATTTTGAGAAAAGTCCCCAAAAAATGTAGTTTTGAGGAATTTGAGTATTTTTGAGACTCAAATGCGTTAGATAAAAAAATTTTACAGATTTTGAGAAAAGTGGGGGTAAAGACCCCCAAAAATGTAGTATTGAGGTATTTCAGTATTTTTTTCTCCTTAACCTAGAAGCTTTATTATAGCCTTAAATTAAAGCTTGAATCTTTACATGCTAGGTCATTTTGAAGTCCAAAATCCTGTACAGCACATAGAAATACATTGAAAACCACTCCAATAACCAAAAGAAGCAAAATAAATGTTTGGAGGCTTATTACCTCTACTTTTTTTAACATCCTTCATTTTTTTGGCAATGTGGATCTTAAAGTGTCCGATTTAATCTTTAATTTAAAACTACATAGAAGTTTGTATCACGTCAGGTTAAGGCGAAAAAAGTACTCAAATCGCTCAAAAGTACTTTTTTGGGGGTCTTTACCCCCACTTTTCTCAAAATAATTTACCACTTTTTGATCTTACGCATTTGGGTCTTAAAGTACACGAATAAAGCTTTAATTTGAGACTGAAAAGAAGTCTTTAGCACATCAGGTTTATGAGAAAAAGAATATTGAAAATCGTCAAAAACGCGTTTTTTATGTTTACCCCCACTTTTTTCAAAATCCTGACGTGATACGAAATTTTGGAGACCGGGATCGTATTCAGCGCACAAAAATATATGAGAAACCACTCCGATATAAAAAAGTCGTATTTAGTAAGCCTGTGTAATTATTTGTGTAATTATCTTCTGTATTTTATTAAAGCTAAGGTGATTTTCAATGTAAAAACAAGGATATTCCTCAAAAGGGACATTTTGAGAAATTGTATACACAAAGTAATTTGCAACAATACACTAGACACTACCTACCATAGGAAATTATGAAACAATTTTAATTAATTACAAGGTTTGCACCTTGAGAATGTCCAAATTCATAGCAGGATTTAAATAACCATTTTTTACAGAAAAATTATGTTATTTTCGCATAGCAAAAACAGTCTAATTTATTTATTTTTCTCAGGCAATACAATCTTTATATTTGTGCTATTATGACATAAATTAGAGTGATAATTTCATAAAATTTTTTATGAAGGGCGTAGATAAAGTTAATTTAAAGCTCAATAACAAATACAATCAACAATTTAAAAATTAAATTTAATAAAAAATGAAATTTTTTCAATAATATTATAAATCCTGACTAATTGTAACGTATATAATGCTTTATTTAATTATTAAATAAAAAATTAATTTATCTGTTATTTTACTTTAGTTACGAAACAATCTTCTTTCTCAGTGACTGACGCTTCTGAAACTCACATCGTCCATTGTATCTTGTGTTGGAGAATCCTGTGAAACATTTTTCTAATTAATAATCATGATCAATGAGACGACTTTTAAATTCAAATAAAATCCGGACTAAAAAATGTGCTGTAATGATTTTTATGGGATATTTATAAATCTTATTTAAACCACTTCAGTAATACTCAACCTGTTTAAGGAGAAGTGCATATTACACTGGTCCACAAAATTTAGATTTTTCCTTACTACAAGCGTAAACGTTGGTGATTTTTTATATAAAAAAAAATTTTATGTAAAAATTTCTTTAAATAAATTGTTTTTGCAATTTTTTGCAAATTTGACAGTTTTTTTAATATCTCAAAAAAGCTTAAGTTTTCAGCTGAAAAGGATATGTCACTCAAAATAGGGCCAGAAAATTTGCCAAAGATGAAGTGTAAGGGATATAACTCGTCCGTTCGTTTTTTGAGGTACTTCGAAATAAAAACAAATCTGAGGGGTAAAATCCTACATAGCACAAAACCTTCCAGGAAACTTCCAGGAAGTTTCCCGTGACAACCTTGGAATTTACCCTTGGTAACCTGCTAGAAATTTCCTGGAAATACAATAATGTCCGCAGGTTAAAAGCTTCCCATGGAATTTTAGTAAAATTATTATTTAAAAAGGTTTAAAAAATTTTGAATTATTCAAATTTAGTATTATTTTAAGGAGACATTCCAGTTCA
Organism: Leptopilina drosophilae; assembly: GCA_032873175.1. Classification (NCBI taxonomy): domain Eukaryota; kingdom Metazoa; phylum Arthropoda; class Insecta; order Hymenoptera; family Figitidae; genus Leptopilina; species Leptopilina drosophilae. The sequence continues at coordinate 18,697,095 of CM065486.1, forward strand.
AAATGTCAAAAAAATCAATTTTTTTTTGTTTTTATTTTTGGATTTCTTATAGTGTCAAGAATACTCTCCTAAAATAATATTGCAAAATTCAAAGTAAAACAAAAGTTATACATTTGCTTCCTCATAAAGGAAGCTTTGTATTAGCAAAATTTTGGATTGTCATTTTTCGACATATTTATACATTTTTTTTATTATGCCTAATACTTTAGTACTTTATATATGCACAGGAACTCCCCCTATAAATCTTCTAAATAAATAAAAAAAAATTTCGACGTATTTTGACTTCCGAAGTCCAAAAAACGGATTTTAAAAATTTGTCCCGATGTATGTGTGTGTGTGTGTGTACTAACATAACATTTGCCTCAATATCTCAGAACGAGAAAGAGCTAAAGGCCTCAATTTTTTTTTAAATTGTAGGTCTCCCCAGGGGACATAAAATGAGAGTATTTTCAGCCCGATTCATGAAGTTTAACTATTTTTTTTGCATTTTTCATTTTGTAAAAAAACGTTTTTTAGACATAACTTAAAAAAATGTTAGGACACTTATAAATCTTTTTCTTTAGTTTTGTAGAGTTTTTTCACACGCATCTTTTGAGCCCTAATTGAACATTTTTCGTTCATATTAACAGGAGATATTAAACTTTTAAAAATCAAAAATTTTGGAAAATAAGACTTTTTTAAAAATTTTGTTAAAAAATGTAGAAGTTTAGTTTTGTTTTGTATTTAGTTTTGTAGGTTTTTTCAGACGCATCTTTTGAGCTCTAATTGAATATTTTTCGTTCATATTTATCGGAGATATTAAACTTTTAAAAATCAAAAATTTTGGAAAATAAGACTTTTTTGAAAATTATGTTGAAAAATGTAGAAGTAACTTTAAAACTATTATTAGCAACTTAAAGAGCATTAAAAAACGCTTTGATTGATATATTAACTTATTATTTATTTAACTAATATATATATATATATATATATATATATATATATATATATATATATATATATATTTCTATTATTATCTTTATGAGGAAGCACAGTGCTCATGAAATGAACACAAACAGATTTACAAGAAGATATAACTTGGCAGCGGTTTTTTATTCTTCGACATGTCAAAGATGTTTTAGTATGCGGATAAGTAATCCAACGATTTAAATGTTTTCTCATTTGCATTTCTTAAAAAAGACAAACAAAAATGTATTTCGTGTTGCTGATCACAAATTGGATATCAATTTTTAAAAATTCAGAATAGTGGATCCAATATGGCGGAAAAAAAATTTTTTTATTTTAATTTTTTTTGTCGTTTAATTTTTTTTTCGTCCAGCATATTGCATCCGCCATTTTTACTTTTGAAAAAATTATGTCATATTCGTAATCAGCGACCCTAAAAACCCTTCGTAACGATTTTCAAGCAAATCCAATGATTTTGAAAAAAATGTCCGCCATATTGGATCCGCTATTTTGAATTTTAAAAATCTGATTCCATATTCGTAATTAGCGATCTGAAAAACCCCCGAGTAACGATTTTTAAGCAAATTCGATGATTTTTTTAAAAATGTCAAAACTTATTAATAAAAACTTTATAGGCGTTTATCTCAAATTGTCTTTTTTTGATCTGGCAAGACTAATATTTCGAGTTCTTCTAAAGCAATTTTTAAAAATCATAGTGCTTTTGATTTAGCGTCATCATGCCTATAAGTGGAACCTCATAAACTGGAAAATTTTCCAACTCTCCTTTTTTTAAGAAAAATTCTGAATAAAAACACCTTTTTTGTTGCATATTTTGGAGAAAAAGTAGGGGAATAGGTTCGGTTGTGGGCATAGTTTCGTTTTTGACTCATAATTTGTTTCCTTGTAGATATTAAGCAAACATATGTATATGTATTTAAAGGTAGGGACCTTAGCTAACTACTTGTGAAGAAAATAGATTGATTCCGTTGACTAGAAAAATTTTATTAAAAATTCAATAAATTGGTCATTTTTCTAACAAAAAAAATTTTGGTTCGGTTGTGGGCACTCTTGAAAAATCTATTGAAAGTGCAAAAAGATTAATTAAGTAACCATTCATTAACTACATAAGGATGATTTCTTCTAATTTTGACAATCAATGCTTCCCATGTAAGGGCATATAAGATTTCTCACACTGAACCTAAACTGCCCAGTTACTACAAATACTATAACTGCGAACGACGTACGAACATCAAAGTCTCATTATATTAATTTCCGTGCTGGACCACGAAACTCTTAAAATTCATAAAACACTATTAAATGTTGTAAGGAATTACTTATGATTATATCGACAACGATATTCACGATTTATCAAAAATAAGACTGGTGTCCACAACCGAATCAATTTAGATGCCCACAACCAAACTTGACGATCATTTTAAAACATCATGAAAAAAATTTTACTTGTGGACATTTTTGTGATGCTTGGTACTGGATTATAAAATATAACATATTTGCTGTGTAAATACGCTTTGAACTTATCATTTTAATTAATTCACTTCGATTTGTTTAACATTTAACAATGTTTAAAAATACATTTTTGTTATATTCAACGTGTCGAAAAATTAATTTATGTATAGTAAAAAGCGGAGTTTTCTAATCATTTTTGTATTGACATAGAAAACTACGTTAGGTCATAACATATACGTGATATTTGCCAGATTAGACAAATCTCATTTCTGTCAAAAGTTCTGCGTGGGTGTCCACAATCGAACCATGTCCACAACCGAACCTCTTCCCCTACTCTTAAAAATAGGGGGAAGAAAATTCCACTTTTGTGAGGTTCCACACCTAAATAAATATCTAACTAAGAGAATGTCACTTCTTTTTTGATTTTATCTGTTTTAGAAAGTTTGGAATCGATCTTACCACCGAAAATGTGTATTTTCGAAAATGACTTATATCGCCGCCATTTTGAAATCAAAATGAAAAATAATTTTTTGTACAAATTCTTAAATAAATAATTTATTACATGTAAAAGAAATTTTTAAAATAAATTTCATTGTTATTTTAATAATATATACTAAAAAAGCCTTCTTTTTGCCTGTTTTGAACTGGAATGTCTTCTTAAAATAAAAAAGTGGGTTTAATTTTAAAAAATGATCTTCACAAGTACAGCACACATAAAAAGATAATAATATATATTATAAGACGGACTCGAACCACCATAGGCCTCAAAAGTGTGCTGCTGGGATAGCGCTTTATGCGCTCAACCTAATCGACACTTGACTTTACAGGATTAATTTATATATTATATATTTCATTATATCTTTGAGGAAATTAATTTCTACTTAAAATAAATTCTTTTGAATTAAATTTTACGATATTTGGATAATTCAAACATTTTTCAATTAAATATCAAATTCAAATATTGAATTAATAATTTATTTCACCTAAAGTCGTTGCGGCCTACTATTAAGAAGAATCTCATAATTTTTAATAATAACACAGTGCAACAGCATTTTTACTTATGGGATCGCATATGGTGATTTTTATAGGTTTTTTATGCTGAATCCGAATCCGTAATCAGAATTGCTCTATCACCATAGGTTTTCGAGAAATTTGACCTTGAAAATTGAAAAAAGGCTGTTATCTAGTACTTTTTGGTTTTTTATCAAAGTGCAAACATTTTTTCCAGGGTTTTTGTGACATGCGTTTGAAAGCTCATATCCTGCTCAACAATCTCAATTTTGGTCCTTCTAAAAATATTTATTTTTGGAAGAGTTATCTTTGTTTGAAGTTCGCGTCGAATCGTAAAATCATGAAAATTGCCGTTTTTGAGGTATTGTTTGGTTTTTTATCAGGGTTCAAAAATTTTTTCTAGGGTTTTTTTACCTTTCCATTTAATTATATGTTTTAGCATGTGTTAATTTCAGACGGATTTGAATAATATGGTTTTTTAAATTTTAGGAAGTTAGATTCTCTAAGAATATATTTAAAAAAGGATAACTCATCTAAAAATAAGTATTTTTAAAATGTTTTAATTGGAGATTGTTGAGGAGGATATGAGCTTTCGAATGCATATTATAAAAACCCTAAAAATATTTTTTGTATCCTGATAAAAAACCAAAAAATACCCCAAAAACGGCATTTTTCGTGGTTTTATGATGCGACGTAAAATTTAAAGAAAGATAACTCATCCTAAAATAAATATTTTTCAAAAATCCAAATTGGAGATTGTTGAGAAGGATATAAGCCTTCAAACGCATGTCATGAAAACCCTGGAAAAAAAGTTTGCACCTTGATAAAAGCCAAAAAGTACCTTAAAAACAGCCTTTTTCAATTTTTAAGATCAAAGGACCCCGCACCAATAATAAAAATACATGGAAATAAAGGTCTCGGTGAAATTTTTTTATATTTTGTAGTTTTGTAGTTTATGACCTATTAAACAAAAAATGTTAGTACCAAAACTCAAAAAAATGGACAGTTTTTGAGTTACACGACTTAAAAGTCACGAAATACACAAAAAATCGAAATATACAATGTAAAGGAAACAATATTCTTTATAAGAGCAATCTATAAAATTCTTTAACAACTCTTGGCATAAAAAGCAAAAAACTTGAATAATGATATGTTAAAAGATAGCATATTGTAATTATGGTTGTAACAAACAACCATCGATCAACCATATTCGGATGAAAATAATATTATCCAGTTCCTAAAGATTTCAACTAATCCATGATTTTTAAATAATTATGTTTAACAAGCATTTAACATATAACTGTAGACGCTTACAGTTCTTCAATGGTGATTATGGTTACTACCAACAACCATTAAACAACCATTGTAGAACAAAAACAACGATTCTTACAGATGGAGATTCAGCAATCTAAAAATATTTTATGTATACCACTTAAAATCGAACGTATTAAGAGTTCTTCGTTAGTGATTATGGTTAATATACCATCAACCATTAAACAACCATTGTAGAATATTAATATACTTACAACTTCCGACTAAACTCCACGAATATATAAATCTTTTACGTATATCTAGCAAGAAAACCACTTAAAATCGAAAGTGTTTAGAGATCTTCGATGGTGATTATGGTAACTACCATTAATTATTGTAAAACCATTTTAGAATAAAAATGATTCTTACAACTTCAGAAATCTTAAAATCATTTATGCACATCTAGCAATGTATACCACTTCAAAATCGAACGTATTAAGAGTTCTTCGTTAGTGATTATGGTTACTATACCATCAACCATTAAACAACCATTGTAGAATGTAATAACAAGAGTACTTTTAGCCAAAAGAATAAATAAAAACCACTAATACTGTGAGTTTAAAGATAACAAAATACTTTACCATGAGTAGATTTAGTCAAAAGTGCAAATAAAAATTAAATAAAACGAATACTTTCAGTATAAAGAAAACAAAATGGTTTATCACGAGTACTTGTAGTCGAAAGTACAAATAAAAATTGAATGATACAAATACTTTGAGTATAAAGAAAACAAAATGGTTTATCAAGAGTACTTGTAGTCGAAAGTACAAATAAAAATTGAATGAAACGAATACATTGAGTATAAAGAAAACAAAATGGTTTATCATGAGTAGATTTAGTCGAACGTACAAATAAAAATTGAATGAAACGAATACTTTCAGTATAGAGAATACAAAATGGTTTATCACGAGTACTTGTAGTCGAAAGTACAAATAAAAATTGAATGATACAAATACTTTGAGTATAAAGAAAACAAAATGGTTAATCAAGAGTTCTTGTAGTCGAAAGTACAAATAAAAATTGAATGAAACGAATACATTGAGTATAAAGAAAACAAAATGGTTTATTATGAGTAGATTTAGTCGAAGGTACAAATAAAAATTGAATGAAACGAATACTTTTAGTATAGAGAAAATATTAAAAATATTAAAAAAATATTTAAAGGTATGATGAGAATCGCTGATAGAATCAACTTATGTTTAATTAAACGATTTTAAAGTATTATCATAACTTCTTTATTTAGAATGTTCTAAGAAGGAAAAGACAAACAAAAATCTAACTCATTAATATTTTCCTTCTGCAATAAGTTATTTGATTCCACAATTATTATTGTATATTTTATTAGGCATTAGGGCAAGCAATAAAGTTTTGCTAGTCCATAAACAAACAATTAATTGATATATACTTAGATGTATTGAAAAGTAGATTCTACATTTATCATTGTTGGAAATCACATCAAGATTGCAAGCAATAGAAAGCACTAAATGCCCGTAAAATGCATGCATTTAAAACTCCAGCGTGCGACACGTTCGCGTTTCTTAATACGTTCGATTTTAAGTGGTATACATTGCTAGATGTGCATAAATGATTTTAAGATTGCTGAAGTTGTAAGAATCATTTTTATTCTAAAATGGTTTTACAATAATTAATGGTAGTTACCATAATCACCATCGAAGATCTCTAAACACTTTCGATTTTAAGTGGTTTTCTTGCTAGATATACGTAAAAGATTTATATATTCGTGGAGTTTAGTCGGAAGTTGTAAGTATATTAATATTCTACAATGGTTGTTTAATGGTTGATGGTATAGTAACCATAATCACTAACGAAGAACTCTTAATACGTTCGATTTTAAGTGGTATACATAAAATATTTTTAGATTGCTGAATCTCCATCTGTAAGAATCGTTGTTTTTGTTCTACAATAGTTGTTTAATGGTTGTTGGTAGTAACCATAATCACCATTGAAGAACTGTAAGCGTCTACAGCTATATGTTAAATGCTTGTTAAACATAATTATTTAAAAATCATGGATTAGTTGAAATCTTTAGGAACTGGATAATATTATTTTCATCCGAATATGGTTGATCGATGGTTGTTTGTTACAACCATAATTACAATATGCTATCTTTTAACATATCATTATTCAAGTTTTTTGCTTTTTATGCCAAGAGTTGTTAAAGAATTTTATAGATTGCTCTTATAAAGAACATTGTTTCCTTTACATTGTATATTTCGATTTTTTGTGTATTTCGTGACTTTTAAGTCGTGTAACTCAGAAACTGTCCATTTTTTTGAGTTTTGGTACTAACATTTTTTGTTTAATAGGTTTCTTTTTTTTTCTTTTATTTCCATGTATTTGGTGCGGGGTCCTTTCTTGTAAATCTTATTCTGATTACGGATTCGGATTCAGCATCAAAAAACCTATAAAAGTCAGCCTATACGATCTCAGAAATAATAAAAAACTGAAATTATGTTGCACTGTGTAATGATTAATGTCTATAGAATTCACTTTCGATAATTATTTTCAAAAAATCTGCCCGCGCAAGCGCGAACACATTCTCATCCGCGCTTCGCGCGGGGGCTCGCTTCGCTCGCAAGTTTCAGCGCGCCTTTAAGTGAGTTAAATTTGAAAATGATCGGATAAGTTTTTCAAGAGTTATCGTGGTAACAAAATTTTTGGTCTACAGACAGACAGACAGACGTAAAGATTTTATAAAGTTAGCAAAAGTCAATTTTCCACTAAAACTAATACTTTCTCATGTGATGAGAATGTATAAATTTTAAGAATGTAAAAAAGATCAGACCTTCTATAAAATTTAAACTGAACAGAGTTTTTTTCTTTTTTGGGGCGCCAAAATGTCGAATATTTAATATTCCAACTGGACTTGTTCGAATGTCAAATATTCGACATATATTTTGAATGTCGGTTTTTAGAAATTCCAAAATTCGAATAAGGCGACCGAAATGTTGAATTTTAGAATTAGCCATTTTAGCGTTCTAAACCGAACAACACTGGGATCGGGACGAATTTTGCAGTCATTTGGATCAATGTTTGACATTTAAATTAAACTAACTCGAATTTTCTTATTTCGAACTCAGCGAAAAAATTTAAACAGTTTCTTTTGAATTATTTTGCACAGCTGTAAAAATATTAGTTATCAAATGCGTAGCATTTGAATTTTTATATGTTGAAATATACGATTTAATCTGACCGGTACGCAAATTTATAAACTATTTTTTAAAATAAATCATTAAAAGAAAAAATATCTGTAATTTCTAAACTAAATTGTTTACCACAACAAGAGTTTTCCCACTGTAAACCCTCCGAGGGAGGGTAAAGGGCTCCAAAAGAAGGGTTACGGGTTTTAGTGGGTCGGGCTGGCAGTTGGTCGCCAGTATTCTAAATTTACTATAATACTTATTTATTTGCTTTTTTTTTATTTTTCTTCTGTTTTGTTATACCAACCCAACATAACCTTGGAGTGCGGAATCCAAGGTATCTGTAGGCAGATTTCCGAAAAGTCCCTAAGCAAAAAAAAAAAAAAAAATTAAAAATATTAAATTTTTTTTGAGAAATTATTGCAAATTGGTGGCGAATGAACATAAATAATTTAATTATTTAAATAAAAGTTTTAATATTTTAAAAAATAAAAAAAAATTTCTTTTAAAATAGTAAAATAAGTAGGACCCAAAAACTTAAAAAAAAAAAGTTGTCAATAGCAAAGTTGTAGCTGATACAAAGCGGCGAAAAAAAGTCTCTGGTGACAAAATTGCATATGCAAAAATGACGGAGATAATGGAGTCGGAATATTGATTTTTTGTCAAAAAAGCGCAGAAAAAATATATATGGGCGATTCCAAGTGAGATTTTAGTCGACCTCTTAAAATCGGCCAAAAATATTTTTTTTCTATTCTGTATCGAAAAAAAACAGATACGTTTTTTTTATTTTTGTTCAATTGTCAAAATTTTCGAGTAATGAATTTTGGAAATTTTGCGCTTTTAACCGTAGACCTATATTCAGTAGCTTATAAGTCCGAAAATATTGAGTTTAGAAAAAAGTTGTCAAAGAACGAAAGTTTAAGTTCTCTTCCGACTTTTAGGAAATGAAAACAAAAAAAATTTTTTTCATTTTTTATTAAAAAAATTAAAAAAATTTATAAACAAATTAATTTTTTTTAACTTTGGGTATGATAAATTTTTAATTTTCTTTTTTCAGAACATACCTGTAAATGATAAGAAGGTTTTGCAAAAAGTTTCAGAGTGGGCCTGACAAGTTTAATGGGTTAAAAAAGATAATTAAGCTGCCCGTGCAGGTCGCACGCCCGCGGCGCAATATGATTTTTTTACAATTTACTATTAAAAATTGTCTAGAGCCTGTAAATTTAATAATATTCAAAATCCGATAAAATTTGTAGGGTCTAGACAATTTTTAATAGTAAATTGTAAAAAAATCATATTGCGCCGCGGGCGTGCGACCTGCACGGGCAGCTTAATTATCTTTTTTAACCCATTAAACTTATCAGGCTCACTCTGAAACTTTTTGCAAAACCTAATCTAAAATAATATAAAATTAAAAATTCTAAATTTTGAAAAAATTGTGTTTTCAAAATTTTGCAACTACCGTAGTTTCTGGCAAAAATGTCTGAACTTAACCTTCATTTTTACACCAAGTACAAGTGTGTTAAGTTTAAAAACGTTCTGATAAGTTTTTCAAAAGTTATCGTGGGAACAACAAAAACCGTCTACAGACTGACAGACAGACAGATAGACACACAGACAGACGCACTCGCCGGACCATGTTTTTCGGACTAAGGGCACCTCAAAACGCAAAGATTTCATAAAATTTGCAAAAGTCAAAATTTGACTAAAACTAATACCTTCTCATGTGATGAGAATGTAAAATAATTTTAATTAGAGTTATAATTATAATTTTTAAAGTAAGTTGCACAGAAAAAAGGTTAGTTTGACAGGTATAAAAATTTAATAAAAAAGCATGTAAATAATTTAGATAAAACAAATTTCATGATTGATAGTTGTTAAAAATGCGTTAATTGACTTGTATAAATAGATTATTACGTAAACATACCAAAAATAATAAATAAAAAATTAATTTTAAAACTTATCTATGAAATGTCGAAAGTCACCATATTTTAATAAAATTTTTCTAAGAACTTTATAAATATTAAAAAATGTATTACTGATTGATGATTAATACATTCAATGTACTTCCACATTATGTGCTGATTTTTTCGATTTACAGTATAGAAATGTGAAAAAATTTATGTTTAGTATTGAGTCTTTTATGATTTTTCGTGATTTTAATCATTTATATGTCCTGTTGCGCTCAACAAAAAAAACCAATTTTGATTTTATTCTATAAAACAAAAAAATCAGCACATAATCTGATAGTACATTGAATGTATTAATTATCAATCAGTAATACATTTTTTAATATTTATAAAGTTCTTAAAAAAGTTTTATTAAAATATGGTGACTTCCGACATTTCATAGATATGTTTTAAAATTAATTTTTATCTATTATTTTGGCTATGTTTACGTAATAATCTATTATTTATACAAGTCAATTAACGCATTTTTAACAAATATCAATCATGAAATTTGTTTTATCTAAATTATTTACATGCTTTTTTATTAAATTTTCATACCTGTCAAACTAACCTTTTTTCTATGCAACTTACTTTAAAAATTATAATTATAACTCTAATTAAAATATTTTTTGAAAATAATTATCGAAAGTGAATTCTATAGACATTAATTAATCATTCTTTGTTTAAATTTTTAAATTTTTTTAAAAGTAGGCCGCAACGAATTTTGGTGAAATAAATTATTAATTCTATATTTGAATTTGTTATTTAATTGAAAAATGTTTAAATTATCCAAATATCGTAAAATTTATTTCAAAAGAATTTATCTTAAGTAAAAATTAATTTCCTCAAAGATATAATGAAATATATAATATATAAATTAACCCTGTGTTAAAGTACGATTTCGAAATTTAATATTTAAATAAAAAAAACTAATTTTTGAAAACTGCAACTCACGTGTCCTTTGTACAAAAAGCGTAAAGGTAGTGGATTCTCCTTCTACTTAGTTTTTATTCAACTAAGAGGTCGAGAACCCTACTCTCGAAAAAGAAGGAGAAGATACCCAGTGTGCAAAGTTACAGAATAATTCTGTAACTATTCCAGACCAAAAAGAACAAGTTCTGTAACTGGTGAGGAACAGACAGGTCAAAATGTCGTCCCCCTGGAGGCACAAAATAGGAACAAAAGTCTGTAACAATTCTAGAACAAAGCCAGAACATTGTTTCAGAACAAATATATAACAATTCTATAACAAAAACGATTTATCATAAATAATACCGAAGCAGAAATTTAATAGTTGCATAGAACAAATAAATGTTTGAGTACGAATAAAAATATGAATAATTAATAGAATATCTTTTTTTACAATAAGTTTTTAAAAAACATTTTTCTTATTTTCTTAAATAACTTAAACAGACTATCTTATTTATTTAAATTAATGACTAAATTATTATTATCATTGTTAAAAATTATTTAAACTTATACTTTATGTAACAATATTCAGAATTATATACAGAACACTTAAAACTAATGTTACATCTCAAAAATATGAAAAGTGACAATATATGTTTTATTTTAAATTAATTTTTAAGCCTAGACTTGCGTCTAATAGCTTTGGAATACTTTCGTTTTATTCTTCTTTATTTCGATTTAATTAGAAAAGAATTAAGGATGATAAAATAAAAAGACGGAATGAGATCTTTCTTTAACAAATATCGAGTTTCGTACTTGATCTCGGATTCAAAGGTTTAACAAATAAGGAATCACTGAAGGTTTTAATTGAATTTAAAATTAGTGGAATATTCGTATACAAATATTGATTATACTCCTATTCTGGATATGGTATTAATGACAAGATTTTAGAAAGAAAATAGACAGCAATTTTTAATCAATACTCACTTTTTAATAACAATTTAAAGATGTTGAAACTGGCATTGGCAGCGAAGATGAAGTCGTTTGAATTTCTTTTTATTATAAACTTGGAACTTGAAATGGAATTAGAACTTGGAACTTGAAATAGAACTTGAACTTGAACTTGGAATAGAACGTGAACTTGGAACTTGAAATAGAATTTTGAATTAGTATTTGAACTTGAACTAGAACTTGAGGAGAACTCTAAGTTATAGTTGACAATTGTTCGAGAACTGACTTTTCCTTAAGGAACACGTATATTTATATAACTATTCCCACTTTCGATTTTCTTAATGGTGGAAAATTTGGGGAAGAAAAGTTGTAGAAAGGGAAAAAAAGGTTGGTTATTTTTGGATTGGTTTGAGAAAAGAAAATGGAGAGAAAATGTATTAAGAAAATGGGCCTAATTGGTTAATTTTGGGTCCATCCCATTTTTAGAGGTTTAACGCGTGGGAGGATCTTTGAAAAAGGGGCTGTGTCTTGACCTTCCTCAACTTCATCTCCTCTTCCAACTCCAATTTCTAAAATTTACAAGAATATAGTTATTTTCTTAATTTGTACAATTTTTACTTATTTTATATAATAAAAGTTTAATATTTTGTTTAAACATTATTTGAAATTGATGATTATTAATGTTAATAACAAAAAAATAGTTAATTAAAGAATTTTACAATTAATTCGATGTAAATTACACTATTCAATAATTATTTAGTCAATTTGTTAATTGACAAGATATTTTGAAGTTAATTGTTAATAAATTGTTTAAAAGTTTATTATTGTTAATGTTAATAACAATAAATTTGGTATTTTAAATAATTAAACTTATAAATTGATAATTGTTGTATTATTTAAAGAAATATTATAATAATTTTAATAAATTTGTTAATTAAGTTATTGTTTAAACATTTGTTGTGTAAAAATGTTTAAAAATTATTATTACTAATATTATTACTAATAAAATTAATAGTTTTGATTAATTTGTAACTGATTCAGTGAATATTCGGTTTATTAGTTTTAATATTTAATAGTTAGTTAATAATTATTTTAATTTGTTAATTAACAATTATTTAATTTTTAATTTATGAACAATTTGTTAAAAATACTCTATTAATCAATAAAACCAATAGTTAAGCTATTGTTTAAATTTTACTAGTAAGGTATTAATTATTTATTGTTTAAATAATTATTGTTTATTAACAATTTATTTTTAATAATTGATTTTCATTATTATTTTATTTTTATAAGGAAATCTGGTTTTTAAAATATTAATTTTGGTTAATTAGAGTAATATTTATTACTACAATTATTTATAACAATAATTTATTAAACAATCAATAATTATTAATATTAAATTTGAAATATTAAAATAAGATATTTAAAAATCATATTTCCGCAATTTTAATATTTCATGTATATCTATATATACAGTACATCACTAGATGCTTACTTCCACTTTGCTGTAGGTATGTAGCTATATATATATATATATATATATATATATTGTGACGTATGATTTTGAACAAATTGAAATCCTGCTCAAAACTTCTGCTTACGTCAGTCAAAATCTGACGCATTCAACACAGATAAATAAAAAGGAAATTTAATTTAATAAATTTTGCCGTCAGGCGCCAATTAATTTTCAAAAGATTAATTAATAAACTTTCTCTACTCGACTCGGCCCAAACAACTCAAAAATTCTCAACCCCTGAGTTTCTCTCTCGCTCAGAGGGAATTCTGCCCAAACAAAATTGGCAGCAGAAAAGCCAACGGCGAGACACGACTGGCACAACACTGGCTCGATACTGACTCACCCAAAGACGCTCCTCGATATCTCTCTTTCTGGCTGGTTCCTCGGCGGCTATTTCCTTCGGGGATAACTAAGGAAATACTCCAAGAAAAACCACTTCACTTCTCTTCACGCTCTTTATTAATTCTTCCATCAACACAAACCCTAGTTTATCTCAACACTCAACTCGACAGACTATAACACTCCTTTTCGACTCTATGTCTTTGCACACTATCTCTCTACACGTCTCGTCTGACAACTCTCAAAACAATATTACACACTATTCCACAATGGCGGCGACAATACTACTCTTCTCTTGGCTCTTTTACCACGTGCTCTTCTTCTTCACTCTCTTCTTCTTTCTCGTTCCACTGGCTCTCCTCTCTCTGCCTCTTACTACTCAACTTGGGCCCTGCCCTCTGTCACTTTCTCTCCTACTAACTAGCCGCGCGACACACATTCATCACTGATAGTGGGTCACTAGGCAGTTCCGACTTTCTAAATTATCATACCAATTAACGATCACGGTTCGGGGATAAATCCGACAGATGACGTGACGATTCAGATTGTCGAACCACAAGAGACGACAATCCACAACGTCACAATCCCCTCCCCATGACCGGTAATATTTTACATAGGACCGTCATGACTATGATAATCTTGGCATCACTTCTAGCTCTCCTACTCTCTCTCTCTCTGGCTAATTCACGACTCACTACTCTCGGCTCTCCTCTATACGGCACTCGGTTGACGAAATTCGGCTCTCCTCTTTACTTCACACGGCTCACGAAATTCGGCTCTCCTCTTTACCTCACACGGCTCACGGCTTTCGGCTCTCCTCTCTACGGCTCACGAAACTCAGCTCTCCTTTTTTTTACCTTACACACATCTAACAGAACTCGGCTCTCTTATCAAATTTTCTGTCTACACTGCTTTCTAACATCTCTGATCTCAAAGAAAAAAAATTTTTTTTTCTTCTTAGAGTTAGGTCAGCTGTGACTCTCACAGTCTCTCCCCTCCCCTGGACTATAGGTACTGGGATCACATCCGTACCTTTAGTCCCACACTCGTCAGCATTGACTTCAACTACACTTTGACAGAGTAAGCTCTTTTTACTCGATCGGTTCTGGCACAGCTCTCACACTGTTCTCTTTTTCGGCTCTTCTTCTCTCGCTGTCGTAACCCAAGGGTACAGGGCATTTCTATGCTCTCCAGGCACCGCTCTCCAAGATTCTTCGTATTTCTACACAATTCTGGCATCTCAAAAAGTTTGTTCCTGGTGTCTTGCACACAAGGCACGACTCCACTTGAGTTTGTCTCAGAGGGCATTGTTTGGCATAATGTCCCTGTTGCTGGCATTGAAAACAAATCCTCTTGGGACAATTTCTGGCCTGATGTCCTATGTACTGACACTGAAAACAAACTCCCATAAATTGCTTTGTTGCCGCATGTGAACCATTTTGTTTCACATTTGGCAAACCAACTGGTTTTGCTCCTCCTGGCACCATTCCTGCATACATGGCTGGGTATGCAATTTGCATAGGTCCTGGCCAGATTTGTGGTGGGGGTGAACTGACTACTTGGCTCTGCACTGCTGATTTTTGGGCTGTTGTAATAAGTGTCATGGCGTCCACACATACACTTCCTGGCGTCTCTTTTCTCTTTTCCTCTATCGGCTCTCTGCTCTCTTTGGTGGAGTGGTCACTACCACTCGACTCTGTCTCATCCTCTGACGTCGCTGCTTCTGATCTCACTTTTTTCTTGACTCTGCTTTCCTTCATGGCTGCTGCAGGAAAACGCATCTTCTCCTTGGGTGGAGGGGGCGTATACCTCTCGTCTAGATCTTTGGTCTTTTCGAAGTTTCGTAGGATTTTCTCCATCTGACTGAGAGAATCGAAATATAAATGGTCCAACTGTCGTCTATATTTCGGCGTAAGTCCTTTGTATGCGAATTTGATTTGTTGTTTCTTGTCAAGGGGGCGCTTCATGTGTCCTAAGATTAACCTGAAGCTTGTCAAGTATGGAGATATTTTCTCTCCTTTCCCTTGAGTCCTGACCCTCAACTCGTCAATCACGTCATCGTCGTCTACCGTCACCAGATATTCATTCTTGAACGCCCTCTTGAATGATTTCCATGACTTAATTTCATGGCGCAACGACCTAAACCAACTGCTGGCAGTTTTCTGAAGGGTGATTGGCAGCGCTTGCAATATTTCTCGATCAGAAAAATCTGACCAATCCTTACAGTCTTCCAAGCGCTCCAAGAATTCTTCGGCACGGTCGTCATCGCCAAGGAATTTTAAGTCCCAGTCCTTCAGTGTTCTGATCACTTTCGACTTCCGACTGGATTTAATTTCTTTCTTTTTCAACCCACTACTCTGGCCTTGACTCAGATCACTCTCAGATTCTGACTCACTCGTAGAGTCATCTAAGATTGATCTTCGGCTCTCCCACTGACCTCTCCTCGGTCTGTCGGCCCTCTTGTTCTCTCTTTGACACTCTCTACTCACTCTATCACAAACACTAACTCTATCCCCACCACTAACTCTCTCGCTATTACTACTTCCTTCACTGCTCTCGTACTCTTTTCTTATGTTCAGTCTGGTTTCTCTCTCCCCTTCTTCTCTAATCTTACCCAATTTCCTAACCTAATCTCTTTTTCTTCCCCCTCTACTACACACACTTCTTTCAGTCTCTTTTCTCACTGGCTCTCCTACCGGCTCTCCATTTCGTGGCACTCTTTGTTGAGTTACCCTGTCTTCCTTCCCGCTCCTTCGGCTTGACTGGCTCCTAGGGGCGGGTGTGGGCCTCACTCTATCTTTGTGTGAGGTCTCGGCTAATGGCTGTTTTCTTTGGGGGGACACAATTCTCGATTCTTGATGATGGGTCATTTTGAACCCATCACCGACTGCGGCCCTACATTGACTTTGTTGCCATTCCCACCCTCCTCCCGAATGCTGTCTGTCCAATTTCTCGGCATATGTGATTAGGTTTCCAATTTCGGGAGATAAACCTAACCTCGCTACCGAATCTCGCAAACTTTGCACGTTTGGTGCCATTGTCGCTGACTGGATCGTGTGCGGAGCTGTCATGACGGTACTAGTGATCATACTCATTTGAGCACTAGTGGTGGTGGGGGAAGTGGTGGTCATACTGGCTGTTGACATAACTGGTGGCGGAGGTGTGTAATTTGGTGTGGACACAACGTTGGTCGGACTAAGTCTACTGTACGATGTTCCTATTTTCGATTTACATCCCCCACTCTCTAGAGTTTTTCTGTCACAAATACGCTCAACATTCTGGCTCGACCCACTATCCGATTCCTCGTCATCTACCGATGACATCTGACCACCTCTTCGATAATCGACAAATGTAACTTTATCAATTTCTGGCTCTGGGAAGGCTTCCACTAAAAATATTTTAACGGAATTCCCGAGGTCATACCTGTCACTAAATGGCACATCAGTTCCGTCATTCAGGGCTAATCTCATCTCGGCTCTTAACCACCTCTCTCTCAAAACTTGTGACGACCCGCTGATACACAATTGGTGTCTCAGTAAATTCGTCACTACTTGACCAATTTGCATGACTTTAATTGTTTCCCATGCTCGGCTGACGTTGGGAATTTTAATTAATTCGCGCATGCGTCTCTTATAGTCCTTCATATCGCAAATTGCCTTTGCCATTTTGAAAGAAAATTTTTAAGTTGAAATTTTCACAAATTTCAAGGGGGTCGCACAATTTGTATATACGGCCCTGTATGTCTCGAAAGCAATGAAGTACCGGCTCGACGGGGCCCCCCTTTTAGAAATTTTCTCTTTCTGGCTCACTAGTGACTCTTCTCTCCCACTATCTCTTCCTCTCGTTCGCTCTCTCTCGCTCTCGATAGCCACTGTTACTACTACTCACGAGCCACTTTTCCTGGCGCGCGCGAACTTTCTCTTGGCTGCGGAAATTTAAATATCCCGGCGCGTCGTTTCTCTTGACCGACCGGCGCACTATTTACAGTCACGTGACTAAATTTCAATTTTGTTTCCGGTCTAACATGTGCTCGACACAAAAATTTAATTTTTATTTTTGGCACAAATTCACTAGGAAATTTTTATTTAAAATTTTCACGGGCTGGCTTTCGGCAATTTATGAGAAAATTTAAAATTTTGTCAATTAAATTTTAATGGCGGCAAGGAAATTTTTACAAGTCAGAATAAAAATTTTTCACTTCAATGGCAAAGGCACTACACTCTTCATTTTCTACACACTACGGCAAGGACAACGAAACTTCTAACACTCCGGCATTTAATAATAATAATAATAATAATTAATAATAATAATAATTAATAATAAATAAATTAATAATTAATAATTAATTATTAATTAATTAATTAATTAATTATTATTAATTAATTATTAATTAATAATTAATACTTAATAATTAATAATAATTTTGAAATTTCTGTCAGCTGGTAACATAAATTTTATGTCTGGCGTTAGCAAACAGAAAAGTCAAAATTATTGGCTGGCTCTGGCAATAAAATTCTGAATTTTTCGACTATTGATAACAAAAATAAATTTTTGTCTGGCTCTGGCTATTGAAAACTTCAGAATTCTGGCAACAATTTACACACACAAGTACAATAATCAATTCACAGTCGTGTCTCGGTTCGAGCTTGGCCCCACGTTGGGCGCCAAATTTTGTGACGTATGATTTTGAACAAATTGAAATCCTGCTCAAAACTTCTGCTTACGTCAGTCAAAATCTGACGCATTCAACACAGATAAATAAAAAGGAAATTTAATTTAATAAATTTTGCCGTCAGGCGCCAATTAATTTTCAAAAGATTAATTAATAAACTTTCTCTACTCGACTCGGCCCAAACAACTCAAAAATTCTCAACCCCTGAGTTTCTCTCTCGCTCAGAGGGAATTCTGCCCAAACAAAATTGGCAGCAGAAAAGCCAACGGCGAGACACGACTGGCACAACACTGGCTCGATACTGACTCACCCAAAGACGCTCCTCGATATCTCTCTTTCTGGCTGGTTCCTCGGCGGCTATTTCCTTCGGGGATAACTAAGGAAATACTCCAAGAAAAACCACTTCACTTCTCTTCACGCTCTTTATTAATTCTTCCATCAACACAAACCCTAGTTTATCTCAACACTCAACTCGACAGACTATAACACTCCTTTTCGACTCTATGTCTTTGCACACTATCTCTCTACACGTCTCGTCTGACAACTCTCAAAACAATATTACACACTATTCCACAATGGCGGCGACAATACTACTCTTCTCTTGGCTCTTTTACCACGTGCTCTTCTTCTTCACTCTCTTCTTCTTTCTCGTTCCACTGGCTCTCCTCTCTCTGCCTCTTACTACTCAACTTGGGCCCTGCCCTCTGTCACTTTCTCTCCTACTAACTAGCCGCGCGACACACATTCATCACTGATAGTGGGTCACTAGGCAGTTCCGACTTTCTAAATTATCATACCAATTAACGATCACGGTTCGGGGATAAATCCGACAGATGACGTGACGATTCAGATTGTCGAACCACAAGAGACGACAATCCACAACGTCACAATATATATATATATATATATATATATATATATATATATATATATATATATATATATATATATATATATACATGGGTATAGACCTTAATGGGTCTACTCAGATGTGGTCCTTGAGAGTTTCCGTTCATCTGGGACTAGGGTTTCGAGTTTTCAGGAAAATTTATAACTCATAAATTCACCTTACTTTCAAGAATTTTGGTTTCTTTAAAATGTGTTTCGCATTTCTACAAGTGTTCTGTTTCCTTTTCATTTCTTAAAATTAGTTTCGCTATTTCTAAAATGTGTTTAGTTTCCAAATTCATTTCTTAAAAAGATAAAAAAGAAAATTTAAAAGAGAAAAGTAAGAGAGCGATAAAGATAAAATTTATGGTACACATGTTTAATTTAACCAAAAAGAACGTTGGTTAATTTACTGGACGTTACACTAAGAATGAAAAATTTAAACTTCCTTTTGAATTGTGGGACCGTTATATGCAGCGCTAAAATTATAAATTGAAATGTTGTTACAACATACTTATTGAAAAAATAACTATATATGGGGCACTCCAGGCCAAATCGGAAATTATTTTGCTTTTGCATCTCAATACAGATTTATGAAAAATGACGTTTTTACGTAAATTTCTTTATATGCTTATAATTCGGTCAAAAATTGATTAAATTGGACGTTTTTATAATGAAAAGTTTGGTTTTCACAGATAGGTTTTAATAAAAATATTTTTAAAAAATTTTTAAATAATTTACGATAAGATTTAAAAATTTTTTAAATAAAAAAAATATTTCATTTTCAACAATATGTATATATATATATATATATATATATATATATATATATATATATATATATATATATATATATATATATATATATATATATTTCTCCCATTTATTAAAGCCAAACTTTATTCACTATTAGTGATTTTAAAAGAAAAATTTCTCAATTTCATGATGGTAAAAATTTTTTTAAATAAATAATAAAATTTATAGAAAAAATTAAGTTTGAAAGATAACCTTTTGAATATCTCAAAACATGTCGTGTCCGATTTTCTTAAAATTTATGTCAAAATATAGCTTAAAAATTCTAGTTTTATTCTATGTAAACATTAAAATGGGCAATTCGCAGAAATTTGAGAAATTAATTAAATTTTACAAGAATTTCTAAGGTTATAATGTATGTACCGAGAGGAATTTGTTTTTTTTCAAATTTTTACACTGTTTAACCTATGACTGCTTTATAAAATTTAATTGGTTCTTAATTTCAACCAAATTGCCCATTGTAATGTTTACATAAAATGAAACTAGAATTTTTAAGCTTCATTTTGACATAAATTTTAAGAAAATCGGACACGACATGTTTTGAGATATTCAAAAGGTTATCTTTCAAACTTATTTTTTTCTATAAATTCTATTATTTAAAAAAAAAAATTTTTTACCATCATAAAATTGAGAAATTTTTATTTTAAAATCACTAATAGTAAATAAAGTTTGGCTTTAATAAATGGGAGAAATAAGCTAATAAGCTAATAAGCCTTTTATAAGGTGGTTCGTTTTGAAATGGAATGTCCCATATATATATATATATATATATATGGAGCGTTCCACGCGTAATCGGACAGTATTTGACTTTTGCATCTCAGATTTTTTTCAAATATTTTTTTTTCTTTTAGTGCTCATTGAAATAAGCTACCATAATTTTTTTCAAACTTTTTCATCAAGCTGTTTAAGAGATACAGGTTTTTGAAAAATCACGTTTTTTACGAAAATGTTTTTTTGAAATGGCTATAACTCGGTCAAAAATTGACCAAATTTGACGTTCTATATATGAAAATTTTTGTTTTACACGTAGTTTTTGATAACAATATAAAAAAATTTATTTTTTAAATTTACAAAAAATTTTTTTATTTTTAAAAAAAATTTTATTTTTAAGAATGTATGTAACGTCTAAAAGTCGTTAATTTAGTTCTAGTTTCTTAAAAAAATTTTTTGAAAAAAATCGATCGATACATACATTCTTAAAAATAAAATTTTTTTTAAAAATAAAAAAAATTTTCGTAAATTTAAAAAATAATTTTTTTATATTTTTATCAAAAACTACGTGTAAAAACAAAAATTTTCATATGTGACACGGACAGTTAAAAGGGACCTACGATCCGAAAAAATCGATTTTCACTTTTTTATTTATTCTTATAGTAAATAAGCTGCTCTTTTCAACGCAATAAACCGCAGCTTTCTAGCTGTATTAGTTTTCTCACAATTTCACTTCAAATTTAGGTACTTTGACAAAAAACAGTGCAAAAAAACTAACTTGGTAAACTTCGAAGTCGTTTTTCTCGAAATCTTTTTTTCGGGTCGTAGGTCCCTTTTAACTGTCCGTGTCACATATATAGAACGTCAAATTTGGTCAATTTTTGACCGAGTTATAACCATTTCAAAAAAACATTATCGTAAAAAACGTGATTTTTCAAAAACCTGTATCTCTTAAACGGCTTGATGAAAAAATTTGAAAAAAATCATGGTAGCTTATTTTAATGAGCACTAACAGAAAAAAAATTGAAAAAAATCTGAGATGCAAAAGTCAAATACTGTCCGATTTCGCGTGGAACGTCATATATATATATATATATATATATATATATATATATATATATATATATATATATACTAGGGGGGCTTCGCCCCCCTGCGCGCCAACCCCCTAACTATTTCTTATATTTATTTTAATTTTTATTTTCAAATTATATTCTCTTAATATGAATGCCTAGTAATAAGTTAGAGTAAGTTATAGTAAATTAACCCGTAGGTCAAAACTGCCCTTAAAATTGACCTACATTTTAAGGGTAGCATGAAATGTTTGTCAACTTTAGACGTTTAGGTCAATACTGCCCTCAGAATTGACATAAATTTTGACAGTAGCAGAAATTGTTTGTCAATTTTTTATGTTTATGTCAGAACTGCACTCAAAATTGTCCTAAATTTTGAGGGCAACGGAAATTGTTTGTCAAATTTTGACGCTTAGTTCAAAACTGCCCTCAAAATTGACTTCAATTTTGAGGGTACTTAAATTTTGTAGTACCATAACTATTTGAGGGGCAAGCTCTGACCTTTAGGTGAAACATAAATCAAATTTTGACGTAATGTGATGACCCACATTAAGGCCCCTTTTAAAACCCGTAGCTCAAAAAAATTGGTAAAATTAAACATGTATTTTTAATCGCTATTTATCCTCTTTTTGACCTATAGGTCAAAAAGTAGGTCAAACTAGACATAAATTTTGACGGCCCTAAGAAATCCTAACTCTATTTCTGGAAAATATAAAGATTGTAGGTAAAACACAGATCAAATTTTGACGTAATGTGATAGCCCACATTAAGGCCCCTTTTAAAAGCCGTAGTTCAAAAAATAGGCAAAATTAAACTTGTATTTTGACATAATGTAACACGGGGACTACTTTTTGACATATTGGTCAAAAATAGGTCAAATTAAACATGGGTTTTGATGTAATGTTATTTATTCTCTTTTTGACCTATAGGTAAAAAAATAGGTCTATTTTGACAGAACTTTTGACTTATGTTTTGACCTATAGGTCAAAAAATAGGTCAAATTAGACATAGACGTTATTTATCCTCTTTTTGACCTATAGGTCAAAAAATAGGTCAATTCTGACATAAGTTTTGACGGACCCTTTGTGATAGGGTGCCCTTACAGAATCTTGAAACAGCGGCGGCGTTGGCGGCGATATCTTTTTATAAGATATATCTACCTATATTACAAAAAGATATCGCCACCGCCGCCGCAGTTTCAAGATTCTGTAAGGGCGACCTATCCCAAAGGGGCCCTCAAAACTTACGTCAAAATTGACCTATTTTTGACCTATAGGTCAAAAAGAGGATAAATGACGGCCTCACATTACGTTAAAATCTATGTCAAAATTGACCTATTTTTTGACCTATAGGTCAAAAGAAGGATAAATGAAGGCCTAACATTACGTTAAAATCTATGTCAAAATTGACCTATTTTTTTACCTATAGGTCAAAAAGAGGATAAATAATGGCCTCACATTACTTTATCTAATTTGACCTATTTTTTACCTATAGGTCAAAAAGAGGATAAATAACGGCCTCATATTAGGTTAAAATCTATGTTTAATTTGACCTATTTTTTTACCTATAAATTAAAAAGTGGTCTCCATGTGGGCATTTACATTACGTCAAAATTCATGTTTAATTTTACCTATTTTTTGAGCTACTGGTTTTAAAAGGGGCCTTAATGTGGGCCATTACATTACCTGTTTTTTACCTACAGATCAGAGCTTGCCCCCTCAAAGAGGAGCGTCAAATCGCCTATGGCAAAGACAAATTTTTTACTTGAAGGCTGTTACGTTACTACGAAATTGATAACAAAGATAGAAAAATGCGATCTTATGACATTAGCCAATCTGAAATTTTAAATTGTCATATGTAATGAAAATGAATAGAAATATTTTTAATTTGGTTTTTAGCCAAATTCTTTAAAATTCAAGTATACTTATGTATACTCAAAAAAACTCAATTTTTAAATTTAAAAATTAATTTTTTAATTAAAGTTTTAAAGAATTTGGCTAAAAACCAAATTTAAAAAGATGTTAAATAATCTTTCCTATATATAATAATTAAAATTTTTAGATTTGCCAAAATCATAAAATCCTCAAAAGGTTAATAATACTAAAAACTAAGTACGAATTTAAAATAAAAAATCACGGGGAGTTGGCGCGCAAAGCGCGCAGGGGGCGGAGCCCCCCTAGTATATATATATATATATATATATATATATATATATACTAGGGGGCACCGCCCCCCTGCGCGCTTTGCGCGCCAACCTCCAGAGATAATATAAAGATTGTAAAATGCAATCTTATGATATTAGCCATTCTCAAATTTTCAATCTTTGTCATCAATTTTAAAGTAACATACCAGCCTGCAAGTAAAAAAAAAATTCTGTTGGATAGGCTTTGACGTCCTATTTCGATCTTCTATTTGAGGGGGCAAGCTCTGACCTGTTGGTAAAACACAGATTAAATTTTAACGTAATGTGAAGGCTCACATTAATGCCCCTTTTAAAACTCGTAGTTTAAATAAAATTGGTAAAATTAAACATGCATTTTTATTCGTTATTTTTCCTCTTTTTGACATAGGTCAAAAAATAGGTCAATTTTGACATGTTTTGATTTATGTTTTTGCCCTATAGGTTAAAAAATAGGTCAAATTTAGTGATGCACGACGAGACTCTGTCCTTTCATAAAAGAAAAGAGATGAAAATATTACATTCAATTGTTTTCATTGTTTTTCTCGCGAGATTCTCGACTTTTCGAGACGAGACTCGCTCGAAGTGCATCACTAGTCAAATTAGACATAGGTTTTTATCTAATGTGAGGCCGTTATTTATCCTCCTTTTAAACCTATAGGTCAAAAAATTTGTTAATTTTGACATAAGTTTTGAGGTAATGTGAGGCCGTTATTTATTCCCTTTTTCACCTATAGGTCAAAAAATTTGTTAATTTTGACATAAGTTTTAAGGTAATGTGAGGCCGTTATTATCCTCTTTTTAAACCAATAGGTCAAAAAATAGGTCAATTTTGACATAAGTTTTGAGGTAATGTGAGGCTGTTATTTGTCCTCTTTTTGACCTAATGGTCAAAAAATAGATCAAATTAGGAATAGATTTTGCCGTAATGTGAGGCCTTTATTTATTCTCTTTTAAACCTATAGGTCAAAAAATAGGTCAATTTTGACATAGATTTTAACGTAATGTGAGGCCGTTATTTATCCTTTTTTTGACCTATAGGTAAAAAATAGGTCAATTTTGACATAATTTTAACATAATGTTAGGCCGTCATTTATCCTCCTTTTGACCTATAGGTCAAAAAATAGGTCAATTTTGACATAAGTTTTGACGGCCCCTTTGGGATAGGGCGCCCTTACAGAATCTTGAAACAGCGGCGGCGGTGGCGATATCTTTTTGTAATATAGGTAGATATATATATATATATATATATATATATATATATATATATATATATATATATATATATATTTATAACAGAGAATAATATATAATTATGCTACAAATAATAACAAATTTTAATTAATTAGTTAATAATAATAATTTATTATTGTATTTTGATGATATACCTATTAATTAAATATTTGATGTTATTGTTGGTGAATAATGTTATTAAAATTTTTAAAAATTTATGCAAGCTGACAGTAAAAAATTATTTAATTTTTAACGCGGCTTCACTCTACACGGAAAGAAAGTTATTATATTAGAAGCATTGAACTTTAATAAAAATTATACTATATTTAATAAAGTTATATCAAATATCAAAAACTTTTAACCAGAGTTGCCGGATTGGGCTACAAACCGCGATTTGGGCTATCTCTTGCATATATTTCGCGGCCTAAATTTTAAAATCGCTACAAGTAGCAATTGCGCTATATTTTAATTAATGACTGTGGTTTTTGGGCTTTAAGTCGATGCATAGCAACTTTCATTTAAAATCATATTTGTGGTTTTTTCAAACAAGTAAATAACAAAAGATATAAAAATTAATACCTTATTAATTTTACACAAAATTAACTTTTTTGAAAGTAGATATTTTATTTGTATAAAAAATATCTATTCTTCGTCAAAAACCTCTAATGAGACAAAATTACGTTTCTCAAAAACCGCGATTTGGGCTACATCCCTATTTATAGACGCTTTTTTGGGCTTTAAATATTACCGCAATTTAGGGCTACATCAGCGTCTTCTAATTGCGGTTCTCTTTACTAAGAACCTGGCAACCCTGCTTTTAACAAATTTTAATATAACTTTACTAAATTTTATGTAGGTACGTTTTGTTAAAGTTTCACAGTAAAAAGAAAGTCTTATTTTAAAGCAGGAAAACAGCCTTAAATTTAGATTTTGTATCCTTTAACATTATAGCAGACAGTGCTGAATTTAAGACCGATCTTAAATTAAATTTTTGTAACAGTGTTCTAGAACACTGTAAGAACAATGTTACTTCAAAATTCTGTAACTAATTGAGAACAAATGTTACATGTCTGTTATAGAACAGATACAGAACAACTGTTCCAGAACAAATTTAGAAAAAAGCTCTAGAACTGTTCTATAATAAAATTGTTACACTTATTCTAGAACAGTTATAGTACGTGCACACTGGGTAGAAAAGTTGTTAGAATATTGTAATTTTAACACAAGATTAAGATAATAAGAATAAAGTATATATTTCGTCCCAAAGTCCCTATTACAGTTAAATCTAATTTTATATGTAAGAAGAGTAAGTGTATTTTGTGTGAATGAAGTATTAGTGTGTAGTAGTGTGTATTAGTGTCACGCGTAAGATATCTTTACTTACTACTCAGTGATTCCTCCTCCGTAATACGAATCCAATGTATGAGTCTTGTCTTTACACCTGCTTCACGACCTTCTTTCGAAAAATTCAGGAAATACCAAATCTAGGTTCACTAGATTGATATTTCACTGGGAATTTTAATATTCTGTTAGGTTACACAAAGTTTAAGACCTGAACATTGTAAATAAAGGTTGTCCTCTAATATATATTTGAAATTAATATTATTTATTCTTTAATGGCTTTACTTTATTTTCTTTTCTGATATAAGAGTCTTTTAAGGTAAATGCGTCAGTGCTCGGCAGCTTAAGGAATTTTTCAATTTTAAAATGACTAATTAGCAGTTTCAAAGACAATTTTTTTAAATGAAACAAATTTTATTGATTAAAGGGGATTATAAAGAAGAGTAATTAACATCACTTTTTAAGAAATCAAATACTATGTAATATTTATTTGCATTTAAAGTCGAAAATATGCAAATGCGTTAGTAATCGGCAGGTACGAAAACTGACTGTGTCAGTAATGTTGCCAAGTCAATTTCTACAACTTTACAGATTTAGGCAGTAGTATCATTCGAGTTCAGTGACTTCGATGCATCACCCCTTGTGTTGAACAAATTATTTCAACATTTTCGTATAATTTTCTCAATTGGGTCAATACCCTGTTTGTCAAGAAGAGGAATTCATTAAGAAATACTGTGCTATATTCGTAGGTTTTTCACCCCAAGAATTGTGAAACTTAGTGAAATGTTAAATTCCATTAAGTTACTTATTTATTTAGAATTTAGATTATTAGTTAATAAAAATGCATTGGACTAAAATAACCAAATTAACAATTTTCCTTTCGTAGAATTACAAAGAGTTGTTTTTGTGTTTGTGTCTTAAAAAAATTATGATGTTATGTGTACTCCATTTTTGTAATTTTAATTTTTAAAATATGAGATTAATTATTTATAATATAATAAATTACGGAGTTCGGCCGTAACACCCTGTAAAGTCAAGTGTCGATTTGGTTGAGCCCATAATGCGCTATCCCTGTAGCACACTTTTGAGGCCTATGGTGGTTCGAGTCCGCCTTACCCTCATGTGTGCTGTAGGTGTGAAAATAGTGTTTTTAATCAAACCCACTTTTTTGTTTTAAAACAATGCAAAATTTGATTAATTTAAATTTTTTTAAACCTTTTTAAATAATAATTTCACTAAAAAATAATAAATAATTTTTGGAAACTTCCTGGAAATTTCTATGGGAAGCTTCCAGGAAGTTTCCATGAGAAGCTTCTAACCTGCGGACATTATTGTATTTCCTGGAAATTTCCAAAAAGTTACCAAGAGTAAATTCCGAAAATTGCAACGAGAAACTTCCTGGCAGTTTCCTGGAAGTTTTTGTGCTATGTGGGTGTTTAACTAAACGCGTTTCTTTGTTATAAAGACATTACCGCGGTACCGCACCAGCTTTGTTTTATGACACTGGTACAGTACAGACAATAAAAATTAATTGTTTATTTATTTTTTAAAATAAATTCTCTTGTTTAAAATTTAAAAAAAGGGTATTGAAATAGGTTGATTTGGGGTAAATGTAAACGGAATTTCTATTTTTCACCAAAAACATTAGTGTTTTTTGTTAAAAGGTTAAACGGATGGATTTTTTTTGCATTATCTTGTTACTTTTCTTCCCTAGAAAAATTTCATGAGGAACAAAAAACTATTGATGCACCAGAATTGACTAAAACTGACTGTTTACAATTACCCCGAGATTTAAAATTTTTCCTAAAACTCGGGGTAAATGTAAACACAGTTGTAGTTAAGAGACGTTTAAGAAACATGTTATTTTAAGTATACTACTGTTTTAACGGATGAAAAAACTGAGAAAAATTCATACGTAGATGTGAAAGAATGCAATCAATTGACTGATAATGTATTATAAAATAAAAAATCAACTATTACAAAATTATTAATGTAAAAAGTTGAATAACTTTAACAATATTATTAATTAATTTAACCGTTGCGTAAATGTATTTAATGTTTTATTAAATATTTGTACTTTCGGTATACGTGTGTTAGAAAAAATAGTATGTGCAACTCGGGAGAAAAAATGATTTCCAACTCGTGTGTTTACAGTTCACACTCGTGGAAATCACCCATTTTTCTCCCTAGATACACAATATATTATTTTAAGGTTGCTGAATATGAATCTAAAATCGAATTTTTTAATTTCAAAATGGTGTTTACAATAATTTATTCAATTTTTTAAAAATATTGTTGAAGTTCTGTTTACAAAACCCCGAGTTTTCGAATTCTCGAGGTAAATGTAAACACATAATTATTTATTAACTAAATTGACAAAAATCAAAGTTAATTTTTGTTTATATACATTGTTTATATATATTATTTATATGGAAGAATTACGAATTTTAGTTTGATTTTTTAATTTATTTTTATGCAAATGCGAGACAAAATACTGAAACAGTAAATTTTTATTTTCAATATTTTTTACATTAAAAGATAACTTTCACTATGGAATTACCAATTCTTAAAATAAAATATTGGCAATACTCAGAACATCTGGTAGGTGAGCTGAGGTAAAAATATTGACTTCGTACTTAGTTTTGGAAATTTAGCTGAAACATCCACTGTTTACATTTACCTCAATGACCCTACCTATATTTGTTATTATTAACAAAAAAGTTAACAATTAATAAAAAATTATTAAAGTATTTTTATTAAATGATTGGTAAATAAAAATAATATTAAGATAAAACAATATAAAGAAAAATATTAAAAATAATTAGGTTTTCAAGGTATGAAATAGGATAAATAATTAACAATATTATAGAATGACTTCTTATAAGAAAAAAAAACAGAGTTTGCAACTATTGATTTTGTGATTTTAATCTATTCATTATCCTTTTAATCTTTTTTTCTGATTATTGTTTTCACTTTCTATGTTTAGAGAATGTAAATCGTGAATGCAACGAACAGAAAAAAGAGTTGCAGGACATGGTATTCCCGAAAAGTTACTTATAAAAAACACTACCCAAAAGTAAAACTGGGATACTTTGGACTATTTTTTACAAAATCAAAAAATATTTGATACGTATTTTTTTATTTTGGCAGACATGCTATTTTAGAGGTTGAAAATGGGTGTTAAAAATAAAAAACCTCATATGTGTGTACAATTTTAGTTTGTAGAATTTTCTTTGAAATTCAGCGGATTCGTTTAAAATTCGCTACTCGGGGATCTTTGGGGTTTCTAATTAGAAATATGAAGCCTGTTTTATAAAATTCAAAATTGTGGATCCAATATGGCAAATGTTTTTTAAATTTAGCTGATTCTCTTAAAACTTGTTACTTAAGGGTTTTCGGGATCACTAATTACAAATATAAAGTTCAATTTGCAAAATTGAAATTTTTTAAAAATCATTATTCGAAAATCTAATTTAAACCACAAAAAACACAACAAAACCTATTTAGTAAGAAATCTTTATTCTTAATAGCAGCAATATTAGCAGCATTTTATACAAGATTGTTTAATTATTCTGCAAAGATTAAATTTTTCAAAATCCGCACTTATAAAAAACCTTATCCAGAAAAAGATTAAATTTTTTCTTTTTGCGTAAGATAAAAACATGTACAAGATTTTGAGAAAAGTAGGGGAAAACCCCTACTTTTTAAAAATGTAGTTTTGAGGACTTTGAGTATTTTTTTCTCCTTAACCAAGAAGCTTTATTATAGGTGGATTCCACGTCAGTTCAACACACTTATTTTCATGACTTGTTGGGATTTAGCTGTACTTTTGTATATTTATTACTTTTATAGTGATAAACAACTCCACCAAATATTTTTTCAGAATTTTGAAAATTACCAAAAATATGGCATTTTCAAAATTTTTGTCTTTTTGTTAAAAAAGTGCTATAACTTTGGTTCTAATTAACTGATTTTGGATTTTAAAAAAAGGATTTCTTTGGTTTTAAGTATATTTTAAGATACAATTAATATAAAAAGAAAAATTAAAAAAAAATTTTTTTTTGAAATTTTAAAAAATTAAAAATCCGTTTTTGAAAAAACATCGTCTTGGATTTTTTTCAAAATTTTACTAAATGTTAGGGCAAATGTGCTTTAAATGTCCTGTAAGTTTCATCTTGGGATCTCAAAGGGATTCGGAGTAAAAAAATAAAACGTAACCAGAAATTACGAACATATGGGGCAAAAATCCTTAACTGCCCAGGTAAAAAAATGAATTTTCTCTAAACTTTGCTAAAATGTTACTATTATTAGTGGAAGTGTAAATATTAATTTTTTTTAATTTGATAAAATATTTTTTGAGTTATGGTGTTTCAAAATTTGGATTTTTTTGAAAATATCTTTTTTTCGATTAAATATATATATAAGTAAAATTAATCAAATTGAAAGTATGAATAGTGATTCTTAAGGGGGTTTTCACGGGCTAGAAGCTGGTGACCTTTTTTCTATAGGCCATGTAAAAATCAGAGTGGGACCATGAGAATTTTTGAGGAAAATAATAATTTATCATTATTTTGCATAGAAAATAATGATTTATTAGCATATTAAGCAACAAGGTACGTAAAGGCAGCCATTTATTTACGGTGATTTTTGTGACACGAGTGGAGGTCGAGGGCACGAGACCGGAACGAGTGGCAGAAAAATCATCGTAAATAAATTGGCAGCCTTTAAGTCCCGTGTTACTTACGATATTTTTTATTCCAAAGGCACAAAAGTGGCGATTTCAGATAGCAGACGACAGGGAGTAAAAGTCATTCACTTGTTCGATTTGTATGAAAATGGCGGCCTTTTTTTCCCTTGAGCACAAATAACGCATGGGACCAGCTGTTTTTTTTGCCCATGGGAAAAAAAGGTCGCCATTTTCATTCAAGTGGACAAATGAATGGCTTTTAGTTCCTGTCGGCTGCTATCTAAAAGCGCCTATTTTGTGCCTAAGGTATGAAAAATTATTTTCTTCAAAAAGTTCCAGTGTCCCACTCTAATTTTTACAAGGCTTATATAAAAAAGTAAGCTTTCGATTGGGATAGGTTACGAAAAAATAAAAAACACCGATTTTGAGATACAGTAGAACTTGGTTAATACAATTTTGTAGGACCCGTACTAAGAATGTGTCTTATGCGGGAAAACGTATTAGGTGGGATATAAAATGTATAATGTTTAATTGCAGAGACTACCATAAACGAGCGTCTTAAGCGGGAAATCGTATTAAACGGGATCGTATTAACCGGGATCTACTATAGAGGAGACCGGGGCGTAATGGCTAAGGGGCGTAATGGATAATTGTAATTTATTTAAAATTGGTAAATCGAAATAATTTCGTTCTATAGACAAGTTATTGTACTTGGTATACTGCAACTTTGTACGAAGTTTCAATAATATTTGTTCACTATTGTAAGAAATATAGTAGAAAAACTTTTTTTGACATACGAAAGTATGTTCGCGGTTACTTGTTACTTAGTTGCAGTATGTTCGTGTGTTTATCAACTTATTTATTTGTTTTGATCTAAAATCGATAAATAGTAGATTTTAAACGATTGAAATGAGAAATTACAAACCAAAAAAACAGCGTTTCAGGAGAAGAGTGGGTTCAGTGCACATCGTGTCAGCTTTGGGCCCACGACGCTTGTGCTGACGATAACCGATTTTTTATCTGTGATTATTGTAAAAGCAAATAATTTTGCTAGTTTACTAGACAAGAAAAGTATTTCGAAAATTCTTATTTAATTGTTATCATTTTATAAATTAAAATAAATTTACTATACAGTTACTTACTTTTTTAAAGATTACTAAAAAAGTTAAACTTCCGATTTGTAATTTTGCTATATTAAATTTAAAAAATAACCAAAAAATATTTTTTTCATTTGTGAGTAATGTAAAAGCAAATAAGTTTGCTTGTTTATTTAAGACAGGAAAATTATTTTAAAAATCCTTATTTAATTGTCATCGTTTTATGAATCAAATTAAATTTACTATAAAGTTACTTACTTTTATTAAAAATAAATGAGAAAGTGAAACTTCAGATTTGTAATTTTGTAATATTAATTTTAATAAAAAAACCGAAGAATATGTCTTTACACTGAAAGAAATTTTCCGACATTACTGCCATAATTATGGCTGATTCTGCCAGAATGAATCACTGTATTATAATGAAATACAACTGCCAAAACAGTTTGGTTAATCCAGCCATACGAATGACAGAAACAGAGGACAGTAAGTGTGAATCATCCTTCACATGTCTAACATAACCTCACTTATGTGCTAATCTGACAGATTGTATGACTACTTCAACCAAAATCCTTAACCAGAAGTTTATGGATGAATTCTCGAAAGTATTTCTTTCAGTGTAGAAAATAATTGTAGTTATATTTTTTGATCTTATCTTCTATACAATAATTATATTTACAATATTTTTTACATAAAATTTAATTCACAAACCTTAATTTACAATATATAATAAAATTTGAGGCCGTAAATATTAATTTTCACTCATTATTCATTACGCCCCGGGAGTTATCCATTACGCCCCGGCCTGGGGCGTTTTCGATAGCTTTGCATTGCTCCAGAAAATTTATTGTAGAAAAAAAAGTAAGAGTCATATCGGGATGTTTTTTTTTAAAAAGAAAGCTGAGATACCAGAGTAACTTTTCCAGAAGAAAAACATTTAATTAAAACAAAAATGGCCGAGAAAAAGCACAAAGAGTGAAAAGTTAGCCATTACGCCCCGGTCTCCCCTATATTGAAATTAAGAATTTAACCTTGAATTTCAAGGTTAAATTGACAGAAAACAACTTTTTTCATCACCAGCTTCTAGCCCGTGAAAACCCCTTTAAAAATCACTATTCATACTTTTAATTTGATTAATTTTACTTATCAAAATATGAAATCGAAAAAAGATATTTTCAAAAAAATCCAAATTTTGAAACTCAAAATTATTTTGAGTGGAAATCGTAAAACCTCATTCCTTAGAGGAACAAGGCTGTTCTTTGAGGGTAAATATTATGAAGTTGAAGAGATTCGATCGCTGATATCTAAAATGAATGAAAAATGAGACTAAAGGACATGGAAAAAGAGGACTTCTTATTGCTACAAATAAAGATAGATTTCAGGTAGAATTAATTAGCTTAACCCAGGACTTTATTTTTTATAAATTAAAATGTAATAGTAATTTTATAGTAATTTGTTCAATATACAATAATCCAAGCTCAATTATGGATAAATTTGTAAAAAGTATTAAACAAACAATTTATGATATTTCTATAAGTTTTCCAAATTGGCCTATAATAGTTGGGGGAGATTTTAATTGCAGAATTGAAGAATTTAATGGTTCAGAAAATGTATTACTATTATATACTAAATTAAATGGCAAAAGACATTATTTAGATGAAGTTATAGATAAAAGAAGAAAATTGGTGTTGGAATGTTTTGAGGAACTCGGCATGTGTTTTGAATGGAAGAATGAAGGATGACTTACCGGCACAATATACGTTTATCTAGGGAAAAAGTTGTTCTATTATGGGTAAGACTCCGTTAGAAAATATGCGATTTGCATGAGGTCTTTGGATTAGGCTGTATTTTGGCGAAATTGTAGTATTGGATACTAGAAACAAGTGTGCCAAACATTTTTTGAAAATTTTGAAATTTGTTGAAGTTATACCATTTTGAACTTTTTGGTATAATTTTTTTAAATCTTAATATTTCCGAAAGTTTTCGATGAAATTTAATAAAATTTGGAAGACTTATACTTAACATCATGTTTCTTCTGACTATCACATAAAAAAATCAAAAGAAATTTTTTTGCCCAAAAAAGTCAAAAAAAATTTTTTAAAACCGTTTTGCCCAAGCGGGACCGATTTTTGAGTTTTTTGTCAATTAATAAAATATTCCTTATAATTTCACCTTTCATTCAAAAAAAGAAAATCGATGGAGACTCAAATAGTTTTCGAGATATTGCAATTTTTGTGGAAGCGCCTGGGAATCCTAATTATTGCACTTTACTGTTCAAAATTGTCTAGAATCTACAAATTTTATCCGATATTGATGTTCTTGGTCTTAAATGAAAGGAGATAAATTTTCTAATTAACTATTAATTGTTCATATATTTTTTGTTACTGAAAGTAAACAATTTACAAGTATTTTGAAAAAATCGTGTTTATTTTTTATTTTTCCATTCTTTACGATCGAAATCAATTTAAATTAGTCTATTATGACCACCCGATAAATAATAATGCAAAATTTAATTTATTTAAGTAATTTCGTTAATTAACAAACAGATAACTCTGGTACTTCTTAAAAAATTGTATTTTTTGCAGATAAATTTATATTTATTTAAGTAATTTATGTCTATTTTGATACAAAATAATTTTAAAGTTAATAATTATTATTGTTATTGACAATTATATTTATATAAAATATAAATTAAAAATTAATTAATCAATTTTTTTTACTTATTTATATCTTTATTTATATAAACATAAATTTGTCTATAAAAAATACAATTTTTTTAATAATTGTCAATAACAATGATAATTATTAACTTTAAAATTATTTTGTAATAAAATAGACATAAATTACTTAAATAAACCTAAATTTATCTGCAAAAAATACAATTTTTTAAGAAGGACAAGAGTTATCTGTTTTCTAATTAACGAAATTATTTAAATAAATTAAATTATGCATTATTATTTATCAGGTGGTCATACTAGACTAATTTAAATTGATTTCGATCATGAAGAATGGAAAAATAAAAAATAAACACGATTTTTTTCAAAATACTTGTAAATTGTTTACTTTCAGTAACAAAAAAATATATAAACAATTAATAATTGAAACAACGGTTTCAGGGAACTATTAGAAAATTTATCTCCTTTTATTTAAGACCAAGAACATTAAAATCGGATAAAATTTGTAGGTTCTAGACAATTTTGAACAGTAAAGTGTAAGAATTAGGATTCCTGGGCACTCACACATCGCTGACACTGAAACGTGGCGTGGTCGCACCCCCACAAAAATTGCAGTATCTCAAAAACTATTTGAGTCTCCGTCGATTTTCTTTTTTTAAATGAAAGGTGAAATTATAAGGAATATTTTATTAATTGACAAGAAAACTCAAAAATCGGTCCCGCTCGGGCAAAACGGATTAAAAAATTTTTTTTTGACTTTTTTGGGCAAAAATTTTTTTCTTGTTTTGTGTTATGTGATAGTCAGAAGAAACATGATGTCAAGTATAAGCCTTCCAAATTTTATTAAATTTCATCGAAAACTTTCGGAAATATTAAGATTTAAAAAAATTATAACAAAAAAATTCAAAATGGCGTAACTTCAACAAATTTCAAAATTTTCAAAAAATTTTTGGCACACTTGTTTCTAGTATCCAAAACTACAATTTTACCAAATCACAGCCTAATCCAAAGACCCCATGCAAATCGCATATTCAATTCTTTGTTTCTTTCTGTAGAAATTAATAAAAATAAAGTTTATTGCTCAAAATAGAAAATAATATAACCAGAGACCGTCTCCAAAGTTTAGTTTCGTTTCACTTTCTGAGTTGAAACGAAACTAAATTAACAAACTGAATTTAGTTTCGAGTCGACACAAAACTAAACTAACTAAATTATCACGTCCTGCCACTTTTTCAGGAGACTTGTCATCCTGACACCTATACAGCCTGCACTAGGTAAATCACTAGTTGTCACTAGGTTTATCATTATAAACTTTAAAGAGTCAACATTTATATAGAGTTTCATTTTTAACTAAAATGAGCGTTTAATCGTGCGTGCCCTCAATGCCATACTTTCCATGCAGGTAGGACAAAATAATTATTTTCGTATCAAGGGCGCAAAGGTGATTACGACTCCGGTGAGATTTTAGGACCTCGGGGACACTTTTGCTCCCTCAGCTTCGCCTCGGGCGCGAAATTGTATCCTCTTGATCCCTTCATCTCGCCATCGTCGCAATCACCTATTTTGCGCCCTTGATACGAAAATAACTATTAATGGCAGACAGATTTTTGACAAAATATCGCTTGCTGTGTGTAAAAACATGATACATCGGATTGGCGATGAAAAACATGATATCTCGGATTTGACTTGAAAAACATGACATCGTCGTTTGAGGTGAAGAACATGACACGTCGAAAACGAAAATTTGAGTGAGTGTAAGCGCGTAATCTATTCGTAGTGAGTGTGCAAAATTGAATACATTTTAGCAAAATATAAAATATGAAAATAAGTGACAGGTCTTTAATTATTTTTTCAAATGATATTCTTGAATTTTATACGAAGTAATTAATGAATTTTAAAATATAAGACTTAAGAGATTATAAATCATTTGCGTTTATATATAATAAAAAAGAATGTATATATTAATTATTGGAGGCAATGTAGTGCAAGTGCCTCGAGAAAAAGTTTATCCTACTATAAAACTTTTTGGAAAAAATTCTTATTACTTTTAACTATCACTATTAAAAAAATATAAAAAATCGAAGGGGGGTGTTTTTCAAAAAATTAAAAAAAAATTTTTTGAAAAATTTTTAATAATTAATGAATTTTTTTTTTAAAAAATGTATTTAAAAAGTACTTCTTATACTGAAAAATTTGAAAAAAAAATAATTGTAAAAATATTGAAAATAACCGAAGTTATCTTATAATTTTAAAAAATTAGTACATAAATTTTAAAATTTGAATATTGTCAAAATCGTCTTCACTTTATCATATCTAATTCTTATAGCTACAAGAAAAAAAAGTTTTAAAAAAATTGCTAACAATGTCAAAAAATAGTCGATCATTTCACATGGAATTGCTCATATATAGGGCTCCGACCCCCTGATTTTATATTTACTTCTGTTTATGGATAATATTAATATTGTAAAATGCGATCTTATGATATTAGCCATTCTCAAATATTCAATCTTTGTCATCAATTTTGAAGTAACATACCATCCTGCAAGTAAAAAAATTTTCTTTTTCAAAGGCTTTGACGTCCTATTTCGCGCTTCTATTTGAGGGGGCAAGCTCTGACCTGTTGGTAAAACACAAATCAAACTTTGACGTAATGTGAAGGCCCACATTAAGGCCCCTTTTAAAACCCGTAGCTCAAAAAAATAGGTAAAATTAAACATGTATTTTTATTCCTTATTTATCCTCTTTTTGACCTATAGGTCAAAAAATAGGTCAATTTTAAAATAAGTTTTGAGGTAATTTGAGGCCGTTATTTGTTTTCTTTTTGACCTATAGGTCAAAAAATAGGTCAATTTTGACGTAAGTTTTGACGGCCCTTACTACAGGAGGCCCTTAGAAATCCTGACTCTGCGGCGGCGGCGAAATGTTTTTATATAATAGGGATATATATATATATATAATCAAGTATACTCACACATATACATTCAATACATACACATGTATAATCACACATATGCACACAACACATACACATGTATACTCACACATATACACTCAATACATGCGCATGTAAAATTAAAGCTTTATTCGTGCATTTTAAGATCCATATGTGTACACGGAAAAAAAGAATAGTTAGAATAACGAATACATAGTTAGACTTACTATTCGGCATAGTAAAATATGGGAGCACTAAGTAGCGTAGTGACATATACTATTCTGTCTAGTGGCAGTGAGTTTGGTGAGTGTCACTGAGTAGCGTAGTAAAACATATTACGCCGTTGTTTTAATTTTACTGCGATAAATAGTATAAAATACTACGCTTTTTGGTAACTATTACTAAAAAGTGCAGTAGAACATACGAATCTGATAAGTCAGTTTTACTACGGTATTTAATCAAATTACTTCGTTTCCTAATTAGTTTTACTACATGATGTAGTACCTGTTACTTTTTTTTAGTTTAGGATTATCAAGTTATGTAGTAAAAGTTACTACCCTGTTAGTTTAAATCTATTACTTAAGTAGTATTTGCAGTAGCAATTAAAAATTAATTTCGTCCACTTTGAAAATAATAAAAAAATATATTTATATATATATTTTTTTTTTTTTTTGTCGTTTATACTCCTGTCCTATTGGCCTTACGCTCTCGACAAGAGTCCCTGCTGATACTTTTTATGGATTAAGCATAACCATTCTACCAAATATTAGCAAATTTTATCTAACCTAATGCGCCTACAGTGCGACTTTCGAAGATAGGAGTACTCGCATTTTGCCTGGACCACCCGTAATTGGGTTTTCTCGCCAGAGAAGAGGGAAACTGTAGAAAAACCTCTTCTGAGTACAACCGGTTTATCGACAGTCTAGTTTCGGCGGTAGGCATCGGACAATAATCGACAATGCATACCGTCGCACCTAGACGTCAAACCTCCCGCTCGAAATATCTCACCTGTCGGAAAAAATCCCCGGCTGACGGGAGGCGCGAACCTCGCTCGCACCACCCGCAAAGCCGGAGCTCCAACCAACTGAGCTATTCCGTCGGTTATATATTTATATTTATAATAATGTAATTTATTTTGTTTATACATACATACATAATGTTGTTTTTAACATACTAAATCGTGTATTTTAAAGCAAAAATAGTTGAGCAATCCATTTCAATTTTTATAATTTAAACTATTGTCACAAAATTCATAATTCACACACTTTACTTCACAAATAAATATGGTTCCTACAAGCACTGTTCTTCTTTAGCTGAAATGAATGCGGAGAATACACTTTGAATAATATTACTCTCTAAATTTGACTATTTTTGTAGTTTTAATTCAATAATTCACAATTTAAAAACTAATTTTTCTGCAATTCTGAATATACACTTTCACATTAAAACACTGGTAATACTGTACACTTATTAAAGTTTAAATATTCTTTCAAAAATAAGACTTGAATATACACGCATTATTTTCAACTGACGTTTGAATTGTAGACTTTAAGACCCACAATGCCAAAATAAAAAAATGAGGATGTTGAAAAAAGTGGGGGTAATAAGCTTCAAACAATTTGTTTTGGTTCTTTTGGTTATCAGAGTGGTTTTCATAATGTATTATTATGCGCTCTACACGATTTTGGACTTCAAAATGGCCTAGCATGTAAAGATTCAAGCTTTAATTTAAGACTATAACTCATTCGTTATAGTGCATATGGGTCATAAAGTGCACAAATAAAACTTTAATTTGAGACTAAATAAAAGTCTTTAGAACATCAGGTTCATGAGAAAAAAAATACTGAAAACTGTCAAAAACACTTTTATCTTGTGTGTTTACACCCACTTTTCTAAAAATCTTGACGTGATACGCAATTTTGGAGACCGGGATCGTATTCAGCAGTGGCGGATCCAGGGGGGGTCATGGGGTCATGACCCCCCCCCCTGGGGCAAACAATTTACATAAAAAAAGGTCAGCTAATTATGGTCGTTGTTCGCCGAATCTATAAATGACCCCCCCTGGAGTAAATTCTGGAACCGCCACTGGTATTCAGCGCACAAAAATACATGCGAACCGCTCCGATATCTTTAAAAAAAACCTCTTAGACCTGTGTAATTGTTGATTTTAATTATGTATTTATTTAAAATTATTAATTTAATAAATAAATGGACTCGAAAATATTGAATTTAGGAAATGGTTGTCAAAGAATGAAAGCTTTAGAATTATTTCGACTTTTAATAAAATATGTAAAAAAAATTTTTATAAACAAATTAACTTTTTTTAATTTTCAAAGATGTTTAACTTTTTTGGATTGTTCTAATATAGTAAAAGATGTTATTTGTTTTTTTAAAAATCAATCCATATTTATTCAAACGATTATTTATGTCAAATGTGAAGCTTTTCGTCCATCGACGATGGACCTCTTCAGACAATATATATGAAAACTGCAAATAATTAATTTAACATTTAACACAAGTTGACGGTCCATAAAAACAAAAAACAAAACTGTTATTATATTCCATTATAGTAACATTACGTACATAACCTCAACTTACCAATGTGGATTTCTTTCATCACATATAAAATTCTAATAAAATTTCACCAAACAATCATCATATAAAAAATCTGTCTTTTGCAACCAGAACGTTGGGATCTTTGAAAGGGTCATACTAGCCGGTATTCTGTCCCTTCAAGGTTCTGAACAAGTAACAACACGTGCCCTGATATGACAGATATGTATATCGGTTAGTAAGTAGAGGAGAGAGAAAAAAAACCTGAATTTGATACATTTAAAAGGTTCAGTTGATAATTACACCCATAAATTGTAAAAAAGAAAACCACTATATCAATAAAATTTAAAAATGAAAAAGAACCTTATTTTTAAAAAACATTAAAATTTGATAAAGTAAAAAGAAAAAAATAAAAATTAATTCAAAAAACTTTTTTTACAAAATTTTTTTTTCCTTTCTTCTTCCTTCCCTTCTATTAAAAAACAAAAATAGGAAGAAGAAAAAAGAAAAAACAAACTAATAACTTTCTATGTCCTTATATAGAAAGTTCTTAATAAATTAATTAGTATTTATGATAAGTGTATGGTATATCTGATTTAAGGAAGTTAAATCAGTTTTTTTATTTATAGAGTTACTATTTCTTAGAATATGGAACATTTCTCTAAATTTCCTTCTACTATAATTAGCCTCATTACATATTATCCTAGTGTTGTCAAAATCGAAAATGTGGTTAAGCCTATGAGAATGCTCCACCAGAGCAGTGCT
This sequence comes from Leptopilina drosophilae, assembly GCA_032873175.1. Lineage (NCBI taxonomy): Eukaryota > Metazoa > Arthropoda > Insecta > Hymenoptera > Figitidae > Leptopilina > Leptopilina drosophilae. The sequence goes on from CM065486.1 coordinate 18,738,270, forward strand.
TCTCTTGTCCAACTTACAATCTCTTTTATGTTCATAAATTCTATCCTTTATGTACCTGCCTGTTTCACCAATGTATACAGCACCACATTGACATGGAATACTATACACTACATGATTCTTAAATTGAAAAGGGATCATATCTTTATTTTTTAAAAAAACTTTAAAGGTGTCTTTCTCGTAGGAGAAAATCACCTTAATGTTATATTTTTTGAAAAGGTTAATAAAAAAATTTTTTAATTCACTAACAAAGGGTAATACTATAATTCTAGAAGGGTCAAAAGGAACTTTTTGAATATCGTTAGACGAACAAATGTGTTGTAGTCTAGCATTTATATGTTTTAACAAAAAAGAGGAAGGGTAATTATTTGTTAGAAGAGTGTTAAAAATGAAAACCAAATTTTCATTATGAAATTTTTCATCAGAGAGTTTTATACCTCTATCAACCATGCCATAAATGATGGAGACCTTATCTTTAACTGATACAGTCGAATGGAAATTGACATATCTACCAGAGAAAGTGCCTTTATGGTACCAATTGGTAACAATATGATCATCCTCCCTCATGACCATGGTATCAAGAAAACTTATACGGTTATCATTTTCAATCTCAATTGTAAATTGAATACTACTATTATAACTGTTAAATGAGTCTAAGAGATTGCTGACGCTGTTTTTGTCAATAATGACAAAAATATCGTCAACATATCTACGATAAAAAAGGTAAGGAAAAGTTAATTTTTTTAAAACGTCAAATTCGAGTTTTTCCATGACAAGGTCAGCTATAACACCCGACAGTGGCGATCCCATTAAGGTACCAAAGATCTGTTTGTAAAATTGACCGTCAAAAGAGCAATATGCACTGTCTATACAAAATTCTAATATATCCAGAAAAACACTATCAGTGAGCTTTGTGTGTTCTCTAATCTCACACCATTTCAACTTGACACACTTCAAGACCAAATCCTTAGGAATGTTCGTGAAAAGTGACTTTGCATCCAACGATACTAATATAAAATTATGTAGAATAACTAATTCTTTAACTTGTTCAATAAATTCAAAACTATTTTTTACGTGGTAATCACTTTTTCTGATAACTTTTTTTAAAGGTAAGCTAATAAATTTCGATAAATTATATGTAGGTGACCCACAAAATGATGTAACTGGACGCATAGGAGTGTTATCCTTGTATATTTTTGGTAGTCCATAGAATTTAGGTGCTACAGAATTATATGAATGTAAATATCTAGAGGTAGGACAATTTATAAAATTATTATTTAACAATTCTGTCATCCTTTTATTTAAATCTGTTTGGATTGTTTGTGTAGGATCAGATTTAAGTTTAGTATATACTTTTTTATCATTTAATAATACAAAGCTCTTTTCCAAATAATCCTTTTTGTCAAGGACAACAGTTACGTTACCCTTGTCAGCCTTACAGACAAGAATATCCTTATTTTCTCTAAGAAAAAGATGAGTCCTTTTTCCGAAATCATCGACGTTAAAACTACTAAAAAGATTATACTTATTATTTGAATAATTTTGCAAACCACCGGAGAGTTTGCTTCTAAAATCAATTCTATCATCATTTGGGATAAAATCAATACGCTCTTCAGTGATTGCAAGAGTCCTTTCAATTATCTTATTTTTATCTGAAGGGTTAACATAAAATTTATCACCTAAACTTAAAAAACATAAAATATCTTGTGGAATGTTCTTACTAGACAAATTTTTTATCCAGTTACTATTAACATGTCCATTAAACTTGAAATTATAATATTTACATTTTAGCCAGTTAAACTTTGATATAGATTTACTTATGATTTGTTTTTCATATTTGTCAAAAATGGCATTTTGAAAACCAAAAAAACTCTCACAGATCTCTCTATCAAGAACAAAGTCATAAATCAATAGCTTTAATTTTTTTAAATTGGACACTAAATTTCGAATAGTCAAATTAATATCTGTTATTTCAAAATTCAAAAGGTTAATTTTAAAGTTAAAAATTGCTTCGTTATTTTTCCTAATCACCGAGTTATTACAAAATTTAATATTGTTATTCAAATTAATTATATGTGAACGAAGAAACCCACCTGATTTACAACGAAGTAAAAAAGAGATTGTTAGTTGGACAAGAGAAGCACTGCTCTGGTGGAGCATTCTCATGGGCTTAACCACATTTTCGATTTTGACAACACTAGGATAATATGTAATGAGACTAATTATAGTAGAAGGGAATTTAGAGAAATGTTCCATATTCTAAGAAATAGTAACTCTATAAATAAAAAAACTGATTTAACATCCTTAAATCAGATATACCATACACTTATCATAAATACTAATTAATTTATTAAGAACTTTCTATATAAGGACATAGAAAGTTATTAGTTTGTTTTTTCTTTTTTCTTCTTCCTATTTTTGTTTTTTAATAGAAGGGAAGGAGGAAGAAAGGAAAAAAAAATTTTGTAAAAAAAGTTTTTTGAATTAATTTTTATTTTTTTCTTTTTACTTTATCAAATTTTAATGTTTTTTAAAAATAAGGTTCTTTTTCATTTTTAAATTTTATTGATATAGTGGTTTTCTTTTTTACAATTTATGGGTGTAATTATCAACTGAACCTTTTAAATGTATCAAATTCAGGTTTTTTTTCTCTCTCCTCTACTTACTAACCGATATACATATCTGTCATATCAGGGCACGTGTTGTTACTTGTTCAGAACCTTGAAGGGACAGAATACCGGCTAGTATGACCCTTTCAAAGATCCCAACGTTCTGGTTGCAAAAGACAGATTTTTTATATGATGATTGTTTGGTGAAATTTTATTAGAATTTTATATGTGATGAAAGAAATCCACATTGGTAAGTTGAGGTTATGTACGTAATGTTACTATAATGGAATATAATAACAGTTTTGTTTTTTGTTTTTATGGACCGTCAACTTGTGTTAAATGTTAAATTAATTATTTGCAGTTTTCATATATATTATCTGAAGAGGTCCATCGTCGATGGACGAAAAGCTTCACATTTGACATAAATAATCGTTTGAATAAATATGGATTGATTTTAAAAAAAACAAATAACATCTTTTACTAACATTTTTTTAATTTGGTCCAGATTTTTTTTTACTTATTTTAAATTTATTTATACCTTCGTGTTAGTCAGTATTGCATAGTGCAATTACATGTTCACAGAAAAAAATTCGACTCATAATGAGTATATTAAATGACATAGAACGTGGCGCCATCTACAAGGTTCATTTTTGTTGCAGCTCATAATGAGTCACTTTTCTGACTCATTTTGAATTCAGTTTTTTTCTGTGTTTAGAATATAGGAAAACGGTTCCATATTGGATCCACCATTTTTAAGTTTAAATATTCGATTTTAGAGTTTTATTCAGTAACCTTAAAAATTTCTTTTTACCAAGTTGAATAAAAATCTATTAAAATTTGTTGAAGTTATTCAAGTTTTTACATTACTAATTTTGTAATGATTGATTGTTTATTTTCTATAATACATTATAAGTCAACTGATTGATTTATTATGATACATCTAGAAAGAATTTTTTTCAGTTTTGCCATCCCTTAAAACAGTAGTATACTTGAAATAACTTGTTTCTTAAACCTCGCTTAACTACAGTAGTTTTTACATTTACCCCGAATTTTAGGAAAATTTCAAAATCTCTGGATAAATCTTTGGATAATCTCTGGATTAGTTTTAGATGATTCAGGTGCATCAATATTTTTTTACACCTCATAAAATTTTTATAGGGAAGTAAAGTAACAAGTTTATGCAAAAAAATCAGTTCATTATACCTTTTAACAAAAAAAACTAATACTTTTGGTGAAAGATAGATATTCCGTTTACATTTACCCCAAATGACTTTAAAATTTTTTTTAAAGAATTTAAAAAAAACTTTATTTATTATTTATATGAGGCATTTCATTTCAAACCGTTCCACCGACAAAAAACAATCGCAAGGAGACATATTTTCTAATAATTTTTATTATATAATTCTTTAATTGTTTATAATATATTATACACTGATTCAAAAGAGAATTTCATGAGCTTTCTATTGCTATTTTTATTATTTTAAATTTTTGCCAATTTCGTAGAGAAATTGCTGTTTGAAATGTTAAACTTTTAATATCTCAAAACACCCCCCCGCCGATTTTTATCAAAATTATATGAAAATAAAGCGTAAATTCTCTAGTTTCTATTCCCATTTGATATATTATGGACATTTCATGGGATTGATAGAAAAAAAATTATTTAAAAAATGTGTTTTTGAAAAATTTGACAAATATTACGAAATTGAATGTAAGTTGAATGGGTTAAGGTTCAACTTCATACTATTTGTCAAATTTTTCAAAAACACATTTTTTAAATAATTTTTTTTCTATTAATCCCATGAAATGTCCATAATATATCAAATGGGAATAGAAACTAGAGAATTTATGCTTTATTTTATATAATTTTGATAAAAATCGGCGGTGGGGTGTTTTGAGATATTAAGAGTTTAACATTTCAAACAGCAATTTCTCTACGAAATTGGCAAAAATTTAAAATAATAAAAATATCAATAGAAAGCTCATGAAATTCTCTTTTGAATCAGTGTATAATATATTATAAACAATTAAAGAATTATATAATAAAAATTATTAGAAAATATGTCTCCTTGCGATTGTTTTTTGTCGGTGGAACGGTTTGAAATAAAATGCCTCATATACAAATGTATATTCACACATAAATACACAAAAAAAATAAAATCATGAAAGGTTTACAGTAAAATTGTTTTATGTCAATAAACACAATATATTTTAATGTTACAATAAATTTTTATTTGTTTCAACAAATTATTGTTGTTATTTTATAACTTTTTACACAATGTACTAAGAAAATTGCAGTTTTTATTATAGACAAGAAGTAAATAGCAACAATAACACAGGCCTGCATCGTTTCGGGATAATCAATGCGACAAGGTGTTTCAGAAGGCAAATTTTGCCCTGAACACGAATCTGAGGTCCAAAATGCTCCATCACGTCAAGTTTTTGAAAAAAGTGGGGTTGAAACCCCTAAAAACAGCGTTTTTGGCAATTCTTGAAAAATTGTAGGGCAAAATTCTGACGTTATAAAAACTTCGCTATTATCAGAAATTAAAGCTCAATTCATGCCCCTTTAAATGAGCTTTTAGCCGATTAATATACATCAACCCTTTAAGCAGGGGATGAGTTTTTGTATAGGGGTGCAACAACTTTAAAATACAAAATATTGGAATTCTGGAGGATAAAAAATGATAATTACAAAAGAAAAAGCTGTGTAGTCAAACCTCTTGCTAAAGAAATTTGGCTCAATTTACTTCCCCTAAAACTAACCCTTAAATAATTTTTTTTATTAAGCGAAATATCTGCAGAAAAATATTTTGAATTTTATATTGACCATTGTCGTATACTAAGCAACGATACAAACAATCTAGATCATCATTTTACATAAAAACAACCATTTACCCACCCCCAAAAACAACCTTTGAATTCGAAATTTATTCTTTATATTTATTGGCAACTAAAAAATTTAAAACCTTTTTAAACACTAAGCAAATGTTATACATTGTTACACATCTCTTTACTAAAAAACAATTATTTATCCGCCCCGAAAAACAACCCTTAAAATTAAAATTCTCCCCTTATATTAATTGGCAACTGACAAAAAATTTAAAACTAAATTGTTCAAACACTGACTAACCATAAAAAAAATTTAAACATCTCTCGGCTTAAAACAAACTTCTTATCCACCCTTAAAAACAATTCTTAAATTTTTAATTTTTCCATTAAGTATTTTATGAACTGAAGAACAGTTAAAAACTTATTCACAATTCTTCCACTGAATCGTCTTCTTTTTTTTGACAACATCCATTCTTTATTATGATACTGTCTTTTCTTATGCCTTAATCTTTTAAAGGTGTGAGGTTAGAAGGGTGGCTAAATGGTCTTTTTCTTAAAAATGAAAAATTACATCTTTTAAGGGTTGTCTTTAAAGGGTGGTAAGAACTTAGTTTTAAGCTGAGGGATGTTTAAAATTTTTTATGGTTTCTCAGGTTTTGAAGAATTTGGTTTTAAATTTTTTGTCATTTGACAATTAATTTAAGGGTTGTTTTTGGGGACGGACAAACAATTGTTTTTTAGTAAAGAGATGTGTAACAATGTATAACATTTGCTTAGTGTTTAGAAAGGTTTTAATTTTTTTAGTTGCCAATAAATATAAAAAATAAATTTCGAATTCAAAGGTTGTTTTTGGGGGTGGGTAAATGGTTGTTTTTATGTAAAATGATGATCTAGATTGTTTGTATCGTTGCTTAGTATACGACAATGGTCAATATAAAATTCAAAATATTTTTCTGCAGATATTTCGCTTAATAAAAAAAATTATTTAAGGGTTAGTTTTAGGGGTAGTAAATTGAGCCAAATTTTTTTAGCAAGAGATTTGACTTCACAGCTTTTTCTTTTGTAATTATCATTTTTTATCCTTCAGAATTCCAATATTTTGTATTTTAAAGTTGTTGCACCCCTATACAAAAACACATCCTCTGCTTAAAGGGTTGAAGTATATTAATCGGCTAAAGGCTCATTTGAAAGGGCATAAATTGAGCTTTAATTTCTGATAATAGCGAAGTTTTTATCACGTCAGGATTTTGCCCTACAATTTTTCAAGAATTGCCAAAAACGCTGTTTTTAGGGGTTTCAACCCCACTTTTTTCAAAAACTTGACGTGATGGAGCATTTTGGACATCAGATTCGTGTTTAGGGCAAAATTTGCCTTCGGAAACACCTTGTCGCATTCATTATCATTATCTTTATCTGTATTCACATAAGATTTGAATTGCAAAATTAAAAAAACTGCAACTTTCTAGGTGCATTCTAGAAAAAAGTTGGTAAATAACAACAATAATTTGTTTAAATATTTTTTTAAGAATACTTTGCAATATGAATAAAAATATTATTAAAATACAGTATTTGCATTTACATTTTTTTGCATTTATATACAAAAAGTTTGATGAATTTTAATCGTTTTTGAAACATAAAAGTAAAAAACGTTTGGCCACCCCGGGTAGCCAGCCGGTAGTCAGCGTGTACAAAAGTCTTTGGTAGCGCAAAGGTTAAGAAAAAAACACACAGCTTGACAACCTTCTGCTGACAACTTAAATCTCAGTTAATTATAAAGTATCTTTTTTATTAAAATAATCCTTAGGAACGTAAATAATTATAATGTTCTTATTGATTAGAAAACTGACATGTTAGTAAAAATAGTGAGTAGTCTTATAATAAATTAAACCTTCTGGGAACGGAAACGTCTTTATTATAGAAACGTTTTTAGAACGTTTCATGTTTGCTACACAACGACTCAAGAACATTCATTGTTCCTAAAACGTTTCTAGAACATAAAACGTTTTTAAGACGTTTCTGTGCCCAGAGGGAATTTCCAAAACTCAACTCTTTCTAAAACATCTTCTGCTGCTGTTACTTTTGATGGCCTTGCAGGTATCCCTTTTTTAGGTTCTTCTTCCATTTTATGAATCATCTTATAAACACTCGAGCTCATCAAGTGATCGAAATTCGGAAGGGCTGTCTTCTCAAATTTCTTAAAATTGACTCTGAAATTATATTTAAATTTATGTAAATATTATTATAAATTTATACAAAAAATTTAATACAAAGTAGCTGTAAAATGTCTTTTTTTAAATCATGGTAATATATTAATATATAGAGTAAAGAAGTATATTTTAATAAATATGTATAAAATTAAGAATTTAATTCCAAAATTTGACAAGCAGATTATTATTAAACAAGGGATATTTGATGTTATTGATACAAAAACATTTTTTGGACATTTCCAAGTTGTAAAAAATAAACAAACTAAACTCTAAACTAGCAATTTTGTAATAACCTTTTTTCCGATAAAATTTAGCATTTTTATACATTTTTTACGAAAATAGTAAATTAGAGTGTCAAAGTTTGCAATAAAATCATATTTTTGACAATGGGCACTAAAAGTGAGTTATTAAAATAACAAAATAAAATGACCACAAAAATAGTGAAGTCAACTTTCAGCAATGGAGAGGGTAAAAAAGTGGGGAAAGTGACACTTGCCGTGTTTCGGACGGCGACACTTACTGAAAACGACACTTGCCAAGACCTGACCCTGTGAAAGACTCACTCTCTTAATTTGAATCACTTAAAAATCATAGTTTTAACTGACAATCAGCGACTGACTTTTTGCTTCTGAATCAGTTAAAAAGAACTGAAAAATTAATTAAACTTGACTAATTGAATCAATCAAAAAAAATTTATTGAAACATCAGTTTTTTTTTTACTAATTGTCAGTAGAAATATTGCTATTTGAATTAATGACAGACCTTTTGCTTATAAATCTGTTATTTATAACTGATTCAAATATAGAGATTAGGGAACGATTAAACTTTTAAAAATGGAAAGGATAAAATTTTCGCTTCCCCATCATCAATGTCCTATGGCTGACTGTAACTTCTTCATCGTCCGTGCGGTTGACATAATCAAACAGTTTCATGAAAACTTTACGTGACGTGAAACATTTGCTGCGCGGATTAGTTAGTTAGTTTTAACCTTGGCACTTATATTAGCGCTGTGTCATCTATATTGTTACGCGGATGGAACCCTGATGATCCCCGAGCATGCGCTGATCGTACAAAGGATGCACAGACACCACTATGCATTAAACCAGATAACAAAATGTAAGAGCATGGCTTGCATAATGCTAAGCACATACGTACAGATCAGCAGAAACCTTTGACATAATTAATAAATAATCCGATTATATAACATTTTTGAGAAAAAATATCAGATTTAATAAAAATGTTTAGTGGCAATAATAATTTATTCAAATAATTAGAAATTTTCAGCAATAAATGTAGGTTTATATAATAATTATTATTTAAAAAACAAAATAATTGTTATATGTAATTATATTATGTATTATTATTATAATTATTCTATCAGCGAAAAATTTTAACATTAACTATAATATAGCTCTTGACTAGTGATGGGTTTGATCTGAGAATATAAGAAGCGTGTACGTCCAGGCTGTGTTGGCAAGGTGCATTGATAGGCGTAGATCCTGCGAGAGGCAGCATTGAACTGGGGTTCGAGTCCTCACAGGTGCACAATGCATTTGTTCACGCAGCTTATTTTTTCAGATCAAAAATTAATTTAAAAAATTAATTACTTATCGACAACCATATCGAAGTAATTATCATATATAACACCTAACTCTAAACCAAAGAGTTCCATTTACATCTAATAAATGTCACTATGTGCTGATATAGTCGAAATCTTCATATTTCAAAATATTCTATTAGCGAAAAATTCTATAACTAAAAAACAAAATGTTTATGGGCAATTGCACGTGAAATTTTTCTACGACATTTTAGAATCGGTTAAACATATTTTTTTCTCGTTCCTTATAGAAAAATATTTAGTACGTATTTTTTTATTTTTCCATAATTGCCAAAATTTTCGACATATGAATTTTCGAAATTTTGGATTTTTAAAAGCAGACCTACTTTCAATAGCTTATAACTTTGAAAGTATTGAGTTTCGAAAAAAGTTCTCAAAGAAAGAAAGTTTTGGTTTTTCTTCAACTTTTAAGATTTAAAAAAAATATATTTTTTTAAATTTTTTAGAAAAAAAATTATTTTTCCATAAACAAATTAATTTATTTTTAATTTGGGCGCGATTAATTTTTATTTTTTTCTTATTTATTTATACCTGCAAATATACAGAAGATTTTTTAAAAAGATCCGAGATGGGCCGACTCATAGTTTTCGTTCTATAAATTCTTTTTAGAACGAAAACTATGAATTAGTACCTGATAGCTTATAATTTTTAAAATTTAGAGTTTAGAAAAAAGTTGTCAAAGAAAGAAAGTTTTGGTTTTTCTTCAACTTTTAAAAGATTTTTAAAAAAAATATTTTTAAAAATTTTTTAGAAAAAAAATTTTTTTTTTATAAACAAATTAATTACAAAATTTATAAAACGAAAACTATGAGTCGGCCCATCTCGGATCTTTTTAAAAAATCTTCTGTATATTGTCAGGTATAAATAAATAAGAAAAAAATAAAAATTAATCGCGCCAATTTCCGTTCCTAACATTACTAATGAAAATAGTATAATTAATTCGCACGAATGCTTGCTATGAATAATTTCTAACGTGGCACATCGCCTATGTTGTTTTACGTGCAGGGCCTCCCAGTACTGGTATACCCACACGGCTCGCCTACGAGCGTAACGGGGCCAAGATACGCTCGGCCAGCGTCGACGACCAAGATGTTCTGGTCGTCTACCGATTTCCGCAAGGTCAGTAAGGACCATTGCGGACCCTCGGTGGGGACTAACGTGGCACAGAAGACTTGCACGCGTGTTAAGGTAATGCGAGGCATTGTACTTAAATTACCATCACAAGACATTGATTAAGGAACACCGGCAGAGCAACGAATTGCGCGCGGACAATGCCTCGCATCTAGTGCTCGCTACATGCGCAGCACGATTGTTATCTGGGGCACATTTTGTTTTAGAACAAAAATAATTGTTTTCCTGTGCTGCCAGCTATGATAGGTAGGGGAAGAGGTTCGGTTGTGGGCATGGTTCGGTTGTGGACACCTACGCAGAACTTTTGACAGAAATGACATTTGTCTAATCTGGCAAATATTACATATATGTTATGACCTAACGTAGTTTTCTATGCGAATACAAAAGTGATTAGACAACTGCGCTTTTTACTATATGGGTGATTCTCCACGAAACCGACAATTTCATGTCCCTAGTATTTTTTAAGAAACAGATTGCACATATAATAATGAATCCAACGTAAAAAAGTAACTCTGGTGATTACAAACAAAAACCTATAGCCACTTTAATTTCTAAGATTAAATGTTTTTTTTAAATGCAAATTTAAGAGCCAAATCGTCATAGTAAAGCCTGTCCCAAGGGTCAGTTACAAAACAAAAATAAATATTTTTAGTCAAATTCTCAAATAAAAATAATGATTGATAACATTTTTATAATGTTAAAGTGTGTAAAATTGAAAAAATTAAATTGGTTGTAGTGATGATGTGATATGATGTTATTTCTTGTCCCCAGTTTTGTGCGTCATGGTGAAGCCTTTTTTAAAAATTGAAATATTTCATAAAATTAAAATTTCGGTATTCTTTAGTACAAGCAACAATTTAGTTCCCTCAATAGTGTTTCACTACGAAAGAAAAAAATTGTTATACTTTTTTTAAATTTTTTTACGTTTTAAGCGTCAACTTTGTACTGGGAATCGTCATGGTGAAGCCTTCACATTTTTCATAATAAATAAAAAAATAATTTTTTTTAGCAAATAATGTATAGTCGTATTATTTCAGTGAATATAAAAGATAGGAATATGAAACCGATTGAAAATTGCTAATAATTTACTTTAAAAAACAGTATTTATTTTGCGTCATGGTGAAGCCTCAGCGTCTTGGTGAAGCCTTTTTTGTCTTTCATTGAACTTGTGGTATAAACAAGTGTATAATTACAACAATTTTTGTAATTTTTTCCAAATAAAATTAAACAAATAAAAGTTACCTTGTTTGAACTATAATTTTAGTAAGTTGTGACATTAATTACTTTATAAATTTTCATAAATCAACGTACTAATTTCTGAAAGTTGCCAAGAATTTATTTTCATTTAAATTATGTTAATAAATTACGATAAATGATTTAAAATAATTTATAAAATTGCAACATATATTTTCATAAATTTCCATAAATTACCCTATAAATTTCCATAAATTTTAAAAAATAGTTTTTAAAATTTTCTTTTATTTACTCAAAAAAATTTATTTAGATACCTCAAAAATTTATAAATTACTATAAATTTCCTGCATTTGTCTTTCTAATCTTGAATTATGTTTTGTAACAATATTATGAATTACCTCACAATTTTTATAAATGACTATAAATTACCATAAATTTCTATAAATTGACATAAATTTCTATAAATTACCATAAATTACTGCATAAATTTCCTGAAGTAGATTTTTAAATCCTGAATTAAACAAAAAACAATTTCTATCAGTTCAACTATCAATTTTGTTAACATAACAAAACTATGGCAACTAATTATGCTACATGGATGCGTGAACAGTTACATTGTTTAAAAAGTACAAAAATTACAAACAATTTGTCCGGCCCGTAACAGATATTTCATTCTTGACTATCATACTTAAAATTTAAATTATGATTTTTATTTTTATTGAAAAAAAATAATAAAAATAACAATAACCAAATTGTCCGGTTCATGGAAAATCACCCATATATAAATTAATTTTTCGACAAGTTGAATATAACAAAAATGTATTTTTAAACATTAAACAAATTCAAGTGAATTAATTAAAATGATAAGTTCAAAATGTATTTACACAGTAAATATGTTATATTTTATGATCCAATACAAAGTATCACAAAAATCTTCACAAGCAAAATTTTCTTCATGATGTTTTAAAATGATCGTCAAGTTTGGTTGTGGGCGTCCAAATTGAATCAGTTGTGGACACCACTCTCCTTCTTAATAAATCGTGAAACATCGTTGTCAATATAATCATAAGTAATTCCTTACAACATTTTATAGTGTTTTATGAATTTTAAGAGTTTCGTGGTCCAGCACGGAAATTAATATAATGAGACTTTAATGTCCGTGCGTCGTTCGCAGATATAGTAATTGTAGCTTATGTGGAAGGATTTCCGGAAATTTTCCGGAAAATTTCCTGGAAACTTTCCGGAAGTGGTTTCCGGAAGATTTCCCGCAATTTTTTTTTTTGTACGGAAATTATTCGGAAATCTTCCGGAAATTTATTTTTTTTTTGTACGGAAATCTTCCGGTAATTTATTTTTTTTGTACGGAAATTTATTTTATTTTTGCGGAAATCATTCCGAAATCTTCCGGAAAATTTCCGGAAATTTATTTTTTTTACGGAAATCATTCGGAAATCTTCCGAAAAATTTCCGGAAATTTTTTTTTTTCGGAAATCATCCGGAAATTTATTTCTTTTACGGAAATCATCCGGAAATCTTCCGGGAAATTTCCGGAAATTTATTTTTTTTACGGAAATTTTCCGGAAATCATCCTGAAAATTTCCGGAAATTTATTTTTTTTACGGAAATCATTTGGAAATATTCCGGAAAATTTCCGGAAATTTATTTTTTTTACGGAAATCTTCCGGAAATTTATTTTTTTTGTACGGAAATTTATTTTATTTTTGCGGAAATCATTCAGAAATCTTCCGGAAGATTTCCGGAAATTTATTTTTTTTACGGAAATCATTCGGAAATCTTCCGGAAATTTATTTCTTTTACGGAAATCATCCGGAAATCTTCCGGGAAATTTATTTTTTTTACGGAAATCATTTGGAAATATTCCGGAAAATTTCCGGAAATTTATTTCTTTTACGGAAATCATTCGGAAATCTTCCGGAAAGTTATTATTTTTGTGCAGAAATTATTCGGAAATCTTCCGGAAATTTATTTTTTTTGTACGGAAATCTTCCGGAAATATTCTGGAAAATTTCCGGAAATTTATTTTTTTTACGGAAAATTTCCGGAAATTAATTTTTTTACGGAAATCATCCGGAAATTTATTTTTTTTGTACGGAAATTTTTTTTTAACGGAAATCATTCGAAAATATTCCGGAAAATTTCCGGAAATTTATTTTTTTTTACGGAAATCTTCCGGAAATTTATTATTTTTTTTAGAAATTATTCGGAAATCTTCCGGAAATTAATTTTTTTTGTACGGAAATCTTCCGGAAACTTTCCGGAAATTTATTTTTTTGTACTGAAATTTATTTTATTTTTACGGAAATCATTCGGAAATCTTCCGGAAAATTTCCGGAAATTTATTTCTTTTACGGAAATCATCCGGAAATCTTCCGGGAAATTTATTTTTTTACGGAAATTTATTTTTTTTACGGAAATCATTTGGAAATATTCCGGAAAATTTTCGGAAATTTATTTTTTTTACGGAAATCTTCCGGAAATTTATTTTTTACTTTACTTTACCTACTTTGTAATAATGATTTCAAATATATTCAGGCTCGAGTAACGAGAAACAATAAGTATGGGAGAGCGAAGGGAGGCCTTCTCATGATTTTCAACTTACGTTTGTATACAGCTACTGTAATATCAATTCTTAATAATCAAATATTTGTAAAATTTACAGTGATTTCGAATAATTTTTGTTTTATATTAGGTCTTATCTATATTGCTCCGGATGAATGTCTTGAATCTTTCTTAGATGATTTTAACTGTAATATTAACAAATTTTTTTCTGACTTTCCAAATACACCGTTATTTGTAGGCGGTGATTTTAATTCAAGAGTGGCTGATTTAAATCAACTGGATCATGACTCTTTTCAATTTTCTAATTCTGTTTTTAGTAAAAGAGTATCTCTCGATAAAATGTTAAATAGCAGGGCTAAACCTCTTGTTAATAATTTAGAACTAAATGATCTCATTTTACTTAATGGTCGATGCTTGGGAGACGTCCCAGCTAATTTTACTTTTTCTTGGGTCCAAATGGTGCGAGCGTGATAGATCTGGCTTGGTGCTCGACGGGAGCCCTTCCTTTTATTCAGGGTTTACAAGTCCTTCAATTAGCGACTCTTTCAGATCATTTTCCCCTGGTTTTGGATGTTTCGTTTGTTCTTGGTAATATTTCAAATGTGAAATCACTCAAATTTCAATTTAATAATGAAAAAGCTAATCTATTTTCGTGTTGCATGGCTAACAAAAAAGAAGTGGCTATTACAAATTGTGACATAAATGGGCTGAATTCGACTTTAATTTCAACAATAAAGGACGTCGCTTCAAGTTTAGAAATGTGTACTTTTTCTGTAAATAACAATAACTTTGTAAAGAATAAACCTTGGTTAGATAAAGAATGTAGGTCAGCTAAAAAACGTGTTAAGGATGCACTGATGATATGCAAGGGTGATAAATTTTCAAACTTATCCAGAAATTTATATTATAAAGAAAAGCATACATATATAAAAATTATTAAGTCTAAAAAAGAAAAATTTGATAAGGCTCGTGTTGATGCAGTGAACAATTGTAAATCTACTTCTCACTTTTGGAAGATTATCAACGCATCCCGGCCTAAATTGTACCAAAATTCGCCTATTGATTTGGACACCTGGCACTGTTTTTTACAAAAAAGTTATCCTCAGCCCCGGAATATTTCTATCGTAGATACAAGATTGTTGCGTCGTTCTATCCCGGAGCTTGATCAATATATATCTTATGACGAGATTATTCATTGCTTAAGCAAATCTAAAAATGGGAAGGCCCCGGGATTAGATGGAATCAACTACAATTTTTTTAAAAACTTGCCTAATAACTGGATTTTATATATGAACAATTTATTTAATAAAATTTTAGATTTAGAAGAGGTACCTAGAGAGTGGGGTAATTTGTCTACTATTATGTTTTATAAAAAGGGTGATTCCATGGATCCTGACAACTATAGACCAATTACATTGGCGAACTGCGTAGCAAAAATTTTTACCCAAATTTTGTGCAATAGACTGGTTTTATGGGCAGAAAACAGAAGTCTCATCCCTGAATCACAAGCAGGTTTCCGGAAAGGAAGAAGTTGTGTAGACAATCTATTTTGTCTTTCGTCAATTATTCAGATTCATTTAAGCAATCCGGGTTCTGTTGTTTACGCAGCATTTATCGACTTTAAAGGGGCCTTCCCATCTGTTTCTCACCAACTTTTATGGAATAAGCTATATTATCTTGGTCTTAGTTCTAAAATAATTAACATTAAGCGTGATTTTTATTCGAAGGCTTCCACTTGTATTAGAACGAATGACGGTTTTACTAAAAATGTTAATGTTACGCGAGGGGTATTGCAAGGAGAGGTTCTCAGCCCACTTGAGTTTTTGTTGTTCATTTCCGATATGGAGGATTTTTTTATTGAGCGCGATTGTAAAGGAATTTCGATTGACAGTTCTACTGAAGTTAATATGATGGGTTATGCTGATGATTATGTACTCCTGGCTGACTCACCGATTGAACTTAATAAAAAGCTTAGAGCTTTACATGATTACTGTGTCTTGAATCAGCTAGAAGTAAACATTAATAAAACAAAAATTGTAATTTTTACCAGGTCCGGTAACTCGAAGGCAAAAAGGTATAAATTATTTAAATTTGGCGAGAGCTATGTGGAAGTGACAAATGAATATGATTATTTAGGAGTTCCCTTTCATAACTCTTGCTCGTTTTTGCCAGCCGCTAAAAAATTCAGTAGTGCTGCTAATACAGCCGTAGGCTCGATCTTAAGAACTATTTTCTCGGTCAGGGTAAGCTCATGGGAATCTTGTACTAATCTTTTTCAAAGTTGTGCACTGAGCACATTGTTTTACGGCTGCGAGGTGTGGGGAATAAATTTCATAGAACTTATCGAAAGGATTCAACTGTCCTTTTTCAAAAGATTATTGAACCTTCCTATCTGCACTCCGAATTACGCGGTAAGATTGGAAACAAAAAGTCTACACCTTGCTTATAAAATTTTCAAAATTAATCTATCCTGGATCAATAAAATTTACTTAATGAGTAGTTCTCGGTACCCCAGAATATGCTTTGAAAAATTATTAAAACTTGCGAAAAATAACCCAAGTAATAAATTCAATTGGATTGCTCGACTAAAATCAGAATTTTTTTACCCGTGTGGCCTATCGAATCTGTGGGACAAAATGAGCCCTCAGGATTTTTACCTTGACCAGAAGATGGTTCTGGAGAAATTTGAGCACTTTATTAGATCACGCGACATGGAGAGTCTTAGAAACTCTAAAAGCCTAGAAATTTATCCCCATATTTTTAATGAGACAGGGAGTCAAAACTACCTTTTTTTGAGTATGCCTATTTTTTATAAAAAAATTTTTGCTCAGTGCCGACTCCTGAATAAACATGTTTCTAGAATTATTTTTAACAATGGAAAATTTGTATTCGACTCAGATGCATATTGTACTTTTTGTAACCTTGAGAAAGAAAGCTTATATCATATCCTTTCTGCCTGCCCGGCCTGGAAACATTTATTTGAGGTAATATATAATTGCGAACTAAATAGTCTTGAGCCAGTGGACAGGTGCCTAGATGTTTTGTCGTCCAGTAATAGGACATTAATTAAAGGAATTGTAAATACTCTTATTAAGGTCATGTCTAGTCGCTTTTGAAATGTACATTTCGTCTTGTGCCTTATATTATTGGCTTTTCTACTTTTATGTACTCATATGAGTTTAAATGTATTTATTTTTTTGATAAGTGTATTTTCGCGTAAACTCCCTTGTAATCACGTAAATGTGTTAATAACAAGTGCAAAATAAATAAATAAATTAATTTTTCGACAAGTTGAATATAACAAAAATGTATTTTTAAACATTAAACAAATTCAAGTGAATTAATTAAAATGATAAGTTCAAAATGTATTTACACAGTAAATATGTTATATTTTATGATCCAATACCAAGTATCACAAAAATCTTCACAAGCAAAATTTTCTTCATGATGTTTTAAAATGATCGTCAAGTTTGGTTGTGGGCGTCCAAATTGAATCAGTTGTGGACACCACTCTCCTTCTTAATTAATCGTGAAACATCGTTGTCAATATAATCATAAGTAATTCCTTACAACATTTTATAGTGTTTTATGAATTTTAAGAGTTTCGTGGTCCAGCACGGAAATTAATATAATGAGACTTTAATGTCCGTGCGTCGTTCGCAGATATAGTAATTGTAGCTTATGTTGAAGGATTTCCGGAAAATTTCCTGGAAACTTTCCGGAAGTGGTTTCCGGAAGATTTCCGGTAAATTTTTTTTTTGTACGGAAATTATTCGGAAATCTTCCGGAAATTTATTTTTTTTTGTACGGAAATCTTCCG
The DNA here is from genome assembly GCA_032873175.1 of Leptopilina drosophilae. NCBI lineage: Eukaryota > Metazoa > Arthropoda > Insecta > Hymenoptera > Figitidae > Leptopilina > Leptopilina drosophilae. The sequence goes on from CM065486.1 coordinate 18,756,255, forward strand.
GTAATTTATTTTTTTTGTACGGAAATTTATTTTATTTTTGCGGAAATCATTCCGAAATCTTCCGGAAATTTATTTTTTTTTACGGAAATCATTCGGAAATCTTCCGAAAAATTTCCGGAAATTTTTTTTTTTTTCGGAAATCATCCGGAAATCTTCCGGAAATTTATTTCTTTTACGGAAATCATCCGGAAATTTTCCGGGAAATTTCCGGAAATTTATTTTTTTTACGGAAATTTTCCGGAAATCATCCTGAAAATTTCCGGAAATTTATTTTTTTTACGGAAATCATTTGGAAATATTCCGGAAAATTTCCGGAAATTTATTTTTTTTACGGAAATCATCCGGAAATCTTCCGGAAATTTATTTTTTTTGTACGGAAATTTATTTCATTTTTGCGGAAATCATTCAGAAATCTTCCGGAAGATTTCCGGAAATTTATTTTTTTTACGGAAATCATTCGGAAATCTTCCAGGAAATTTCCGGAAATTTTTTTTTTTTCGGAAATTTTCCGGAAATCATCCTGAAAATTTCCGGAAATTTATTTTTTTTACGGAAATCATCCGTAAATCTTCCGGAAATTTATTTTTTTACGGAAATTATCCGAAATCTTCCGGAAAATTTCCGGAAATTTATTTTTTTTACGGAAATCGACCAGAAATCTTCCGGAAATCTTCCGGAAATTTATTTCTTTTACGGAAATCATCCGGAAATCTTCCGGGAAATTTATTTTTTTTACGGAAATTTATTTTTTTACGGAAATCATTTGGAAATATTCCGGAAAATTTCCGGAAATTTATTTCTTTTACGGAAATCATCCGGAAATCTTCCGGGAAATTTCCGGAAATTTATTATTTTTTACGGAAATTTCCCGGAAATCATCCGGAAATCTTCCGGAAAATTTCCGGAAATTTATTTCTTTTACGGAAATCATCCGGAAATCTTCCGGGAAATTTATTTTTTTTACGGAAATTTATTTTTTTTTACGGAAATCATTTGGAAATATTCCGGAAAATTTCCGGAAATTTATTTCTTTTACGGAAATCATCCGGAAATTTATTATTTTTGTGCAGGAATTATTCGGAAATCTTCCGGAAATTTATTTTTTTTGTACGGAAATCTTCCGGAAATATTCTGGAAAATTTCCGGAAATTTATTTTTTTTACGGAAAATTTCCGGAAATTAATTTTTTTACGGAAATCATCCGGAAATTTATTTTTTTTGTACGGAAATTTTTTTTTTAACGGAAATCATTCGGAAATATTCCGGAAAATTTCCGGAAATTTATTTTTTTTACGGAAATCATTCGGAAATCTTCCGAAAAATTTCCGGAAATTTTTTTTTTTTTCGGAAATCATCCGGAAATCTTCCGGAAATTTATTTCTTTTACGGAAATCATCCGGAAATTTTCCGGGAAATTTCCGGAAATTTATTTTTTTTACGGAAATTTTCCGGAAATCATCCTGAAAATTTCCGGAAATTTATTTTTTTTACGGAAATCATTTGGAAATATTCCGGAAAATTTCCGGAAATTTATTTTTTTTACGGAAATCATCCGGAAATCTTCCGGAAATTTATTTTTTTTGTACGGAAATTTATTTCATTTTTGCGGAAATCATTCAGAAATCTTCCGGAAGATTTCCGGAAATTTATTTTTTTTACGGAAATCATTCGGAAATCTTCCAGGAAATTTCCGGAAATTTTTTTTTTTTCGGAAATTTTCCGGAAATCATCCTGAAAATTTCCGGAAATTTATTTTTTTTACGGAAATTTTCCGGAAATCATCCTGAAAATTTCCGGAAATTTATTTTTTTTACGGAAATTTTCCGGAAATCATCCTGAAAATTTCCGGAAATTTATTTTTTTTACGGAAATCATTTGGAAATATTCCGGAAAATTTCCGGAAATTTATTTTTTTTACGGAAATCATCCGGAAATCTTCCGGTAATTTATTTTTTTTGTACGGAAATTTATTTTATTTTTGCGGAAATCATTCCGAAATCTTCCGGAAATTTATTTTTTTTTACGGAAATCATTCGGAAATCTTCCGAAAAATTTCCGGAAATTTTTTTTTTTTTCGGAAATCATCCGGAAATCTTCCGGAAATTTATTTCTTTTACGGAAATCATCCGGAAATTTTCCGGGAAATTTCCGGAAATTTATTTTTTTTACGGAAATTTTCCGGAAATCATCCTGAAAATTTCCGGAAATTTATTTTTTTTACGGAAATCATTTGGAAATATTCCGGAAAATTTCCGGAAATTTATTTTTTTTACGGAAATCATCCGGAAATATTCCGGAAAATTTCCGGAAATTTATTTTTTTTACGGAAATCATTCGGAAATCTTCCGGAAATTTATTATTTTTGTGCAGAAATTATTCGGAAATCTTCCGGAAATTTATTTTTTTTGTACGGAAATATTCCGGAAACTTTCCGGAAATTTATTTTTTTGTACTGAAATTTATTTTATTTTTACGGAATTCATTCGGAAATCTTCTGGAACATTTCCGGAAATTTATTTCTTTAACGGAAATCATCCGGAAATCTTCCGGGAAATTTATTTTTTTACGGAAATTTATTTTTTTTACGGAAATCATTTGGAAATATTCCTGAAAATTTTCGGAAATTTATTTTTTTTACGGAAATCTTCCGGAAAATTTCCGGAAATTTATTTTTTTTAGCGGAAATCATCCGGAAATCTTGCGGAAAATTTCCGGAAATTTATTTTTTTTACGGAAATCATTTGGAAATATTCCGGAAAATTTCCGGAAATTTATTTTTTTTTACGGAAATCATTCGGAAATCTTCCGGAAAATTCCGGAAATTTATTTTTTTAACGGAAATCATTCGGAACTATTCCGGAAATTTATTTGTTTACAGAAATCATTCGGAAATCTTCCGAAAAATTTCCGGAAATTTATTTTTTTACGGAAATCATTCGGAACTATTCCGGAAATTTTCCGGAAATTTATTTGTTTACGGAAATCATCCGGAAATCTTCCGAAAAATTTCCGGAAATTTATTTTTTTACGGAAATCATTCGGAAATCTTCCGGAAAATTTCTGGAAATTTATTTCTTTTACGGAAATCATTCGAAAATCTTCCGGAAAATTTCCGGAAATTTATTTTTTTTAACAGAAATCATTCTGAACTATTCCGGAAAATTTCCGGAAAATTTTTTTTTACGGAAATCATTCGGAAATCTTCCGGGAAATTTCCGGAAATTTATTATTTTTTACGGAAATTTCCCGGAAATCATCCGGAAATCTTCCAGAAATTTATTTTTTTTACGGAAATCATTCGGAGACATTCCGGAAAATTTCCGGAAATTTATTTTTGTTACGGAAATCATTCGGAAATCTTCCGGAAAATTTCCGGAAATTTTTTTTTTCGGAAATCATTCAGAAATCTTCCGGAAACTTTCCGGAAATTTATTTTTTTTACGGAAATCATTCGGAAATTTTCCGGAAATTTATTTGTTTACGGAAATCATTCGGAATCTTCCGGAAAATTTCCGGAAATTTATTTTTTTTACGGAAATCATTCTGAAATTTTCCGGAAGATTTCTGAATGATTTCCGTAAAAAAAATAAATTTCCGGAAATTTTCCGGAAGATTTCCGAATGATTTCCGTTAAAAAAATAAATTTCCGGAATTTTCCGGAAGATTTCCGAATGATTTCCGTAACAAAAATAAATTTCCGGAAGATTTCCAGATGATTTCCGTAAAAAAAAATTTCCGGAAGATTTCCGGATGATTTCTGTACAAAAAAATAAATTTCCGGAAGATTTCCGATTGATTTCCGTAAAAAAAATCAATTTCCGGATGATTTCCGAAAAAATAAAATAAATTTCCGTACAAAAAAAATAAATTTCCGAATAATTTCCGTACAAAAAAAAGTTTGCGGAAAATTGCCGGAAATTTTGCCGGAAATCTTCCGGAAACCACTTCCGGAAAGTTTCCAGGAAATTCTCCGGAAATCCTTCCACATGGGAGTAACTGGGCAGTTTAGGTTCAGTGTGAATAATCTTATATGCGCTTACATTGGGAGCAGGTAATATCAAAATTAGGTGAAATCATTCTTATGTAGTTAATGAATGGTTACTTAATTAATTTTTTTGCACTTTTAATAGATTTTTCAAGAGTGCCCACAACCAAACCAAAATTTTCTTTGTTAGAAAAATGGCCACTTTATTGAATTTTTAATAAAATTTTTCTAGTCAACGGAATCAATTTATTTTCTTCACATATACATATGTTTGCTTAATATCTACAACGACACAAATTATGAGTCAAAAACTATGCCCACAACTAAACCTATTCCCCTATAGTTACCTAAGTGAACATTTCAATTTACCATTTTCATAAAGAAAATGTAAATTTATATTTATTTGTAAAAAAAAGAAATATATAGTTGATAGAATAAGGAAACAAGTGAGTTTTATTCTAAAACAAAATGTGTACTTCTGCATGGTGCTGTCAATGCATCCTTGGTACGGTCTGCGCAAGTGCGTAGAGCAATCGTCTCACGTCGCTAAAAGTTTAAATATTTGACTATATCAACGGTACGAATGATGCAGAATTTTTTACCCTTCCCCTTTGTAATTACAAGGAGGAAAGGGAAAAAGTTTCTATTACACATGATTTTAATTTATTATTTTACTAATTACATTTACTTGCTGATAGTCAAATATGATTTCATTGAAAACCTTGAAACTCTCATTTACCATTTTCATAGAAAAGTGTCAAAATGTTAATTTTTGTAAGAGAAAAAGATGTTTAAAAAATGCGATTTTAGTGCTTAAATCATAAAACTCTTATGCAATAAAATAAAATTGTTGCCCAGCAAACATCGAAACTCTACAGCGAAAAATTTTAAATGGCAAATCTCGTAACTCCATCTATATGTGATTATTCAAGGTGACATTCTCTAAAACTGAACTAGTGAAATTTGCTTGTTCTTTAGTAACTTTTCATTCGCCAATCAGAGAAATTCCACTAACTTAAATCACGAGAATACAGTCATTAATTGAAGGGTGTGCTAAAAGAAAGCATTAAGCGGCATTTTTTCTTAGGTTATATTTGCATCAAATTTGACGTTATAAATCTTTTTCTGTACAATATATTGTTAAATCCGTAAGAAATTCTTATTTAGTTAGTTAACAATTATGATAATTACCAAAGATTTTTTATTATCAATAAATTGATATTAATTAATAATTAGTTCGAAAAGTTGAAGTGTCGTGTTCTGCCGTATTTTCGAGAAACACAGTAACTGCAGATTGAAAGATTTCGAGAAAAACGCGAAAAACTGTTTGGATCTTTATTGCCCCTTCCAGCATAGCCTAATTGAAATTATAAGACGCCGTTTTTTACTTTTGATTCCTATTAATGTCCTCTTTTGATTAATGTAAAAATAAATTTTTTATTTGTTTAAACAATGAATAAATTATTAAAAATGTAATTACCGGTATGCTGAATTGAGTCTCGTCGCACGAAATACCAAGTAACTGGCAGTTTACTTTGTCTTTCGTGCGACGAGCGCTCGAATAAGACTCTTCGTCGCGCAGAAAACTTAGGTAACTGCAAGAGAATATAATGGGGAGTTTTAAAAAAAGGTTTGTTTAATATAATAATTTTAAAGTAAATAAAAACAAGTTGTGAATTAAGATTTTCATAACATGAACATTTTGCTTCCTCTTTACGATAAGCAAAAAATTTGCTTTAAAGTGAATTTTTTCATTTTATTTAATTCTATTAATGCTCATAAAATAATATGTTCTTTTTATACATCAATCGATTCGTCTTGATGAAATAAAGATTTTTAGTTTGTTTTTAAGTCAAGAGTAACATGTTATTATAAGGCAACATGATTTTTAAAAAGGAAATAAATTTCTAATAAAAGTGCGAATTTTTTGTTTTAATTATGTTTAATTCTATAAATTCAAATACAACATAAATTTTATATATACCAAACGATCCGTTTAAATGCATCAGATAAGATTATTGAAAAAAATGAGTAAAATTTTATTGTACTGGAATATAATTTTGATGAAAGAACTAAATTTTTGATAAAAAAGGTAATTTTTCTGCTTTAATTGTCATTAACTCTATAAACTCTCATACAGTTTATACTTTATATATACCAATCAATTCGTCTTGATGCCAAGAATAAGATTTTATTATGTATAAACTTTAATATTCAATTTAAAAAAAAATTTTTGAAAAAAGTAAAAAAAAATTTTTATAAATTTTTTAAAGTCCATCAATCTATTTCCAGATATTTTTATAATAAATATGCCTAGCAACTTTCAGCCGAAATCGTTGAAACCTCTTCGAGTTATCGTGTTCACAAAAAATGGGATCCACACACATACATACATCCGGACAATTGTTCAGGGTCTTAAATAACATAGTTCGATATAGAAGAAAATTTATTTAAGGGCATGTCCAAGTTGTGAAATGTAAACGAAGCAAAATGTAAACAAACCAAGCACTAAAATCACATTTTTCAAACAGTTTTTTTTCTCACAAAAATTACGATTCGAAAACTTTTTTTTAGAAAAATGATTAATTAGAGTGTCAACGTTTTCAAAAAAATCATTTTTGAGTGTGATCAATAAATAGCAATTAGTAAAACAACTAATTCAAATGACCTGTAAAATAGCATTTTTGACGCGTCGCGAGAAATAAACTGTTTGAGAATATCAACTGCACTGACGATGAAGAAGTCTCATATCAGCGATTGGACCTTCAACATGTGGAAAGGGAAATTTTTCCCTTTCCTCCATGAAATTACCAGGAGAAAGGGTAAAAACTTCTTCATCGTCCGTGCGGTTGATATAGTCAAACACTTTAATTTTTCGCGAAGTCAGACGATTGCTCTTCGCGCACGCGCAGACCGTGCCAAGGACGCATTGAAAACACTATGCAAAAACACACATTTTGTTTTACTCTGAAACTTACATATTATCACATACTTTCAGGTATACTAGGTATAGATACCAAATTCAACACTTCAATTTACCATTTTCATAAAAAAACTGTAAATTTCTATTTATTTACGAAAATGTGATGGTCGAAAAAAAGCAACAGTAGAAGACCGAATATTGAGGATTTTTCGACCATCACATTTTCGTAAATAAATAGAAATTTACAGTTTTTTTATGAAAATGGTAAATTGAAGTGTTGAATTTGGTATCTATACCTAGTATACCTGAAAGTATGTGATAATAAGTGAGTTTCAGAGTAAAACAAAATGTATGTTTTTGCACAGTGTTTTCAATGCGTTCTTAGCACGGTCTGCGCATGCGCGTAGAGCAATCGTCTGACATCGCGAAAAATTAAAGTGTTTGACTATATCAACCGCACGGACGATGAAGAAGTTTTTACCCTTTCTCCTTGTAATTTCAAGAAGGAAAGGGAAAAATTTCCCTTTCCACATGTTGAAGGTCCAATCGCTGATATGAGACTTCTTCATCGTCAGTGCGGTTGATATACTCAAACAGTTTATTTCTCGCGACCCGTCAAAAATGCTATTTTACAGGTCATTTGAATTAGTTGTTTTACTAATTGCTATTTATTGATCACACTCAAAAATGATTTTTTTAGAAACTTTTACACTTTAATTTATCATTTCCGTTAAGAAAGTGTAAAAATATTAATTTTCGTGAGAAAAAAGGCTGTTTGAAAAATGTGATTTTAGTGCTTTGTTTGTTTACATTTTACAACTTGGACAATTTTACAACTTAAACAAAAATAACTCATCCAAAAATAAATGGTTTTCAAAAGTCCAAATTGGAGATTGTTGAGAAGAATATGAGCTTTTGAACGCATGTCATGAAAACCCTAGAAAAAATGTTTGCACCCTGATAAAATACCAAAAAGTACCCCAAAAACAGCCTTTTTTCAAATTTTAAGGTCAAATTTCTTGTAAATCTTACTCTATAAATTTAAATCAGTTAAAAATAACTGATTTAAAAGCAAAAAGTCAGTCACTTATTCAAATAGTAATATTTCTATTGACAATTAGTTAAATATAACTGACTGTTAGTTAAAAATAACTGACGTTTCAGTAAATTTTTTTTTGACTGATTCAATTAGTCAAGTTTAACTAATTTTTTAGTTATTTTTTACTGTAAATCAGTTATTTTTTAACTGATAATCACTTGTTTTTAACTGATTCAGAAGTAAAAAGTCAGTCACTGATTGTCAGTTAAAACCATGATTTTTAACTGATTCTAATTAAGAGAGTAGGTGATGGAGCAATTCTGATTACGGATTCGGATTCAGCATCAAAAAACCTATAAAAGTCACCCTATGCGATCCCAGAAATAATAAAAAACTGAAATTCTGTTGCACTGTGATAATTTAAAAAAAAATTTATTAATTAATTTAATAATTTTAAAAAATGCTTTGCATAAACAGGTGTATCTTTTTTCTGCGATTCCAACGATATAAAAAACTCATTTTTCGATTTTTTTGCAGTCAATGTGTTTTTCTAAAACACGGCAGTGTTGGCGCTTAAGGTTATGCCCAAGTTGTAAAATGTAAACAAACCAAAAGTTAAACTAACTAAGCACTAAAATCACCTTTTTTATACATCTTTTTCTCTCACAAAAATTAAAATTAGAACGCTTTTTTTATAAAACTGCGATAAATTAGAAGGGTCAAAGTTTCCAAAAAAATCATTTTTGAGTGTGATCAATAAATAGCAATTAGTAAAATAACTAACTAAAATGACCTGTAAAATAGCATTTTTGACGCGTCGCGAAAAATAAACTGTTTGAATATATCAACCGCACTGGCGATGAAGAAGTCTCATATCAGCGATTGCTAATATGAGCTATGCTGGGTGTAGTAACCAAATTCAACACTTCAATTTACCATTTCCATAAAAAAATGTAAATTTATATTCATTTGTAAAAATAGGATCCGCGAAAGAAGGCAGTAACAGAAGACCGAATTGCGTACTTTTTTCGCGGTTCCTATTTTTACAAATGAATGTAAAATTACAATTTCTTCATGAAAATGGTAAATTGAAGTATTGAATTTTGTTACTGCACCCAGCATACCTGAAAGCATGCGAAAATAACTGCGTTTCAGAGTAAAACAAAATGTGTCTTTCTACATCGTGTTGTCAATGCTTCTTTGGCACGGTCTGCGCGTTCGCGGAAAGCAATCCTCTGACATCGCGAAAAATTTAAGTTTTTGACTATATCAACCGTACGGACGATGAAGAAGTTTTTTCCCTATTCTCCTTCATCGTCAGTGTGGTTGATATACTCAAACAGTTTATTTTTGGCGACGCGTCAAAAATGCTATTTTACAGGTCATTCTAATTAGTTATTTTATTAATTGCTATTTATTGATCACACTAAAAAATGGTTTTTTTGGAAACTTTGACACTCTAATTTATCAGTTTTTTAAAAAAAAGTTTTCTAATGGTAATTTTTAGAAGAGAAAAAGATATATAAAAAAGGTGATTTTAGTGCTTGGTTTGTTTACATTTTACAACTTAGACATACCCTTAATGCTTTTTTAGCGCACCCTTCAATTGGCAGTCAAATTTCACTGATTCTTAGTTAAATTACATTGATTCAGTTTTAGAAAGCAGAAAACTGTCAACATTGAACAAATAAATGTCAGCCGCAAAAATGAACAACTTGTGTTTTTTAAGTTATTAAACGTTTTAATTAAAAAACTATAAAAATAAGTAAAATATTTTCATTCGACTATTATGGCGTCAAATCTAAAGTATACTTTGAAAATTTTTGTTAACATTGGTAAAATTGCCCAAAAGTCAATGGATTCCCCTAAATTTTGTTACTCGGGGGTTTTTGGGGTCGCTGAGTTACGAATATAAACTTCATTTTCGAAAATTCAAAATGGCGTATCGAATATAGCTGACGAGTTTTACAAAATTTCATCGAATTCATATAAAACTTTGTTACTCGGGGGTTTGCGGGGTCGCTGACTACGAATCTGATATCAGATTTTCAAAATTCAAAATGTCGGAATTAATTTGGCGGACTTTTTTTAAAATTGATCAAATTCACTTGAAACTTGTTCCTTAGGGGTTTTTGGCATCGTAGATTACGAATATAAACTTCATTTTTAAAAATTAAAAATGGCGGATTTAATATGGCGGACGAGTTTTACAAAAATTCATCGAATTCACTTGAAACTAGTTACTCGGGGGTTTTCGGAGTCGTTGTTTACGAATTTAAACTTTATTTTTTAACATTCAAAATGGCGGATTTAATGTGGCGGACGAGTTTAACAAAAATTCGTAATCAACGGCCCTGAAAACCTCCGAGTAACAAGTTTCAATTGAATTCGATGAATTTTTGTAAAACTCGTCCGACGTATTAAATCCGCCATTCTTAATGTTAAAAAATAAAGTTTATATTCGTAAACAGCGACCCCGAAAACCCCCGAGTAACAAGTTTCAAGTGAATTCGATGAATTTTTGTAAAACTCGTCCGCATATTAAATCCGCCATTTTTAATTTTTAAAAATGAAATTTATATTCGTACTCAGCGATCTCAGAAACCCCCGAGTAACAAAATTTATGCGAATCCATTGATTTTTGGTCAATTTGACCAATGTTGCCTAAAATTTTCAAATTATACTTTAGATTTGACGCCATATTGGTCCGCCATCTTGAAATTTTAAATTCTACTTTACGTTTCTTGAAAGTGTATAATTTTTATGCACCGATGGTTAAAAATAGAATTTTATTTTTACACTTTTTCGAGGTGGAAAAAATTGTCAAACTTGAAAAAATGAAATTATTTTGTGGTTCATGACATCAAAACCACCATATTAAATTTTGGTTTGTTCGAAATTTATTTTTGACACCGGAATCGGAAAGAGCACATCTAAAACCTTTAGAAAATGTACCTGTGGTTTAAATTGTCTACCGTTTTATTTATAATTACGAAGCTTGAAAATGACCAAAAAAATTTTACGAGTTGGGCGTTAGTTAATGGAAATTGTCAATATAAGCAAAAACCACAAAATAAAGTGATCACTTCTTTATAAAAATAAAATAATCTTTTTAAACTGTTATTGTTTTTATCATATGGACAACTTATAATATTTAAAAGTACTCAGTATGTGTTTTTTTATTAAATCTTATAGTTTGTAGACAAAAAGAAGAAAAATGACATATCAAATAAGTTTTTACCGAAAATGAAAAAAATAATGAGAAGCGAAATGTGATTTGATCTACGTGAAACGATTCTACGGAACTCTGTACTGAAAATCGGCATGGAATTCTGTACAAAATTGTTGAAAATATTGTACATTGTTTATTTTTGTAGAGCAACCAACTCCAATCGGAGATGGTAACAGTTTTTTATTCTTTTTAATATTTTCTTATTAAATATTTATAAAAATATTTTTAAAAATTTTAAGTTTTTTAATAATTGTATACAGAAAAATCTTAAGCTGATAAAAAATGTTAAACTGTTACCAAATATAATTGGACTTGGAAATAGTTTAACAGCTGTTGTTTAAAAATAATCGAAAACTCTACAAAACTATACAATGTAGAATATGTACAAAAATACCGATCCGAAATTTTTCATGAAATTAATAGGGAGATTGGGGAAAAAGGAGTGCCTTTTATAAATGGCTGTTTACAGAGAACCAAACGAATAAATTGATTCAACTAAGCTTTCGAATTCTTCTTTGTACACTTAGATTTGAGAAAATTATAATAGCAGAGAAAAAAATTTTTGAAAGAACTTAGACTACCGTCCGAAATTGTGCGAATACTTACACCGCGAATCATTGAAAAACATACTTGCATTAAAACAGACGTAACTCGGAGAGAAATAAACGTAAAGGATTTTTCTTTTAACGTTGTAATGCTTATTATATTTCAAAAAAAATAATGCCTATTTGAATTTGAATTAAAGTTAAAAAAAATAAATGTAATTTTTTCATCATTTCTTACCTAGACTTTAACCTCTTGCATAGTCCAGGAAAATTTACAGAAAATTTTGTCATTTCACATGATTATTTTTTGAAATAATTAACGGGTACATTTAATTAATTTTAATAACAGTCTAATTAAATTAGTACATAATCATAATATCTTTGGTGTTATGCAAATGTTTAATTTTCCAAGAAAAAGCATAAATAATGAAAGTAATGGTGTCCGGGAAAGCGCCAAATCGAAATCTTCTGTTGTGGTCCTGGCGCACGAACGAAAAAACCATCGAGACGGAAAAAACGAGCGATTGACGGTCGAATTTTTTTCTTGTGCACGCTCGCACAATTCTTTTAATTTCTAGGAAACCCGTTAACGGTTTGTATTGTTCTTGGAATCAATTGAAAGCTTCGATTCCAAGGAATAATGACAAAATTTTTCATAAATTTTTCTGGACCATGCAAGAGGTTAAAGACAAGGTAAGAAATGAGGAAAAAATTACAATTATTTTTTCAACTTTGTAAGATGATATACTGAAACCTATTAAAGCAATCTGATTCAAATAGGCATTATTTTTTCGAAATATAAGCCTACCAACCCTAAAAAGAAAAATCTTTTACTTTTATTTCTCTCCGAGTTACGCCTATTTTAATGCAAGTATGTTTTTGAATGACTCGCGGTGCGAAAAATCCATTTTTCCTGACCCATGGGTCTAAATGGAGTGGTATCAAATAGCTATACAAAACATGGAATATTTTTCAAAATTTATTAAATTCTTGTTGTATGAGATTATAAATACAAACCCGAAGTGTTATTTTTTATTATTATTATGAAAAATACAAGTAATATTTATTAAAATTCTAAACAAAAAACGATAATGCAAAATATCGATATATTGATAGTAAAACATCGATAGTATAAATGAATCAAAATAAAAATATCGATTCTTTCGCGGAAAATTTTCTTTTATAAGAAAGAGGTGTCAGATTAATTATTAACGGTGGCGTTTCTTAATATGTACGTACACTATTCCAAAAATGTGTGTTTCAAAAGAGGAACAAAAGTAAGTAAAATTGTTGAACGCCTAAAAATTTTTAAAATGTCGGCTGTTACAGCATGTTGAATATCAGGGCAGTGTTTTTTAAAAATTAAATATCTCATAATCGACAAGATGAATCATTTAATAAAAAATGTTCTGTTTTCTGAAAAAAATGTTTAAAATAGTCTTCCTGATTAGACTCATTGCACTCGTTTTTACTAAGTTTTTTTTAAATAGACACTTTAAATATATTGAAAGCATATTGAGAATTTTTTATTGCTTTTTTCATTTTTGTTAAGAAAATACTTAAAAATAAATAAAACTTTGTTTCGTTTTATAAGAAAATAATAAATGTTAATAATATTGTTATATATCTACTGACATTAACATTTACAAAGGAAAATAAAAATAAAATATGTGTCAAAAAAATGATTCTCGATTTAAAGCCCTGTTTAAAGGTACACAATTTCGCGTTGAAATACAAAATCGAGTAAGCGTCACTGCTAGCTCTAGAGTTAACTCAGGACTAATATCGAAAACACCCGTTACCATCGTCATCGAAAAGGTCATGTGACCTTGATGACGATTAAAATTACGACAACAACTACAACGACAGTGATTACAATATAGTCTAATTTATAATAATTGATTATTATTGTTCATTATTGATTTGATAATTCATTTTTGTAATATAATGTATATGTAGTATATAGGTTGTTATATCTATACATCTAAGGTTTTTGTTTTTATAGAATATACAAGTAAATGGTCTACTAATCTGTGAGCTCTTGCAGAATAGACAATGCTAAGCTAACACCGATTACAGTATTCCGATTTTTACTTTGTATTATTTTTTTGCCTTCTCTTAGATTATAATTTAGCTTTTAAGTGCATTAGTTTGTAAGTGAGTTCTAACTGTTTTTTAGTTCCTATTGTTCTTTTTTGTTATTATTCTATCTAATTACTTTTTTTGTTTTTTTTTCATTGTGATCACAATGGTAGGCAAACGAAAGTTTACATGTACAGAAAAACAAGGGAAGCGTCATAATTGTAGCATTATCCTTGATCAATTTTTAATCGTTTAAAAAGTCATGGTAGGACTCATCAAGGAGGTGGTCCACAAGACCCTAACATTAATAACCGCGTGCGATGGGCTGAATGTGAGAGTGCATTTAAATGTCGACTCCACTGAATATATATATTAACTGGATGGCGGATGTGCTGCCAAAAGCCGTGACAAATTGAACGCCATTTTTTTCACGCTGAGTGTAGTTCGTGTGTTTTCAGAAACATTCGTATCTCTGTTTACGTTTCAGTAAATTTTTTTGGTATACGATAATAAAGCCGTAAAATGTCATCAGGGCTCAGTGATATTTTTTAAATAGATATTCTATAAAAATGCAATATAGATGTATGTATAGTGGCGAAAAATTTTACGCAAGTTGATTTTTAATAAAGTATAAGCATTAAAATTATATACGTTACTTATAGTTTTATATACTATTTACATTTATGCTCTTTAAATTCGAGGTTATGCGGTGTCTTTTTAAAAGTTTTTACTAATTTTCCTGTTGATGTTTACTATTAATTTAGTATAAAAAAATTAAATAATAATAAAAAATAAAATAGTTTTATATATTGTTTACATTTATTTTCTTTAATTTCGAGGTTATGCGGTGTCGTTTTTTAATTCTTTACTAATTCTGGTTAAAGTTTACTATTCATTAAATATAAAAAAATTAAATAATAAAAAAATAAAATTTTATTTATTAAATAATAAATAAAAAAAGAAATTTAATTTTGTAAAAAATAAATTTAATTAAATAACTTTAATTAAAGTAATTAAAATATTTTCAGCTTTAAATTAGGTTTTTCCTTTTTTTTGCAATGCAGGTTTCCTTTAAATTTTCACATTTTCACAAACGTTAAAATATATTACTAACCTTTTTCTAAAAATTAATGTCGCAAATATGGATTATTATTATTATAAGGTATATTCTTTTAGAATATATTTATTTTTATACTCCTTTTCTTGAAGAAAATTTCATAAAATCGTTAAATTGTAAAAACATAATATATTATTTTTTTGAATATTCGCGCGAAAAAATCACGAAGACAGCCGAATGTGTACGAGTCACAGTCGGGGAGAAAAAAATAGCGTTCTATTAGTCGCATAAAGAAGCTCCAACATTAAATGGCATACGCCATCCAGTTAGTATATAGATCAGTGGTCGACTCAGACTCAGAAAACATTTATTATTGTTACCTAATTATCATAAATATATTTTTTCGTATTTTCGAAACGTATCAAATTCATGAAAATAATTTTTTTAATTTAGCAGTATGTAAGAATTATTATCAAATAGGGGTGGGTTTCAAGGGAGGTATTTATCATTATTATCGATATCTGTGTTACTTAGAAACATTTTTTCAAAATTTAAATGCAATTAGAATCTGCAGATTGTTTTATTATTCATAAAAACTATTATCGTCTAGGGGTGGCTATTTGATTTTGAGGGTGATGTTCAAGTGGATATTGATAATTATCTTTGATTTTTGAACAATCAGGGAGTATTTATAAATCAGATAGAAGCTACAAAATATTTTATTGATCAATTCTTTGGGGCAGTAATATACGTTATAGGTGATTTTAGGGTGTGGAACATGTTTACAAACTTTTTTCTCATATTGAATAATCGAATTTACTTAACATTATACATTTATAATAGCAAAAAACAATCGGCCATTGAAGGGTTAATATTCTGTAAATGTGTGAAAAAAGAAATTCTTTTAGCAATGATAAAAATTACAAACCCCAAAGTTTTACCACGAAGGACTTCTGCTTGGGACGAGAGGACTTCTGCTATCATATCGTCGTTGAAGAAGTCATTCGTACATCGCCACCTTCTTCCATAAGTAAGCTCTAATTGCTTAGCCTGGGGCCAAAGATCTTGAGAACGTTTTCTCCCTTGTCTGTGCTGTCAAGAAATTATTAGAATTATTATGTATCTTACTTCTAATTAACCCTTGAGTTTTATAATTTAAAATTACTTTTAACAACAAGTTCTTTCAGTAAATCAACATGCACTTTTCTTTTTAAAAGACACGCCTTAATATACTTATAAAAGATCAATCATCTGAAAAATTAAAAATAATTTATTAAACCTCTCTGGCAGATTACCTCCCTGAATACCAAATAGTAATCGCTTTCGGTTGGAGGTGGAACATTTTGAAGAAAACGACTTAAGAGTTAAAAATAATTATTAAATAAATAAGGTAACAATTAAAATTATTGATTTACACAACAATAGACATAAATACTAGAATTTTTAAAGGTCTTTCTTATTAAATGTTTAGATATTTGTTTATTTAATTTAATTATTCATATAATTTCTACATGTTTCAACGTTTAAGTTAAGTCCTCATCAGTCAATATTTAAAAATTAATGTAACATAAGTTTTAATCAAGAAGGCTAGAAACAGGAGGTACTGTTGAAAAATGATAGACTACAGGATTTATTATTTATTATAAAATTTTATTGTGAGAATAGTTTGCACTTAACTTAAATAGTATTTCCTCAACCCGATAAAAAATTTTATTTTTTTATTTTTTGAAAAAATCATAAGTTTTTTCAGATAAATATTTTTGAATCTAATAGGGCAAAGATTTTAAGTTAGACTAATATCTAAAAAACTATCAAGTTTCACTTAAATAGGAAAATCCGTCTTCAAGCGATGTTGAAACAAAATTTAGTGGACACTTAAATTAGTAAATTGATCAAATTTTGTAAAACAACTTTTAGAATAAGTTAATGACCATTTTTAGTATAAAGTGCAATATGTAGGATAAATTAATACACATTTCTTTGTTATTAACATTTAAAGTGAGCGATATATGGCGACAAACGTATGTGAATATGTACGTGAGCCTGTGTGACATCAAGGTAAAGCTTCTATATAGAATTCCTTTTTTCACTTTATTTAATTCATTTTATTTAGTTATTTCAATTTTCCATTATATAAATTCATAAAGTGCTCTCTAAATTTGAATTAGTGACTGACTTTTTGTTTTTCAATTAGTAAATTTTACTAATCAATAGTATTTTCTACTATTTTGTTAATAAAATTTACTAATTCAAAAGCAAAAAGTTAGGAAAATTTTTTAGAAACACCTTTCTTTTTAATCCATAAACGTTTTTAGAACAAAGACGTTTCCGTGTTAATAAAAAAACTTTTTTTGCAACTTATCTTTGTCAATTTTTGTAGCCAGTTCTCCGTCTATTAGAATAAGTAAACATTTTTATTAATTCCAATTTAGAGAGTGTGGTGCTTTATGGATTTATGAACGGAATTCTGGAGCTAGTAAAGAAAACTAGATGGGTGATGTGTCTTTTCATGACGCTCATAACGTTTCCCATATCTATTTATGAAAAAGATGAGAGCATTTTATTATTTATTGCATTTTCAAATATTTTGTTCTGTGTAATTTTTGCCACATTGTGTATTGATTTTATGAAACGTATTCTATGGAGAGAAACGCACTTTTGTACGGGAATTTGATTGAAGGTTTAAAATTTTATTGCCATAAAAATAAGCTAAATTTCCCTCAGCCAACTAATTTGACCGTTATCGTTTAAAATTGTATATTGGAAAGTATATTTAAAAGCTCTAGGGAGGGAATGATTTACCGAAGACAGAGGGTTACATATTGACATTAAAGGTCTAAGCAAGCACAACTGCTTCGCGACCGTAAAGCATGTGTTAGAAAAGGACAGAGATACATTTGTGTTTTTTTCTATCTCATTCATCTTGTTCGCGAAAGAGTTTCGCGAATCTATTCTTCGTTGGCCTTAAGATTCCGGGATTTCGTGAGTCTGAGAATTGCTTTCTGAGAAAATTAGAAAAATATTTTGTATTAAGGGGTACAAAATACATAATGTAACTCATTTTTTTATTTACTTTATTCATTTGTAAATTGGTATACCCGGTGTCCTGATGAACCATTATTGGGTGTACTTATAAACTAATAATATAGAATATATAAAATAGAAACTTATAGATTACCCTGTAAAAAAAAAGAATTAGGTGGTCTGGGTTTTCGAATTGGGACGTCATTTCTTGAATTTAAGAAAGCGACATTTTCAAATTAGACTGAATTCAGAATATGTATTGCCTTAATTCGACAGACATTTTAAGCGTGAAAATAAGAATATAACACTTCACATACGGAAAAAAGAATCTACCTTTAATAGGTAGAATACTGCCTATACTATTATAGCACAGACTATACACACAATATTTGTCACTTGATATTTAAATCAAAATTAACAAATACGATTAAACAAAACAAATTTGTTTTTTGTTGTTTAAACAAATTATTTGGCTTATAGGTTATTTTTATTTTTCTCTAATGTCGATATTTCGATTCCTCATGATTCCATGAGTATTTTAAAGCCATGAAATCTATGGTATACTTTCAACTTTTGGAAATATCGAGCTTTTATGATTGGGTGCAGGGACAATAGCGAATTGCTGCTATGACATCTGATGTTTTAAAGTTGCTAGAGACCATTATTCTTAACCGATTTTTGATTTAGCTTGGAGTTCATAATTGTTTCTTAAGGTGCGAAAGAAAAGTTTAAACAAATTTTTTATTCAAAAAAATTATTTTAACAATTCTTATTTATTTGTAAAATAAATCAGAATATTTTGATTGAATATTAAGAAGACACATGATTCGACAAAAAAAGTTAAAATATCGATATTATACAACAAAAACAAGTTAATTATAAATATCCAAAAAAATGTTGCTTAAAGTTGTAAAAAGTAGTTAAAAAAATTTTTTTATTTAAATAAATTATTTAAACAAATTTAAATTATTTAAACAATTTCTGTTAAATCATAAAATAATTCAGAATACTTTCATTAAAAACTAAGTATAAATACAAGATCCAACAAAAAAAGATTAAAAGTCGACTGCTTCTTGTGTAGCGAGCAGGAAATTCTTCCAGCAACATGATCAACTTCCTCTTTTACCAGGTCAATACCACGAAGCTGACTTTCTAGAGTTGAAACTAAACATACTGTTGAGTGGTGGCCACCGTGGCGCTGGCTGGTTAGTTGGCCGATATTGAGTGAAAATGCATTAGAAAAAAAGAATAATTTATTTTACAATCAATGATTGTAAATTAAATTTATTTTAATGCATTTTCACTCAATATCGGCCAACTAACCAGCCGGCGCCACGGTGACGACAGTCAACTCTCAGGTTACTTTATTCTTATCGAAACTGCACCAGTGTCACCTCCGTGGTCAATACACTTCAAGCACTTTGGCTTTTCATCTAAGCAGCTCTTAGAAAAGTGACTCTCTTTTTCCCATTTCCGACAGTTTTTAGTTCTATAAGGCACTCGACATGTTCGGTCGGTAAGGCAATAAGAAATAGTTTTTTTGATACTCCTAAAAATTTGACTTTTTACACTTCTATACATTGTTATTTAGTCTATTTAAAACTTATTGGAGTTTCTGTTGAATTGTGGTACTATGTAGTAACTGAATGTGACTTTTGCTTTTTGTAAAAATAATTATTTTTATCACTTACATTTTGACTATGTGCCAGTGTAAGTGTTATCACTTAAATTAAAAGGAACTGGGACAAATTAAGAGAAATCGGCCACATGAAAAAATTTTGTCTCCAATTTTCAATTAAATTATGATTTTCGGTAGATATACGAGTACATTTATTTTTAAAAGATTAAATTACCATGCACTGATGCGTAATTTTCCAAGGATTAATTAAAAAAAAAGAAAAATGAGTAACCTCCGATTTCCACCCCTAGGGATCGCTTGCAGCTGGTGGGGTGACTTAAAGGCCTAATCGGAGAGTACCCCTGGACCCCGTACTAGAAAGAAAGGAGGGACCGCCCAATAGACCAGCTCCATGGAGTAGAGGAATGAGAATGGCGAGGAAGCAATCTCTGGGCGATCAGAAATGATCACCACTTGAAGCGGAGAGGCGTACTGTCTGCGGGGCCCCAACTAAGAATCGGTCCCCCAATCCAAGATGTTCCTGCCGTCTCGATGGATGAATGGCAGTAGAGTTACCAAATCTGTCGCTCACGACTGACTGGCTGCCCGTCCGTTTGTCGGAATTGTACTGGTCAGTTAGTGATCCCGTAAAGTTCGGGGTAGCGATCTGACTGGGTTTCCGGCGGGCGGCTGGTCTTGCCGTGTCTTAAACGGCGGCTTCGAAACACCGGGCGACCTTCCGGTAGTACTAGCCTTATTACTTCTGCAAGCGGGACTTTCATTTCCCTTGCTACTCGTGGGACTCCAAATGGAAAATCAATTTAACAAATTAAATTTGTGTGACCAAAGGGTCTCAGTGGCTGCGTCTACAACCTCCTCAGAGGCTGTGGATGTGACGGTCTCGAACCCTGAGGTCATAGATCAGTCCTCCAGGGTGGAGACTCAGGGTCTGTAGAAAGGCCCCTAACCAAAAGGAAGCGCCTTAACGGTTCTGAAAAGAAACGGCTAAGAAAAGAACGGCTTAAAGCCGGTGTAACCAACTCTGTTTCCTCGGATGTTGCTACTGGCTCGAGAGAAAGAGTGGCCAGGATGCGTCACCTCTGGAAAAAGAGGGGGTAAAAAGACCAAAGTCGGTCCAGCAGAGTACCAGGAGAGAGGGGTACAATGTTGGGCTAACAATGGCTCAAAGGGCAAATCCTCTTACGATGGTGGTCTGTAGCGAGGGCTACCCAGACGTGGAGATTACAGATGAGCAGTATGGACTTCTTAGGAAGACCGTTGTGACGCTCATCTGCAGAGAACTGGTCAAAGGTGGCCGCGTTTTGAAACTTCCTTCTGCAGAGGAGGAGTCTTTATGTTCATCGCTTCCAACCCGGAGGCTAAGGAATGGCTGACGAAATGTGTGAGCGACCATGAGCCATAGAAGGGAGCAAAGTTAAAGATTGGTAGGGTTGAAATGATCCAAAGAATGGTAAAGGCTACTGTGTGGTTCCCGGGAGAAACGGCGGACGCGCGGACGGTCTTGCAACATTTGAAGGCTTTCACCCCCAACAGGGGTGACAAGAGTTTTCTTCTTGTTGCTCAAGTCCCTGAAAGTCAGGCGAGGGTTATAGAGCCCCTCGAATTTAGGCCTCACTATAACTTCGGGCGGATAACCTTTAAGGTCACTGTCCCTGATCGTGATGGCTCAAACAATGTAGATTTGGGTGAAGAGCAAACATAATTCACTGTTTGCAAGCTCACCGCTACTCAGATTAACTTGCATTATAGAAAAGGCGCCTCAGCAGTACTGATGAGGAGCATGGCTAAGATGCACACTGGCATCTCACTAATCTAAGAACCATGGTTAATAAGAGGTGTCATTAGGGGGCTTGGTGGGGCTGGTGTAATCTGTTACAGGGATTGCAAAGCTGCCAAACCCAGGGCGTGCATTCTTACTAAGGGCGTTAACGCAACTCCACTATTGGATCTGTGCTCAGGGGACCTAATGGTGATGGTAACTAACCTGGAGAGTATAGGTAAGACGGTCGTTGGATCGGCATATTTTTCATATGATAATAAAAATAATCCGCCAATTGAAGTTAGTAGGTTGGTGGACTACTGTATGGAAAAGGGACTTTCTCTGCTGCTGGGCTGCGATACAAACTTACAACAGGCGGTGTGGGGGAGGTCAAAGGACAATCAGAGAGGACAGGAGCTTCTGGAATATTTAATCGGAACAGATCTAGATATTCTTAATAGGGGTTCCACCCCGAGTTTTAGCAAGGTGATTAGGCAGGAAGTGATTCATATCACAATCTGCTCCAAAAGCATTGGAAACTAAGTGGATTCGTAATCTCAGAAAGACGGATTGGGCTAGCTACAACTCAGAACTTCGAAGGACACTTTCTGGTTTACCGGGTAAGATAAGATATTGTCAAACCCTAGATAAGGCGGCCAATGATTTTACAAAGGCTATTATGGCAGCTTATGAAGGTAGCTGCAAACCGACAAAAGTATTTTCGAGAAAAGAGGTGTGCTGGTGGAATGAGAGATTAGAATAATTCAGGAAAGAAACTAGGAGACTTTTTAAGCATGCCAAGAAAACGCGCACGACTAATGGTTGGTCTGACTTTACAAAAATAAGAGACGACTATAGAAATGAAATAAGGAAAGCAAAACAAGTCAGTTGGAACGCTTTCTCTTCAAGCATCGAAAAAGGGAAAGAGGCAGCCAGATTGGATAAGGCTGATTATCGGTCGCGCAGGCAGCTGGCTAACAGGATCGTGAATGCCGAGAGGATCAGATCGGCCACGGAATCTTTTAGTCCTTACAAGTCTGCCGGTCCTGATGGCGTCTACCCTATCCTCTTGCAAAGAGCGTTGGATGAAGTTGTTGGGCCATTGGTGAGGCTTGCGAGAGCGAGTCTGACTCTGGAATATGTCCCGACAGCGTGGAGGGGTACGAAAGTTGTATTAATATCTAAAGCGGGCAAAAACGGGTACACATCACCGAAGGATTTCCGTCCCACTAGCCTTACATCCTTTATTCTAAAACTAGTCGAAAGGTTATTGGATAGATATATCCGCGCAGTGAGATTTTTGAGCGGTTCCCACTACAAAAGGATCAATAAGCCTATAGAGTAGGATGCTCTACGCAGACAACTCTGGCGAGAGCAGTTGCCCTAATTGAGTCAGTTTTGCTGTAGGTGTTGTTATGGACATAGAAGGATCTTTTAGGCAGGCCTCTCCGGAATCCATAAGAAGAGCTAAGACAGTTTTTAATATTCCTACAGGAGTGGTTGATTGGACCTGTCACATGTTAAAAAACAGAAACCTTTTATCAACTAAAGGAAACTCAGTCCTGAAAGGGACAGTTAACTCTGGATGTCCCCAAGGAGGTGTTCTTTCACCCTTGCTCTGGTCCTTGGCGGTGGATGAACTACTGAGTACTCTGACCGAAGCAGGATACCATGTAATTTGGGTATGCGAACAACATTTTGTTAATCGTTCGCGGTCCCCATCTCGACGTTGTACTCGAAGTGGACCAAAAGGCTTTAAACCAGGTAGACGAATGGTGTAAGAAGGTGGGTTTATCTGTAAATCCGGGGAAAACGGAAGCGGTTATTTTTACCAGACGGTATAAGTGGAAAGCCTCTTGCTCACTTACGCTGTCCGGAAAAGAGATCCAATATACAGAGCAGGCAAAATATTTAGGAGTAATCCTGGATAGTAAACTGCTTTGAAAAAAGCACCTGGAGGAGAAGTGCAGGAAACTTACAGCTGCTCTGTGGCAATGTAGAAGGGCCATGGGTAGTAGCTGGGGTCTTAAACCGGATACACTATTGTGGATCTATGAAGCAATTCTGCTCCCTAGGCTGACCTATGCCTATGTGGTCTGGTGGAGTAGAGTTGAATTTAAAACATCACAAGCAGAATTGGAAAGAATAAGGGGGATGGTACTTAGAGGAATAACGGGGGCGGTGCGTACAGCTCCTACTGCAGCCCTTGGTGCCCTCTTGGGACTAGAACCCTTACACCTTTCAATTGAAGCAGCGGCGGGTTAAGGCTGCTCTGAGGTTGAGCGGTCCTGTGGGCTGCAGGAAGGTTGGTAGATGGCGTCTCCTAAAGAAATTGTTGAGAAGCCCCCTCCTACGTATGATTTGGGACAGAACTGTCCCTTTGTACCTCTTCGACAAAATGTATAAGATTAATATACCTAGTAGAGAAGATTGGATAAATGGACTGACAAATATTCCAACTGAGTGTAAAGTCTGGTACACAGATGGATCAAAAGGCGGGAATGGAGTTTGTGCAGGAATCTATCATATAACCTCTCAAGTGGGACACTCTTTTAAGTTAGGGACCACTGTTACTATGTTACAAGCCGAAATTGTGGCGATACTTTATGGTGCTGTTGTAGCCTTGAAAAATTGTCACGACAAAGATATTTTTATTCTTTCGGATAGCAAGACAGCTATTTTCTCCTTGAAACGATACGTATCAACATCAAAGCTGGTCGGTGACTGTCATGAGGCCCTTAACAAACTAGCTGAAACTAACCGCGTTACCCTTTCTCTGGATCTCTGGTCACAGTGGATTTGCGGGAAACGATAGGGCGGATGAGGTAGCCAAAGAGGGGCCTAGAAAACAACTTATTGGGCCCGAACCGTATACCAATTTGTAGAAGAATAGGAGGTAACCGCTTAACGGTAGTATATCCCAAATTTTAAAGTAAAAAAAATTGAATAACAGATTTCTCTTTAAAACAAAACAATAAATTTGTCTACTTCTACTACAATAACTCAGAAACAATGTCAACATTGCTAAAACACCCTTTGTTTTTTATTAAATCGTAAAAACTACCCCTAAAATGTAAAAATTCAAAATTATTATATAAAAACCCACATTGGTTTTCAAAACAACAAAGAAAATTTCTGTACTTCTCTTTCAACAACTCAAAAGCAATATAAAAATTGCTTCATCACCCTCTGTTTTTTTAAATTGAAAAACCAACCCTTATATTTACAAAATAAAAGTTTAAATTAAAAAAAATGAAAAACCACATTGTTTTTCAAAATAGAACAATAAATTTATGGAGCGATTCCATATGAAATGATTCGACTATTTTTCGACATTGTTAGCAATTTTTTTGAAACTTTTTTTCCTTGTAGCTATAAGGATAATATTGGTTTTCAAAACAACAAAATAAATTTCTGTACTTCTCTTTCAACAACTCAAAAGCAATATAAAAATTGCTTCATCACCCTCTGTTTTTTTAAATTGAAAAACCAACCCTTAAATGTGCAAAATTAAAGTTTAAAGTAAAAAAAATGAAGAACCACATTGTTTCCCAAAACAGAACAAGAAATTTATGTATTTCTCCTTTAACAACTCAAAAGCATTAGCAAAATTGCTCCATCACCCTTTGTTTTTTCAAATTGAAATAACTACCCCTAATATGTAAAAATCAAAATGTATAATAAAAAAATGAAAAACCACATCAAATTGGTTCAAGTTATATTCAGAATTAAAACATCATAATTCCTTTTTTTTAAATTTAAAAAAAATATTTTTAATGTGGAAAAATGAAGATTTACTTTAAACCTTGTTGTTTTTTGCAAGAACAAAAATACAAAAACGTATGCTCATGTTTAAAAAGTTAATTTCTTTCTGTTAAGTTGGAGTTTATCTTGTTAAGTTTTCTTTAATTTCAATAAAAAACTTAAGCTATTTTTAAGCTGTTGTAAGCAAAAACATAAATTTCTTGTTCTGTTTTGAAAAACAATGTGGTTTTTTTTTCTTTAAACTTTAATTTTGCTTTTTAGCAAATTTTAGCAATTTTTTGACACTTTTTTTCCTTGTAGCTATAAGGATAAGGTATGATAAAGTGATTACGATTTTGAAAATTTTTGAAAATATTCAAATTACCCAAGTAGAAACGTCCGGAGTTATGACGGAGTTAAACACCGGCATGGTACTGACTCAGTACTGACCGTCGGTACTGACTTTCGAAACCCGATCAGTACTGGGAGTATACTGACTCCAAAACCGAATCAGTAATATGTCGGAGTTAAAAAAGTGTTAAAATCAGTACTGGCAGAAAACTGGCATAACACCAAATCAGTAATTTAAATTAAACTAACTAAAAATTTCGATTTTCGAACTCAGCGAAAAAATTTGAACAGTTTCTTTTGAATTATTTTGCACAGCTGTAAAAATATTAGACACCAAATGCTACGCATTTGAATTTTTATAAATTGAAATATCCGATTTAATCTGACCGGTACGCAAATTTATAAACTTTTTTTTAAAATAAATCAATAAAAGAAAAAATATCTGTAATTTCTAAACTAAATTGTTCACCACAACAAGAATTTTGCCACTGTAAAAATTATGCATGTTATTATTAATTAACAAATTTGTTATGTACTATTCCAAATTAAAAATATTAAATTTTTTAAAAAAATTATTGCAAATTGGTGACGAATGAACATAAATAATTTAATTATTTAAATAAAAGTTTTAAGATTTAAAAAAAAAAATTTGATTTAAAATAGTAAAATAAGTAGGACCCAAAAACTTAAAAAAAAAAAAAAAGTTGTCAACAGCAAAGTTGTATCTGATACAAAGTGGCGAAAAAAAGTCTCTAGTGACAAAATTGCATATGCAAAAATGTCGGAGATAATGGGGTCGGAATATTGATTTTTTGTCAAAAAAGGGCACAAAAAAAATATATAGAGAGTGATTTTCTGGAAATTACGACTTTTTTGTGTATAAGTTATTTTTTAAGTATATTAGAGTGCAAATAGGTTAAAATCAATTCATTAACTTTTATTCCTTAAAAAAATTAGATTTTCAGTGTTATTTTGGGATTTTTTTTAGTTTTTTTGACCATTTAAGGAACTGTAACTTCGAAAATTAAGTTTTTATCAAGTAATGTTCTAGAGGAAAGTTGTTTGTAGTAACCTAATCTAAAATACTATAAAATTAAAAATTCCAAATTTTGTAAAAATTGTGTTTTCAAAATTTTGAAACTACCGTAGTTTTTGTAGTTTTTGGCGCAAATGTCTGGTTAACGAACTTAGTCTTCATTTTAACACCAACTATAAGTGTGTTAAATTTAAAAATGTTCTGATAAGTTTTTCAAGAGTTATCGTTGGAACAACAAAAACCGTCTACAGACGGACAGACAGACACACGGACAGACGCACTCGCCGGACTATGTTTTTCGGACTCAGGGCACCTCAAAACGTGAAGATTTCATAAAATTAGCAAAAGTCAAAATTCGACCAAAACTAACACTTTCTCATGTGATGAGGATGTAAAAATTAATTAATTATTAAAAAATTTTTCAAACAAAATTTTTTTTTATTTTTTGAAAAACACCCCCCTTTCGATTTTTTTTATTTTTTTTTTATAGTGATAGCCAAAAATAATTAGAATTTTTTCCAAAAAGTTTTATAGTGGGATCGCGATAACTTTTTGAAAAATCAACGAAAAAGTCTATGGCGCCCTGTTGAGACTGACGCGCTTACGAACGCATGCCCAAGAAGTTGGCAACGCCATTTCATTTTTTGTCAAGAAAATTTTGATTAAACTTAAAAACAAATATTGTGCTACATCTAGTAAACGATAACAAATATGTAGCTGGAAAAATATTGAAATATTTTTCAAAAATTTTTAAAAAATGTTTCTTTTATATTTTTATTTTTTTGAACATTTCCCAAAAATTAAAATTTTTAAAAAATAAAATTTGTCCTTAATTGTGCTGAGCGAGCACAATAAAAAAGTCTGTAACAATTTTTCAAAAATTTAATTATTATTCAAGAAAATGACACTTTTTGACTCAAAAATTTTTTAAACCTTTTTAAAAAATAAAATTTGCGCCGAATTTTTTTCGTAAGCACAATATTAAAGTCTCAAAAGAATGTTTCAAATGTTAATTAACTATTTAAAAATAATCATAGGAGAAATTGGGGAATAGTGGGTCACATCCATTATTTAACAATATTTTAAAGTTTGATCATCCAATTTTTTTATTTTTAAATGTTTATTTTGGGCGTTCATGTTTTTATTGTTGTCACAAAGATTTTTCAGAATAGCATAGATAAAAAAAATTTTAATACATTCTTTCTTTTTTTTTACTTCAACTACGAAAAGAAAAATTTGCATGAAATTTAAATTAAAAAAAATACAAAGCTTTTTGTAAAATGAAGCATTCTGGGAATTGTGGGCCTATATTTTTTTATGGTATGCAGGTACATGATATTAAAATCACTCATAGGCATAATATTAATTTAAATAGAACAATTCTATTCGTTGCTAAGCAGACTCAAGCTTTCAATGTTTCAGCTATCTCTGAGGAAAATGAGTATCTTAAAGAGTATTTAATGTTTCTTCAGAGCGAACGAGATAAGTTTGATAAAATCAGAAATTAAACAATGTTCAGACTCATTGGTTGTATCTGGTCTGTGTGAGTCTAGTAATGAGGATTTGAAGCTGCTTATTTGTAAGATTGTCTGTGTTTAGAATGTTCATCTCCCTCCAGTGGAAAATGTAGATATTTTTAAAATGTCTTCTAAAAATACAGTTGTCGCATCGGGTGAGCCTGCTGTGTAAAATCATCGAGCTATCTTACATTGTTTTTCTTTGACTATGAAAGAGTTTATTTCCTCAATAAAGAACAAGAAGTCTCATTTTTCAACTGAGGTGTGTTCTTCTCTTCCCAAGAGCCACGTCTACATTAATACGTATATATTTGCAGATTTTTATAACTTACTTAAAGAAGTTAGAAGTAATGCTTCTGTATTATAGATATGTATGGTACAAAGAAAATACTATCTTTGTCAGAATAGCTAATAAAGACGATATTATAAAGATTAACTCTGTTAGTAACTTGAATTTGTTGAAGGAATGACTATTTCCGGTTTCTTCAGGATCTTTGTCTTTGCAATGCGCAATATTTTCTACTAATCTTCTTCCTTCTTACAATGCGTCATTAAAAGTTGGACATAATAATATAAATTCGTTAAAGTCAAATATTAATCTTCTTTTTACACATATGGCATTAAAGGCATATCCCAGTTGTAAAACGTAAACAAACCCAAATTTAAACAAAGCACTAAAATCACATTTTTGAAACAGCCTTTTCTCCCACAAAAATTAACATTAATCCCCTGTAAAATAGCATTTTTGATGCGCCGCGAAAAATAAACAGTTTAAGTATATCAACCGCACTGACGATGAAGAAGTCTCATATCAGCAGTTAGACCTTCAACATGTGGAAGGGGAAATTTTTCCCTTTCCTCCTTGAAATTACAAGGAGAAAGGGTAAAAACTTCTGCAACGTCCGTGCAGTTGATATAGTTAAACACTTAAACTTTTCACGACGTGAGAAGATTGCTCTCCGCGCACGCACAGACCAGGCCAAGGACGCATTGACAACTCCACGCGAAAATGCACAATTTGTTTTAGACTAAAACTCAGTTATTTTCACATGCTTTCAGGTACACTAGGTATAGATACAAAATTCAACACTTAAATTTACCATTTTCATGAAAAAATTGTAAATTCCTATTCATTTACAAAAATAAGAAGGTCGAAAAAAGCAGCAGTAGAAGACCGAATATTGAGAAATTTTTCGACCTTCATATTTTCGTAAATCAATAGAAATTTACATTTTTTTCAGGAAATTGTAAATTGAAGTGTTGAATTTGGTATCTATACCTAGAATTCCTGAAAGCATGTGAAAATAACTGAGTTTTAGTCTAAAACAAAATGTGTCTTTATGCATAGTGTTGTCAATGCTCACGTCGCGAAAAGTTTAAGTGTTTGACTATATCAACCGCACGGACGATAAAGAAGTTTTTACCCTTTTTCTTTGTGATTTCAAGAAGGAAAGGGAAAAATTTCCCCTTCCACATGTTGAAGGTCCAATCGCTGATATGAGACTTCTTCATCGTCAGTGCGTCATTTTAATTAGTTATTTTATTAATTGTTTTTACTTCTTATACTCAAAAATTTATTTCATTGGAAACTTTGACACTCTAATTTACTATTTTTTTAAAGAAAGTGTTTTTATGTTAATTTTTGTGGGAGAAAAGGCTGTTTTCAAAATGTGATTTTAGTGCTTGGTTTGTTTACATTCCACAACTTGGACATACCCTTAAATGATTTTCATATTAAACGTGGCTAACTGAGGAAATGAGAGACAGTGTAGTTAATATTGACAACTATTTTTTAATTCGTAGGGATAGAGTAGATAAGCGTGGTGATGAAGTAGCGGCATATGTTAGAATTGATCTTCTTGCAAGGGCTCTTTTTTCATCTCCTGGTAAATTTGATAATAGTCCTGTCATTATCTTGAATTATCTTGGAAATTGGAAGTGTAAAACCGTTACTTTTTACTGTAGTATATCGAAGGCTAAAAGGAAATAACCTTGATGACTTTGAGTATCACCATTGGCTTGATCTGTGCGTTCTTAATGATGAAAGTAAATTGATGTCTTTTACTCAGTCTCATGTTCCCTTTGTAGCTATAAATGATCTCGTGATCAAGAGATTATTGAGTTGACCTATAATTGGAAAGTTGAAGTACATATGTGTTCTGCAAAAATGTGTCAGAACTTAAGGACAATTAATGATACTGGTATATTATCCTCTCTTAATGTTATTAATTAGAATGATCTTGTGCAGTTTTATTCTTTTGATGATAAGCAAAATTTTATTTTCCATGTACTAAATGCAGCTTTAGATGAGCATGCCCCTTTAAGTATTGTCAAACAAATAAGAAAAAATGTGTGTTTATAAATGAGTATTGAAATTGGAGAACTTATGAAGAAGACAAATTCTACTTTTAAACACCCTAAAAAAATTATGGTAATTATGCAGAATCGTGACTTTTGTCAATTTTGAAGATAAATGATTAATTTCATTTGGAAAAGCTTTAATTTAACTAAGTATTGAAGAATTCGGTGGTGGAGGATGAAAAAGTTACTTACAGAACGCCAGGGCTGGAAAACAAATTTTTTTGAGTTTTTGACGTTTTACTCGGTAAATATTAAAAATTTTGAAAAATGTTCTACATAAAAGTTGTAGATCGTGTTAAGATACACATTTTATGTTGCATGCAATTGTTTCATAAATTGAGTATTTTTCGAGAAAAACACAAAAAACGAAAAATAACCATAGAAACGTAATATAGTAGAAGGGCTTTTCATGCAATTGAAAATTTCCTGATATTCTTCAACGTTTTAATGCAGAAGGGAGTCAAATTAACTTCCTAGATGGTACTAGAAGGTATCCAACTTAGACCAGACCCCCTCCAACGTTTAAAAAAGGCGTTTTCAAGGTGCATCCATAACACATCACTCAAAGGCGGGCGAAGCCCGCCGCATCTGATTTCCTTGAACGTTTTAATGCAGAAAGGAAGTCAAATCCGTTGGAGAGGGGTCTGGATTAATTTCTTTTGGAAAAGCTTTAATTTAACTAGTAATTTATTCATTTGAGATTTGTTTCATACTGATTTGAGAAATCAGTATGGCTCCATGAACAACCAACACAATCCATTGTCAAGGAAAGAATGAGTTCTATATAAACAATGTTTAACCTATTTTGCTTTAGAAAAAAGCATGAGTGAGAAATCTCGAATTTAAATCTAAATAATCGAATGAACTCTCGCAGTTATACCAATGAAAATGAAACATAGAAGGACACGCTCACATTTCCAAATCCAAATCAAATACAGCACATTAAAAACTCACACATAGTTAGTTCGTCAGCTACCCAACCTTGCTAGATGAAATTTCCAGAAATATCCGGATTCATTCATAGCGTATTTTAAAACTTTAGGTGCATTCACATTTCTGTTAGTGGAAAAAAAATTGATGAAAAATATTGAAATCGATATCGCACTTATCTCTAACAGTCAGGGTAACATACATCACTTCCTTTCTGCAAGGAAATCGTTCAAGGAAATCAGGTGTGGCGGGCTTCGTCCGCCTTTGAGTAATGTGTTGTGGATGCACCTTGAAAACGCTTTTTTAAACGCTGGAGGGGGGTCTGGTCTAAGTTGGTTACCTTCTAGTACCATCTAGGAAGTTAATTTGACTCCCTTCTGCATTAAAAAGTTGAAGAAAATCAGGAAATTTTCAATTGCATGAAAAGCCCTTCTACTATATTACGTTTCTATGGTTATTTTTCGTTTTTTGTGTTTTTTTTTGAAAAATACTCAATTTATGAAACAATTGCATGTAACATAAAATGTGTATCTTAACACGATCCATAACTTTTATGTAGAACATTTTTCAAAATTTTTAATATTTATTGAGTAAAACGTCAAAAACCAAAAAAAAAATTTTGTTTCCCAGCCCTGGCGTTCTGTAAGTAACTTTTTCATCCTCCCCCGCCGAATTCTTCAATAATTAGTTAAATTAAAGCTTTTTCAAAAGAAATTAATCATTTATCTTCAAAATTGGCAAAAGTCACGATTCTGCATAATTACCATATACTTTGCTTTAATGGATTTTCATCTCCAATATTATTTGCTAATTATGGTTAAGGGATAATAAAAAAAGATATTTTTATGAACTGAATTAAGCATTTTTAATTAAATAAATATAATTAGTTATTAATAGTTAATTACTTACATTAATTAACATATTTCTCCCCTTGTTTATTTCATTTAAATTCAATGTTTTTGACGTTTGAACTTCGAAAAATGTTTTGCTTTATTATTAACCACCAAAGAATAAAAATAATATACATTTAAGTTGAATACTTTAGTTTTGAGAAGAAAACGTGGGAGGATATTAGAAGAGGATTTTTCCTCTAACTATAAGATTACTTTTTTTAGGGTGAAGCATGAAAGAGAGATGGCGATGCCTTAATAAGAGATAAATATAAAAGTCCAAGAAACCGAATTAAATTTCTGATTAAAGAGACTCGTGATACTTTCAATGCTGACAGACTCCGAGGAATAAGTGATCAAAGGGTGCCCTGGTGCTCAGGAATCTTGGTATTGCTAAGAAAAAAGTGAATGATTTACTATTTGCGATGACACGTCAATTAGTATCGCGCCAGTGTTTCTTTCTGACCTCCTTCTTAATATTAAGCTTAAAGTAAAAAAGTATAAAAACTAAAGCATAGGGCTTTGATGGCTTTTCTTTTAGCATTGTAAAAAGAGCGATGCCTGTTATATATCCATATGCACTTAACCCTTTCGTACCTTCAGTACATATATGTACCAGTTAGAAACTTTGATGTAATTCTTATAAAAATTAACCTTTTTATTTTGCGCCAAAATGTTTTCTATTCCGAATCAATGTGGCTACAATTAAAAAAATAGTAACTTACAAAAAGTTGTAATATTTACTTTAAACAATAGGATAAACATTGACTTTTAAAAAAAACAGTTACGTAACAAACTATACATTTCATTAACATTCAGTCTGGGTTCGGTACCTTCTAGTACCAAATAGAAAGTTAATTTGACTCCCTTTCTGTATTCAGGAACTAAGAGAACATTAAGCGTCTTCTGCAAGTTAAAAAAACACAATTTTATGGTGTTTTTTTATGGTTTTTACCATAGAATTCAAATTTTCGCTAATTTTAACAATCATTTTTGTAATCAGCGCATCAAAATACGTAAAGAATCCTTATTTTGTTACAGTTGTTTGTCTTTCTAAGTGAAAGTTCATTTTAACCATGATTTTTATGGAATTTCATGGTTTTGTACAATTTTCTCGCAAAATAACAAATTTTAGCAAAAAATGTGTATTTTGTGCGGGGTCCTTTAAAAAATTCTTTAATTTCATCAAAATTGCTTCCAAACTGTTACTCGAGGGTTTTCGGGGTCACTGATTACGAATCTAATGTCAGTTTTTCAAAATTCAAAATGCTGGATCCAATATGGCGGACAAGAATTTAAAAAATTGCTTGGATTTGCTTCAATATGGCTACTCAGGGGTTTTCGGGATCGCTGATTGCAAATCACTTATCAGATTAAAAAAAATTTTTTAATTCATAATGGCAGATCCAATATGGCCGACAAAATTGTTACTTGGGGTTTTCGGGGTTGCCGATTACAAATCCGATGTCGATTCTTAATTTTTTAAATTTATAATCTTTATTTGTTTTTTTAATTCTGTTGCTTAGATAATAAAAAAGTTCTGATTACTGTACACATAATATTATTCTACATTATATAGAATTTTTTTTGTATGTTAATTAAACTTAATTTTGTTAATTTTAATTTTTTAAGCTTTTATTAATTTTTAAATTTCATGAGTCTTTCATTATAGTTCTTTCTTCGTCCGGTAGGTGGAAACATAGCGCGTTTTACATTATAGTTATCTCTTCGACCGTATGGTGATTGAGGTATGATTTCTCACTGTCAAGAAGCGTTGCAATATATATATATATATATATATATATATATATATATATATATATATATATATATATATATATATATATATATATACAGGGTGTCCCAGTCGAGGGTGTACATATTAAAGGGACATAATCTACTGAAAAAATTGAGACGAAAAGTCCTTTGCACTTTTTAAAAATTTTCAGTAGTTTTTCCGTAAATCTCAATTAAAAAATCAAAAACTACGCTTGGCTATTGGAGGTAAAAGCTCAGTGAGACGGTAGGCGGGGCGTACTATTGCAGCGTTTGCTTGCCTGGGAGTGTACTATCAGCTCGCGTAGAATAAATTTTTGACAATAATTTCTTGTTTCTAGTTTTAAACAGTGTTATTTTAACACAAACCTGGTGTTAAATAAACACTCAATAATAATAAAAATTAAATTGACACACTACGCGCGCTGCTGGTACACGCCCAGGCAAGCCAACGCTGCAATAGTACGCCCCGCCTACCGTCTCACTGAGCTGTTACGTCCAATAGCAAGGCGTAGTTTTTGATTTTTTAATTGAGATTTACGGAAAAACTACTGCAAATATTTAAAAAGTGCAAAGGACTTTTCGTGTTAGTTTTTTCAGTAGATTATGCCTCTTTAATATGTACACCCTTGACTGGGACACCCTACATATATATAAAAGTAGAAAGGTAATGAGTAAAGAGTAAGTCCAAGTTGTGAAATGTAAACAAAGTAAAATGTAAACAAACGAAGCACTGAAATCACATTTCGGAAACAGCCTTTTCTCCCACAAAAATTAACATTGGACCGGTTTTTTTATAAAAATGATAAATTAGTGTGTCAAAGTTTCCAATGAAATCAAATTTCACTATAAGCAATTAACAGTAATTACTAAAATAACTAATTCAAATGACCTGTAAAATAGCATTTTTTATGGGTCGCGAGAAATAAACTGTTTGAGTATATCAACCGCACTGACGATGAAGAAGTCTCATATCAGCGATTGGACCTTCAACATGTGGAAGGGGAAATTTTTCCCTTTCCTCCATGAAATTACATGGAGAAAGGGTAAAAACTTCTTCATCGTCCGTGCGGTTGATATACTCAAACACTTTAATTTTTCGCGACCTGAGACTCTGCTTCTCTTTTCGCATGCGCAGACCGTACTAAGAATGCATTAAAATCACACTTTTCGTACAGCCTTTTCTTTCACAAAAATTAACATTTTTTCATTTTCATAAAGGAAATGATTCATTAAGGGGAGATTCCACAGAAATTAAGGTTTTTTAAAAAATTTTTTTATAGGTAGTAAAATAAACATTTCTTAGTTAAACTTTTTTTACCATAAAATACTTGTGTTACAGTAGGTGAACTCCACGTCAACTCATCACAGATATTTTCTAGACTAATTGGGATTTGGTTAATATTTTGTGTATATGCTCCTTAGGCGATATGAAAAAAGTTCCCCAAACATTTTTTGAAAAAAATAAAAAAATGGCGGAGATATGACACTTTGAATTTTTTAGTACTTTTATTTTAAAAAATTCATAACTTCTACTCTAATAATCCGATTTTAATTTTCAATATCAGAAATTGTTCGTAAAATACCATATTTTAAACTAAAAAATATTATAATTAACAAAAAATATTTTTGCTCTATTTTTGTCAAATTTGAAAAATAAAAATCGTCATTTAAAAAATATGGGGTTTTCAATTTCTTTTTTATTTATACCAAAAGATGCCAAAATTTGTCTGTTAAAAATCTGGTAAGTTTCATTGTGGGACCGCCATGGGTTTATGAAAAAGAAATAAATTTAATGTGATGCATGATACAAATTTATACGTTCTTTCAGGAAATGTAAAAAAAAAACAAATGACCATCACAAGTAATATGAATTCATTGCTAATTGTTCCCTGTCTTTCTAAAGTTTTTTTTCTATGCATCACATTAAATTTATTTCTTTTTCAAAAACCCATGGCGGTCCCACAATGAAACTTACCAGATTTTTAACAGACAAATTTTGGCATCTTTTGGTATAAATAAAAAAGAAATTGAAAACCCCATATTTTTTAAATGACGATTTTTATTTTTCAAATTTGACAAAAATAGAGCAAAAATATTTTTTGTTAATTATAATATTTTTTAGTTTAAAATATGGTATTTTACGAACAATTTCTGATATTGAAAATTAAAATCGGATTATTAGAGTAGAAGTTATGAATTTTTTAAAATAAAAGTACTAAAAAATTCAAAGTGTCATATCTCCGCCATTTTTTTATTTTTTTCAAAAAATGTTTGGGGAACTTTTTTCATATCGCCTAAGGAGCATATACACAAAATATTAACCAAATCCCAATTAGTCTAGAAAATATCTGTGATGAGTTGACGTGGAGTTCACCAGTAATAAAAACCATTTTTTATTTATTTATTTTTTTAATGGAGTCTTAGAAAATGGCTGCCGAAAGTGGTCCCCTTTAAAAGTTGTTTACATTTTTTCTCGGCGACAATTAATCTAAACTAAAAAAGTCAAAAATTTTCTTAATCTATACCATTATGGCTATCGTGTAAACTAGAACAAAAAAAATTTATTGAAAAATAACCAAATGGCAGACTTTTTAATTTTTCGACCATAATTTTGCAACTTAAATTGTTAATAACTTTTATAAATATTAATGGATCTTAAATATCCTAGTTTACACGAAAACTACACATTCAAGGAGCATGCTGTCCAAATTGCAAGTTATTTCGTTGAAAATTGTAAAAATGAGAGTGTAAACAAGTTGAAAATATGTAGTTTCGAGAAAAACGCGTATAAAGTTTGAAGGACCAAATATACAAAAATTTAACTTGAAGTTATATACATAACCTTTGATACGTAACAGTAGACATTTCTTATTACTTAAGAACTACTCTTTCAAGCGGTGCGAAAAGAAAAAATGTAAATTTAAAAATAAACAAATTGCAGTTAGGTAATTAATGAAAAAACATGAATTTTCGAGGTGGAAAGGTGATGTTATTCCTACTCTCCTGCTAGCGAGTCTATTCTTATCGCTTCAGACTATTTTTCCCGTATTTTTAGATAATCATACTAACCAAAAATTAAAAAAAAAAAATTTCGGTATTAAAAAAAAAATCAGTGGAATCTCCCCTTAAAGTGTCAAAGTTTCCAATGAAATAATTTTTGATCAGGAGGAATAAAAAGCAATTACTAAAATAACGAATTAAAATGACCTGAAAATAGCATTTTTGGCACGTCGCAAAAAATAAACTGTTTGACTATATCTGTCTATATAAACTGTTTGAAGAAGTTTTTACCCTTTCTCCTTGTAATTTCATGGAGGAAAGGGAAAAATTTCCCTTTCCACATGTTGAAAGTCCAATCGCTGATATGAGACTTCTTCATCGTCGGTGCGGTTGATATACTCAAACAGATTATTTTTCGCGACGCGTCAAAAATGCTATTTCACAGGTCATTAGAATTAGTTATTTTACTAATTGCTATTTATTGATCACACTCAAAAATTATTTCATTGGAAATTTTGACACACTAATTTATCATTTTTATGAAAAAAGCTGTCCAATGTTAATTTTTGTGGGAGAAAAGGCTGTTTCCGAAATGTGATTTTAGTGCTTGGTTTGTTTACATTTCACAACTTGGACATGCCCTTAAAAATATTACGATTTTTTCGTACGTTCTAACAGGTAAGTGGTATCTTTCGATTTCTAAAGCGTACATAAATCAGTTCTTTTGAAAGTTAATTTTTGTTTGAAAAAAATTAAGGCTTACGTTTTTAAAAAGTTGAAGTTCTATTCTTGAAAATGAATACTCGTTCTCGTTCAAAAAAGAAAATGGACCATTTTTCACTTTCATCCGATCCAGAAAATTCAGAAGAAGAAAATGAAGTTAAAGATAAAGAAATAAATTATCTTGGCGATTTTGAGAGTGATGCGGATAGCTTAGACGAAAACAGCTGTGATGATTCTGATAATTTAGAAAATTTAAAAGTCGAGAATGAGCAATGGACAATGGACAGTTGTAATTGTAGAAAGAATTTAAATTTTAAACATGATCCAAAACTTAAAGTGCAAATAGAAAAAAAAGCTGAAGAATTTGACTTTTTTAATTTGTTTTTTAGCCAAGACATTCTAGAAAAAATTGTCAAGGAAACCAATTTGTACTTTCACCAAGAAAAGGAAACAGTTGCAAAATATGCGTACGAGTTAACAATCTATGAGCTACGAGAATGGATTAGTATGATTATATTAATGGGTATTCATCGTTTACCTCAATTAAAAAATTTTTGGACCTCAGATCCAGCACTTAGAGTTGAATCAATCGCCAATGTAATGCCTCGTGATCAGTTTTAAAAAATATCTGAAATACTCCACCTAAATGACAACAGCAAGCTTCCCAAAAAAACCGATCCGAATTATGACAAGTTGTTAAAAGTTAGACCTCTCCTCGAACATCTTAATAAGAAAGCGATTGAAATTTACTCTCCTTCTAAAATATTATTAGTGAATGAATCGATGATAAAATTTATAGAACGGTCATCCTTGAAATAATACATGCATTCCCATGAAGTCAATAAAGATAGGATTTAAAGTCTGGTGTTTGGCAGATTCAGAATCTTCATATATTTTGAAATTTGTAATATATACTGGAAGATCAACTGAATCACAGAATGGCAATGAAATTCTTGGTGAACGAGTTGTTTTAAATCTTACTAAAGAATTACATCGAAGTAAATCATTAGTAGCTTTTGACAATTTTTTCACTTCGTTGAATCTGCTAATTTCACTTCTTAAAAATGGAATATATTCTGTTTGCCCTGTTTGAGTGAACCGAACAGATTTACCAGAGATGATGAAAACTAAAAACAAAATTCAGCGAGGAGAGTCTGAAATAAGAAACAAAGAATGCGTGTCAGCTGTAAAGTGGATGTATTCAAAAGTTGTAACACTTCTTTCTACAGCGCATAATTCAGAGACACATTCTACTGTAAAAAGAACTTTGTAAAAATGGAAGTAGAATTGACGTAAAATGTCCAGGTCCAATAGCAACCTACAATAAAATTATGCTCGGTGTTGATCGAGTTGATAAAAAAACAAGCATATAGTGTAGGTAGAAGATCAAACAAATGGTGGCATAGAATTTTCTATTTTTGCGTAGATTTAGCGATAGTTAATTCATTCATACTGTATCAAATTCACCACAAATGTGTAGATGATCAACTCTCGTTTCACATAAAATTAGCAAAGCAGCTAATGGCCAAAGGGTCTAGGGGGGTAAGGATGCTAAAGTTGGCCCCGCACCTAATTGGCTCATATTTGTACCATGTTTTGATATCCATATAAGAATAAAATTCTAAAATTTTTAAGTCCCCATGTGTTTTTTTCTAAGAGTTATGCAGGGGGAAAGAAAAATCAAAAAATTCATTTTTCTCAGAAACTATTCGACGGATTTAAATGAAATTTGGTTATGTTATTTATCACGTTAATATGAATTTGTAAAAAAAATTGAAATTTTTTTTCAAAAATACCCCAAAAAAATCAATTTTGGAATTTTCAAAAAAAAATTTTTTGGGGTTTTTTTGAGGTACACCTCAAATTTCCCTTTGAACAAACATTTTTTTTTTATTTTTTGCAGAGGTACTAAGGGGTGAAAATATTAAAAGTTTCCAAAAAGTACCCATATCCTAAAAACCAATCATTTTTCTCAAAAAATTCTTGACCGATTTGAATAAAAGTTGAATATGTTATAAATCACGGTAATACAAATTCATTAAATAAAAAATTGAAAGTTTTTTTCCAAAATACTCCAAAAAATGGGTACTTTTTGGAAACTTTTAATATTTTCACCCCTTAGTACCTCTGCAAAAAATTTATATAAAAAATTGTGTCCAAGGGGACATTTGAGGGTATAAATTCAAAAATTCATTTTTTGGGGTATTTTTGAAAAAAAATTTTAATTTTTTTTTTAAATTCATATTAACGTAATAAATAACATATCCAAATTTCATTTAAATCGGTCAATAGTTTCTGAGAAAAATGACTTTTTTATTTTTCTTTCCACCTCCATAACTCTTAGAAAAAAAACACATGGGGATTTAAAAATTTCAGAATTTTATTCTTATATGGATATCAAAACATGGTGCAAATATGAGCCAATTAGGTGCGGGGGCAACCCTTTTGTGCTACAAAAAGTACAGCCTTGACATGTCAAATCACGAAGAAGAGGAAACACGATGAAAACAATTTGGAAAATGTTGAAAATTTCATGCCTGATGTCAAAGCAAATCGTCGACGTTGTTATTCATGTTCTACGCAAAAAACCAAAAGCGAACAAATATAATTTGCAAAGAATGCAAAGTCCCTCTATGCAATGAAAGCTGTTTCAGAAAATTCCATGGTAAGTAATAGGTTGTAAAAAAAGTGTTAAAATAGGGCTCTAGGCGAAGGTTCACTGTAAAATAAAACCTAACGCGCCTCTAACGGAACCTCTCAGGTGGTGTGGAAAACCGTACCACTTGCAAATATTATATTAAAACTTATAATCCGTAATTTAACTTTATATTCATAATCAGTGCCTCCAATTACCTCAAATTAACAAATCCGCCATATTGGATCCGCCATTTTTAATTTTGAAAATATGACTACAGATTCATGATCAGCGACCCCAAAAACCTTTGAGTAACAAGTCTCAAGTCAATTCGGTAAATTTAAAAAATTTCGTCCGCCATATTGGATCCGCCATTCTGAATTTTGAAAATCTGACTTCAGTTTCATGATCAGCGAACCCAAAAACCCCGGAGTAAAAAGTTTTAACATAATCCAGTAACAGGAAATCCTGGAGGTACGAAAGGGTCTTTTTTAGTTGTCTTTGCGAACATCAGTCTTTTTTGATAAATAGATGAAAACACTTATCACACCTGTAGATAAAGTAAATATTTCGTAACACCCTGGGGAGCATAGACCAATTGCTATTTTGTGTTGCCTGTCAAAGTGACTTGAAAATGTTGCACATAGTCAGCTAATTAAATTGGAAATGTCAAAAAATTTTCTTGATCCACTTCAATCTGGCTACAGAAAAGGATATAGTACTTAAACACTTTTATTAAAAGTTACTGATGATGTCCTTCACGCTACTGATTATAGAAAGGTAACTATCATTATTTTCTT
The DNA here is from genome assembly GCA_032873175.1 of Leptopilina drosophilae. Classification (NCBI taxonomy): domain Eukaryota; kingdom Metazoa; phylum Arthropoda; class Insecta; order Hymenoptera; family Figitidae; genus Leptopilina; species Leptopilina drosophilae. The sequence continues at coordinate 18,797,306 of CM065486.1, forward strand.
TGACTTTAGCAAGGCCTTTGATATGGTACAACATAATCTTTTGTTAATGAAATTAAAAACATTAGGAGTATCAGGGTCTGTTTTAAAATGTTTCTCATCTTTTTTAGCTGGTAGAATGCAATGTATTTTTGGACCTAATGGTGATAAGTCTGAATGGGGTCTTATTGGAACGTATGTACCACAGGGCTCGGTATTAGGTCCTTTGCTGTTTTTACTTTTTACAAAAGATTTAAGGAGTGTTCTTAAGAATTCTAAGCTTATAAATTATGTTTATAAGTTGCAGATCTATGTGTACTCTAGTCTTGATATGTTGGATGAAAATATTCAACGATATTTTTTTATTTTTTTTATAGTGATAGCCAAAAGTTATAAGAATTTTTTCCAAAAAGTTTTATAGTGGGATCGCGATAACTTTTTGAAAAATCAACGAAAAAGTCTATGGCGCCCTGTTGAGACTGACGCGCTTACGAACGCATGCCCAAGAAGTTGGCAACGCCATTTCATTTTTTGTCAAGAAAATTTTGATTAAACTTAAAAACATATATTGTGCTACATCTAGCAAACGATATCAAATATTTTGCTGGAAAAATATTTAAATATTTTTCAAAAATTTTAAAAAATGTTTCTTTAATATTTTTAATTTTTTGAACATTGCACAAAAATTAAAATTTTTAAAAAATACAATTTGTGCTCAATTGTGCTGAGCGAGCACAATAAAAAGTCTATAACAATTTTTCAAAAATTTAATAATTAATCAAGAAAATGACAATTTTTGACTCCAAATTTTTCTGAACCTTTTTAAAACATAAAATGTGTGCCGAATTGTTCTCGTGAGCACAATATTAAAGTCTCAAAAGAATGTTTCAAATGTTAATTAACTATTTAAAAATAATCATAGGAGAAATTGGGGAATAGTGGGTCACCTCTATTATTTAACAATATTTTAAAGTTTGATCATCCAATTTTTTTATTTTTAAATGTTTATTTTGGGCGTTCATGTTTTTATTGTTATCACAAAGATTTTTTAGAATAGCATAGATAAAAAAAATTTTAATACATTCTTTCTTTTTTTTACTTCAACTTCGAAAAGAAGCTTAAATTTTATTATTTAACTTTTTGAAACAATCGTTTGAGACTTAATTATTGTGCTCACGAGAACAATTCGGCACACATTTTATGTTTTAAAAAGGTTCAGAAAAATTTGGAGTCAAAAATTGTCATTTTCTTGATTAATTATTAAATTTTTGAAAAATTGTTATAGACTTTTTATTGTGCTCGCTCAGCACAATTGAGCACAAATTGTATTTTTTAAAAATTTTAATTTTTGTGCAATGTTCAAAAAATTAAAAATATTAAAGAAACATTTTTTAAAATTTTTGAAAAATATTTAAATATTTTTCCAGCAAAATATTTGATATCGTTTGCTAGATGTAGCACAATATATGTTTTTAAGTTTAATCAAAATTTTCTTGACAAAAAATGAAATGGCGTTGCCAACTTCTTGGGCATGCGTTCGTAAGCGCGTCAGTCTCAACAGGGCGCCATAGACTTTTTCGTTGATTTTTCAAAAAGTTATCGCGATCCCACTATAAAACTTTTTGGAAAAAATTCTAATTATTTTGGCTATCACTATAAAAAAAAATAAAAAAAATCGAAAGGGGGGTGTTTTTCAAAAAATAAAAAAAAATTTTGTTTGAAAAATTTTTTAATAATTAATTAATTTTTACATCCTCATCACATGAGAAAGTGTTAGTTTTGGTCGAATTTTGACTTTTGCTAATTTTATGAAATCTTCACGTTTTGAGGTGCCCTGAGTCCGAAAAACATAGTCCGGCGAGTGCGTCTGTCTGTGTGTCTGTCTGTCCGTCTGTAGACGGTTTTTGTTGTTCCAACGATAACTCTTGAAAAACTTATCAGAACATTTTTAAATTTAACACACTTATAGTTGGTGTTAAAATGAAGACTAAGTTCGTTAACCAGACATTTGCGCCAAAAACTACGGTAGTTTCAAAATTTTGAAAACACAATTTTTACAAAATTTGGAATTTTTAATTTTATATTATTTTAGATTAGGTTACTACAAACAACTTTCCTCTAGAACATTACTTGATAAAAACTTAATTTTCGAAGTTACAGTTCCTCAAATGGTCAAAAAAACTAAAAAAAATCCCAAAATAACACTGAAAATCTAATTTTTTTAAGGAATAAAAGTTAATGAATTGATTTTAACCTATTTGCACTCTAATATACTTAAAAAATAACTTATATACAAAAAAGTCGTAATTTCCAGAAAATCACTCTCTATATATATTTTTTGTGCCCTTTTTTGACAAAAAATCAATATTCCGACCCCATTATCTCCGACATTTTTGCATATGCAATTTTGTCACTAGAGACTTTTTTTCGCCACTTTGTATCAGATACAACTTTGCTGTTGACAACTTTTTTTTTTTTTAAGTTTTTGGGTCCTACTTATTTTACTATTTTAAAAGAAATTTTTTTTTTTAAATCTTAAAACTTTTATTTAAATAATTAAATTATTTATGTTCATTCGCCACCAATTTGCAATAATTTTTTTAAAAAATTTAATATTTTTAATTTGGAATAGTACATAACAAATTTGTTAATTAATAATAACATGCATAATTTTTACAGTGGCAAAATTCTTGTTGTGGTGAACAATTTAGTTTAGAAATTACAGATATTTTTTCTTTTATTGATTTATTTTAAATTTTTTTTGAAAAATTTTTAGTAATTAATTAAATTTTTTTTAAATGTATTTAAAAAGTACTAGTTATACTGAGAAATTTAAAAAAAAATTTGAAAAAATATTGAAAATAACCGAAGTTATCTTAATTTAAAAAAATTAGTACATAAATTTTCAAATTTGAGTATTTTCAAAAATTTTCAAAATCGTATTCACTTTAGCATATCTTATCTTTATAACTACAAGGAAAAAAAGTTTCAAAAAAATTGCTAACAATGTCGAAAAATAATCGATCATTTCACATGGAATAACCGAAGTTATCTTAATTTAAAAAAATTAGTACATAAATTTTCAAATTTAAGTATTTTCAAAAATTAGTAAAAAAAAATTAGTATGTATTATTTAAGAACTAATTTTTTTAAATTAAGATAACTTCGGTTATTTCACATGGAATTGCTCCTGGGACAAAATAAAGAAATTCTAATTCTTACATCAACCATATGTTAAGCATCTCTGTCACCTCGACACTTCTAAATGCTTACGGATTGAGTTGTTAATCAATGCAATGCGAACTTTGCCTAACTTCAGTAGAGTATTGCTCTCTACTTGGGATAGGCGAATTATTGCCACCTTCGTCTCACCGTAATGTGGAAGAAGTCGACATATTATGTCCAAATCTGTTTTTTCACTTTTTCCTATAATGATGAAACCACTTCTACCTCGGTTGTGGTTTCATCGAGATTCCTCACTTCCAGAAACCTCTTATTTACAAGGGCTACCACGACGGCTCTGTCATGCAGAGCCGACGCGATGGCTCCTGTAAATTTAGATGCCTTTCCTCCTTTTTTGACGACGACTAGAATCTTCTTCTTGAGGGTTCTCCTAATCTTTGTTATTTGGGTACCAAAGTCTTCTAGTTTTACTGCAGCTTTTACCAATGGCACAACTTCCTGAAAAGACTCTGGGGTTCTAACCGAAATCTTAAATGCTTCCGCTTTTCTGAGCTTCCAAGGTTGTCTTTGAAGATCTTTTTTCTTATTTTCTTTAAAGATCACTTTTTGCTGTGTCTGCCGTTTTTATTTGAGACGGGTTTAAAGCCCTCGCTATCTACCGCAATGCCTCCTAGACGAGTTTCTGCGATTGACTTTTTTTTCTTGACTGATTGTCCAGAAGAGGAAGTGTTTCTAGACCGCGTTTTCTACCGTCCTTCACACTTTCCAGGAATAACCAGAAACTGATTAGCGACATTTGCTTCATAGCTTGACGGATCATTTCCTATTTGGCTCCCTCTAAAATCCTTGGAGTCTGTACCCACTACAAGGGCTACGACCCGATCAGAATCGGTGGTGGGATTACCCCCGTATGTGGTACCCATTTGGAGTATATTATTTTTATTTGTATTCATTTAATAATTTTTTTCGTTTGTTTTACCATCCTGGAGACGGTAAGCATCCAACCCATTTTCAATTATATAAAATATGTAATGTTCCAGATTTATAATGTGCATATGCGTTTGGTCTTAGATTTCGAATCTCCTCAGCGTCGAATATTTTATTTCATAAGTTTGTGTTAATTCTAAGCTATCTATAAATTTAAAAATATATAAATGCACAAAGTGAGTTATGAATATTATGTTCCATATAATAATAACACAGGTCAACAAAAAAAGGCTTACTTTTTTTATGAGATATGATAGTGGTTTCCGAAGTATTTTTTGACGCTGAACACGATCCCGGGTCCAAAAATTGTCCATCACGTCAGAATTTGAGAAAAGTGGGGGTAAAGACCCCAAAAAACGTGTTTTTGAGCGTTTTCAATATTTTTTTTCTCCTAAACCTGACGTGCCAGAAACTTCTACATAGACTTCAATTGAAGCTTGAATTGTCCACTACAAGACCCATATCCGTAATACCAAAAAAATTAGGTTGAAGTTACCAAAAATGTGGATTTTTGGGTTGCTTTAATGGATTTTTTAAAATTGTTTTGGATTCGTTTGAAAATTGTTACTCGGGGGTTTTTGGGGTCGCTGATTACAGATCTTCATTCAGATTTGAAAAATTCAAAATGGCGGATCCAATATGGCGGTCGAGGTTTATAAAAATTAATCAGATTTACTCGAAATTTGTTATTCGGGGGTTTTTGGATCCGCCATTTTGCATTTTTAAAAACTGACATCAAATTCGTAATCGGCGACCCTTAAAACCCCCGAGTAACAATTTGCAAGTAAATCTGATTGATTTTTAAGGACCTCCGTAATGCGTTTTTTTTTCTCTTGCACCCCTTGACATATACCCACCCCCTGCTTTAAGGGTTCATGCAATCAATTTGGCTTTGGGCTCATTTTAAAGAGCAAAGATCAATTGTCAATTTCTGACAATAGCGATGGTTCTAGCACGTCAGTGTTTAGCTCTACAATTTTTCAAAAATGGCCAAAAACGCTGTTTTTAGGGGTTTCAACCCCCTTTTTCTCGAAAACCTGACGTGATGGAAAGTTTTTGAACCCAGATTCGTGTTCAGCGCGCAAAATGCCTTCGGAAACACCTGGAGCCATCTTATTTGCAAAACCCATGCAGGGCTGTGTAATCATTATTTGTTTAAACAATTCATTGTTGTTAACAATTATAAACTTTTATTATAGTACACTAACAGACATTTAATTTTACCGGAATTTTAAAGTTTATCCAGCTTAATTTATTTATTTAATAATTAACTCATCAATATATAACGGCTTTTAATACATTTTGATAATTATTTAAACAAATAATTGTTGTTAATTAATGATTCTTGACACAAACTACCTAGAAACTTGCAGTTTTTTCTAATTTTGCAATTAACTAATACGAATGATATGAAATAAAGATAATTTATGGTTTTAACAATGGAAAAATTGTTACAACAAACAATTGTTGTTATTTATTAACTTTTGATATACATAATTTTGCAATTATCTAATCTAAATAGTAAATCATTCAGATGTTTGTTTTTGTTATTTACTAACTCTTGACACACAGCATGATCCAGAAAGGTAGTGGTTGTAATTGTAAAATTAGATAAAAACTGCAAGTTTCTAGGTTGTTTATATCAAAAGACAATAACAATTCTTTGTTTAGACAATTTCTGAACTGTTTAAACCGTAAAATACAGGGTGGCCACCGACCGGGAAAACCGGGAATTAGCCTGGAATTTTTTGTACCGGGAAAAAGCCTGGAAATAGCCGGGAATTTTAACCAAAACCGGGAATTTTAACTGCATTCGTTTAGATCTTTTGAAGAATTTATAACTTTTTTACAGTTTATAAATCAAATATACGTGTAAATTTTTCAACAGCTAAAAACCAGGGCTGCAATGATTTAAATCAACTTGTTTTAAATCACGATTTGAAAAATCTTGCCATTTAAATCTAATTAAATCAAAAAATTTGTTTAACTAAAAATTATTTGATATTTTATAGTAATTTTGTTTAAAGTTTTAAATTCAAAAAAGGAGAAAAGAATTTTGAATATAAGAATGTAATAATCATTAGTTTTTATTAATTTAATAACAGTTATTTGAAGATTAAAAATCAGTATTTTATATTTGGGCCAAAGAATAGAATAAAATATCAATATTCTGTTAATATCTTAAAATTTTGAAAATTTTTATTGTAACAAGAATTTATATACGTAGTATGTACACGGAGAGAAAAATCTAGCTTTAATAGTATAACACTACCTATAGTAATTTCGCATGGACTATAGTCACGTTTCAAACGCATGAATTCATACCCAAAAAGCGTGGACTCATGGTTTTTGGGCATGAATTCATACATTTGAAGCGTGACTATAGTCCATGCGAAATTACTATAGGTAGTGTCATACTATTAAAGCTAGATTTTTCTCTCCGTGTATAAGTGCAGTAAAAATTATATAAAATATAACATATGGTGAATATAACGTCAAGACTCCACCCAAAAAAAATATGTGTTCCAATTATTTACAACATTTTTGTATAATATGCCCTATAGGTTAGTAATTTGTCAGACAAATAATTTTGAATTTTAATTCTTTGATGTTCAAAAATGATCTCCGATTTTTAAATATTTTAAACTACTGATTTTGTTACATTTTTAAAACAGGTATTTTATTTTTTCTTTTTAATGGGTTTTTTAGCTATAAAACAAAAAGTACAGAGACAAAGTCGAAAACAAGTATTTCATCAGAAAAATGCTCAGCTTTCTTTTAAAAATATAAAAAAGGAAAAATGGACCCAAAAATGAGAAAAGTGAAATTTTATTTTTCAAAATCTTGTGTCAAAATCAGAAAATTTTTGAAAATAAATTGTCCCATTAGAAGGCCTATAAAAAAATCTAAAAAACTATGTCCTACTTTTTTAAAAAATTTTTCTTTGTATTATAAGAAATAATCAAAATAAAGCGTGTCACTCAAAAGTTGGAAACTTTTACGGCCCCCCCCCTCCCCCGGCCAATTTTTTATTAAATTCAAAAATATTTGTCTGACAAATTACAAACCTATAGGGCATATTATAAAAAATTTTTGGAAATAATTGGACTATTTATATTTTTCGGGTGGAGTTACAAATCCACCATATTTGTAATTGATATTCACTCTCATTTTATAATGACTATACTTTATTTTAAGCGCGTTGACCTAAAATTTTATATTTTCTTAACAAAAAAGTAGTAGTTTTTGGTGAATTTATTATTAATTTTATAATTTTTAATGTTAAAAAAACAAACAACGTAAAAATAAATATTTAAAAACTACTGTAAAAAAATTGATTTAAATTAAAGAAATCTGATTTTTTTTTAATCATGATTTTTATCAGCCCTGCTAAAAACAATTCATATTATCAATAGAACCAATGGATTAATAACTTACAATTTCAATTGTGAGGTACTAAAGAACAACCGGGAAAAAAGTCATTTTCATCTGAAAAACCGGGAAATAGCCGGGAATTTTTTTTTTAAGTTTGAGTGGCCACCCTGAAAATATTTTTATTTCATACTGTTCAGATTAGTTAAATACAAAATTAAATAGAAATTACATGTTTTTAGGTGCTTTGTGTCAGAAGTTAGTAAATAACAACAATCATTTGTTTAAACAATTTTTGAATTGTTAATACCATAAATTATTTTTATTTCATGCGGCTCGTATTAGTTAATTGGAAAATTAGTAAACAAACTGCAAGTTTCTAGGTGTTTTGTGTCACGAGTTATTAATTAACAACAATTATTTATTTAAACAAATAACGACTGCAATAAAACATTAGTAAAATTTATCAATAACAAAAATCACTTACAATGAAAATGATTAATTAGTTTAATTTTTCTTTAATATTTAATAATAAAACTTTGATATAACTGTAGTCATCTTCGTACATGAATTGACAATTGTTATAAATAAACAATGAACAATAAAAAAAAATAATTGTTAACATTTTTCGGAAGCATTTTAGATTTTGTCTATTGATCCACCCACGGTGGGATCCGATCAGGCGAAATAATATTATAATTGGGCGTGAGCTGGGCCCTACCTGGGCTTCCCAGTTTTTGGGGACCCACATCGATAATTATATGAGCAAAAATTTCTAAGTCCAAACCTAAAAAAATTTTTTTTTTTCAACAAAAAATTAATGTTTATAATGACTTAGATTAAGAAAAAACGTGTTTTGAACAAAAATTTATTGACACTTTTTTTGAAAAATGTAGCGTCCACATAATTTATTAGCAAAAATGTCTAAGTCCAAGCAACTAAGAAAATTTTTTTAGACCAACAGATTAATGTTTATAATGATTGTAAACAATAAAAACCGCATTTTTAATAAAAATATATTGCCATTTTTTTAATAAAAATATAAATATTAATTTATGAATATTTATCGTTCATTATTACATTACTATTATTATTATTATTATTATTATTATTATTATTATTATTATTATTATTATTATTATTATTATTATTATTATTATTAAACTATTTATTTGCTGCGATGTAGAGGTATCCATTAGTGCTTTATTGAATCATTAAAGCAAATCAACAAGTCACTGACAATAAAACATTGGTGTTCAGTTAGGTTCCTTAGCATAGTGGTTAGGGTGTTAGTCTGGTAGTCTGTAGGTCGTAGGTTCGATTCCCGCCTGCGTCTTAGATTTTATTTGTTTCGTTGTATACGTACACGGAAAAAAAGTACAAGTGGAACAGAGAAATTTTTCTTCATAACAACTAAATATTTCATAAAAAACGAGCGAAAGATATTGACAATATCGTCAGACTCGCGATATTGAATTTTACTTAAAATACAACATAACCCTAAAATGACATAAACAATCAAAATTATGTGAGAAGTAAAATTAAATGCGCAATTAAAATTTTTTTCAATTGTATGTTTTAAATTACAATCATTTAAACCTAAATTATTGAAAATAAAACTGTTTTAAAACTGTAAAACACAAAAATTGATATTTATAATGTCATAAATATTACTTGGTTATAGTTGAAAGTTTCCATATATTTCCAATATGACTAACAAATTGCACTCAACCCCAACTCACTATCACTGATTTGACTCAACATTCGGCTAATATAATGTAGCTTGATTCACAACGTTATTTGTGTCGTTCTTTATTTTAATTATATTTCCAATATTGCTCGTTCGCATCGTGAAATTTTTTTCCGTGTATAAGCATGAACTTCAATAATGATATATGCCATTAAATAATTTAATTAACAAAAGTCTAATTTTTTTATAAATTTTCAATTTATAAATAAAAGAATATATATTAATTCCCATATATATGCTAACATTATTTATGAATTTGCTTTTGGTCACAATTTAATAAAAAAAAGTATAAATCATTAAATAATAAAGCTGTTTATTTATAATTTGACTTATATGTTATTAATAAATAATTTATTAATTAATTTTAATGAAAACTAAATCTATGGGCATAAACAAGGTTACCCACCTGGTCCCCAGCTGGGTTTTCTCTACGTGGGCTGAGGCTGGATTAACCGTTACCAGCCCAGGAATCGCCCACCTGGGCCATCCCTGCTAGGGCCCACCTAGAACATGGGAAGCTCACCTGGGACCCACCTCACATTTCCACACGGGATATAATTTTTTATTCTCTAGAATTCCAATATTTTGTATTTTAAAGTTGTTGCACCCCTATACAAAAACACACCCCCTGCTTGAAGGGTTGAAGTATATTAATCGGCTAAAGGCTCATTTGAAAGGGCATGAATTGAGCTTTAATTTCTGATAATAGCGAAGTTTTTATCACGTCAGGATTTTGCCCTACAATTTTTCAAGAATTACCAAAAACGCCCCACTTCTTGTCTATAATAAAAACTGCAATTTTCTAAGTACATTGTGTAAAAAGTTATAAAATAACAACAATAATTTGTTGAAACAAATAAAAAATTTATTGTAACATTAAAATATATTGTGTTTATTGACATAAAACAATTTTACTGTAAAACTTTCATGATTTTATTTTTTTGTGTATTTATGTGTGAATATACATTTGTATGTAAATAATAAAAAAAGTTTTTTTTAATTTCTTATAAAAAATTTTTAAAGTCATTTGGGGTAAATGTAACTTTCACCAAAAGTATTAGTTTTTTTTTGTTAAAAGGTATACTGAACTAATTTTTTTGCATGAACTTGTTGCACTGAGAAAATGTTTTGTACAAACTTTAGTCAAAAGTTGAGTAAAATGGCTATACATGCGCTTTTGAATAAAGTTTAACCAACTGTAGTTCAAAATAAATTTTTCGTAGAAGAAAATAAAATTGGTTAGTTTTTAAATTAAATTTCATAAAATTTCAACAATCTCTATCTCTTCTTCTCTATATCTCTTCTCTATAATATTAAAATGTTTCCTAGTCGTTTAGTCGGATTCGTTGTTCGGCAACATATATAGATATACATCGGTTCATCGATCAGCAACATATAAAAGATATACATAAATACAGTAGTATACACATGTATACTCTCACATATACACTAAACACATACACATGTATACTCACACATATACACACAATACATGCACATGTATACTCACACATATACACACAATACATACACATGTATACTCACACATATACATACAATTCATACACATGTATACTCACACATATACACTAAACACATACACATGTATACAATACATAGACATGTATACTCACATATACACTAAACACATACACATGTATACTCACACATATACATACAATACATATACATGTATACTCACACATATCCACACAATACATACACATGTATACTCACACATGTCCACACAATACATACATATGTATACTCACACATATACACACAATACATGCACATGTATACTCACACATATACACACAATACATACACATGTATACTAACACATATCCACACAATGCATACACATGTATACTCACACATATACATACAATACATACACATGTTTACTCACACATATACATACAATACATATACATGTATACTCACACATATCCACACAATACATACACATGTATACTCACATATCCACACAATACATACATATGTATAATCACACATATACACACAATACATACACATGTATACTCACACATATACACACAATGCATACACATGTATACTTGCATATATAATGTACCCAAAAAAAAATTGTTTTGGCTTTTTCGAAAATAAGTTTAATTAAAACATATTTTGTTATTGAATTAATTTTAATTTGTATCAAACGAAATTTACTATGCATTAAATCAAAATTATTATGTTTAAATTAAACATAATTTTTGGTTGACTGTATGATTAAGATAATGATGTTTGATTTAAATATATTGTTTTCTCAGTGAAAATGTTATTTTATTTTTTTTTTTTATAATAGTTATTGCTAAATGAATTTTTTGCAATTTTTTAAAAAAAATTTTATTTCTTCTAAATAAATAAATGGATTGAAATAAATCAAGCTTGAATATTAAGGGAATAAGATATACTTTCGTTTAGAATTAGAGACTTTTTAAAGTGTTTATTTTTGAATAATTATTTAACAAATTTTTTTTTTGTTTTTTTTTTGTAATAAAATAATTTTTTTATTTTTAATCTTCACCGACTTAATCTTTAATAAAATAGAAATTTTTTGTTTTTTAATCTTTACTGAATTATTTTTTAATAAAATTGGAATTATTTAAAAAAATTTTAATTTTGACACATTTAAAAGCCATTGGTGGTTTCACCCCACCATCACGTTGGTGGTTTCGCCCCACCAACACTTTTTTTGTAAAAATTTAATAACTTCCAAAACACTTAAAAAATTTCAAAATAAACTACACTTCTGCGTTCAGAAGACTCAAATTGATAAAGACATTCGATTCTTCTATTAATTTTTACATTATATTAACAATAATTAAATAATTAAGTGAAACAAAAAATTTTGAAAATTCTTAACATTTTACATATGACACTGTCCTTCCGCAGACATTTTGGTAAACGGCTTGAAACTTCAGACACCAGCGGAGAATGTCAGAACTATCATTCATATTGAAGATTGAGTCAGTAAGACGTAAAACACGAAAATAAAAGCGAATTGGTGGTTTCGCCCCACTCTACTCTAAACCAATTTTTTTTTAATTTTCTGCGCCTTTGAAAAATTTGATAAAAATTTCAACATAATTTAAACTATTAGAAATCAAAATGTATAGTGCAACAAGACTATACTTAGTTTTTAATCAATTTTATAATTACATAAATGTTAACTGGAGAGTATTGTTTATTTCGTAGATGCAAACAATGTTTTAATTCAGAAAAACATCAAACTCGCATCTCCGCTGCAATATAATTTTGATTGTAACTTTTCAAAAATTGTTCCTCTAATAAATCTTTTCAACGAATTTTGATTTCTTATAGTTTTAATTTTATGTTGGAATTTTCAAAAAACATTTAAAAGACGCAGAACATTAAAAAAAATTATTTTTTCATAAAATTAAATAATTATTCAAAAATAAACTCTTTAAGAAGTCTCTAATTCTAAACGAAAGTATAATTATTTTATCCCCTTTATTATTTCCCTGCATGATTAATTTAAATCGGTTCATTCATTTAGGAGAAATAAAGTTTTGTTTAAAAACTTGCAAAAAATTCAATTTGCCGTAACTTTCATAAAAAATATTTTTATTCCTGGTTTTTAGTAAACACATTCCTAAAGTTAAATAGAAATGTTTTTTCAGCATTTCGACTTAAAAAATATACTTTTTAGTTTTGCATTAAATTATTTATAACATTTATTGAAATAATTCTTTTTTATTTTATACATAATAAAAATTTCTAAAATAGAAAATTATTCTAATTTTATGTATATATTACGTTAATATTACAATAAGATCACAGTGCAATATTACCTTAACATTGTGAGGTAATATTACCTTAATATCCCCATTAATTTACCGTAATTGCACAACATAATATTACCTCCAAGCGGACATTTTGATATTCCAGTAAGATCACTGTTATATTATAGTGCAGATTACGAATCTCCAGTGTAATATTACAGTGATGTCACTATAACCTTACGTGCTGTTTGGGAACTGTTTTGCAATTTTTCTATAAGCGTGTAATATTAAAGTAATGTTACTGTCATGTTACAGTAATATTAATGGATAATATTACCCATCAGACAGTAAAAAAAGAATTAAAATTTTTTTTTTAAATGTAAATACAATAGTAAAATTTAATATGACTATAATATTACTGTAATGTTACGTTTATATATGGGAAAGGGATATATGCATGTAACTGATATTTTGTTTCATAGTGTTTGCTTTTTCGAGTAAAAACTAAAAATCTATACAAAGTAGTAATAATTGCTCTGATAGATAATAAAAGTTGCTTCGCTCAAAATATTAATTGCTCGGGACATTTTAAATATTACTCGACTTTTAATAACATTTATTAATTTTATTAATAACATTTTAGTTTAACATTTAATTTTAACATTTAATTAATAACATTTATTATTTTTAATAACATAAATTCAAGAACCGGTTGGACGCTCGGACGACACGCGCAACTGCCAGTCAGTGAGCAGTGGGCTCCTTTGGGCTCCTCACTGCTACCCGACTGGTACTAGCGCGTGTCGTCCGAGCGTCCGACCGGTTCTTAAATTGGAAGCCTTAAGGCGGTGTCAAAGTCGATTGGATTTTTGCATTGAGCTTCAATGGGAAAATCCCATTGACTTTGACATCCCCTTAATTGTAGACCTATATTCAGTAGCTTATAAGTCCGAAAATATTGAGTTTAGGAAAAAGTTGTCAAAGAATGAAAGTTTTGGATTTATTTCGACTTTTAAGAAACGTAAACAAAAATTTTTTTATGAAAAAATTAAGTTTTCCTTTTAAAATAAACGTTTATTTTTGGATTCCAGTACTGCACATGTTCTAAATCAGTTTATATTAATATAATATAACCTACGTTTAAAAAAAATTAATTTGTTTATTAAAAAAAATTTCTTTAACATTTCTTAAAAGTTAAAATAAAACTAAAAATTTTATTCATTGACAACTTTTTCCTAAACTCAATATTTTCAGACTTACAAAATATAGTGAATATATATATATATATATATATATATATATATATATATATATATATATATATATATATATATATATATATATATATACATATATATATATGTGTGTGTGCAAGTATAAATATTTTTATTTTATAATTAGAAAATTAATACTTTAAAATTAACTACAAGTAGGTAAAAATAAGATATCAATATTTAAAATAATTAAATCTTAATTTATGAACAAATACAAATGTTGAATAACAAATATTTCAAAGCAAACAAATAATTTTTAAAAAGAAAATAAAAAAAATTTATTATTTACATACACATGTATAGGGGAGACCGGGGCGTAATGGCTAAGGGGCGTAATGGATAATTGTAATTTATTTAAAATTGGTAAATCGAAATAATTTCGTTCTATAGACAAGTTATTGTACTTGGTATACTGCAACTTTGTACGAAGTTTCAATAATATTTGTTCACTATTGTAAGAAATATAGTAGAAAAACTTTTTTTGACATACGAAAGTAACTTTTCAAAATTTTCATTTTTTCGTTCTCATTTTTTCAAAAATAGCTTTAAAAATAAAAATCAAATTGGGTTTTGAGCTTGATACATTTGTTTTTAAGGGCCAATTGGAGATTTTTCATTTACACTTTCTGTATTGATAGAAAATTACAAAATATTGGCCAAGTACCCCTGGGGCGTAATGGCTAGTTTTTCCCGGGGCGCGATGGATAATGCAGCGTAGGTTCGTTTTCGCGGTTACTTGTTACTTAGTTGCAGTATGTTCGTGTGTTTATCAACTTATTTATTTGTTTTGATCTAAAATCGATAAATAGTAGATTTTAAACGATTGAAATGAGAAATTACAAACCAAAAAAACAGCGTTTCAGGAGAAGAGTGGGTTCAGTGCACATCGTGTCAGCTTTGGGCCCACGACGCTTGTGCTGACGATAACCGATTTTTTATCTGTGATTATTGTAAAAGCAAATAATTTTGCTAGTTTACTAGACAAGAAAAGTATTTCGAAAATTCTTATTTAATTGTTATCATTTTATAAATTAAAATAAATTTACTAAACAGTTACTTACTTTTTTAAAGATTACTAAAAAAGTTAAACTTCCGATTTGTAATTTTGCTATATTAAATTTAAAAAATAACCAAAAAATATTTTTTTCATTTGTGAGTAATGTAAAAGCAAATAAGTTTGCTTGTTTATTTAAGACAGGAAAATTATTTTAAAAATCCTTATTTAATTGTCATCGTTTTATGAATCAAATTAAATTTACTATAAAGTTACTTACTTTTATTAAAAATAAATGAGAAAGTGAAACTTCAGATTTGTAATTTTGTAATATTAATTTTAATAAAAAAACCGAAGAATATGTCTTTACACTGAAAGAAATTTTCCGACATTACTGCCATAATTATGGCTGATTCTGCCAGAATGAATCACTGTATTATAATGAAATACAACTGCCAAAACAGTTTGGTTAATCCAGCCATACGAATGACAGAAACAGAGGACAGTAAGTGTGAATCATCCTTCACATGTCTAACATAACCTCACTTATGTGCTAATCTGACAGATTGTATGACTACTTCAACCAAAATCCTTAACCAGAAGTTTATGGATGAATTCTCGAAAGTATTTCTTTCAGTGTAGAAAATAATTGTAGTTATATTTTTTGATCTTATCTTCTATACAATAATTATATTTACAATATTTTTTACATAAAATTTAATTCACAAACCTTAATTTACAATATATAATAAAATTTGAGGCCGTAAATATTAATTTTCACTCATTATTCATTACGCCCCGGGAGTTATCCATTACGCCCCGGCCTGGGGCGTTTTGGATAGCTTTGCATTGCTTCAGAAAAATTATTGTAGAAAAAAAAGTAAGAGTCATATCGGGATGTTTTTTTTTAAAAAGAAAGCTGAGATACCAGAGTAACTTTTCCAGAAGAAAAACATTTAATTAAAACAAAAATGGCCGAGAAAAAGCACAAAGAGTGAAAAGTTAGCCATTACGCCCTGGTCTCCCCTATTCACGCATAAATTCAAGTAAATATCGGGATTGCATAGGGTCAATCCAATTATGCGATTGGCTCAAGAAAATGATTTTCTTGATATAGTATACTTGGTTGGAGAGCATATGTTCTTGGTCCAAGAAAATATGGAATTCGATCAAGAAATTAAGTAACTTGTAAGAAATTCAGAATATATTAATTCAATATCATTTGTGTATCAAATCAAGTAAATGGTTTACTTGTATTGAGAAAATATTTTCTTGATTTAAGAAAATTATAGATTTCAATCAAAAAAATATTTTCTCAATTCAAGTAAATTATTTACTTGAATTCCCCCCCCCCATCCCTCATCCCATGATTTCTAATACTTAGGTCAAACATTTTTATTATTTAATTAATTAACATTTATATTTTTTATTTAAATAATTAAACAATTGTTATTTTACATAATATTTACATTTAATTAATACTTATCACAAATACAACAAATATATCTTGTAAGAAAATTTTCCACGGTCGGAGGAATCGAACCCGGGTTGCACGCGTCAGAAGCCGTACCGTTGCCACTATGCCATCCAAGCCTCAATGGATAGTTTTCAAAAACTGCTATTTAAGTTGCACATCCATTTGAAGAAAAATATTTTCTTGGATCAAGAACACCGGCATTGTGTTAAGTAAAAAAAAAGTTTCAAAACAAATGAATGAAATGATTTGATTTAAGAAACACGAATTCTTTAGACAATACTTTACTATTTCGCTTAAGAACATAAAATTCTTGATTCAATCCTTTTTGGTACTTCGAATAAGTAAAATATTTGATTGTAATAATAACATATTTACTTCCACTAAATACTGAATTATTAATACAAGAACTATACCCAATGCTCATAATTACTTGGCACAAAAAATAAATTTCTCTCTTCAAATAAATATAGGATTGATTCAAGTAAATTCTGTCAAGTAAATGCATTTACTTGGTTCAAATACATTTTTTTCAGTGTTGGAATAAAGCGTAGTCTACGTTTGAACACAATATAAACAAAAAAATGAGAGAACGTATTCAACACATTTCAGAGAGTGACCTATGGAAACTTTAATTTCAGTCAAAAGTTAAGTAAAATGTGAACAAGCTATTGGTAAAATGTGGGGATGGAAATGTGGTGGGGAGACTAGTAAAATCATCATTCCTACATACCGACGGTTGATTCCTATGACTAATTCCTCTATTACCAACATTTTTAAAACGATAAAAAAAATTTATTATCGATTGTTGATTGTTATATGTTGTACGAATTTCTGCATTACCTAAACATTTTGCATTAAACAATATTTCTATTTCACTCATACACCTTATAAATACTCAAACACAAATACAACACTCTTAACATATAACATAACCTAACCTAATACACACATATAACGTAACACTAAGTTCGCACACAATTACATATAAATGAATTATTTGAACTGTCCTTATATAGTAAGTGGCAGAGTTGATTCACAACTTGCGAGAAACGGATTAAAAATGAATAACTAATTAATTACTTGTTATTTTAGTTTTATTATTTTATTATTGGGTTTAAATTAAATAAAACAATTCGTGATCAATTAATGAAGTGTTATTATTTATAAATTAAAAATTTCTTTGGATTTTTAAACTTATCTTTACAAATATAAATAAAACATTAATCTATTTAAAAAGTTAAAATAAAAATAAATTAAAATAAATATTTTTCCTAATAGATCTTATTTTATTTAAAAATAAATAACTAATTAAAAGATAAAATAATTTTAAATTTCTATATTAACAGATTTTTTCACGTATATATATATTTCTATATTTATACATATTTTTCTTTTATGAATTTATACAGACACAAAAGCAAATAAGAAATAAAGAAAATAGTTTAATTTAACATCATAATCTATAATATCTTCATTTCATGTAAATTAAAACTTTTAAATAATTAAAATAATAAATTATTGATAATTAATATCTTTGATCTTCCTTAACTATTTCGTTAAAAGTAAATGTTAGTAATTAAGTTTTGATAGATTTTAAAATACATTTATAAATATTGTTAAAAGGACAAATTTCCTAAGGGCTCCTAGAATTTCACATACAGTCCTGATAGTATAGTTGCGTGGTGGGGCTTTCATTTTACCAAACTTCTGGACAAACTGTGAGACACGCAGGTAAATATCTACCAAAGTACAGCAAAAAGTATTATAAATAGTAAATTAGTTTATGATCAAATGCATACCAAAGTTTAATCTAATGTCTGTTTTAATCTTTAAATTACTTTTTGAACATTCTTTAGAAAATGCATTTTAATGTAATGTAAAATTTTGCAAGTATATTGGAGTCATTAATACCTAAAATCTAACACAAGGATTTCCGAATAGATCTTGAAAAAATTTTATACTATTTTTTCAAAATTTTTGAAAAAAAATTTGTAATTTTTGAAATAACTTTTTTATTTAAAATTAATATTTTCATCAATTCTGGTCAAAATTACGTTCCTGACATTAAAACAAATCTATTGATGTATAAAAAGTATATATTTCATCAAAATGTATAAAAGTAATCGCTATTTATATTTGTCAAAAAAAGGTAAAATTTTTAATTTCTTAAAATTGTTAAAATTTTATTTCGAAATAATTATTATTCAATAAAAGATTGAGAAATTGGTGTATATTATATTGAGGAAGCTAAATGTTCTTGGAATCAATTTTTGTTAAGACATTAATAAGGAAGATTTGCAAATTTTAGATTGATTTTTTATTTTATTTTTCTGCAAATGCAAATTAATTAATTAATATTAAATACTGAAACAGTAAAACTTTGATTTTCAATCTTTTTTGCATTAAAAGATAACTTACACTACGGCATTGCCAATTGTCAAAATAAAATATTGGCAATACTCAGAACATCTTGTAGATGAGCTGAGGTAAAAATGTTGACATCGAACTTATTTTTAAATTTGTAAATTTAGCTGAAACATCTACTGTTTACATTTACCCCAAATGACGCTATATAAAAAAGTGGGACTAGAATGTTTAAACATTGAAGAAAAGAGTTTTCTACTGACCGGATCGCTCTAAACCCAGGTTTTAGCTCCGTTTAGTAGAAAATTCTTTTTTTCAATGTTTAAACATTCTAGCCCCCTTTTTCATATATATGTCCTTTTAGTAACAAACCTCAGCTTTTGTTAAAAAAATCGTACCTTTCCCCTCCGAAAATTAAAATTTATTTTTAATTTTATTTTTGATGGGTCAAAGAAATTTTTTTTAAATGCTTATGTTTAATCGAAAGAGCATGAAAAAACTTTTCCAAAATGTACTTTGTCAAATTTTTATGTTTAATAGTTTAAGAGTAAAAAATTATTGAAATAAGCTTTGTACTGAAAAACTCAAAAAAACCTTCTCCCCCTCAGAAAATATTGGACTATATAGAAAAATATTTTCACGAAAAATGACTATCTATTAGTACTACAAAAGCCCCAAGTTTTGCTACGATTGGAGAAAAATTTTTTTCCACCTTGATCACTTGACATGGAATCGCTCATATATATTATATTTATTAATTTTTCTTGTTTTTCAGATGGAAATTTCAGACAGCAACCCTGTTTCTCTTAACCGCCTAAGAAAAGTAAAATCTAGTATATATAGGAGATTTCCCAAGTCCCACAACCAGCGTGCGATTCAATGCGTCGTATATTTGCGTTTATATGTGTATTAATTATTTTTGCTTATCTAATTGTGTATGTAAGTAGCTATAACTGTATTATGTATCTATGAATCACTGTGTATCATTTTCGGCCAATCAAAGTTCGTCTTGTTTGGTCAATGTCAATATAGTATATGGGTCAAAATTCCTCAACTGCCCAGGTTAAAAAATTGATGTTCTTGAATTTTCTCGAATTAAATTTAATGTATGAATAGTGATTTTCCAAGGGTTTTTCACCAGCTACAAGTTGATGAAGAAAAAGCAATTATTTTCCTTCAAGTGGATCTTAAATTTCAAGGTGAAATTCTTAATTTCAATATATCTCAAAATCGGTTTTTTAAAATATTTTTTTCACCTATCCCAATGGAAAGCTTATCTTTTTTCTTTGAGGCATGTAAAAATCAGAGTGGGACCTTGAAAACTTTTGAAGAAAATAATTATAAATCATCATTTTAACCCGCTTTTATAATAGCAGCTGGAGAGAATGTAAAAATGAGACCATGTTAACGTAGCGCCACCTACGAGGTTCATAGTGTTTAGTAAAATTACTGTAGTACGTGTTATCTGCTTACAATTTTCGAAAAAAATACTTCTGGGTGGTAAATTAACAGTTAATATACCTAGATAATATACTTAGATAATTTACAAAAGGTAATATACATAGATCCAGCAAGGGTCCTGGTGGCGAGTAGACTTACTAGAAAATCCTATTATTAAGAAAAGGACAAAGATACATTTATCCTTTTTTACTAATGGAATTTTTTAGTTAAGCCCTTCACCCTAGATCCCTTGCCGAATCTAGGTAAATTGTCTTAGGTTTAGACATATTTTTGGTTAATGAAAAGAAATTATGTTCATATTGTTTAATTATAATAACAGTGGGTCTATGAACAGGTATTTGCATAACAGAAAATTTATTAACAAACGGATAAACTACTAACAGGTTTATTAATTTTTTATGGCATTTGATACCTTTAATTCATCTATCAATTGCTCTTTAGGATCCTTATTTGGATCAGGTTCATAGTCTTCTATATGAGAGCCTACAAGTATAAAACATATTATTTTAAAGAATTTTTATATACTTAAAATTTCTTTGTAATAACTATAAATTGAGGGGCTGGATGTTATAATGGGTTACGCGACATGTTAAGTAAATGGCGCGTAATACGTTATAGCATCCAGCCCTTCAATTACATCAAAATAAATGAAAGCATTGGCCTGAAGAACTGTTATCTCCAATATAAATTTTATCTTTGTTTAATGAAGTATAAAAATATTTTTGATCCATGGATATATTTGAAAATATTATTTACTCTAAAAATAATAAGTAGTTGAGTTTTTAGATTAATAATTTTTCTTATTATAAATGCACAAATAAAAGTAGCAGTGATAATTAAACAAATACTTTTTTATCAAAGGATAGGGTGGATCCACTAGTAGTGGATCAATTAAGCTTATTAAGTTTGTTATTTTGACTTTGAAGTCTTGTATAATTGTTCTTAGTCAAATTTCAAGGCTATTCTTTACAAAATTATGAATAAGAAGGATATAAAAACACTTCTTTTAAGGATAGACTTAATTTTGACACTTACATTATCAAAAATAATTTCTCAATGATACAATTGTGGATCACTGTTTTCACCAGTCGTAATTACACGCTGCTCCAGTGGTAGAAAAATCTTACTAAAATGCTATACTTTAAATGTACGAGACAGATACGTTTCAAACCTTTAATTAAGGAGACATCTGACGTACAGTCAAATCAAAAGTTAGTCCAATGTCATAATTTCGTAATTTAAAAGAACAACACAAATTAAATTCTAAATTCGTCCAGGCGGAAACATAAAGAATTTAATTATAAATATTTAAAGCGATTAAAAGTTGCAAACATTTGTTCAATATTAGGTTACGTTACCTGAATAATTTATTATCATCAAAAAATTATAATTTTTATTTAAATGTAACTTTAAAATGCTTAAAATGTAAAAAAATTAATTCCTGGTGCTTTTACCAAAAGGATTTTACAATTTAATTTGACTGTTTCAAAGGAAAACGAAATTATGAAATTAGACTACCTTTTGTTCCTATTGTTTATCGGATTTTTCCTTAAGCTTTACGGACTGATTTTTCAATTTACTTTACGTTGTATATCTTGACCCTTCTATTCCTACAAACAGATACAGATACTCTTATGTTTAACAATTAAAACGATTTTCAGGATTCAAATTTTTCAGTTCTTGGGCGTCATTTTCTAAAATATTCATTTTAGAAATAAAGTCCTAAAGGAAAAAAATGCGCATTTTAATTTTCTACAAGATAGAGAAAAACGGGGTAAAATAGACAATTGAGATTTATTAAAAAACTATTAAACCAATTTATCAGACATTTAGAATATTATCACTATTAAGTAATATACAACTTTTTATTTTTGGTTTGGATTTGCAAACATATTACAACCTAATTAAGTGAATAGGTAATACACGTAAATATTTGTAAATAAGGAAAAAACAATACTCAAAACGAATACAACGTAACTTTTTGGAAATTAAATAAATTTAAAATTTATTTTAGTTTTTAGAAAAACTGGTCTTGGGAGTAAAAAGTTAGGGACAAAAATCCATTGAATATTATGTGAAATTAATTTGCTTTCTACTTAAGGCTATGTCCAAGTTGCAAAATGTAAACAAACCAGGCACTACAATCACATTTTGTAAACATCTTTTTCTCTCACAAAAATTAACATTAGAACACTTTTTTTACAAAAATGATAAATAAGAGTGTCTAAGTTTCCAATGAAATAATTTTTAAGTGTAATCAATAAATAGCAATTAGTAAAATAGCTAATTAAAATTACCTGTAAAAAAGCATTTTTTACGCGTCGCGAAAAATAAACTGTTTGAGTATATCAACCGCACTGACGATGAAGAAGTCTCATATCAGCGATTGGGCATTCCACATGTGGAAGGGGAAATTTTTCTTTCCTTCTTGAAATTACAAGGGAAAGAGTAAAAACTTCTTCATCGTACGTGCGGTTAATATATGTTTATTTTTCGCGACGAGCCAGAAATGTTATTTTACAGGTCATTTTAATTAGTGATTTTAGTAATTGCTTTTTATTTCTCCCAGTTAAAAATTATTTCATTGAAAACTTTGACACTCTAATTTATCATTTTCGTTAAGAAAGTGTTTTAATGGTAATTTTTGTGAGAGAAAAGGCTGTACGAAAAATGTGATTTTAATGCATTCTTAGGATCTGCGCATGCGCAGAGAGAAGCAGAGTCTCAGGTAGCGAAAAATTAAAGTATTTGATTACATCAACCGCACGGACGATAAAGAAATTTTTACCCTAAGAATGAATTAAAATCACTTTTTTTCAACATGTGGAAGGGGAAATTTTTCCCTTTCCTTCTTGAAATTACAAGGAGAAAGGGTAAAAACTTCTTCATCGTCCTTACGGTTGATATAGTCAAAAACTTAAATTTTTTCGCGATGTCAGACGATTGCTCTCCGTGCACGCGCAGACCGTGGCAAGGAAGCATTGACAACACTATGTGGAAAGACACATTTTGTTTTACTCTGAAACGCAGTTATTTTCACATGCTTTCAGCTATGCTGGGTGCAGTATCCAAATTCAACACTTCCATTTACTATTTTCCTAAAGAAAATGTAAATTTATATTCATTTGTAAAAATAGGAACCGCGAAAAATAGCAGAAACAGAAGATCGAATTGAGAAACTTTTTTTCGCGGTTCCTATTTTTACAAATGAATATAAATTTACATTTTCTTCATGAAAATGGTAAATTGAAGTGTTAAATTTGGCTATTACACCTAGCATAGCTGAAAGCATGTGAAAATAACTGAGTTTCAGAGCAAAACAAAAAGTGTCTTTCTGCATAGTGTTGTCCAGGGAGTAAGACTAAGGAGACTGAACTAATGCTATGGAAGTGAAACCATTCGTCGCATTCTTCTTCTTCTTCTTAAATGACTTTTGGCTCAGCATTGAAACTATACGTCGGAACGAAAATTATAGTTTTCACGCATGCGCACATGCAATATATTTGTCTCTGTCTTTCTCATTAACCCAAACGACTGAGAAAATCATAACAATCTACAAGTTGAGAAGGTTATATGTTTAATGTTTGTAATTGTTGTGCGATTCAAGAATATTATTAATAATAACTATTAATAAATTGAAAAAAATAAATTTAATAAATATATATGTGTATACAAAAGTATATATTTAAAAGTGTATATTTTTCAGTGGTAACTGGTAAGTAATATATATTAATAATATAAAAATTAAATATTTATATATGTTCAGAATAAATTTTTTTGGAATATAACTACAAAGTGTTTTATTCTATGTGGAAACAATTGAAAAATTCGTAAATAAATAATATTTACGAATATGTAATTTATTTTAATTATATACTTTATAAATAATCCTGGGATGCAACAAGCCATAATTTTGTAATTTTATTTTCATACAAGAAAAACACTGGAAAATAAAATAATAAATTTGTTTGGAAATAATTCGTTTTATTACTCAAAATAATTTTATAAATCATAAATATTAATTGTAATGTAATTATATCTAATAATTGCAAGTATTATAATATTATTAAATCCTACCTACATATAAAATTCTGCTCCAACAAAATATTTTATTTTAAGAAACATGTGCCAAAACGCAACCATAACCTTTTGATATGTTTTTGTTTTCTCACGTGCTTATATTTTACGATTTAAAAAGAGAGGGAAATATGCTCATGTATTGCGCATGCGCGCAGAGTATAAGTTTTGTCATTCTGCGAGTATAGCTCCCCTACACAAAAAGGTTTCATTTCTGAGAGACTTCACACAGTCAGTTCAGTCTCCTTAGTCTTACTCCCTGGTGTTGTCAATGCGTCCATGGCACGGTCTGCGCGTGCGCGGAGAGCATCAGAGTTCACATCGCGAAAAGTTTAAGTGTATTACACTGTCAAAAAAAGGTCTGAATTTCGCTATTCGAACAGTATAATTACACGAGTCTGTAAAAATTATTTTACAAAATCATGTAATGTCACTGCACTCAGCATGACAATATTAATGGTGTTTGAGGTTAGAAATACAAGATTCTGTAAATTTACAGTGTTGTAAAGAGTGATTTTAAATGGCGCTGCAAAATTACGATTCGAATGTAAATTCACTGTGTACAGCACAAGTTTTTTTCCTCGCATACAGGGTATGCTTTTTTACGGACGTGTGTAAAATTACATTTCTAATTAAATTTACATTTTGAAAATGTAAATATCATGAATTTTGTGAATTTACTAAATAAAACGTAAAAAAAGCTATTTTTCATGTATAAAATAACATACTGGAGCAAACAAATAACTGAATAATTAAATTTTTTTAATATTCAAATTCTGGAATTTTTACTTGAGTGATTTCGTTTTACACTTATTTATACTATAATTTATATTAATATATATTAATTCGTTTCGCATGTCGTCTTGTTAACAAAGTGACTCGAATAGTTGAATTTATGGCACTGTGATATTTCCACTAATATTTTGACAGGACATTCTAGTATGTGTTAAAAAATTATAAACTCTAAGTTCGTGAATAGTGTAGTGGTCAGTGTTCCGGATTTAGAATTTATAATATGCTTTAGGGTTTAGGTTTCGCGTCCCCTCAGCGTCAAATATTTTATTTATTATAAGTTATAACTACATTTTTGTCTGAATTCACTTATTTCTTTGTAAATTTACACATTTTTTGTGCTTTCACATTCTTCTGTAATTTTACATTCGCTTGTAAATTCACATAACCTCAATGTCAAGTTACTGTATCATGTAAAAAAGACATGCACAGCATAGGTTTTTTTCATCGCATACGCAGCCAGTAAAATAACAGAAATTTTTTTTACAGTGTACTGTACCAACCGCACGGACGTTGCAGATGTTTCTACCCTTTCGCATTGTAATTACAAGGAGGAACGGGAAACTCCACATGTCGAACGACCAATCGCTGACTGGAACTTCTTCATTGTTCGTGCAGTTGGTACAGTCAAACAGTCTATTTTTCGTAACGTGTAAAAAATACTATTTTACAGGTCATTTTAATTAGTTATTTTAGTAATTTCTTTTTATTACTCCTAGTTAAAAATCATTTCATTAGAAACTTTCACACTCTAAATTATCATTCTCGTTAAGAAAGTGTAAAAATATTAATCTTTGTAAGAGAAAAGACTGTATGAAAAATGTGATTTTAATTCATTCTTAGGGTAAAAATTTCTTTATCGTCCGTGCGGTTGATATAATCAAATACTTTAATTTTTCGCTACCTGAGACTCTGCTTCTCTCTGCGCATGCGCAGACCCTAAGAACCCTTATAGAAGGAATCGATTGATTACAATTTGTAACTATTCACAGTTATCAGTTTGCTTATTGCTTTTAATTGTCGCTAATTAAATCAATATTTTTATGAGAAATTTTAATGGTCTTCAATCGTATTAAAATTTTAAAAGTTTGTGTTGAATCGTTTTCAATTGTAAGCTTGAAATTGATAAATATATACTCATATAAACTTATACGCGCATGCGTCGATCTTCCCAGCTGTTATGTATCATGGCGTTGACGTCAGTAGATCAGAAAGCGTGTGTTATGCACTGTGCGATTTTACATTTTTGTTTAAGTTTAACTTTCACTTTTTTGTACTTTATTGTAAATATGTTTAACCAATAAATGTTTATCAGTAATAGACAACATGAATCAACCAAAATTAGTTTAAACTCACATAGCACCGAAGCTTTTCTAAAAATTTATTAAATATTTACTTCCAAACTTCGAAGTATTTATAATTAAAGGAAGTGAATTTATCATTCGGTAATTAAATATTAAATATGAAAGAATCTATCAATAATCCGAATCAATTTCTCGAAGTATTTACTTGCAAAGTTTAGTGAAAATTGTGTAAAGATTTAAATATCTTACTTTAATAAATGTTTAGCGTGAAACTTTCCTGAAAATTTGAGGTAATAATAGAATAGGCGAAAATATAATTTAAATGTTCAGGAAAGTTTCAAGATAAATTTTCAAGGAAGTTTGACAATAAACATTTATTGAAGTGGGACATTTATATGTTTACCCAATTTTTACTATACACTTTGCAAGTTAATTCTTCGAAGTTTGCAAGCAAATCCTTAATAAATTTTGAAGAAGGTTTTTGTGCTGTGTGGGAAGTAATTTTCATTAAATTGATATTTTATTCAATTCCACTAATGTTTATTAAATCACAAAAAAATAAATAATTTTGATATTATACAAAAATAATCTTTCATTTTTTAAAATAATTTTTTTCTCATTCTGCTTTAATAATGGTTTTTAAAATTCCTTACAAGGATTAACTCCTTCTACCTTTCCATATATAATCTATTGAAAACAATTGAGAGCGATTGAAGGCATTTTTATACTTAATCGTAATAAATTGGAACAACCCAATTAAGAAGCACAATTAACAACCATAGAGAAAGTTTTTAATTGTTTTTACTTTAAATTAATCGATTTCTTCCATAAGGGAATGCATTAAAATCACATTTTTCGTACAGCCTTTTCTCTCACAAAAATTACCATTAAAACACTTTCTTAACGAAAATGATAAATTAGAGTGTCAAAGTTTTCAATGAAATAATTTTTAACTGGGAGAAATAAAAAGCAATTACTAAAATCACTAATTAAAATGACCTGTAAAATAACATTTCTGGCTCGTCGCGAAAAATAAACATATATTAACCGCACGTACGATGAAGAAGTTTTTACTCTTTCCCTTGTAATTTCAAGAAGGAAAGAAAAATTTCCCCTTCCACATGTGGAATGCCCAATCGCTGATATGAGACTTCTTCATCGTCAGTGCGGTTGATATACTCAAACAGTTTAAATTATTTCATTAGAAACTCAGACATTCTAATTTATCATTTCCGTTAAGAAAGTGTGAAAATGTAATTTATGTGAAAGAAAAGGCTGTATGATAAATGTGATTTTAGTGCTTCGTTTGTTTACATTTCACAACTTAGACTTGCCCTTAAGGACGATTTTTAGCAAAACTACTAAAAATTGAGAGTGCAAATCGAAAATAGGTCAACTTAGCATAATATTCAATTTTGCTTTGTAAAAATTCTTTGAAATTTATTAAAATACTTTCAAAATAAGATTATTTACCATATACATGTAGAAAAACTATAAAAATATTAAAATTAATAATATTTTTTGCTAAAATCGAGAGCCCACATAGCAGAATAATTTTCTGCAAATTTGCGGTAAGTTATGGAAGCCAAATTCAAAAATTTACCTGCCAAAATTGCAGCACACTTGCGGCAAATACCAAAATGTCCGTTTGGTGGCAAGTTTGTAGAGCAAATTTCAAGAAAACTTGCGTGTCAAACTTGCAGATAATTTTGTGAAAAATTTGCAGCAAACTTTCAAAAAACCGAAAAATTAAAAAAAAATCTTTTTGTTTTCAAAATGTGTTACAGGGAAGGTGACATAAATTTAGTGCGCAGCTCTAGATGTCATAGAAAACTACTGCGCATGCATTTAATTAACGTTTACTTTACCATGCAAATTTTCTTCAAATTTGCTCTGCAAACTTGCCACCAAATGGACATTTTAGTATTTACCGTAAGTTTGCTGCAAATTTGACAGACAAGTTTACGATTTTGGATTTGATAACTTGCCGCAAATTTGCAGAAAATTATTGTGCTATGTGGGAGGTTCCACATAGCACAAAATAACAGAGTAAGGCTATGATAAGCTTACTTTTATGGCTTGTAAGGTTATGAGATACACGGAAAAAATATTCGAGGGCAAAATGCTGTGTATACACAGCAATTCAACATGTAAGAAGAAAATACTGTGTCATTCACAGGAAATCTTTGTTGAGACACAGTATTTTTGAAATTTGTACAGAGTAATTAACAGAGGAGCCCCGATGACCAAAATTGAGAGCTTCCAAAAAAATTGCTTATACCCAAAAGTAATTTACATATATGTAAGTACTTTCGAAAAATATATGGTCTTTTGAAAAATCCAATATGTCGGCCACAATATAACCTATCAATGTGTCTAAACTTAAAAACAGAGGCCTAAAAGTGCTAATAAAGAGGAATTAAATAAGGAAATCACCTATGTATTGGCGGTAAAATTAGAATTAGGATACTTACTTTGTATTCCATAAACACTAACGGTAGTTTGATATCAGTTTTCAGAAAATAAATATGGCGGATCCTATATGGTGGACAAAATATTTTTAGATGCTTCGGATTTGCTTGAAAGTTGATACTCGGGGGTTTTCGGGGTCGCTGATGCCGAATCTAATGTTAATTTCCAGAAGTTCAAGGTGGCGGATTTAATATAGCGGACAAATTTTTTGTAATTAATTCGATTTAATTGAAAGTTGTAACTCGGGGGTTTATGGGGTCGCTGATACCATATCCGATGTTGATTTTTAGAAAGTTTTATTACCCTAATTCTGTAATGTGTTAGGCTTTACATATAATAAAAAATAAAGATACTTTTTCTATAAGAAAGCAAAACTTTAAAAACATTAATTACTTCATCCTTAATTGTTTAAACAATTATCTACTTAAGTTATTATTGATATTTATTCATTTATTTACAGCGCGCATCAAAAATTCATTATTATGTATAGAATAAAGAATTTTTTAAAAATCGTTATCTCAATAATTATTGAAATAAATATTTTTTAACTGTAATTTGTGATGTATATTACTTATTTACTATTATTTCTTCAGTAAATTGCAAATTTGGAAAAATCATTTTTATGTGTAATTTGAAAAAATTTAACAATTAATTATATAATTATTAAACTGTTGATAAAATATCGATTTGACATTTAATATTTATCGATTATTATAATTAGCTTTATAAATTGCAAAATTTAATAAATACTACATTCTTGAAGGTACAATGGAAAAAAGTTAATAAATAACAATTATTTGTTTAAATAATTTTAAAGAATAGTTGTAAAAAATTTAAATTAATGTGTTATTTACTTTATTGATTTAATACTAAGTAATACTAGAAAAAGCTGACAAAATTTGCTCTTATCTATCTTATCTATCTACACGTTTAGAGAACAAAAATTCAAAAAAAAATTTTTAACAAACATAGGCCCAAAGATTTTATTTTTTAAAGACCGCCAGTTCCAAAAGTTCTTTTTTGCAAAGATCAAAGGTTCCAAAACTTCTTTTTATTTTGGAAATTTTTTTTGTTCATTTTTATTTTTCATAATTTATCATAACTGTTTTCATTTCTATCTCGCAACTGACATTAAACCTCAATACATTAAATAAACTTGCTTTCGTGGCTATTTTTTTCTATTTCTAAACATTAACATTAGATTCGATATCAGCGACCTCATAAACCCCCGAGCAACAACTTTTAACGAAATCTGAAGAATTAAAAAAAATTTGTCCGCCATATTAGATCCACCATTTTGAATTTCTAAAAATTAACAACAGATTCGGTATCAGACACCCCGAAAACCTCTGAGTAACAACTTTCAAGCAAATATGATGCATCTAAAAAATTTGTTATTCACCATATTGGATCAGCGCCTATTTAGAGTATACGTGCAGCACCTCCCAATACTGGCATAACCACACGGCTCGCGTATGAGCGTAACTGGGAGAGATTACGCTCCCCAACGCCGATGGTCAACAAGTGGCCATCTTCCGATCTCCGCAAAGTTGGTAAGAACATTTGCGACCCTTCGGTGAAGGGCGAGACCTTTCCAATCTCTGGTTACTCTGCAGGTAACCACCCGAGTTGGCACCACAACTCACATGTCGAAGCGCTAGTTACTAGGTCCGTTACTCCGTTTTTGCGAAGCTCCGGTCCGTTCATAGCGCCCCTAGCCTCAAGCGATGTAGGCTATAACCACTGCCTCCACGAGGCCAACCCAATGACCGGAAGGAAACAAGCCTTTCGGCAAGTCCCCCGGGCTCGGACCGGTCCCCATGGTACCGTTTAGTACTCTGGTATGAGTACCGATTAAGAGTCTTACCACCCTTGCTTCGACAAGTGAGGTCGACGGTCTATAATTAGACTTGCCGGGCCGTCACGGTACTGCCCATCATCATCGTATGCCACTGCTCTATAAGAAAGCCTGGGACGAACCGAGTACTAACCGCAAGCAGTGGCGCCACTCCGAGCCTCATATGATCGCCTTTTACGACCTGTAGCTGGTCACAGGGGACCTATTCTGCACCCGGGCACCCCACGGGTACACCATATTGGATCAGCCATATTTATTTTCTGAAAACCGATATCAAACTGCCGTCATTGCTTATGGAATACAAAGTATGTATCCTAATGCTACACAGTAAAAAGTAAATCTTACACGGAGAGAGAATATATATTAAATTTTGTAAAAATATTTTCAAATTGGGGAAAAAGTGCGACAAAGCGAAATTTTGATATAAAAAATACTAAACTTTAAAAAAACTTATGTGAAATTTAGTATAATTATATCAAATATCAAGAATATTAATTAAATTGTAATATAACTTTAATAAATTTCACAAAAATATTTTTAAAGTTTAGTATTTTCAATATCAAAATTTCCCTTTGTTGCACTTTTTCCCCAATTTGAAAATATTTTTACAAAGTTTAATATATATTCTCTCTCCGTGTATTTTCAATACTATCTGAAATTATACAAGTCCTGAAAGTAATGCTAGTCTTAATTTAAAATCGGCTTGCGTGAAAATAAGGATAAGAAATCTGAATTTACAGTTCTACCTTTTAAATTAAGTATAAAACTGCTGATTTTCAACATGATTGCCTTAAATTCAGCATATTTTTTGCTGATACTCAGCATGCTTTTGCTCTTTAAATTCAGCAAAAAAATATGATTTGAAATTAAACAAAGGCTGCCTTAAAAATGTTGCATCTTAAATTAAGGTACCTTTCATGGCTGAAAATAAGACTTTCTTTTTACTGTGTAATTTTACCGCCAATACATAGGTGGTTTCCTGATTTATTTGTGCTTTATTAGCAGTTTAGGCCTCTGTTTTTGAATTTGTGAACAATGATAGGTTATATTATGGCCGTCATATTGGATTGTTTAAAAGGCCACATATTTTTGGAAAGTACTTATATACATGAATAATTTTTGAGTACAAGCAATTTTTTTGGAAGCTCTCAATTTTCGCCTTTGGGGTGGCCCGCTTGACGAGAAACGTCCTATATATATATATATATTTTTTTATTTTTTCCCAGGCGGAATAGTCGGACGAATGTCGGAGTTTACAACCGGTTGGTATACACGCCCGTACAGACCGCAAGTACCGACGGTCTGTACCGATTCGGATCTGAAAATGCAACCGGCGGGGTACAGATTATGCTCCGACTGTCAGAACCGTCTTCTACTATTGTCAGTACGGACTCGGTACTGGATTTCTTCCGCCCGCGGATCTTATTCTTCTGCGGCGTCGGATATGTTAAGTCCGTACTGGCTCGGTGCTGGGCCGGATCCGACTGCGGATCTTGTCATTTCACTTGCTGGGTGTAAAAACATGAAACATCGGATTGGCGTTAAAAAACATGATACCTCGGATTTGACATGAAAAACATGACATATCGTCGTTTGAGTTGAAGAACATGACACGTCGAAAACGAAAATTTTTATTCAAATTTCGGTTGGTACCACTGACGGCGAATCTTAAAATGTCTCAAATTAACATAAACTATACAAAATTATTTAACCTATTTCTTCTTTGAATTGGCATATTATGAAGCGAAAGCATTTGTTTCATAAAAGTCTCAATGATTTGGCACATTTTAAAAGTAGCGGTCAGTGGTATCAACTGAAAATTAAAAAGAAAATTTTTTTTTTCGACGTGACATGTTCTTGAACTCAAACGACGATATGTCATGTTTTTCAAGTCAAATCAGAGGTATCATGTTTTTTAACGACAATCCGTTGTATCATGTTTTTACACCCAGCAAGCGATTTATTGTCATATTATAAATTACATTATGAATTTATTTTTAATACCAAAATGTGTCATAATCAAATAACTATTACAATAATTAATTGCGTTATTTTAGAAAATAACAATTAATTAATAAATAAATTTAATCAATATATTAAGTAATTATTTATTGAGACTTTTTTCAAAATTAAACAATTTAAAAAAAAATTTGTTGTACAATTTTACTTTATAATTATTAAAAATAAATTTCCGAGCCGGTTGCCAGCGCGCTCCTGGCCTAGTCACTATTCGGTAGAATGCCCGTTCACATTCGGTTGGCAGGCAGTTCCGAGCCAATACAGTTACACCAGCGTCAGTACGGGCTAGGATCCGCGCCGGTTGGAAATTTCCGCCTGGGTATATAGGTGGTCCCCGCCCCCCTGCGCGCTTCGCGCGTCGACCTCCTATATAAATTTTATATTTAATTCTATTTATGGATAATATAAAGATGGTTAAATGCGATCTTATGATATTAGCCAATCTGAAATTTTTAATCTTTGTCATCAATTTTATAGTAAGATAGTAACCTGCAAGTAAAAAATTTGTCTTTGGCATAGGCTTTGACGTCCTATTTAAGAGTGCAAGCACTGTTGTAAGCAAGCACTGATAGGTCAAAAATAGCTCAATTTTGACATTAAGTTTTGACGGCTCTTACTATAGGGACCCTGAGAAATCCTGACTCTGCGGCAAGGTTTTTATATAATCCCGTGTAGAAAGTTCCCTATTATGGCCATATTAGGGATAAAACACATGGCCCGACCTGAGCCAAATAGGGGCGACATTCAAATGTGGATTTCCTGATCAGGGCCATATCGGACCGTGTGTTTCATTCCCTAATATGGAAGGCCCGATCTGTCCCTGATCTGGGCCATAGCGAAATTTCTACACGGGGTAGGGATATATATATATATATATATATATATATATATATATACTAGGGGGGCTCCGCCCCCCTGCGCGCCAACCCCCAGATTTTATATTTACTTCTATTTATGGATAATATAAAGATTGTAAAATGCGATCTTATGATATTAGCCATTCTCAAATTTTCAATCTTTGGCATCAATTTTGAAGTAACATACCAGCCTGCAAGTAACAAAAATTTTCTTTTGGATAGGCTTTGACGTCCTATTTCGCGCTTCTATTTGAGGGGGCAAGCTCTGACCTGTTGGTAAAACACAGATTGAATTTTAACGTAATGTGAAGGCTCACATTAAGGCCCTTTTTAAAACCCGTAGCTCAAAAAAATTAGTAAAATTAAACATGCATTTTTATTCGTTATTTATCCTCTTTTTGACATAGGTCAAAAAATAGGTCAATTTTGACATATGTTTTATGTTTTTGCCCTATAGGTAAAAAAATAGGTCAAATTAGACACAGGTTTTGAGGTAATGTTGGACCGTCATTTATCCTCCTTTTGACCTATAGGTCAAAAAATAGGTCCATTTTGACATAGATTTTAACGAAATGTTAGGCCGTCATTTATCCTTCTTTTGACCTATAGGTCAAAAAATAGGTCAATTTTGACATAGATTTTGAGGTAATGTGAGGCCGTTATTTATTCCCTTTTTGACCTATAGGTCAAAAAATAGGTCAATTTTGACATAGATTTTGAGGTAATGTGAGGCCGTTATTTATTCCCTTTTTGACCTATAAGTCAAAAAATAGGTCAATTTTGACATAGATTTTAACGTAATGTGAGGCCGTAATTTATCCTCCTTTTGACCTATAGGTCAAAAAATAGGTCAATTTTGACATAGATTTTAACGTAATGTTAGGCCGTTATTTGTCCTCTTTTTGACTTATAGGTCAAAAAATAGGTCCATTTTGACATAGATTTTAACGTAATGTGAGGCCGTTATTTATTCTCTTTTAAACTTATAGGTCAAAAAATAGGTCAATTTTGACATAGATTTTAACGTAATGTGAGTCCGTTATTTATCCTCTTTTTGACCTATAGGTAAAAAAATAGGTCAATTTTGACATAGATTTTAACGTAATGTTAGGCCGTCATTTATCCTCCTTTTGACCTGTAGGTCAATTTTGACATAAGTTTTGACGGCCCCTTTGGGATAGGGCGGCCTTACAGAATCTTGAAACAGCGACGGCGGCGATATCTTTTTGTAATATAGGTAGATATATATATATATATATATATAAACAAAGTAATTTATAACATTAGTTAATAAATAAATAAAAAATTAAGTTTGATTCCCTCCTATATTTTGGAAACCTCACACACAATAGAAAATTTTGAAAACAAATTTTGAAGGACTGGAATTCGAACTCGGGATCGATAGGTATAAGCCTAACTAACTGAGCTAAGTCAAGAACTGAAAAAGAGAAAATCAATTTTATTTTTAAAAAGTTATTCATTTTTTGAGTGCATTAAAAGTTAGGATTTTAGGTCTTATACGTTTTACCCTGAGTTCGAATTCCACTCCTCCAAAATTTGTTTCCAAATATATCTAAAAAAAATGTTATACTATTTTTTCAAAATTTGAAAAAAAAATTTTGTAATTTTTGAAATAACTTTTTTATTTATTAATATTTTTATCAATTTTGGTCAAAATTACGTTCCTGACATTAAAACTAATCAATTGATGTATAAAAAGTATATATTTCATCAAAATGTATAAAAGTAATCGCTATTTATATTTGTCAAAAAAGTTAAAATTTTAAATTTCTTGAAATTGTTAAAATTTTATTACAAAATAATTATGATTTAATGAAAGATTGAGAAATTAGTGTATATTATATTGAGGATGCTAAATGTTCGTGGAATAAACAACTTGTTAAAATGTAGTTGGGTCAAAATAAGTGAAACCGGCCACTTGAAAAATTTTTGTCCCCGAATTTAAAGTTATCTATGGTTTTTGATAGATATATAAGTAAACTTTACCCGCTAAAATATTTTTCAAAAATTTTATTTATTTTGAAAGTTATCAGGTGTTAAACTTTTAGGGTACTTTTTATTCTTTTCATTATTACTCCGAAACGAATAAAGATAATTTCAATTTTTTTTTTAATTAAAGCTAAAAGTCTGTAGTTTAATGTCCAACTGAAAAAATGGCTGTATAATAAAAATTTCTAATTGTTATTAACAATTATTTAAAACAATTGCGATTTAAAGTATGTTCTCAATTTCGGAAAAAAATCAAACTATACTCATGTGATGCGCAAAACTCTAACGAGTAAATTAAAAAAAAAGTGAGTAACCTCTAAAATTACAGAAGTTATGCGTATTTTTCTGACGACGCGCGGGAATTAACTGATTCGCAAACTCTCGAGCGCGCGGGAATACGTCCGCCGCACTGCTCACACTTGTGTTTTCAAACAATTTTTTTATCAAAGATATATATATATATATATATATATATATATATATACAGTGCCGCTCAATAACTTTTGCCCACCCTACAGCGACTGAAGACTTTACAAAAAGTTTTGTATTTTTTTTACTATTGAAGTTACGTAGCTCAAAAAAATATTGTTTGAAAGCTCATTTCCTCAGCTTTAGCATTACATAAAATCGAAATTAAAAAATAATTTTGTTAATGAGTAAATAATGTTATTGCAAAATAAAATTTTCCTTTTTTTTTGTTTTTTTTAATGTGATACAGTTTCATTAGAAATCATCACAATTTAATGCCAGACATATCATTTGAAAGCTAGTTTTATCACCTTTAAAACGCATTTTCTAAAATTTTTATACGATAATTTTTAAGAAAAATATGATCTTTTGTTTAAAAAATCAACCATTATTTTCAATTGTTGATATCTCAAAAACAATTACTTTAGGAAAAAAATTTTAAGAACTTAAATTGTTCCTTTTTGTGTATAGAATTAAAAGAAAATTATTTAAAAAATTTTGTTAAAAAAATTTTTTTTTTACATTTTTCAGATTTTTAAGTTTTTTGTGTAGAAACTCGCTTTTTACACTCATTATAACAAGAAAACATATTTTTTTCGTATTTATTCAATTTTTCCAAATATTTTAACTCACAAAATCATTTGAAGATTTGATATAATTTCCGTTTTTAAACAATAAAATAAATAAACGTATAAGAACTTATTTAATATATTGACGAGATAAAATTATTTAAAAAAAATTGAATAAATACGAAAAAAATATGTTTTCTTGTTATAATGAGTGTAAAAAGCGAGTTTCTACACAAAAAACTTAAAAATCTGAAAAATGTAAAAAAAAATTATTTAACAAATTTTTTTAAATAATTTTCTTTTAATTCTATACACAAAAAGGAACAATTTAAGTTCTTAAAATTTTTTTCCTAAAGTAATTGTTTTTGAGATATTAACAATTGAAAATAATGGCTGATTTTTTAAACAAAAGATCATATTTTTCTTAAAAATTATCGTATAAAAATTTTAAAAAATGTGTTTTAAAGGTGATAAAACTAGCTTTCAAATGATATGTCTGGCATTAAATTGTGATGATTTCTAATGAAACTGTATCACATTAAAAAAAAAAAAAAAAAAAACGGAAAATTTTATTTTGCAATAACATTATTTACTCATTAACAAAATTATTTTTTAATTTCGATTTTATGTAATGCTTAAGCTGAGGAAATGAGCTTTCAAACAATATTTTTTTGAGCTTCGTAACTTCAATAGTAAAAAAATACAAAACTTTTTGTAAAGTCTTCAGTCGCTGTAGGGTGGGCAAAAGTTATTGAGCGGCATTGTATATATATATATATATATATATATATATATATATATATATATATATATATATATATCTTTGATAAAAAAATTGTTTGAAAACACAAGTGTGAGCAGTGCGGCGGACGTATTCCCGCGCGCTCGAGAGTTTGCGAATCAGTTAATTCCCGCGCGTCGTCAGAAAAATACGCATAACTTCTGTAATTTTAGAGGTTACACACTTTTTTTAAAAATTTACTCGTTAGAGTTTTGCGCATCACATGAGTATAGTTTGATTTTTTCCCGAAATTGAGAACATTCTTTAAATCGCAATTGTTTTAAATAATTGTTAATAACAATTAGAAATTTTTATTATACAGCCATTTTTTCAGTTGGACATTAAACTACAGACTTTTAGCTTTAATTTAAAAAAAAATTGAAATTATCTTTATTCGTTTCGGAGTAATAATGAAAAGAATAAAAAGTACCCTAAAAGTTTAACACCTGATAACTTTCAAAATAAATAAAATTTTCGAAAAATATTTTAGCGGGTAAAAGTTTACTTATATATCTATCAAAAACCATAGATAACTTTAAATTCGGGGACAAAAATTTTTCAAGTGGCCGGTTTCACTTATTTTGACCCAGTTTCAGTTGTGTTCACATTTACGCCGAGTTTTCGAATTCTCGGGATTAATGAAGACACTTATTTATTTATTAAGTAAATTGACGAAAATCAAAAATCAAAGTCAATTTTTGTTAAGACATTAATAAGGAAGATTTGCAAATTTTAGATTGATTTTTTATTTTATTTTTCTGCAAATGCAAATTAATTAATTAATATTAAATACTAAAACAGTAAAACTTTGATTTTCAATCTTTTTGCATTAAAAGATAACTTACACTATGGAATTACCAATTCTTAAAATAAAATATTGGCAATACTCAGAACATCTTGTAGATGAGCTGAGGTAAAAATGTTGACATCGAACTTATTTTTAAATTTGTAAATTTAGCTGAAACATCTACTGTTTACATTTACCCCAAATGACGCTATATAAAAAAGTGGGACTAGAATGTTTAAACATTGAAGAAAAGAGTTTTCTACTGACCGGATCGCTCTAAACCCAGGTTTTAGCTCCGTTTAGTAGAAAACCCTTTTTTTCAATGTTTAAACATTTTAGTCCCACTTTTTCATATATATGTCCTTTTACTAAAAAAACCTTTGTTTTTCGTAAAAAAATCATATCTTTCCCCCACAAAAATTTAAAATTTATTTGAAATTTTTTTTGGGACAAAATTTTTTTTTCAAAATTATCATTTTTAATGGAACGAGCTTTATAATATTACTTTGAAAAAACCTTCCCAAAATTTACTTTGTCAAATTTTTATGTTTAATTGTTTAAAAGTAAAAAAAATTATTAAAATAAACATTGCACCATAAGACCCCTTGATCACTTGACGTAAAATCGCTCATTTATTTATTAACTACGTTATAAATTACTTTGATAATATTGATCTTTAGCAGTAACCTTATACCATGACCTTACCTCAATCTTACGTTACGATAATAACCTTACCATGGACTTACCATTTTAACTTACCTAAACCTTAAGGTGAGACCTTACTACAACATTTACATGTAACCTTACTGCAACCTTTGCTTGCAATCTTACTACAACCTTTACATGCAACCTTACTACACCCTATACATACAAGTAAGCTTACCATAGCCTTACTGCGTTAAATGTACAAGTGTCTTTTTCACACCGTTTTACTGTACTGTTTTTAAAAATATAAAATTTCCAATTTTTCCACAATTTCTACTGTTTGACTAGCTTTAAAGCGTGTGTCGGAGCATACGTCTCATTATTTCCAAATATTTAAGGGGAGGTTCTCATTGCTGGAGTAAAAAAATTGATTTTCTTTTTATGTCATTTTTAAAAAGCTATATATGTGTAGAATAGATATAAAGAAAAGCGATTTTTTGATCAGAATCGTAAGCAGCGACACTAAAAACCTATAGATATTTATCACATACGCAAATTGAACAAAATATTTCGAAGAATACAATTATTACACAAAAATATTTCCCAAACTTTATACGCGTTTTTCTCAAAACAAGGGAGAGACCGGGGCGTAATGGATCAGGGGCGCAATGGATCACTTCAATTTATTCAAAAGTGGTAAATCAGAATGATTTCGGTTTTTGATCGAAATAATGTACTTGGTATTCTGTAAGTTTTTGCCAAGTTTCATTATTATTTATTTATTATTGTTAAAAATATCGTAGAAAAAGTGATTTTGACGCACGAAAGTAAATTTTTAAAATTTTTGTTTTTTTGTTATATCTTTTTCAAATTACTTGTAAAAAATTTTTGTTTTTCAGGTTTTGAGCTTTAAACATTTGTTCTTAAAGAACAATTGACAATTTATGTTTAATACTTACGGTATTGATAATAAATAACAAAATTTTCAACAAAAACCTCCGGGGCGTATTGGCTCGTATATATTATTAAGAAAAACCTATTATATTTAAAATATGAATAAAATGATAACCAATTTTAACCGTTTATAAAAAAATAACTAGGAAATAGATTTTTTTAAGTAAATAGATTTTGCATTTCAATACAACTTTTTAAAATTTGAAAATTGCATGAAAATGTTTAAACTTTAAATTAAATATGTTTCATTTTCAATATTCTTTGTTATAAATATACAATAGAAACCAAAATTGTCAATACCGTATTAATATTTGATGATCTAAATTATAATTTCATTGCTGATCCATTACGCCCCGGATAGTGATCCATTACATTGTTCTAGAAAAAAGTATAAGTGATATTAGGGCGTACTTTTTTAAGTTGAAAGCTGAGATGTTATTCTTTAAATTTACGAAATTTTTTTTTAATTTTTAAAATAAAATTTCTTTTTTAAGAATGTGTGTATCGATCGATTTTTCAAAATTTTTTCTAAGAAACTAGAACTAAATTAACAACTTTTAGGCGTTGTTTGATTGAAGGCAAACGATGGAATCTATTTATTTCGAATTTTTTAATTTTTATATCTATATAATATAGCAAACAATAGGGCTTTTGAGCTAAAATTATTAATAACACAGGTCAACAAAAGAAGTCTTACTTTTTTATGAGATACTATAGTGTCCATTAAAGACGCTGAACACGATCCCGGGTCACAAAATTGGCCATCACGTCAGGATTTTGAGAAAAGTGGGGGTAAAG
The DNA here is from genome assembly GCA_032873175.1 of Leptopilina drosophilae. Taxonomy (NCBI): domain Eukaryota; kingdom Metazoa; phylum Arthropoda; class Insecta; order Hymenoptera; family Figitidae; genus Leptopilina; species Leptopilina drosophilae. The sequence goes on from CM065486.1 coordinate 18,838,305, forward strand.
ACCCCAAAAAACGAGTTTTTGATGGTTTTCAAAATTATTTTTATTCTACACCTGACGCGCCTGAAACTTCTACATAGACTTAAATTGAAGCTTGAATTGTCCACTACAAGACCCATATCCGTAAAACAAAAAAAAATTAAAATTTTTTCAAAAAATGGGGTTGAAGTTACTAAAAATGTGTTTTTTGTGTTGCTTTAATGGACTTTTAAAATTGTTTTGGATTCGCTTGAAAATTGTTACTCGGGGGTTTTTGAGGTCGTTGATTACGAATCCGATATCATTTTTCGAAAATTCAAAATGTCGGATCCAAAATGGCGGATGTCAAAATTTATAATTGATCGGATTCGCTTGAAAATTGGTACTCAGCGACCCTAAAAATCACATTTTTGGTAACTTCAACCCCATGTTTTTAAAAAATTTTAATTTTTTTTGGTTTTACGGATATGATTCTTGTAGTGGATAATTCAAGCTTCAATTTAAGTCTATGTAGAAGTTTCTGGCGCGTCAGGTTTAGGATAAAAAAATTTTTGAAAACCCTCAAAAACACGTTTTTTAGGGTCTTTACTTCCACTTTTCTCAAAATCCTGACGTGATAGCCAATTTTGTGACCCGGGATCGTGTTCAGCGTCTTTAATGGGCACTATGATATCTCAAAAAATGTAAGACTTTTTTTGTTGACCTGTGTTATTAATAATTCTAGCTCAAAAGCCCTATTGTTTGATATGTTATATGGATGTAAAAATTAAAAAATTCGAAATAAATAGATCCTATCGTTTGCCCACAATCAGACAACGCCTAAAAGTTGTTAATTTAGTTCTAGTTTCTCACAAAAAATTTTGAAAAAAATCGATCGATACATACATTCTTAAAAATAAAATTTTATTTTAAAAATTAAAAAAAAATTTCGTAAAATTAAAAAATAATTTTTTTTATATTTTTATCAAAGACTACGTAAAAAAACAAAATTTTTCATATATAAAACGTCAAATATGGTCAATTTTTGACCACGTTATAACCATTAAAAAAAAACATTTTCGTAAAAAACGTGACTATGCAAAAACCTGTATCTCTTAAACGGCTTGATGAAAAAATTTGAAATAAATCATGGTAGCTTATTTCAATGAGCACTAAAATATAAAAAATATTTAAAAAAATGTGAGATGAAAAAGTCAAATACTGTCCGATTTCGCGTGGAACGCACCATATATAAATATTATTATTATATTAGTATTTAGTAAAACCGATTACAATTTGTGGAAAAGTTTATAATCAAATTATTACTTTGTATTATTCTGAAGAAACAGAAATTAGAATAGTCAGTAAGAAGTTTTAATATTATAAGTAAAAAAGTCTACAATAGTAAAAAGTATTACTAGAGAATTATACTAAAAACTATCGAAGTATTGCATAAATTGTAAATTTAGTAACGAATAGTGTAATTGATTATATTGATAATTGTGACCAGCTTTAAGCGCATGTCCAAGTTGTGAAATGTAAACAAACCAACATGTAAACAAACAAAGCACTAAAATCACATTTTTCAAACAGCCTTTTTTTCACAAAAATTACCATTAGGAAACTTATTTTTACAAAAATGATGAATTAGAGTGTCAAAGTTTCCAAAAAAATCATTTTTGAGTGTGATCAATAAATAGAAATTAGTAAAATAACTAATTAAAATGACCTGTAAAATAGCATTTTTGACGCGTCGCGAGAAATAAACTGTTTGAGTATGTCAACCGCACTGACGGTGAAGAAGTCTCATATCAGCGATTAGACCTTCAACATGTGGAAAGGGAAATTTTTCCCTTTCCTCCATGAAATTACAAGGAGAAAGGGTAAAAACTTCTTCATCGTCCGTGCGGTTGATATAGTCAAACACTTTATTTTTCACGACCTGAGACTTTGTTGCTTTCTGCGCAAGCGCAGAGCGTACTAAGAATGCATTGACAGCACCATGTGGAAGTGCACATTTTCTTTTGAATGAAACTTAGTTGTTTTCTCATTTTTTTAGCTATGCAAGGCGTAGTTACCAAATAGAATACGTCAGTTCACCATTTTAATAAAGAAAATGTAATTTTATATTCATTTGTAAAAATAGGAACCGCGAAAAAAAGTTCACAATTCGGTCTTCTGTTACTGCTTTTTTTCGCGGTTCCTATTTTTACAAATGAATATAAAATTACAATTTCTTTATGAAAATGGTAAATTGAAGTATTGAATTTGGTTACTACACCCAGCATAGCTGAAACCATGTGAAAATAACTGCGTTTCAGAGTAAAACAAAATGTGTCTTTCTGCATAGTGTTGAAATTACAAGGGAGAGGGTAAAAATTTCTTCATCGTCCGTGCGGTTGATATAGTCAAACAGTTTATTTTTCGCGACGCGTCAAAAATGCTATTTTACAGGTCATTTGAATTAGTTATTTTACTAATTGCTATTTATTGATCACACTCAAAAATGATTTTTTTGGAAACTTTGACACTCTAATTTATCATTTTTCTAAAAAAAAGTTTTCTAATCGTAATTTTTGTGAGAGAAAAAGATGTATAAAAAAGCTGATTTTAGTGCTTGGTTTGCTTACATTTTGCAACTTGGACATAACCTTAAGAAAACTAGAAACTAGTGACAGTACAGGCCGAAAACGTAAGAATACGGTTTTACGAAAGAGGCCGAGCAAACTGAACAAGTCCTGAGACGCGGTAGCCTTCTGCGCAGACTACTTTAAATTTACCTCTTGGTGGTAATTCAGCATAAATATTTAACACTGATTTGTATATACAAAATATACAATTTGTATATATTATTTGTATATATGAATCGATCAAATGAATATCTTTTTTTTTAATTACCACCTGTAGGTAATATGTGTAGAAGGCTACTGCGGCTCATGACTTTTCAGCCTCTTTATGGAAACCAAACCATTACGTACCCTCACTACCGGAGTTAGACCTTCTGTTTTTAATCTTCTTGTCCAGGGGTCGTTCATATATTACGTAACGCTCTTTTCTTATATTTTTGGACCCCCCTCCCCCCTCGCAACACTGCCGTAACAGTGTATGATAACCCCCCCTTCCCCTCCTTTGTTACGTAATATTTTCTGAATTTTATAAATTAGTAATAATGTTCACTGTTACATTCTAAAGAACAACAAAGCAATGTTATTTGATAAAGTATTTTCATTGAAATGTAAAATTTTATTAATTATAACAGTAAAATATTATAACATTTTTTCGTACTTTTATAAAAACTTATTTAAAACAAAATTCTTAAAGAATATATTTGGTCATTTTCACAGCGACTTTTAAGCTATTATAGGAACAAAATAAAATTTTTTTCAAAGTAAATGAGCTCGGTGTCCTTATAAATCCTCTTCGAAAGAAGATTGCACCCACGTTTCAATGTTTTCTATTATTGGCATTGAATTAGTTATTTGTTCTTTCGGGAGAACAATTTGATCTGAATCGAGTTCATCTTCTGAAATCCACACAGGAACTTCAGGTTTAGAAGAATCATAAGCAGGTAAATGATATAAAGATTCCTTATTACGCCGTGTGATTACGTGAACTGGATTTATTTTATTTAAAATCAAGTTCTTCTTGTGCAGTTGGCAAGAATGATTTGTAAATGCTTTTTTAGAAGCAAAATACAAACCACAGTTTTTGCAAGTTCAATCTCTTAGATCTTTCGAAACTGATGGACAAAAAAAGTCAAGGCATTTGAGTGAAACCTTCGTGGGAAGGTATTATTTTTACAGTTTTTTGAAGTTGAAGTGATGTAAATTTGTCGAGTCCATTTTGAAGCGGTTTAGGTGCAACGAGACCTTCAGAAGTTTGATCCAGTGTATATGGTGGTGGCAAAAATCCATCTGGACAAATTAATCTTAAATCACTGCGTACCTTTTTGCAACAATCAATATTACTACATTTGACAATCTGCAAGAAAAACAATAATTTTCCTTGTATCATCTGTGGAAAGAAACGGAATAACCGGGAATACCAGCCCAAATTCAATTTATTTAAAACCGTTTATTCTTTTTAGGGTTTCGTGGCCAAGGTCCATAACCCTTATAGCGAGACTTCGGTATCCGTCCGTAGTTTTTACGTCTTAAGTCTTAAGTATTCAGTCTTAAGTCTTAAGTCTTAAGTCTTAAGTCTTAAGTCTTAAGTATTCAGTCTTAAGTCTTAAGTCTTAAATATTCAGTCTTAAGTCTTAAATATTCAGTCTTAAGTCTTAAGTTCTTATGTCCTAAGACTTAAGACTTAACTTCTGTATAAGATGGTCTTAAGTCCTAAGTCTTAAGTCTTAAGTTCTTATGTCCTAAGACTTAAGACTTAACCTTAGTATAAGAAGGTCTTAAGTCCTAAGTCTTAAGTCTTACGTCTTAACAACCGTTGCCATGGCAACTTCGGTATAAGAAGGTCTTAAGTCCTAAGTCTTACGTCTTAACAATCGTTGTTATGGTAACCGTTGCTATGTTAATGGTTGTCATAACAGCCGTTGCCATGGCAACCGTTGCTATGTTAACGGTTGTCAGAACAGCCGTTGCCATGGCAACCGTTGCTATGTTAATGTTTGCCATAACAACCGTTGCTATGGTATACCAATTACTTCATTAAAATTTTAAAACAATTAATTTAAAAAAAAAATTTCTAAATAAATTATTATTTATTTTTTTTATTCATTCATTATCATTATCATCATTTTTGTCATTTTAGGCCACGAAACCCTATGATGTAGGCGCGTTGCGCCTGCATCTCTGCCTGATTTTTTTCTTTTTAATTTGTTACGTAACACTATACTTCACCCCCCTCCCCCATCGTAACAATACCATAACAGATTCTGTTAACCCCTCCCCCATGACGTTACGTAATATATGGACGACCCCCTAGCCTAGTAGCTGGCTTTCGACTGTCGAAGAGCGGTTACGAAACTGTCCGAGATTAGCCGAACATTTTAGTCGAGCAGTTTCGAAATTATCCGAGCCACACTTTATGGCATTTCTGACATTTAAGTTTAATTTCTCTTTAAATATAAATAAGTAAAATTTTTAAATTAGATTAGTGGAAACATCTATTTATTTTTTATTATTAAAATCTGCTAATTCAAAAGCAAAAAGTCAGTTGCCAATTCAAATTAGTAAATTTTTTTTACTAATTAATTTAGAGAGTTTTCAATTATTATTTAAAATTTTAACTGAAATATTCATATTTAAATTAATTTTTATTAGAAAATTCTACAAAAATTCAATTATTTAAGGGCATGTCCAAGTTGTGAAATGTAAACAAACCAACATGTAAACAAACAAAGCACTAAAATCACATTTTTCAAAGAGCCTTTTTTCTCACAAAAATTACCATTAGAAAACTTATTTTTACAAAAATGATGAATTAGAGTGTCAAAGTTTTCAAAAAAATCATTTTTGAGTGTGATCAATAAAAAGCAATTAGTAAAAAAACTAATTCAAATGACCTGTAAAATAGCATTTTTGACGCGTCGCAAAAAATAAACTGTTTGAGTATATCAACCGCACTGACGATGAAGAAGTCTCATATCAGTGATTGGACCTTCAACATGTGGAAGGGGAAATTTTTCCCTTTCCTCCTTGAAATTACAAGGAGAAAGGGTAAAAACTTCTTCATCGTCCGTGCGGTTGATATAGTCAAACACTTTAATTTTTCGCGATGTCAGACGATTGCTCTCCGCGCACGCGCAAACCGTGCCAAAGACGCATTGAAAACACTATGCAAAAACACACATTTTGTTTTACTCTTAAACTCACTTATTTTTACATACTTTCAGGTATACTAGGTATAGATACCAAATTCAACACTTCAATTTACCATTTTCATAAAAAAACTGTAAATTTCTATTCATTTACGAAAATGTGATGGTCGAAAAAATCGTCAATATTCGGTCTTCTACTGTTGCTTTTTTTCGACCATCACATTTTCGTAAATAAATAGAAATTTACAGTTTTTTTATGAAAATGGTAAATTGAAGTGTTGAATTTGGTATCTATACCTAGTATACCTGAAAGTATGTGAAAATAAGTGAGTTTCAGAGTAAAACAAAATGTGTGTTTTTGCATAGTGTTTTCAATGCGTCCTTGGCACGGTCTGCGCGTGCGCGTAGAGCAATCGTCTGACATCGCGAAAAATTAAAGTGTTTGACTATATCAACCGCACGGACGATGAAGAAGTTTTTACCCTTTCTCCTTGTAATTTCAAGAAGGAAAGGGAAAAATTTCCCCTTCCACATGTTGAAGGTCCAATCGCTGATATGAGACTTCTTCATCGTCGGTGCGGTTGATATACTCAAACAGTTTATTTTTCGCGACGTGTCAAAAATGCTATTTTACAGGTCATTTGAATTAGATATTTTAGTAATTACTGTTAATTGCTTATAGTGAAATTTGATTTCATTGGAAACTTTGACACACTAGTTTATCATTTTTATAAAAAAACCGGTCCAATGTTAATTTTTGTGGGAGAAAAGGCTGTTTCCGAAATGTGATTTCAGTGCTTCGTTTGTTTACATTTTGCTTTGTTTACATTTCACAACTTGGACTTACCCTTAAACTCTCAAAGAAATATTTTGACGAATTTTAATAAAATTTTTAAGAATAATTTCATTTTTAGAGAAATTTTGATGAAAATTATATAAAAAATAATTGAATCTTTGTAAAAAATTATTGAATTCTTATTAAATTTTTATCATCTACGAAAACAATTAAATATTTGCGTAGAATTGTTAAAAAAAAATTTTTGTCCAACGCCTTCGGGGAAATGGAGTCATTGTGCACTAGGCACCAGTGGAGAAATGTACCTCATATCTCCACTGGCCGTTTGTCCAGTGGAGAAATAAGCGGTGAAAAGAGTAAAGGCACATTATGTGTGGTTATTTCGGTTCCATATCACTATAAATAAATCATAAAAATCTATTCTAATTTGCTTTAACTTTGTGCTTTAACTTTGTGCAATTCGTGGCGAACAGCGATTTTCGCTCGCGAGATATCGCCCTTGTTCTCCACTCGTTGCACAAGAAAAAAGGTATGGGAAAATAAAAAATTTATTATTTTTTTATTATTTTTTTGGAAAATTGAAAATCTGAATTTCTGAAGCTTGGCAAAGTTCGGCAAAGCTTGGCAAAGTATGGGAGAATAAAAAATTTTGAATTTTTTTCTATTTTTATGGAAAATTAAAAATCTCGCATTTTGGAGCTTGGCAAAGTTCGGCAAAGCTTGGCAAAGTATGGGAGAATAAAAAATTTTGAATTTTTTTCTATTTTTATGAAAAATTAAAAATCTTGCATTTTGGAGCTTGGCAAAGTTCGGCAAAGCTTGGCAAAGTATGGGAGAATAAAAAATTTTGCATTTTTTCTATTTTTATGGAAAATTAAAAATCTCAATTTCTGAAGCTTGGCAAAGTTCGGCAAACCTTGGCAAAGTATGGGAGAATAAAAAATTTATTATTTTTTTTATTATTTTTTTGGAAAATTGAAAATCTAAATTTCTGGAGCTTGGCAAAGTTCGGCAAAGATTGGCAAAGTATTAGAGAATAAAAAATTTTGCATTTTTTTCTATTTTTATGAAAAATTAAAAATCTTGCATTTTGGAGCTTGGCAAAGTTCGGCAAAGCTTGGCAAAGTATGGGAGAATAAAAAATTTTGAATTTTTTTCTATTTTTATGGAAAATTAAAAATCTCAATTTCTGAAGCTTGGCAAAGTTCGGAAAAGCTTGGCAAAGTATGGGAGAATAAAAAATTTTGAATTTTTTTCTATTTTTTTTATTTTTTTTTTATTTTTTATTTATTTATTTTTTATTTTTTTATTTTTTTATTTTTTATTTATTTTTTTTTTATTTTATTTTATTTTATTTTATTTATTTTTTTTTTCTTATTTTACATTTAAGCAATTATGATACAATTAGTTGGAATTTGACTTTACTATAACTCCAAAAACTGGTGTAAATTTAGAATTAATTTAGAATACTATAATTAAATTTCTACAAATAATTGACAAACATTGTTTCCTGTATTTTAATAAATAAAAAATTAATTATTTGATGATAAAAATTTAATCACTGTTTTAAAATACTAATATTTTTATAATGAAATAGTTAATAGTAACTAATTATTATTTCTCCAGTCAAATTAAATTTCCCACTATTTCCTATTTTTCGAGACTGGTAGACACACTATTAAATGTATCTGTAGAAACTAAAACCCGTCGAAGACGGGTACGACAGCTAGTTATTTATAAAAGTAAATGAAATTTTGATTGAAAAGTTTTTTAACTTTTTTACTGTAATTGAATTTCTGCGAAGGAATTTATCTATTACTTTGAAAAATAATATTATATTCTTAAAACGAATTATAATAATATATTTCTTTATAAATAATTGAATTTTTTTTGTGAAATTTTATTGAAATAGTAGATATTGATAATAATTTAATTTTGATAAATTATTGAAATTAATTAAATTTCTACGAAAAATTTTATTAAAATTGTATTAAAAGTAATTGAAATTCTGTGATGAGTTTTATTATTTATAAAAATGGTTTTACTAATTTGAAAATAATTTAATTATTAATTGCAAAAATTAAATTTTTGCAATCATTTGTAACTTCTTCAATATTTAATTTCTTTTAGAGTTTTTAACTAAACTAGTTCATTGGAAGATATTAAAAACTGATTTAAGAAATTCTGCATTTTATATAAAATACATCAAAATTCTTATGCCAATAAATTAAATGATGAGTTTTTTTAAATAACGTAAAATTGGATATAACTTTAATAGAAATCAGTTTCCAGAAACAAACAATTTTAAAAACAGTATTATGAGAAACATTTCTCAATAAAATTTGGACCCAGCATACGAAATTATTTATTAATAACATAAAATAAACTAAGAACTTTGTTAAAGATAATATTGAGAAAATATTACTTTCTCGCGAGTTGAGAACTGTATCTCTTAACCCTCCGTCACACACCTAGGGAGGGATTCCCTCTACGGTTTTAGTATTTTTAAAATAACTTTTGTTTTTCTCATTGAAGAATAAAATCAGTTTCTATACCTTTCGACAATTTATTCCTCAACACATTTCTAAAAAAACATTTAGTTTAAACATAATTAATATTTAATTATGAAGCTTCAAAGCTAGAAAAAACACGAAAAAGTGAGGTTATGTTGAATAAAAAAAATCAAGTTTTCAAAACATTTTTTGTTCCACTGTTGGTTAATGGCAAAATTATATTATAAATATAATTAAAATAAACTATTTTATGATTTTTTTGCTTATTTGTTAATGTTACATTATTTTTACATGTAAAGTGTAATTCCTTCGAAGATGTGCATTCGTGTAATTAATTATTATTTTTGAGACCGAAAATTAATTTTATTAATTTTATAATTTAGAATAATTTACTACATATTTGTAAGTTTGTGTTTAAATTAAATTTTTGTTGATTCCTTTGTTTACGTTGTAATGCCGCTTATTTTACAATGTGGTGAGGGATTCCCTCTAAACCTATGTAAAGTCGTAATTTTTTCCAAGGTGTGTAACGGAGGGTTAATGTACTGTGTGCGTGCGACATTGCGTTTATTTGTATCGGTTAAGTTTATATGTATGCGTTTTTAGGTTTTCACATATATTTCCGAAATTGTATATAGTTTGTGTTTATATGTATAGTATAGTGCTTGCATTAACTCATTTGTGTGTATGTGTGTGTGAAATACTCTCGAAACGCTAATTCCATCCTTCTCCTTCTTAAGTCTTTTTATTTTCTATCCTTTTCGACTCACTCATAATCTTTAGTATTGGCTATATTAAAGGTATTCTTTCGATACTTTCCCGGACTATAATTTTAATATAGTCAGTTTTAAAGATTATAATTCTTTTACTAATTTTTCTAAAACATATTAAGAGCTGCCTACTAATATGCACAATATTAATTTTTAATATAAAACACGATTTCCTAAAATGAAAAAGAATATATTAAATTCTATTAATAATTTTAACAAATATTAATACAGAATCTCTCTCTGTGTATTTTAAAAGTTGAAGGATGTATCTTTATTTTAAAAAATACTACATCACTAAGTCATAGTCGTTCCCAGCAAAAAATTGTCAAAGTTTGAGTTCATTTTAACCTCCAGCAGTGAGAACCTCCCCTTAATTCTACAAAAGTCTAATCATCAATAATATTAATAAAATTCTGGTGGATCTATCCAACTTCATCATGCCTTAATATATTTAAAGGATTTCGGGTTCCCTTATTCTGAATCTGGGGTCTCCCTAGTAGTCACTTTCATTAACTAAGTTCGACTTTTTAAATTTTCTTTCGACATATTGCATTTGACTACAGACTAATTAAGTGAAAAGATTTCAAAATTGTTTTAAAATATCTTCTAAACTTTTGAATCTAAGGTGTAATGAAAACAGTGCCTTATCGTGTAAGCAGCAATTTTATAAGAATTTTGTAATTGTATACATAAACAGATTAACTATTTATTATTTTCATGTATAAAATTTATTTTCAAAAATATTTCAAATCAATGATTAACATAATCATATTTGCAAACAGAAAAAAAATAAATTTTAACTGTCCTGAAAAGGCATTTCCTTCCTTGCTTGTCTGAATTGGTACAATTTTCACTGCTTACACAAAAAGGTAGTTTTCATTATTGATGTAAGCTGGCACACTCTTTCCCCAAGCGATGACTTTCCCTTTTTTTGCTCTAAGGGCATGTCCAAGTTGTGAAATGTAAACAAACTAAGATGTAACAAAACCGAGCACTGAAATCACATTTTTTAAACAGTCTTTTTTCTGACAAAAATTAACATTTTTACACTTTCTTAAGGGTAAGTCCAAGTTGTGAAATGTAAACAAACAAAAATGTAAACAAACCAAGCACTAAAATCACATTTCGGAAACAGCCTTTTCTCCCATAAAAATTAACATTGGACAGCTTTTTTCATTAAAATGATAAATTAGTGTGTCAAAGTTTCCAATGAAATCAAATTTCACTATAAGCAATTAACAGTAATTACTAAAATAACTAATTCAAATGACCTGTGAAATAGCATTTTTGACGCGTCGCGAAAAATAAACTGTTTAAGTATATCAACCGCACTGACGATGAAGAAGTCTCATATCAGCGATTGGACCTTCAACATGTGGAAGGGGAAATTTTTCCCTTTCCTCCTTGAAATTACAAGGAGAAAGGGTAAAAACTTCTTCATGGTCCGTGCGGTTGATATAGTCAAACAGTTTATTTTTCGCGACGTGCCAAAAATGCTATTTTCAGGTCATTTTAATTCGTTATTTTAGTAATTGCTTTTTATTCCTCCTGGTCAAAAATTATTTCATTGGAAACTTTGACACTCTAATGAATCATTTCCTTTATGAAAATGAAAAAATGTTAATTTTTGTGAGAGAAAAGGCTGTACGAAAAATGTGATTTTAATGCATTCTTAGTACGCTCTGCGCTTGCGCAGAAAGCAACAAAGTCTCAGGTAGCGAAAAATTAAAGTGTTTGAGTATATCAACCGCACGGACGATGAAAAAGTTTTTACCCTTTCTCCTTGTAATTTCAAGGAGGAAAGGGAAAAATTTCCCCTTCCACATGTTGAAGGTCCAATCGCTGATATAAGACTTCTTCATCGTCAGTGCGGTTGATATACTCAAACAGATTATTTTTCGCGACGCATCAGATATGCTATTTCACAGGTCATTTGAATTAGTTATTTTAGTAATTACTGTTAATTGCTTATAGTGAAATTTGATTTCATTGGAAACTTTGACACACTAATTTATCATTTTTATAAAAAAAACCGGTCCAATATTAATTTTTGTGGGAGAAAAGGCTGTTTCCGAAATGTGATTTCAGTGCTTCGTTTGTTTACATTTTGCTTTGTTTACATTTCACAACTTGGACTTGCCCTTAACGGAAATGGTAAATTAGAGTGTTAAAGTTTCAAAACAAAATGTGTTTTTCCACATGGTGCTGTCAATGTATTCATTGTACGGTCTGCGCATGCACAGAGAGAAGCAGAGTCTAAAGTCGCGATAATTTAAAGGGTTTGATTTTATCAATCGCACAGAAGATGAAGAAGTTTTTACCCTTTTTCTTGTAATTTCAAGGAGGAAAGGGAAAAATTTCCCCTTCCACATGTTGAAGGTCCAGTAGCTTATATGAGACTTCTTTATCGTCAGTGCGGTTGATATATTCAAACAGTTTATTTTCTGAGTCCCGTCGAACCCATTTTACTAATGGCTTTTTATTGCTCCTAGTCAAAAATTATTTCATTGAAAACTTTGACACTCTAATTTTCCATTTTCGTAAACAAGTGTAAAAATGTTCATTTTTGTGGGAGAAATGGCTGCCACAAAATTGCGATTTTTGTGTTTGGTTTGTTTACCTTTGGTTTGTCAAATGTCCGTTATTTTTCATTGTTGCAAAATTAAGGGGAAGATTCGCAGATGAACCAAAGAAACTCGCACTATAATTTTTAATTTAGTTTTTTTAAAATTAAATTTTTGATATTCTGCAGCGAAGAAAGAGGTAAATTTTTGGTCACTTTTGGTGAGTTAGGTAAAAATTTAGAAAATTATTCTCTAAATTCATGTTAAATTATATCATACGAAAATTTACTCAAAATACCGATTATTATGGATTTCATTGTTGACGGTTTTCGGGAAATTGAAAGTTTAAAGAATGTTTTCTACTAGCAAAGCCAATCGAAATTTGAAAAATACTTATTTCAATCCCAGTAGTTTTCAAAGACTCTAAGTGTCCTGTTTTATTGAAATAGTAATTTTGTAAGCGATTAATAAGTAATCATAAAGTTTAAAATTATGAAAGTTGCTTTGATTGGGCTATAAAATAAAAATTTGGAATATCATAAAATATAGATAATTTAAAATAAGAGATAAAACGTTTTCATGAATCTGCTTTCGCTTGTTTTGACGTTTTAGAAAATAATGTAAAGTTCAGTGTTGAAAATAAAGATTTAAAAGATATGTTTTTTTTCTTATTCTCGTAAATCATATATCGAAATTCTGTTCTACCATAAAAAATGATAAATAATTTCAACTAATATTTTCTGTATGAAATATTAAACATTGAATATAAATTTTTCATTTACCTGCACGTTGTGTAGTAATTGGACTAGGATCTCTAGATCTAACGACGTCGCGGTTCATTTTCTCTACCTTTGACTCATATGATACAATGTACTTTTTCACAGTGTTCTCATCCTCTTCTGTACTTTTAATAGATATCTCTAATTCCCCAGAGTCAGGTTCACCGTCATAGTCAGGTTCAACTATTTCTGGAATCGCCTCAGTATCACTTGATTGAGACCTCCTTCCATCTGACACATGGTTTAGCTGTTGACTGTCTTCACCAAGTCCCAATTCTTGTATACAATGGCACTCAAGGTCGTCGATCTTTTGTATTCGCCTTTCTTCTTCACGTCTCGATAAATCCACTTCATCTACAAAAATTTTAAACGGCTTTTTAACGAAATTATCCTTATAAATAAAATCAGACTTCTGATTGTACATTTCTCAAAACTTAAAATTTTAACATAAACTGTTTTTATCGACATCAGACATTCCAGAAATATTCGTAAAAAATTTAATGTATGCCTGTCACAGAAGTTTTATACTCTAATGACACGATAATGTATTAATCGATTTAACGGTATATCCAAGTTGTAAAATGTAAACAAACCAAGCACTTAAGGGTATGTCCAAGTTGTGAAATGTAAACAAACCAACATGTAAACAAACAAAGCACTAAAATCACATTTTTAAAAGAGCTTTTTTTCTCACAAAAATTACCATTAGAAAACTTATTTTTACAAAAATGATGAATTAGAGTGTCAAAGTTTCCAAAAAAATCATTTTTGAGTGTGATCAATAAATAGCAATTAGTAAAACAACTAATTCAAGTGACCTGTAAAATAGCATTTTTGACGCGTCGCGAAAAATAAACAGTTTGAGTATATCAACCGCACTGACGATGAAGAAGTCTCATATCAGCGATTGGACCTTCAACATGTGGAAAGGAAAAAATTTCCCTTTCCTCCATGAAATTACCAGGAGAAAGGGTAAAAACTTCTTCATCGTCCGTGCGGTTGATATAGTCAAACACTTTAATTTTTCGCGATGTCAGACGATTGCTCTACGCGCACGCGCAGACCGTGCCAAGGACGCATTGAAAACACTATGCAAAAACACACATTTTGTTTTACTCTGAAACTCACTTATTTTCACATACTTTCAGGTATACTAGGTATAGATACCAAATTCAACACTTCAATTTACCATTTTCATAAAAAAACTGTAAATTTCTATTCATTTACGAAAATGTGATGGTCGAAAAAATCCTCAATATTCGGTCTTCTACTGCTGCTTTTTTTCGACCATCACATTTTCGTAAATGAATAGAAATTTACAGTTTTTTTATGAAAATGGTAAATTGAAGTGTTGAATTTGGTATCTATACCTAGTATACCTGAAAGTATGTGAAAATAAGTGAGTTTCAGAGTAAAACAAAATGTGTGTTTTTGCATAGTGTTTTCAATGCGTCATTGGCTTGGTCTGCGCGTGCGCGTAGAGCAATCGTCTGACATCGCGAAAAATAAATTGTTTGACTATATCAACCGCACGGACGATGAAGAAGTTTTTACCCTTTCTCCTTGTAATTTCATGGAGGAAAGGGAAAAATTTCCCCTTCCACATGTTGAAGGTCCAATCGCTGATATGAGACTTCTTCATCGTCAGTGCGGTTGATATACTCAAACTGTTTATTTCTCGCGACGCGTCAAAAATGCTATTTTACAGGTCATTTGAATTAGTTGTTTTACTAATTGCTATTTATTGATCACACTCAAAAATGATTTTTTTGGAAACTTTGACACTCTAATTCATCATTTTTGTAAAAATAAGTTTTCTAATGGTAATTTTTGTGAGAAAAAAGGCTCTTTGAAAAATGTGATTTTTGTGCTTTGTTTGTTTACATGTTGGTTTGTTTACATTTCACAACTTGGACATACCCTTAAATCACATTTCGGAAACAGCCTTTTCTCCCACAAAAATTAACATTGGACTGCTTTTTTTATAAAAATGATAAATTAGTGTGTCAAAGTTTCCAATGAAATCATATTTCACTATGAGCAATTAAAAGTAATTAATAAAATAACTAATTCAAATGACCTATAAAATAGCATTTTTGACGCGTCGCGAAAAATAAATAATTTCCATTGAAGCTCAATGCAAAAACCCAATCGACTTTGACACCACCTTAAACTTTTCGCGAAGTGAACTCTGCTGCTCTACGCGCATTTTCATAAAAAGCTGTAAATTTCTATTCATTTACGAAAATGTGATGGTCGAAAAATTCCTTAATATTCGGTCTTCTACTGCTGCTTTTTTCGACCATCACATTTTCGTAAATAAATAGAAATTTACAGTTTTTTTATGAAAATGGTAAATTGAAGTGTTGAATTTGGTATCTATACCTAGTATATCTGAAAGTATGTGATAATAAGTGAATTTCAGTATAAAACAAAATGTGTCTTTCTGCATAGTGTTTTCAATGCAATCTTGGCACGGTCTGCGCGTGCGCGGAGAGCAATCGTCTGACATCGCGAAAAATTAAAGTGTTTGACTATATCAACCGCACGGACGATGAAGAAGTTTTTACCCTTTCTCCTGGTAATTTCATGGAGGAAAGGGAAAAATTTCCCTTTCCACATGTTGAAGGTCCAATCTCTGATATGAGACTTCTTCACCGTCAGTGCAGTTGATATACTTAAACAGTTTATTTCTCGCGACGCGTCCAAAATGCTATTTTACAGGTCATTTTAATTAATTATTTTACTAATTTCTATTTATTGATCACACTCAAAAATGATTTTTTTTGAAACTTTGACACTCTAATTCATCATTTTTTTAAAAATAAGTTTCCTATTGGTAATTTTTGTGAAAAAAAGGCTGTTTGAAAAATGTGATTTTAGTGCTTTTTTTGTTTACATGTTGGTTTGATTACATTTTACAACTTGGACATACCCTTAAGAAATTTATCTATTGCAAAAATTAAATTCAGATTAAATTATTTGTTATCAATTTATTACCAATTTAATTTGGTATTTCATTCTGATATAATTTTACTTTCATATAATTTCATTGTAAAAAATATAACAATCTCCTAAATTTGTTATGCAGATATCTCAAATTATTGTCAACAAACAAAGATTTACAAATTTTGAAATGAAAATAATTTAATGTTTTAATCATGAAGTAGAATAAAGAGATGAAACGGCCTATAATTATTGGCCCCCAAATAGGGGGGTCAGAGTAGTGAAGTTTTCATCTCCCTACTGTCTCGAGCGCCCCTTGAGGAAAAATACAGAATTATAATGTATCGTCTGCTACACGGTTGTTTAATGTTTAAAAATACATTTTTGTTATATTCAACTTGTCGAAAAATTAATTTATATATAGTACAAAGCGCAGTTGTACAATCACTTTTGTGTTCGCATAGAGAACTACGTTAGGTCATAACATATACGTGATATTTGCCAAATTAGACTAATCTCATTACTGTCAAAAGTTCTGCGTGGGTGTCCACAACCGAACCATGCCCACAACCGAACCTCTTCCTCTAATAAATTTATGAGTAAATAATATTATGTTAATATTAAAATTCATTCTTGCTGTCATTTCACTACAAAAACATTAAGGTTATATTTATGTTTTTCTCCTTAGATCACGTGACATAATAGTTCAAAAAATTACCACTGTGAACGCTGTAATCAGTAGGGAGATAAAAACCGCACTACTCTGACCCCCCTCATTTTGGTGTCAACTTTTTCTGCACTATACTGCAGGCGTTTCATCTCCTTATCCTCCTTCATGGTTTTAATAATGCCTTATGTAGAATTAATAAATAAAATTTATTTAAAATGAATTTTATAAAAATTTAAAGAATTTGCAAATGTTTTCTTGTCAATTAATAAAATATTCCTTATAATTTCACCTTTCATTTAAAAAAAAGAAAATCGATTGAGACTCAAATAGTTTACGAGATACTGCAATTTATGTGGAAGCGCGACCACGTTTCAGTGTCAGCGATGTGTGAGTGCCCGGGAATCCTAATTCTTATACTTTACTGTTCAAAATTGTCTAGAACCTACAAATTTTATCCGATTTTGATGTTCTTGGTCTTAAATGAAAGGGGATAATTTTTCTAAGAGTTTCCCCGAAACTGTTGTTTCAATTATTAATTGTTTATATATTTTTTTTGTTACTTAAAGTAAACAATTTACAAGAATTTTGAAAAAAATCGTATTTATATTTTATTTTTCCATTTCTAATGATCGAAATCAATTTAAATTAGTCTAGTATGACCACCCGATAAATAATAATGTATAATTCAATTTATTTAAATAATTTCGTTAATTAACAAACAGATAACTCTGGTCCTTCTAAAAAAAATTGTATTTTTTGCAGATAAATTTATGTTTATTTAAGTAATTTATGTCTATTTTATTACAAAATAATTTTTAGGTTAATAATTATCATTGTTATTAATAATTATTAAAAAAATTGTATTTTTTAGAGACAAATTTATGCTTATATAAATAAAGATATAAATAAGTAATAAAAAATTGATCAATTAATTTTTAATTAATATTTTATATAAATATAATTGTTAATAACAATGATAATTATTAACTTTGAAATTATTTTGTAACAAAATAGTGTTACAGTTCAAAAAATTTACTTTAACTTTATTATTATTAAATATTAGAAAATTTTAGCAAAAATCATATTTAATCTTCAATACTCAATTACGTTTTAATTATTATCAATAAATTAAGATTAATTCAAATATTTCAATCTTTCATGTCAACATAATGTTTATTAATTTGAAATCACCTAGCATAAACTTTCGATATACATAAATCCGTCGCGATAATATTACATAAAATTAATATCTAAAATCATTCACACTTATCCTTACACACAATACACACAAATGGCCATATACAATTATTTTAATTTTAACTAGAGTAGACTCACTCTCACTCATTCTCTTAATTACAAACACATTGACATCGTTACAATAGACATAAATTACTTAAATAATCATAAATTTATCTGCAAAAAATACAAGTTTTTTAAAGAAGGACCAGAGTTATCTATTTGTTAATTAACGAAATTATTTAAATAAATTGAATTATGTATTATTATTTATCGGGTGGTCATACGAGACTAATTTAAATTGATTTCGATCATGATCGAAATGTTAAGCATTTTTGTACGACGTCTCATTTTCGTACATAAATCTAAATTTACATTTTCTTTATGAAGAAGGTGAGCTGACGTATTGAGTTTGGTAACTACGCCTTGCAGAGCTGAAAAACTTAGAAAACAACCAAGTATTATTCCAAACAAAAAGTGCACTTCCACATGGTGCTGTCAGGTCGCGAAAAATTGAAGTATTTGACTATTTTTTTAATTATCTTTATGATTATCATGCCACCTTATATTACAAAAAACTTTTTGAAAACTTTACAGAACAGCAATGCCTCGACAGACTTTTTACAAATAAAAACAAACATACAATGCCCTTAAAGTAATGACGAAACTCCATAAAACCCAGCACAAGTTCACAAAATTTTAGAAACATTTTGTAAAAAAAATAAATATTTGGCCTTTTGTAAAGTGCTGAATGCATTAAGAAGATAATTAAATTTTACGAACGATATTTATTGCGGGACAGAAGCTGAAAATAATAATGTTTTGAGTAATTCTGCTTTCAGAAGAAGCATTGTTCTAAAAATGGTAGGACGTTTACTACTGTTGACTGCTCCCAAACAATGGTTTAATTATGACATTTTCTATAATAATTTCGTTTGTACCCCTTACGAATTTTAAGTGACTACGAAGAATTTCAAAAATTTTGTCCGTCATATTGGATTTGCGATTTCCAATTTTTAAAATCCGACCTCAGATTCGTAATCAGCGACGCCAAAAACCCCCGAGTAACGAGTTTTAAGTGACTACGACGAATTTTTAAAGATTTTGTCCACCATATTGGATCCGCCGTTTTGACTTTTCAAAAACTAAAATCAGATTCGTAATCAGCGACCCCAAAAACCCCTGAGTAACGAATATTAAGTACTACGACAAATTTTCAAAAATTTTGTCCGCCATATTGGATCCGCCATTTTGAATTTTTAAAAACTGACACCAGATTCGTAATCAGCGACCCCAAAAACATTTGGATAATAAGTATCAAAGAAATAAAAATTTTTTTTTGTTTTTCGAAAATAAAATTATATTATTATTTAAACAAATTCCTTCCATCGCCATTTTAAAACCGCCATATGAAAATTTTTTTAAAGGCGTTTCATATTAGTAAAGCTTGGGTATTGCGGACGCGATAGTTTTAGGTGAGCAGCTTATATTTTAACTTTTAGTCTATGAAAAAAATTTTTTTTTTACCAAAAACTTTTAAAATTTCGTGTTTTTGTTAAAAAAATGGCCACAACTTTTTTAAATTTAGTTTTTTTTGCAATTTTAATGACGGATTCTGAAAGAGGGCAAAAAATACTTAAGGAATAGTGCCTGACAAATTTTTGTCATACGTAAATACAGAAAACCACGACCTTGAATCTTCGATAAAAAATTTGTCCTTCCCGCCCTTAAAGGGTTAACCTTCGCGCTACCGGACGGCCACCCGGGGTGGCCAACTAATACCTATCGTTGAATATCTCCTAGAATTTTGTATCAATCGAATCGCCATTTTAACTCACTAAACAAAATTTTATCTACTTTCGAAAAAAACAAAAATAAATTTTTTTTACACTTCTTCTTGTTTATTTATAACAATTAAAAAAGTATGTACAAGAATACTGAAAATTGACAGGGTGTTTGTTTTTGTATATTGCAAAAAAATAAAAATAAAATCGTTAAACTTTTACAGTAAAATTGTTTTACATCAATAAATAAAATATAGTATGATTTTAAAATACATTTTTTATTTGTTTAAACAAATTATTGTTGTTATTTACCAACTTTTTCTAGAATGAACCTAGAAAGTTGCAGTTGAATTGTTTAAAAAATAGTTTAATTTTTATTCAACTTTTATTCTTTATCTGTAATCATAAAAGATTTAGTAAATTGCAAAATTAGGAAAAAACTGCAACTTTCTAGGTGTATTCTGGAAAAAGTTGGTAAACAACAACAATAATTTGTTTAAAAATTGTTTAAACAATAGTTAAATTTTTATTCTTTATCAGTAATTATACAAGATTTAGTTAATTGCAAAATTAGGAAAAAACTGCAACTTTCTAGGTGTATTCTGTAAAAAGTTGGTAAATAATAACAATAATTTGTTTAAATAATTTTTAATAATAAAACAAATGTTTTATGTCATAAATGTCGTAAAACATTATTGAAATACAGTATTTGTATTAACACATAATTATATTCAAAACTTTTGATGAATTTTAATCGTTTTGGGAACATAATATTAAAAAAGCGTTTGGCCACCCCGGGTGGCCGTCCGGTAGTCCGCGTATACAAAAAGTATTGGTAGCGCGAAGGTTAAATAGATGTAAAGGGAACAACCCTGGCGAATTTGGTTGATCAATGTCTGAGCGGTTTTGATCGAGGTTTAATTAGGAGGTAAATTTCGCTAGAAATTGATGAAATATGATGAAAAAATGATAAATAATGTAAAATTAGCCACTTTTTAGTTGATTTCTGCAAGAATTAAATAAAATTAAACTTTATTTACATTATTTACATTAATCACTTATTAAATAAAGTTTAATTTTATTTAATTCTTGCAGAAATCAACTGAAAAGTGGCTAATTTTACATTATTTATCATTTTTTTATCAATTTCTAGCGAAATTTGCCTTCTAATCAAACCTCGATTGAAACCTGATCAAAGTCGCTCAGACTTTGGTCAACCAAATTCGCCAGGAAGCATGGGGCTAAATGTCGGATTCTTACTTGTTTATTTACTCATTTCTTTGATGAATAGAATTTTTTTATGAACATGATTGGCTTAATAATTTTGTGTGATCGTAAGAAACAACATCACTTAAAAGAATTCGAAAAAATATGAATTAATATTTAAAAAGTGTTAATTAAAAAGATTGCTTTCAGGTGGCCGTCTACTGTCGGATTCTAACTTTTTTTGTAAATTTTTTTAACGAATAAGAAATTTTTTTGTAAACATGATTGGTATACAAGTTTTATAGGAACATTAGGAACTCATGAAAGAAATTTTCAAAAAAATTTTAATGTAATTTTTAAACAACCTTTATTAAAAAAAAATTTCTTTAGTGGCTACTTAGAGAAATATATTTATTTCTCTAAAAATTTATCTAAATAATTAATTCAAATGGATTAATTATTTCCTATTATAAATAATAATTTGGGTGGATTAGAAACAATATTTATTGAATCTTTCAAATTGCTACATCGATATAGCCTATTACTGATCTTCGCCCTTATTTTCTTCCGGTCAAGCGTGGTCATTTCCGTTTCACGAAAGAGATAAATTTTCCTTTTTTCTCTTATCTCAAAAATGTCTACTGTTTTTCTACAACAATGCTATTGCGTTACTGTCATTAATTTCTATCTTTAAATTTCTTTTATTTCTTATAATTTAAGGGCATGTCCAAGTTGTGAAATGTAAACAAACAAAAATGTAAACAAACCAAGCACTAAAATCACATTTCGGAAACAGCCTTTTGTCCCACAAAAATTAACATTGGACCGTTTTTTTTATAAAAATGATAAATTAGTGTGTCAAAGTTTCCAATGAAATCAAATTTCACTATAAGCAATTAACAGTAATTACTAAAATAACTAATTCAAATGACCTGTGAACTAGCATTTTTGACGCGTCGCGAAAAATAAACTGTTTGAGTATATCAACCGCACTGACGATGAAGAAGTCTCTTATCAGCGATTGGACCTTCAACATGTGGAAGGGGAAATTTTTTCCTTTCCTTCTTGAAATTACAATGGAGAGGGTAAAAACTTCTTCATCGTCTGTGCGGTTGATATACTCAAACACTTTAATTTTTCGCGACCTGAGACTCTGCTTCTCTTTTCGCATGCGCAGACAGTACTAAGAATGCATTAAAATCACATTTTTCGTACAGCCTTTTCTCTCACAAAAATTAACATTTTTTCATTTTCATAAAGGAAATGATTCATTAGAGTGTCAAAGTTTCCAATGAAATAATTTTTGACCAGGAGGAATAAAAAGCAATTACTAAAATAACGAATTAAAATGACCTGAAAATAACATTTTTGGCACGTCGCGAGAAATAAACTGTTTGACTATATCAACCGCACGGACGATGAAGAAGTTTCTACCCTTTCTCCTTGTAATTTCATGGAGGAAAGGGAAAAATTTCTCTTTCCACATGTTGAAGGTCCAATCGCTGATATGAGACTTCTTCATGCCTCAAACAGTTTATTTTTCGCGACGCGTCAAAAATGCTATTTCACAAGTCATTTGAATTAGTTATTTTAGTAATTACTGTTAATTGCTTATAGTGAAATTTGATTTCATTGGAAACTTTGACACACTAATTTATCATTTTTATGAAAAAAGCTGTCCAATGTTCATTTTTGTGGGAGAAAAGGCTGTTTCCGAAATGTGATTTTAGTGCTTGGCTTGTTTACATTTTTGTTTGTTTACATTTCACAACTTGGACATGCCCTTAAATATTTTTAATAAAAAAACTTGCAAAACAAATAAAATTAATCTAATAGAGCAACAATAATCTTCTTTAAAAAAGAAAAACTTTAATGTTTTTAAGAATTATAGTTACAAAACCTAAAAATTTGAAATATGAAGATTTCGACTATATCAGCAGATAGTGACATCTATTAGATGTCATTTGAGCTCTTTGGTTTAGAGTTAGGTGTTACATATGATAATTACTTCGATATGGTTGTCGATAAGTAATTAATTCTTTAAATTAATTTTGATTTGAAAAAATAAGCTGCGTGAACAAAAGTCAAAGTTTCCAAAAAAATCATTTTTGAGTGTGATCAATAAAAAGCAATTAATAAAATAACTAATTAAAATGACCTGTAAAATAGCATTTTTGACGCGTCGCGAAAAATAAACTGTTTGACTATATGAACTGCACGGACGATGAAGAAGTTTTTACCCTCTCCCTTGTAATTTCAACACAATGCAGAAAGACACATTTTGTTTTACTCTGAAACGCAGTTATTTTCACATGCTTTCAGCTATGCTGGGTGTAGTAACCAAATTCAATACTTCAATTTACCATTTCCATAAAGAAATTGTAATTTTATATTCATTTGTAAAAATAGGAACCGCGAAAAAAAGCAGTAACAGAAGACCGAATTGTGAACTTTTTTTCGCGGTTCCTATTTTTACAAATGAATATAAAATTACATTTTCTTTATTAAAATGGTGAACTGACGTATTCTATTTGGTAACTACGCCTTGTATAGCTGAAAAAATGAGAAAACAACTAAGTTTCATTCAAAAGGAAATGAGCACTTACACATGGTGCTGTCAATGCATTCTTAGTACGCTCTGCGCTTGCGCAGAAAGCAACAAAGTGTCAGGTCGCGAAAAATAAAGTGTTTGACTATATCAACCGCACGGACGATGAAGAAGTTTTTACCCTTTCTCCTTGTAATTTCATGGAGGAAAGGGAAAAATTTCCCTTTCCACATGTTGAAGGTTCAATCGCTGATATGAGACTTCTTCATCGTCAGTGCGGTTGATATACTCAAACACTTTATTTTTCGCGGCGCGTCAAAAATGCTATTTTACAGGTCATTTGAATTAGTTGTTTTACTAATTGCTATTTATTGATCACACTCAAAAATGATTTTTTTGAAAACTTTGACACTCTAATTTTCCATTTTTCTAAAAAAAAGTTTTCGAATTGTAATTTTTGTGAGAGAAAAAGATGTATAAAAAAGCTGATTTTAGTGCTTCGTTTGTTTACATTTTGCAACTTGGACATATCCTTAATTTTGAAAAAAGTTTCGATAAATAATTACTTAATATATATATATTAAGTATATTAAGTATATATATATATATATATATATATATATATATTAAGTATATTTAATCAATATTGATTTAATTAATTAATTAATTATTATTTTCTAAAATAATGCAATTAATTATTGTAATAGTTATTTAATTATGACATATTTAGGTATTAAAAATAAATTCATAATGTAATTTATAATGTGACAATAAATGACAAGATCCGCAGTCGGATCCGACCCAGCACCGAGCCAGTACGGACTTAACATATCCGTCATTCTTCCGACGCCGCAGAAGAATAAGATCCGCGGGCGGAAGAAATCCAGTACCGAGTCCGTACTGACAATAGATGGAAGACGGTTCCGACAGTCGGAGCATAAACTGTGCCCCGCTGGTTGCATTTTCAGATCCGAATTGGTCACAGTGGGGGCACTTCCACTAAATAAAGGGTGACTATAACTACAGTTCTAGGTAAAAGGTGCAGATGTCGCTGTCATAGAATCTAAATGAATTAACGGTTATGCGCATGCGTTTACCTTGAATTTTCGAACATGATTTTTTATTCTTATATAGATGCACATAATAATAATAATTGGGTATTCCGTGAACAGAAAGTGTCGTCTTTTGTTTTTCTATAGTAATTAACCCTCGGAGAACACATGGGGTCATTTTGACCCAACGATTTTTTGCGAAAAGTTTTTTATCTATTGTTTAATATTTTTTATAAGGGTTTTAAAGTACACAGACTTACTTTACAGAGTTTAAACTATATTTAAAAAAATTTTTTAGATTAATCAGATAAACAGTTTAAAATTGGTTGAGCATTGAAAAATGATCTAAAAAAGAGGTGTGTTCTCCGAAGGTTAATGTTTTGATAGAAATTTTGGTTATGAGTATTCCTATATGTGTGATAACCACTTGATGCAAAGAAATTTTTTTACAAATAAAAGAAAAATAATCAAGACATGCCTCTATTCAACTGATGTTAGAAATGGTAAATACATGTAATTTTTTCAAGAATTCTCTATTATTTTGTTAATTCTTATAAATTTAATAAAATCATCAAACTTGATATTGATAAAAAGTTTAAATTCTAACATCGAACAATTTTTTTACAATATTATTCAATTAGTGAACTGAATTTTATTTGCCACTTTCGTTTGACAAAAATAAATTGATTAAAGACACTTAAATTATTAAGTTTAAATATTTAGTATGTTTTTATGATTAGAATAGTGTTTTTAATTTAATCTTTTGAATTTTTATTTCTTTTGGTAAATTCAGTCAAAATAAAATAAAATGATAATTCAATAAACTTGAAAAATTATCGGGTATATCCATTATCAAATGAATATTTATTTGAATTGAATAATTTTTATTTGAAACAATTTAATAATAGTAGAAAATTTCCTTCCGAATTATTTATTTGTAAAATGGAAAATTTGATCCAATGGAAGGTAGATAAATAACAACAAATAGTGTTATTTCATTTATTTAACGACGTTTTGATGACATGGTTTGTCATTCTCTTCAGGTTAACTAAGAACAATTTTACACCAATTAAAATTTTTTTTAGAATTATCACAAATTAGAAAAATTGAAAAATATTATATAATTTTTTAATATAAATAAATAAATTACCTAAAATTATAAATTTAAGTTACATAGTAACTAGTCAATAAGTATAAAGCTATGTCTTGTCGTTGCGATTAAAATACCGATACTAACAAATTAAGGTGTGAAAATTATAATTCGGAAAACAATGCAGAAAGTTAATGAACTGAGATATAAACATTGTGACGTAGAAAACAAAAGACTGATCACGAGTTCAATTTTCCAATTATAGGAAAATAAATACGATTCAAAAATTGTATGTCATTTTTCTTGTTAATGGTAAAATTATTACTTTTTATATGTAGCATTTCAGAAAAACAACGTTTTTTATAATCAGGTTCACGATCAAGAATAGAAACATTAGACCAATCAAACTCATGACCAGATCCAAATTGATGAGCATTCACCACAGATGTAACAGATTAATTATTTTTATGCTCATCAATTCGTGTTTTTAATGTGCGTTTCGTTTCACCAACATAACAAGCCGTGCAATTCTTACAATTAAACTTATACACTACATTTGTTTCTGCCAATTTTTCAGTTTTGTCTTTACCTAATTTAATAATGGATTTTAAACTTTTATTGACAATTGGGATAGTCAGAATATTGTAAGATTTCAAAATATAAGATAAACTATTGAAGTCAGGATAATTAAATGGAATACAAACTTTTTGCATTTTATTATATATGAGAGCGCGGGAATTTTTTTTAATTGTATTATTGCTATTATGGCACTTGATTGTATTTTTTCTGATGTTTATGTATTTATTAATGAAGTCAGATGGATAATCATTATCATTTAAAATGTTTTTTACATTCTTTAAGTTTTCTTTGTGAAACAAAGAATGCGAAAGTAAGATTGCTCTATCTACTAAATTGTATACAATATTTATTTTTTGTTGAATAGGATGATGAGAGTAATAATTAATGAGTCTACCAGATGCAATTTCTTTTTTGTACCAATTGTACTTAATTGGTTGAGCATACTCATCAATCATTAAAGTAACATCCAGAAAATTTATTTTATTATTTTCCTAAACTTCATGTGTGAATTGTAAGTTCTTATGATAAGAGTTAAAAACACTAACAACTAAGTCAATATTATCCCTATGTACACATAAAATAGTATCGTCGACATATCTAAAGTAAAATAGTGGAGTACAATTATATTGGTTTTTTAAAATATTGAGACAATTATTTTCTAGGCCCTTATT
This sequence comes from Leptopilina drosophilae, assembly GCA_032873175.1. Classification (NCBI taxonomy): domain Eukaryota; kingdom Metazoa; phylum Arthropoda; class Insecta; order Hymenoptera; family Figitidae; genus Leptopilina; species Leptopilina drosophilae. The sequence continues at coordinate 18,865,237 of CM065486.1, forward strand.
ATAATATCAGCAAAAAAGGGGGAAATCGGTGAACCCATCGGAGTTCCATCTAGTTGTTGATAATATTTATTGTCAAAAACAAAAAATGTGTTTTAAAAAAGAAACTTCGTACAATTTAAAATTTCATCGAACGAAATTTTATAATTATTTATCGACGATAGTCTGCGTTCAAGACTCTCTATGACTAACTTTAAAGGAACCTTAGTAAAAAGAGATGTGACGTCAAGAGACAACATAACATAGTTAGATGGAATAGAAACGTCTTTTAATTTTTGAATAAGTTGAAAACTATTGTTAATATGTGGTTTTGGAATTGGAACATTGTCTTTTAGTTCGTTATATAAAATTTTAGCTAAAAGATATGTCGGGCTGTTGACTAATGAAATGATCTTGACCGAAAAAAGTAAAATTTGGCAATCTTTTAGGTATTGGTCTAACTTAAAATATTAGCTATATTTGATGAAAAAATATGGAGCTGAACAAAAGTTATGAATTTTTTCAAAAAGATCATGGTAGCTTATTTCAATGAGCACTAAAAGAAAAAAAATATTTGAAAAAAATCTGAGATGCAAAAGTCAAATACACTGAAATCTGGATCGGTGAGCTCTGGGTCGCTGAGACTCTGATTACATAGTTTATAGGCGAGGAAAGGTAGAGGGCCGAGCGGGGACTCTAAAGTGGCAATCAGTGCCGTACATAACTGTAGAGAAAAAAAGTTTGCAGTACCCGATGATATTAAAGCATTTACAGAAACACGAAAAATAAATCATTATTTAACAAGTAAACAAAGATATGAAATCGCTACGAAGATTGAGACAGGAGAAACTAAAGAAAATAAATATTAATTAATATTAAAATATTATAATAAAATTTTAAAAGAAACGTGTACGCATAAAATACTTCGTACGGCCCTGTTTGTTTTGCTTTTCAGTCTCAACTGATCCTCTGGATCGGTGAGAAGCCATCTCCGATCAGTCTCACCGATCCAGATTCCAGTGTATAAGCGAACAAAATTTTGCAGACATACATACATACAGGAAATTTTCTATTACCATTTTTGGAATCTCCGTTGCTCAAATAAATAAATTATGTTAGAAAAAATTAATTTCGTGCAATGTACAGACAAAAGTCTGATTTTATTAATATAGATAGATATATATAAGATGAGACTTTTGTCTGTACATTGCTCAGAACTTAAAATTTTACACAAACTTATTCGTTTTGAGCATCCAGGATTCCAAAAATGCCAATAAAAAATTTCGTGTATGTATGTATGTATGTCCGTATGTGACAGAATATTTGTTCGCGAATCACTTAAAAACGGCTCAGAATTTCGGTTCTAATTAACCGATTTTGAATTTTAAAAAAAGGATTTTTTGGTTTTAAGTATATTTTAAGATACAATTAATATAAAAAAGAAAAATTCAAAAAAAAAATTTTTTTGAAATTTTGAAAATTCGATTTTTTTCAAAATTTTACTAAATGTTAGGGCAAATGTGCTTTAAATGTCCTATAAGTTTCATCTTGGGATCCCAAAGGGATTCGGAGTAAAAAAATAAAACGTAACCACAAATTACGAACATATGGGGCAAAATTCCTTAACTGCCCAGGTAAAAAAATGAATTTTCTCTAAACTTTGCTAAAATGTTACTATTATTAGTGGAAGTGTAAATATTAATTTTTTTTAATTTGATAAAATATTTTTTGAGTTATGGAGTTTCAAAATTTGGATTTTTTTGAAAATATCTTTTTTTCGATTTAATATATTGATAAGTAAAATTAATCAAATTGAAAGTATGAATAGTGATTTTTAAAGGGGTTTTCACGGGCTAGAAGCTGGTGATGAAAAAAGTTGTTTTCTGTCAATTTAACCTTGAAATTCAAGGTCAAATTCTTAATTTCAATATATAGTAGAACCCGGTTAATACGATCCCGTTTAATACGATTTCCCGCTTAAGACGCTTGTTAATGGTAGTCTCTGCAATTAAACATTATACATTTTATATCCCACCTAATACGTTTTCCCGCATAAGACACATTCTTATTACGGGTCCTACAAAATTGTATTAACCCTTTGACAGTCCATGGCCCATATGTGGCCACAAAAAGTCGTGCCACCTTTACGTCTGTGGCCATATATGTCTATCTCAAAAATAAAATACTAAACATAATTCGATTTTAATGACCAAGTACATACTGAGGATTTTGGGGTCGCTGAATCCGAATTTCAAATCAGATTTTCAAAATTCAAAATGGTGGACCTAAAATGGCGACTATGAATATTTAAAAAAATTATCAAATACGCTTGAAACTCGTTACTTGGGGGTTTTCGGGATCGCTGATTACGAATATGAAGTCAGATTTACAAAATTAAAATGGTGAATCCAATATGGCGGATAATTTCAAGATTCATGCAATTTGATCGAATTTTAGGTCAGCCATTTTGGATTTCAAAATCTGACATCGGATTCGTAATCAGCGACCCCGAAAACCCCCGAGTAGCAAGTTTTAAACAAATCCGTTGGATTTTTTATTTTCTCGACCACCATATTGGATCTGCCATTTTAAATTTTGAAAAACTGACTTTAAATTCGAATTTTGCGACCCCGAAAACCTTAATTACAATGAAATCATATTTTTTAGAAACTTTTTTTTCTTAGACCGTTTTTGGACCACAAGCGATTTTTAGCTGGACTGCGAAGGGATTAACCAAGTTCTACTGTATCTCAAAATCGGTGTTTTTTATTTTTTGTAACCTATCCAAATCGAAAGCTTACATTTTTTCATATAGGGGAGAGTAAGCTACATTGAACCAGCGTCAACAGTGAACCACTTTAATTTTCTAAGAAATGACTGAGTGGAATTTTTTCTTATTTAATATATAAATTAGTATTACCGAAAGCGACTACGTCCAAAAATTTCGAGCACGTAGGTTTATTATTTACAAGGAAAAACGAAAAAAACTGTTTTTCACGTACAAAACAAAAAATTTTGTGGAAATATAATGAATTTTTTTTATTCAAATAGGAAGTTTTAAAAATTAGTAAACTTGTGATTTATGTCGCTTAGGGTGTCAACTTCAATATTCCGATGTGATAAAGAATTTTAAGCCTTACATAAATTTATTATAAACAATTTTTGTTGTGAATGTCATGTGAATGCAGCGAGTGCGGCATCATTGAACCACCCGAAAAAGGAAAGAATTTTCAATTTTAAGGGCATGTCCAAGTTGTGAAATGTAAACAAACAAAACTGTAAACAAACCAAGCACTAAAATCACATTTCGGAAACAGCCTTTTCTCCCACAAAAATTAATATTAGACAGCTTTTTTCATAAAAATGATAAATTAGTGTGTCAAAGTTTCCAATTAAATCAATTTTCACTATAAGCAATTAACAGTAATTACTAAAACAACTAATTCAAATGACCTGTAAAATAGCATTTTTGACGCGTCGCGAAAAATAAACTGTTTGAGTATATCAACAGCACTAACGATGAAGAAGTCTCATGTCAGCGATTGGACCTTCAACATGTGGAAGGGGAAATTTTTCCCTTTCCTCCATGAAATTACAAGGAGAAAGGGTAAAAACTTCTTCATCGTCCGTGCGGTTGATATAGTCAAACAGTTTATTTTTCGCGACGTGCCAAAAATGCTATTTTCAGGTCATTTTAATTCGTTATTTTAGTAATTGCTTTTTATTCCTCCTGGTCAAAAATTATTTCATTGGAAACTTTGACACTCTAATGAATCATTTCCTTTATGAAAATGAAAAAATGTTAATTTTTGTGAGAGAAAAGGCTGTACGAAAAATGTGATTTTAATGCATTCTTAGTACGCTCTGCGCTTGCGCAGAAAGCAACAAAGTCTCAGGTAGCGAAAAATTAAAGTGTTTGAGTATATCAACCGCACGGACGATGAAAAAGTTTTTACCCTTTCTCCTTGTAATTTCAAGGAGGAAAGGGAAAAATTTCCCCTTCCACATGTTGAAGGTCCAATCGCTGATATAAGACTTCTTCATCGTCAGTGCGGTTGATATACTCAAACAGATTTTTCGCGACGCGTCAGATATGCTATTTCACAGGTCATTTGAATTAGTTATTTTAGTAATTACTGTTAATTGCTTATAGTGAAATTTGATTTCATTGGAAACTTTGACACACTAATTTATCATTTTTATAAAAAAACCGGTCCAATATTAATTTTTGTGGGAGAAAAGGCTGTTTCCGAAATGTGATTTCAGTGCTTCGTTTGTTTACATTTTGCTTTGTTTACATTTGACAACTTGGACTTGCCCTTAAGAGTGGTAAAGTTGTCTGCTCTACTAATTAGTAAGAAAAATACTAGAAGACATGCTTTCATCACAATTGTGATCGAGATAAACTCAAACTATCACTTTACCTACCTAACCTGACATCAAAATATATTAATCTCCTATATTAACAAATATTAACTCTTTAACAACAATTTTTTATTTTTTGAGTGAAAAATAATATTTTTTACAATGTGTAAGTGGAAATATTATTTTTGAAGTAAATTGTAGTGTTTTATTAAAGGTGGTTCAATGTAGACACAGATTCTTCAAAATAAGGAAAGTGTAACTTGTTAGAAAAAAATTAAATTTAATTATTTAATCATAATAATTTGTGTTTGTAACGTGTATTTTAACTAAAGGAGTACTTCAGTTTAATGTTGATACAAAAACCTGATCAAAATTTGTAAAATGTAATTAGTTCTTGGACTTTAGAAAATACCCGGTTTAATGTAGCCTACCCTCCCCTAAGCCTTGTAAAAATTAGAGTGGGACACTGGAACTTTTTGAAGAAATTAATTATAAATCATTATTTTCTATCTAAAATAATGATAAATTATTATTTTCCTCAAAAATTCTTATGGTCCCACTCTGATTTTTACATGGCCTATAGAAAAAAGGTCACCAGCTTCTAGCCCGTGAAAACCTCTTTAAAAATCACTATTCATACTTTCAATTTGATTAATTTTACTTGTCAATATATTAAATCGAAAAAAAGATATTTTCAAAAAATCCAAATTTTGAAACTCCATAACTCAAAAAATATTTTATCAAATTAAAAAAAATTAATATTTACACTTCCACTAATAATAGTAACATTTTAGCAAAGTTTAGAGAAAATTCATTTTTTTACCTGGGCAGTTAAGGAATTTTGCCCCATATGTTCGTAATTTGTGGTTACGTTTTATTTTTTTACTCCGAATCCCTTTGAGATCCCAAGATGAAACTTACAGGACATTTAAAGCACATTTGCCCTAACATTTAGTAAAATTTTGAAAAAAATCGAAGACGACGTTTTTTCAAAAACGGATTTTTAAATTTTCAAAATTTAAAAAAAAAAATTGTTTTGTATTTTTCTTTTTTATATTAATTGTATCTTAAAATATACTTAAAACCAAAGAAATCCTTTTTTTAAAATCCAAGATCGGTTAATTAGAACCAAAGTTATTGCACTTTAAAAAAAAAGACAAAAATTTTAAAAATACCATATTTTTGGTAATTTTCAAAATTTTGAAAAAATATTTGGTGGAGTTGTTTATATCTATAAAAGTAATAAATTTACAAAAGTACAGACAAATCCCAACAAGTCATGAAAACAAGTTTGTTGAACTGACGTGGAATCCACCATTAATTAAAACGAAAGATATTCAATTTTTTCAAAAAATTCAAAAATGAAAAATTTTCAAATTTTACCTTTTTTCAAAAAATGCGTTCAAACATTGTATAATTGAGTATAACATGTTATTTAATCACATTCTAGAATAGATTTGCCATAAAAATGTCCTATAACTAAGATGAAAGTATAAACATGATTTTATAAAAATACAAAAAATCGCAAATATCAAAATTTTATATTTTTTAATGAATTGCTTTTAAATGATCTACAGATCATTTAAAAGCAATTGATTGTTACATGTCATTTGGCCAAATTTTAGCATAATTTTTCCAAAAATTGTGTCCTATAACTAAAATGTAAAGATAGAAATGTTTTCAAAAAAACGAAATTTTTTTAAATTTAGATTTTTTAATATATTGCTTTTAAACGATCTATAATTAAGTATAACATGTTATTAAGTCACATTGTAGCATAATTTAGCAAAAAATACTATTCCATATTTCAGAGGTAAGTGTAAAAATGTTTTCGAAAAATTAAAAAAAACGAAAAAATTATCTATTTATAAGAGACAATTTTTGGAAAAATTATGCCAAAATTTGACCAAATAACATGTAACAATGAATTATAGATCATTTAAAAGCAATTCTTTAAAAAATGTAAAATTTGAAAAATTTCGATTTTTTTAATTTTTTGAAAACATTTTTATACTTACATCTATAATATCTATTTATGGTTATAGAACATTATTGGCAAAAAAAATTTACATTTTGATAGTTTGCAGTAAATTAATCAGTTATGACTTTTGTGAGATATATATAAACAATAAATTTACAGATTTTAAACATATTAATTAGAACGGGAGGTATTCAATTTTTTCTAATCATTTAAAAAATGGAAAATTTTTAATTTTTTAATATATATCTTTTAAACTTTTGACGTCAAAATAATGGAATTTAGAATAATTTGTTTATCCAATTAATCAAAAAATTTTCAATCACAAAACTTGGAAAATATTAAAAATGGTAAACGATAAATGGTAAACAATGTGAAAAAATATTAATTCATAGCTTTAAAATTATTTTTAAAGGAGATTGAAAATGGATTTTTTATGATAAAATTCATACTACAGAAATTTAAGAATACCTCTGAAACGATACTTGCATTATGCTACTGGGGAAAAACTTAGAAAGTAAAAAGTTTTGTTATTTTAATTCTAGGTTTAACTGTTATGGATGTTTTCAGCATTGTAAAGGCACCCAGGCGGAAATTTCCAACCGGCGCGGATCCTAGACCGTACTGACGCCGGTGTAACTGTACAGGCTCGGAACTGCCTGCCAACCGAATGTGAACGGGCATTCTACCGAATAGTGACTAGGCCAGGAGCGCGCTGGCAACCGGCTCGGAACTGGCATTCCTATACCGGCCGGGAGAACCCGTTCCATGTACAATTCAACCGGCTGGGACCTGGCACTCTACCAACTGCGGATTTTCAATTTAATAGCTGGCACTCTACCGCCTGACAACCTGATCGGATCCAAATGATAATTTTAACAAATATCAATTAAAATAATAATAATTAATTGCAAAAGATAAAAATACTGATGACAAGTCATTGACAGTTCTCTCTTTAAACATTTCTTTATTTTTTAAACACTTAAACGCAATTTTTTATTACATAGACATTTGAAAAATCCTAACGTTTCGGGATACGAACCTACGCCTAACCGAATATTTCCGCACCAAAATCTCGCACGCTAACCACTATGCTACGCTCGCATAAGCGGCGTGGTCGAATTGCGTAAGGCGGTCAAAAGAGGACCGAAAATTTTCCGAATTGCGGAAGGCGGTAAGTTAAAGGGCCCCATTACTCCTCCGTTCCTTCTTTCCCCTTCTACTCTGCAGTCGGTTTCAGGAGTTGCTAGAAAGGCGGGACGATACAGCGGTTTTCCCTCAAGTATAGACGATTGAGAAAGGGGTTTCCCTGTCTCACACTTTTTCCTTCACACTTTGTACAGGCTTAGGACTGTCAGCATTTGACCGAAATTAGCAATTCATATTAATTAGCTGGCGTGTTTAAAAAAATGGGTGTATACAGTAAATCTATGTATATTTATGTATAATATATATATATATATATATATATATATATATATATATATATATACACATTTTTTGTATTTACCATTTTTTTCTAAAATTGATAGTTTTCGAGAAAAATGCAAAAAACCATGAAATTCCATAAAATGTGGTTAAAATATACTCTCACCTAAAAGGACATCTAATTATAAAAAAATAAAGTCTTATAATGTTTTTTGGTGCGTAATTACGAAAATCATAGTAAAAATAGTCGAATAGTTCAGCTTCATAGTAAAAACCATAAAAAACACCATAAAAGTCTGATTTTTTGCATTTAACTCGTAAAAAACGCAAAAATTTCAAAAAATGTTATATACAAATATTGACTTTCGAGTTGGTACTAGAAGGTACTTAGAACCCAGAACCAATCCCCCTTACAACAAAAAAAAAAAATTTTGACAGGTGTCCCTTGAAGAGACCACTCAGAGGCGGGCGAAGCCCGCCGCACCTAGTTCCGCTTCACGTTTAGAGAGAAGTCCTCTTGCTTTTCTATGTAGAAAGGGAGTCAAATTGACTTTCTAGTTGGTACTAGAAGGTACTTAGAACCCAGAACTAATCCCCCTTACAACAAAAAAAAAAAATTTTGACAGGTGTCCCTTGAAGAGACCACTCAGAGGCGGGCGAAGCCCGCCGCACCTAGTTCCGCTTCACGTTTAGAGAGAAGTCCTCTTGCTTTTCTATGTAGAAAGGGAGTCAAATTGACTTTCTAGTTGGTACTAGAAGGTACTTAGAACCCAGAACCAATCCCCCTTACAACAAAAAAAAAATTTTGACAGGTGTCCCTTGAAGAGACCACTCAGAGGCGGGCGAAGCCCGCCGCACCTAGTTCCGCTTCACGTTTAGAGAGAAGTCCTCTTGCTTTTCTATGTAGAAAGGGAGTCAAATTGACTTTCTAGTTGGTACTAGAAGGTACTTAGAACCCAGAACCAATCCCCCTTACAACAAAAAAAAAAAATTTTGACAACACCAGTGTTTACTACGAGCCCGATCCGTGAGAAATGTCTGGCCGTCTAGATGCAACTATGTACCGCTGTGTTATTAGCAAAAATTAGATGTACTGGGGGTAGAGGTGTGACCTAATGAACTCATTAGTCGATCACTCCTCCTTCTCGGCAGCCCCTCCTTCTACAGTCATGGCAAAAGAGTGGGAGAAGGGCTTGAGATTTGACCATTTTACGCAACTCGGAAAAATAAAAGAAGACCCTTTCCGCAATTCGGAAAATATTTGACCATTTTACGCAATTCGACCCCAGCCCGCATAAGACTCTCAAATCTTTAATACTCTCAAGTGTCACGATCTGAAATAAAACTTGTAGAATTACTACGTGTCAATGCTACAGGTATATTTTTGTTATTATATAATATATCAAATAACTGTTTCTCAATATAATAATATTGAACATAATAATATTAATAATTTTAATTAATATCTCAATAGTAATATATTTATTATTATTGAGATATTATTAATTAACGTGAATATTAATATTAATAATTTATTATTAATTCTTAAGAATATTAATACTAATTAATAATACATAATATTAATTAATAATATTTCAATAATAATAAATTTGTATTAATAATATAAATTTATTTATAATTTATAATAATTATAAAGTAAAAGTGGAAGACAAATTTTTTTAATTGTTTAATTTTAAAAAAAGTCTCAATAAATAATTACTTAATATTATTTTCTAAAATAATTCAATTAATTATTGTAATAGTTATTTAGTTATGACACATTTATTAAAAATAAATTCATAATGTGATTTATGATATGACAATAAATGACAAGATCCGCAGTCGTATCCGGCCCAGCACCGAGCCATCTTTGTCCAAATTCTTCCAGGTGTACAGTTTCTCATCAAATATAAATTTTTTTGATAAGAATAAACGATAAATAAAACTACAAATGGCTACAAAAATTCACATATTTTATGAAAATGCTCTTCGACGGGTTTTTGTTTTTACAAATAGTATTAACAGGGGTTCTACCAACTGGGAAAAAACGGGAAATATGCAGCAATTTTATTTAATCGGGAAAAAATGTGAATTCAACTTGCAATATAGGTCTTATTTTACATTTAAGCAATTATAATACAATTAGTTCGAATTTGACTTTACTATAACTCCAAAAACTGGTGGAAATTTAGGATTAACTTATAATACTATAATTAAATTTCTACAAATAATTGATAAACATTGTTTTCTGCATTTTAATAAATAAAAAATTAATTATTTGATGATAAAAATTTAATCACTGTTTTAAAATAGTAATATTTTCATAATGAAATAGTTAATTTCACAAGTTGTGAAATGTAAACAAAGCAAAATGTAAACAAACGAAGCACTGAAATCACATTTCGGAAACAGCCTTTTCTCCCACAAAAATTAATATTGAACTGGTTTTTTATAAAAATGATAAATTAGTGTGTCAAAGTTTCCAATGAAATCAAATTTCACTATAAGCAATTAACAGTAATTACTAAAACAACTAATTCAAATGACCTGTGAAATAGCATTTTTGACGCGTCGCGAAAAATAAACTGTTTGAGTATATCAACCGCACTGACGATGAAGAAGTCTCATATCAGCGATTGGACCTTCAACATGTGGAAAGGGAAATTTTTCCCTTTCCTCCTTGAAATTACAAGGAGAAAGGGTAAAAACTTCTTCATCGTCCGTGCGGTTGATATACTCAAACACTTTAATTTTTCGCGACCTGAGACTCTGCTTCTCTTTTCGCATGCGCAGACCGTACTAAGAATGCATTAAAATCACATTTTTCGTAAGCCTTTTCTCTCACAAAAATTAACATTTTTTAATTTTCATAAAGGAAATGATTCATTAGAGTGTCAAAGTTTCCAATGAAATAATTTTTGACCAGGAGGAATAAAAAGCAATTACTAAAATAACGAATTAAAATGACCTGAAAATAGCATTTTTGGCACGTCGCGAAAAATCAACTGTATGACTATATCAACCGCACGCACGATGAAGAAGTTTTTACCCTCTCCATTGTAATTTCAAGAAGGAAAGGGAAAAATTTCCCCTTCCACATGTTGAAGGTCCAATCGCTGTTATGAGACTTCTTCATTGTCAGTGCGGTTGATATACTCAAACAGCTTATTTTTCGCGACGCGTCAAAAATGCTATTTCACAGGTCATTTGAATTAGTTATTTTAGTAATTACTGTTAATTGCTTATAGTGAAATTTAATTTCATTGGAAACTTTGACACACTAATTTATCATTTTTATAAAAGAAACCGGTCCAATATTAATTTTTGTGGGAGAAAAGGCTGTTTCCGAAATGTGATTTTAGTGCTTGGTTTGTTTACATTTTTGTTTGTTTACATTTCACAACTTGGACATGCCCTTAATGGTTGACGCCTAAAGATTGGTGCTGAAGACAACTGCTAGTTTTATCCGGCTGTTTTGATTTGCAGTAAATTTTATTTTACAAAAAGACTACACGGAGAGACTTTTAGTTAGAAAAATTATTTTATCGTATTTTGATATTTCTAATAAAACGTAAGAATTTAGGGATAATTGAGGTATAGTTAGAAGAATTCTAATAAAGATTATGAAAAGACATAGTCAACGTCACTTTTGGTAATAAGTCTTAAAGCTTTTTGAATCTTTTCTAAAGCTTTATACTAAAAGTGAAGATTAGGTGACGCTATATATATATATATATGGGTGATTTTCAAATAACTGTCATATTTGTATGTCCCCATAGATAAATGACTAATAAAATAATTATTTTTTGACACTCACTTCATAAATCACTTAATAGAAGTCTCTTCTTAAAGATACTTAATATTCAGTTTGTTAACATTAACATTATCATAGTTAAAATGAAGAAAATGGGGTTAAATTGTCAGGTCCGTGGCATACGTTTTTTTAAAATTTTGTTTTGAAATTTTCTCGTAAGCAAATATTAAAACTATCTTTTAAGTACTTTGTAGGCCAAATCTAACCAGATGTTTTACATATAAAAATATTTTTATTACAACGATTTTCTACGTACACGAGCACTTTTTTCATGTTTTAAATTGTTAATTACTTTCTACCAACACATGTTAACGTCATCGTCATTTTATTACTCAATTTTATGTTTAATTGACTTCTACTGGTATTATTTTGAAGTGCGAACATTAAAAAGAAAATATTTATTCGAATTTTTATTTCTTTACGTGTTTTAACTATGACATACATGTCAGGACCGTGGAAAAATGTCAGGTCCGTGGTATGTAACTTTTGCATTTTCTTTGCGTTTTCCATCGTAACTTTAGAAATATTTAAAAATCTTGTAGTTTCCATTTAAACATATACTTCAATAACAAAAATGTACTGGAATATGTAATGAATGTCAAATTTGGTTCACTATTTTAGCAGTAAAATGTCTTATTTAAAAAAATCACAGTTATTTGAAAATCACCCATATATATTTATGTATGTATACAAAATGCGTTACTAGGCACGTGTATACTTATATAATACATATGTATATAAATTAATATATGATTTATCATAATATTATTACACAATTCAATTGTTTAATCACTATACCCGTGGGGTGCCCGGGTGCAGAATAGGCCCCCTGTGACTGGCTACAGGTCGTAAGATGCGATCATATGAGGCTCGGAGTGGCGCTACTGCTTGCGGTAAGTACTCGGTTCGTCCCAGGCTTTCTTATAGAGCAGTGGCATACGATGATGATGGGCAGTGCCGTGACGGCCCGGCAAGTCTAATTATAGACCGTCGACCTCATTTGCCGAAGCTAGGGTGGTAAGACTCTTAATCGGTACTCATACCAGAGTACTAAACGGTACTATGGGGACCGGTCCGAGCACGGGGGACTTGCCGAAAGGCTTGTTTCCTTCCGGTCATTAGGTTGGCCTCGTGGAGGCAGTGGTTATAGCCTACATCGCTTGAGGCTAGGGGCGCTATGAACGGACCGGAGCTTCGCAAAAACGGAGTAACGGACCTAGTAACTAGCGCTTCGACATGTGAGTTGTGGTGCCAACTCGGGTGGTTACCTGCAGAGTAACCAGAGATTGGAAAGGTCTCGCCCTTCACCGAAGGGTCGCAAATGTTCTTACCAACTTTGCGGAGATCGGAAGATGGCCACTTGTTGACCATCGGCGTTGGGGAGCGTAATCTCTACCAGTTACGCTCGTATACAAGCCGTGTGGTTATACCAGTATTGGGAGGTGCTGCACGTATACTCTACCTAGGTGCTGTTTAATCACTAATAACTTTTGAAACATTTTTAACAAAATACTTTCAAGACGATGATGACGCTCGGTTGTTTGCTGAGTGTTCGCCTAACATTAACTGTCTTCGGTTGTGGACGGAAATGTTCGGAAACCTTCGTGAAAATATTCTAATAAAATTTTGTAAAAATTCAAACTGCTTACCATTTCAGAGCGTGTTAATATTAAAAATAATACAGTATCTAAAATTTTTTTACATTTAATAGTTTTCAAAATAGTGTGTTTACAAATAAAAATATCAGATTATATTATAAATATGTTTCATATTCTCGTATTTGCAATTGTCTTAACATCAAATGATATTCTTTCTAAACTTTTATACTAACTTCTGTTCCCTAAAAATTACAATAGTAGATAAAAAAATAACACTACTTATTATTATAATAAGAACTATCATCATCGTACCTCGATTATCCCTAAATTCTTAGGTTTTATTAGAAATATCGAGATACAATAAAGTAATTTTTGTAACTAAATGTCTCTCCGTGTACTATCTCCAATGCCAAAGATTGGGAGGGCCTTACGCTTAAAGAAAGTTGAAATGAAAAATACAGAAAGTTAAAATATTTTTTTATACTTTTTATGTAAAAAAAGTCATTAAAATTATTTCAAATATAATTAAGTCTTATCATTTTAAGAAAAGTTGTCATAACATATAATGAGCAATTTTGAACAGACGTAGATATGAATTTACTAGCACTACTGATCAGACCAAAAACGCTGGTCTATTCTAGACGATTGCGTCTCTTAAGGGCATGTCCAAGTTGTGAAATGTAAACAAAGCAAAATGTAAACAAACCAAGCACTAAAATCGGCTTTTTTATACATCTTTTTCTCTCATAAAAATTACAATTAGAAAACTTTTTTTTAGAAAAATGATAAATAAGAGTGTCAAAGTTTCCAAAAAAATCATTTTTGATGGGTCGCGAGAAATAAACTGTTTGAGTATATCAACCGCACTGACGATGAAGAAGTCTCATATCAGCGATTGGACCTTCAACATGTGGAAGGGGAAATTTTTCCCTTTCCTTCTTGAAATTACAAGGAGAAAGGGTAAAAACTTCTTCATCGTCCGTGCGGTTGATATAGTCAAACAATTTATTTTTCGCGATGTCAGACGATTGCTCTACGCGCACGCGCAGACCGTGCCAAGGACGCATTGAAAACACTATGCAAAAACACACATTTTGTTTTACTTTGAAACTCACTTATTTTCACATACTTTCAGGTATACTAGGTATAGATACCAAATTCAACACTTCAATTTACCATTTTTATAAAAAAAACTGTAAATTTCTATTTATTTACGAAAATGTGATGGTCGAAAAAAAACAACAGTAGAAGACCGAATATTGAGGATTTTTTCGACCATCACATTTTCGTAAATGAATAGAAATTTACAGTTTTTTTATGAAAATGGTAAATTGAAGTGTTGAATTTGGTATCTATACCTAGTATACCTGAAAGTATGTGAAAATAAGTGAGTTTCAGAGTAAAACAAAATGTGTGTTTTTGCATAGTGTTTTCAATGCGTCCTTGGCACGGTCTGCGCGTGCGCGTAGAGCAATCGTCTGACATCGCGAAAAATAAACTGTTTGACTATATCAACCGCACGGACGATGAAGAAGTTTTTACCCTTTCTCCTTGTAATTTCATGGAGGAAAGGGAAAAATTTCCCTTTCCACATGTTGAAGGTCCAATCGCTGATATGAGACTTCTTCATCGTCGGTGCGGTTGATATACTCAAACAGTTTATTTTTCGCGACGCGTCAAAAATGCTATTTCACAGGTCATTTGAATTAGTTGTTTTACTAATTGCTATTTATTGATCACACTCAACAATGATTTTTTTGGAAACTTTGACACTCTAATTTATCATTTTTCTAAAAAAAAGTTTACAAATCCTAATTTTTGTGAGAGAAAAAGATGTATAAAAAAGTTGATTTTAGTGCTTGGTTTGTTTACATTTTGCTTTGTTTACATTTCACAACTTGGACATACCCTTAAGCGCTTATTGTTAGTCAGCGCCTTTAAATTTTTCCACACGGGATTACAATTATTATTTCTTCTATTTTCTTACCCTTGAAATAACGGCAGCAGCTTCCTTCACTTTCACCACGAATACCACTCAGTTCCATTATTTTATGTAATTGTTCTGATACAATTCTTAAATGATTTTCAATTTCACTTGGTAGATGCTTTAAAGCCAAGAGTTGCTTTTGAACGCTTTCTAGTTGCTTCTCAAGACTTATTTCAGTTGTCACGAGTTCTTTTAGTTTTTGTTCATCCAATTGTGGTGGAAACGAAAAATTATCTTCTATACCTGGTTCATTTATATACTTTTCCTCTTTTTCGTATTTCTTTTTTAATTCCTCACTAATTTGTTCGTCTTTATCAATAAATCCTTGGAAATTTTCTTCTTCCTTCACAGCAACGTCTTTTTCCTTTTCTACTTCAGCAGTTCCTGTTTCGTTATTATTTTCAAATTCCGTTCCTTCCAATATTTCAATTTTGGGTTTTGAATCTGAACAGGAATCTATTTCATATTCTATCTTTCCACAAAGATCTGGAGTTTTAGTTGGTGTAGTGTTCTATACATCAAAAATAATTTTATATTAATGAAATTTTTTAATTTAATGCAAGGAAAATAACGTTGAAGATATGAAAGTGCATTTTATAAGGATAAAAAGCAAAAGTAAAACGGTGAAATATTAATCAGACATGAAGTTTACAAATATGAAATTTCATATCTAAATGAGTTATATTTTTAATTACACTGGTCAACAAGAAAAATGATTCAAAGATCGGACAATGATATTCTCATAGAATTTTCATCGCTGAACACGAATATGACGTCCAAAAGTGTCTATCGCGTCGACATTTTAAGAAATATAGACTCAAAGATTCAAAAACCCTGTTTTCGGCCTTTTTTGATCACATGTAGAGAATGATGTAGAAAATGATGAATTATTATTAATTATTACAATTATTAATTTTATTTGCGCTATTTATTGTTATTTATCATTTTTGAGCTCGCTGTATCAAGTTATTAATTCAAAACTTACCTGGCAAATTTTCAGCACACTTGCGGCAAATACCAAATGCCCGTTTGGTAGCAAGTTTGCAGAGCAAATTTGCAGAAAACTTGCAGATAATTTTGTTGAAAAGTTGAGGGAAATTTGCAGCAAACTTAAAAAAACCTAAAAATGTCAAAAAAATCTTTTTGTTTTCAAAATGTGTATTTCGATAAATGTTGCCTTTCCTTGCAGGGAAGGTGACATAAATGTAGTGCGCAGCTCTAGATGTCATAGAAAACTACTGCGCATGCATTTAACATTTACTTTGCCATGCAAATTTTCTGCAAATTTGACACCAAACGGACATTTTCAATTTTTTCCAAATTATTGTGCAATGTGGGTAGGTTTTGTGCGACTTACAGTTATCGCCCAAGAAAAACGGCACTGCCTGTTTGAAATCACGTGAAATTAGTAAACAATAACCGTTTTCGAACTAGTGTTTCTCTGCACTCAAGCACTTTTTACAAAATCTGACAACGTACATTTGTCAGAAATGTTTTTAATTATCTGAATTCAAAAAATTTGTTAATCCATGAAGAAACACGGTTTCAGGATTGGAATTACAAAAGTAATGTAATGACAGGCGGCAAGACGTGTGTTACAGCCATTTTGCCAGTACAGGGCAGAAGCAAGCAGGGAGCGTAAAGCTGTCAAAATGATTCGCATTACATTGTTATAGTAATTCCATACTGCAACCGTGTTTCTGTATGGATTAACAAAATCTTTTGAATTCAGACAATTAAATAAATGGAGACGCATGCTTATTCCCGAAATCTTTTTTGGCGAAATAGTTATTTGAAATAAAACTACTTAACTTAAAATTCACATAATATGAAAATTATTTGACATGAATTTCATTGCACACAGAAACCATTTAAAATAAATATCATATGTCATAAAATTTATTTAACAGAAATATTATGTTACATAAAACTCAGATAACTTAATTCCCATTTGACATAAAAATTATGTAACATAAATTTCTATAGACATAAAAATCATTTAACATAAATCTCTTTTCATATAAAGTTCATTTAACGTAAATTTTATTTGTTATAAAACTCATTTGACATGAAATTCCTTTGACATCAGTTTCATTTGTCATAAATGTCATTTTACGTAATTCTCATTTGACATATGAGGCATTTTACGTGTAATGTCCTAAGTTGAAATTTCAACTTCTTGAAAAAAATTGAAACTCGGGGAATTTGTTGTTCTATCAAGTAGAAATGTGCCCCAGAAAATATTTTTGACTTTTTCGAAAATTTGAAGGGGGTAGAGGGGGGCCAATTTAACCAATTTTGCTAACACCGGTTACTTTGCGAATTTTTTCTGAACGTACTTTTAATGGGAAAAATTTTTCAGAATATGTTTTGGAAAGGTTTTTTCGTCCTCTTTTCAATGGTGAATTTTATTTTTTAATATTTTAAAAATTTATCCCAATTTTTGATAATTAATATTTAAATTTCAATTTCCCAAAAAAGGGTCCGTTTTATTTGAAAATAAATTATTGCAATCGAAAGTTGAGGTTTTTTCCTATGCGCATGTAAATTTTCAAAATGCCCTTTTTTATTGTTTTTGAGTTATTAAATGTCAAAGAATAAATTGCTGCGCGCAGCGTCGCGGGCACCTCGCATCACGCTGGGTACCACGCGGCTCAGTGCCACCGCAACGCTGCGCGCAGCAATTTATTCTTTGAAATTTAATAACTCAAAAACAATAAAAAAGGGCATTTTGAAAATTTACATGCGCATAGGAAAAAACCTCAGCTTTCGTTTGCAATAATTTATTTTCAAATAAAACGGACCCTTTTTTGGGAAATTGAAATTTAAATATTAATTATAAAAAATTGGGATAAATTTTTAAAATATTAAAAAATAAAATTCACCATTGAAAAGAGGACGAAAAAGCCCTTCCCAAAACATATTCTGAAAAATTTTTCCCATTAAAAGTACGTTCAGAAAAAATTCGCAAAGTAACCGGTGTTAGCAAAATTGTTTAATTGTTTAATTGTTTAATTGTTTCTGGGGCACATTTCTACTTGATAGAACAACAAATTCCCCGAGTTTCAATTTTTTTCAAGAAGTTGAAATTTCAACTTAGGACATTACACGCAAAATGCCTCATATATATCATTAGACATAAAATTAGCTTGAAATAAATTTCATTTGACGTGAATATCTTTTAACATAATTATTATTTAACGTAAAATTAAATTTATATAGATTTTATTTAGAGTAAATGCCATTTAACATAATTCTCATTTGACATAAAATTTACTTGATATAAATTTCTTTTAGTATAAATCTCATTTGACATAAAGTTTACTGGATATAAATTTCATTTGACGGATAAGTCATTACACATAATTCTCATTTGACATAAAATTCAGTTGTCACACATTTCATTTTATATAAAGATCATTTGACATGAGAATAAAGGCCTGAATTTTAAAATTAGCGAATCACAATGTAGTTGACAATATCTAATTGGTTACTTTTAAAATTCGCGCCGATATTTTTATGTAAAATGTAATTTGTGTAAAATAATTTTTATGTCAAATGTCTTTTATGTAGTGATGCACTTCGAGCGAGTCTCGTCTCGAAAAACCGAGAATCTCGCGAGAAAAACAATGAAAACAATTGAATGTGATATTTTCATCTCTTTTCATTTATGAAAGGACAGAGTCTCGTCGTGCATCACTACTTTTATGTCAAATAAACTTTATGAAAATGAAATTTATGTTAAATGAGAATTATATTAATTGACATTTATATCAAATGAAATTTACGACAAGTGAAATTTATTACAAGTGAAGTTTATGACAAATGAATTTTAGGATAAAATAAAATTTACAAAATGTATATTTATGTCAAATGATCTATATGCTACACAAATTCTACCTCGAATTAATTTTCTGTCAAATAAAACTTATGTCAATTGAAATATATGTCAAGAGATTTTTATGTGAAATAAAATTCAAGTCAATTATATTTTAACGTCAAATGGAAATTATATTAAATGAATTTTATATTTAATAAAATATATGTGGAATTAATTCTGTGTCAAATGACATATATGTTATATAAATTTTATGTCTAATTAAGTATAAATCAAATGGATATCATATTAAATGCCATTTATGCAACTGTGTTGTCTGGGTAGTGTACCGCTCTATGAGTACAAGTAGAGCGCGCGCGTACATGAAGAAGTTGTGCTATATGAAAATTTTTGATTGATTCAGAACTTTTTCGATTTGATTCTTAAAGTTGGCAGTTCAAGCTATAATTTAAGCCTAATTGGAGACTTCTAGCATGTCGGCATCATTCTCTACACGTGATAAAAAAACAAAAACAGGATTTTTTGAAACTTTGAGTCCATTTTTCTCAAAATCTCGACGTGATGGGCACTTATGGAGGTCATATTCGATTTTAGAGGTGAAAATCCTATAAGAATATGACGGGTTCCACGTCAAGTGACCCAGGTCAAAAATTTACATGGAACATTTCCAAAATTTGTAGTTCCTTTAAAACAAAACGAAAAGACGTTTCTTATTTTGGGGTTTTCTGCTGTTTTTCAACACTTTCTTATCATGTAAACAAATTTAGAAAAAAAAATTGTTTGACCTTGAAAAATTATATTTAAAAATAAAATTTTAATTTTTTATCAAAAGGACATTTTTTCTTTTTTAACAAAATTTTTATCATAAGGTTGAAGTTTTTTCTTAAAAAAATGTATAGGTCAAAAAGTAGAACAATAAATTGTAAATGGCCAATTTAATCATTTACTTTTGCAGTGCACCGACCCAAAGTGGAATTTCCTTTACAATTTGCTATTAAAAAATGGCTACAGCTTATACAATTTTTAATCGATTTGAGTGTTCTTTGATTTAAATTAAAGGGGAATAAATTCTTAAGACATCACATGAGGCCGATTTTGGGGATTTTAATTGTTTATAATTTATTTTTAATTAAAGTTAACAAATTAATACACTTTTTAAAAAAGGACGTCTATTTTCTTATTCTGTTGCTACATATGATCTAAATCAATTCAAATTTATCCAATATGACCACCAGATAATTAATAAAGTATAAAATAATTTATTTTGCTTCCTCGTGAGGAAGCTTTGTAGTCGTTTAATTTACAAAATTTTTAAAAATCCTTTTGACAAATTTTCTTCTTTATGGGACTATGTTATATAAGACCCTGAACAATTGTCCGGATGTATGTATGTGTGTGTATATGTGTGTGTGTGTGAGTGTGTGTGTGTGTGGATCCCGTTTTTTGTGAACAAGATAACTCGAAGAGGTTTTAACGAATTTGGCTAAAATTTACCAGGTATATTTATCATAAAAATATCTCGAACTAGATTGATAGACATTAAAAAATTCTCAGAAAAAAATTTTTTTTTTTACTTTTTTCTAAAAAATTTTTTTTAAGTTGGTTATTGAAGTTAATATATAATAAAATCTCATTCTTTGCATCAAGACGAATCGATTGGTATATAAAAAGAATAAATTGTATGAGAATTTATAGAGTTAATCACAATTAAAGCTGAAAAATTCGCATTTTTCTCAAAAAATGAGTTCTTTCCGCAAAATTATGTTGCTGTATAAGAAAATCTTACTCACTTATTTCTAAAATTTTATTCTTTGCATCAAGACGGATCGATTGGTATATATAAAGTATATATTGTATTTAAATTTATAAAATTAAAACCAATTACAGACACAAAATTTGCATTTTTAATAAAAATTAATTTTTTAAGAATCATGTTGCTGTACAATAAAATGTTATTATTTATTGAAAAATAAATCTAAAATCTTATTCCTTGCATCAAGACGAATCGAATCGAAATAATTATAATAAATATAACAAATTTTTAAAATTAATTTTTAATTAGATTTGAAGACAACAACATGGAAAATATGTCAATACGTGACAATAAGTTAGTGCTTCCTCCACGAGGAAGCAAATTTTTTTGCTGATCGTATAGAGGAAGCAAAATGTTCATGTAATGAACATCTGGATTTACAGCTTGTTTATTGTTATAAACAATATAGAGCCACACAACGCGCAGGGGCGGTGGATTGCAGAAGTAAATGTTTATTTTTACCAATTAAAAGTTCACTGAAAAAAATATATTTATGGTACTGCCATAAATATAGCCAATTCTGACATATTATATTGGTAGATATGATACTGCCATACAGTATTGCTGTTTTAGCCATACGCAGTGTAGAACAGCAATATGTATTTGAGAGACAATAATATGTATGTGGAGAACACGAATACTGTATTTTAAGAACAGCAATACGGTATTGCTGTTTCATACTATACTATACTTGTATGTCAAAATTAACATTATCATTTTTTCAGTGTTCTTGTCCCACTTTTTGACCTATACATTTTTATAGGAATAAACCTCAACTTTATGATAAAAATTTTGTTAAAAAAATAAAAATGTCCTTTTGATAAAAAATTGAAATTTACACGGAAAAAAATAGTTCATGAATCTCTCGTGAACTAGTATATCACTTTTGGATGGGACACAAAATTTCAAAATTTTCATTCACTTTTGATTAGAAATGGCGAACGTCAACGAAAAACTGAAACAAAGTTAATGAATTTTTGATGAACGTGTTAAGGATGAGTAGTTCGTCAAAAGTAGAGGTACAAGTTGACGAAAAAGTCGTGAACTCGCGAGTCTCAGTAGTATGCGCAGTTCGCAATGCGCATCAAATATGGCTGATCAAGAATTCATCTGTCATAATTCAGTCGGTGTCATCAGTGTTTACACTCGGACAAATTCTTTGTTTGATTAAATTTATTATTTAGAATCAATGTTTTTATTATTCATTGAATATTTTTGTGTGCTAATTTCTTTTGTGAAACAAATAATTCATAAAATAAATTAGAAGTTACAACAAGGATCGCTTTATACTTTGCACGGTCCTGAGTTTTGTAGCAGACAACAGCAGACAAAGCTAATCGTGTCGTTTGCAGGAGTACTGTCAGTGTATATAGATTTAGCCGTGTCGGTTAGTTGTTAGGAATATTATTAGGGTACTAGGTTCGAATCCCGTGAAGCGAGTTGCGAATTTTAATGGCGATAAAATTATGTATTCTGTGTAGTTGGGTGCGTATAGGCGTCAAGTTATCAAATTAAGTGAAATACTATCAAAAAAGTCGTGTCTAGAAATTATTTTTTTTGTTTTTAACATTTTTTAAAAGTTCACGAATTTTTCGTCAACTTTGACGAAAAGTTCAGAAACCGTACTACGTTTCTAGTGAAAGAGTTGATGAAATTTTGATGAACTGTGTTTATAGATTTTGAAGAATTTTGCGTCCCATCCAAAAGTGATATACTAGTTCACGAGAGATTCGTGAACTTTTTTTTTCCGTGTATTTTTTTTATATAATTTTTCAAGGTCAAAAAATTTTTTTTCTCTAAATTTGTTTTCACTATCAGAAAGTGTTGAAAAACAGCAGAAAACCCCAAAATAGGAAACGTCTTTTTGTTTTGTTTTAAAGAAACTACAAATTTTTAAAATATTCCATATAAGACCAAAAATTTAATCTTTGACCCCCTCCAGTTTTTATATTTGTTTAAATAAATTAATAATATTTGATATTCTTAATTGTACCTAATAGGATAACTGTTTATGCAAACTTTTTAAATGATCCCACATATTTCAAATTTGAACCTGGGTCACTTGACGTGGAACCCGTCATATAATTGTCCGATCTTTGAATCAGAGATAATGTAACTTTTTGTTGACCAGTGTTATTAATGAGAAATGGATAATATTTTGAATGTGTAAATTTGAATCATTTTGTAAATCTTTTCAATTTTGTTAATACTAGATCATTTTTTTAATAATTAATCAGATTTTATAAATTATTTTGCTTCTGTAATTTATTCTTATTTATTCAACAATTTGAAATTAGTTCAAAAGTCAATAAATGATAAATTGAATTAGAACAAAATGATTTTTTGAATTTTATAGCAATGATTAAATAATATTCAAATATTTAAAACAATATAGAATTATTTTAAACTTTCTTAATTGAATGTATTTTATATATTTAGCTTAAAATGGAAAATAAATAAAAAAGCGACATAAATTATTTGTTAGTAAGCAATCGGATAATATATTTTATCCGATAATATTATAAAATTTTATACTGTTTAGCAGGAAAGGATATTTGGATTTTTTTTAATGAGTTTCTATGAACTACATTTTACCGACCAGGGTATTTTAACACCAAAGGCATTTTTCTTAAATTTTGCCTTTTATTTTCATTCAGACGTATAGTATCATCTACTACATAAACAATAAACATGCTTTATTTTCAGTTGAAAATTAAAAATTCTCTAATAATACGTAAACTTTTCTATGAATATGTAAATTAGAGGTGTAAAAAACTCAATTTTGAAGGTACTTGCAATCCGATATGATCAGAACACTTGTAAAATTTTTCGAGTAAATTGAATTTAGTAATATCATTCACCTCTAAAGTAAATATTTTAAAGATTTCGTAAGTATGTGTAAGTATTTTTAAAGATGCATAAGTATTTATAAAGCCATATTATAAATTTATTACATAATTTTACTATAAAACTACTGAACAATCACTTCTACTTACTTTGAAACATGCCGTATTTCAGATCGTTAAATGAAACAGGATTTACTAATACAAATATTCAAACTGTGCAATAAATATTATATTCATATCAATACAAAAATTTTACTTTAGAAACTTTCTTTATTACGTTTATTTAACACTTTATCAAATGTTAAACTAATGTAATCACTAAAATTTGATTTTTAATTAAAAATTTTTTTATTTCTGAATTAAAAAATCAAAACTTATATATTACACATTTGTAAAAAATCTTGTAACAAATAAGATGCAGCATATCATATATAAACTTAATACCAGTGTTCCTCAGGAGAGGATAAATAAATATTACAAAATGCCATCTAGTTATTGGAGAGAACATTAATATTTTTAATTAACATTAATAATGTTAACATTAATATTTGTATTTGTTTCAGCCCACAAAAAGATTTCATAAAGAAGATAATTATATATATTTTATCGTTATTTTTTTCGTTAAAAAACATTCTTCTGAAAAAAATGTTTTAATAACTGCTGCCGTCCTTTTTAAAAAAGGCACTATCTACATTTTTTAAGAAAAATGAGTTTTTTATATGGCTGGATTCATTACAAAATTCAAAAATTATCTGTGCAATCGAAAATTATAAATTTTAATTAGTGAAAATGTTAATTAGATTTTAATTGTAAAAATTAGCTAATTATCCATTTTTGTTGTAGATAGTGACGCTTTTAAAAGGAAAACGTCCCCATCTTAATTGTAAAATACTGATTTTTAGCCGCCAAAAATGTGCACTATGTACATAGGCCGCCGCCATATGTATTTCCTTCAATTTTTAGTTTAAAATTTTGCACTATCTACTGTTTTGCATATTATTATTTAAAATTATAAATTTATTTTTCACCAATGAAAAGAGCGGGTCCGATTTAGTTAAGAGCAATAGATTGATTTACAAAATTTTATTTTTGTTAAGAGATATAAATGCAAACGCGTTTAGTTAAATATCTCGGTTCGAGTTAAAATGTAGATAGTGCCTTTTTTAAAAAGGACGGCAGAACTGACCATAAATAACAGTTTTTAATTCCTATTAATACCGCCAGATAAACGTTGATCAAGATATAGAAACACGGAGAGAAATTTCTGTTAATATTTACCGTGCTGCCACCTGAAACTGTGTTCAAAGTGCATTCTGGCAGTTTTTACCGTGCTGCCTCTACAATCTGTAATGCAAAATTATAGTGACAGCACGGTAAAAACTGCCAGAATGCACTTTGAACACAGTTTCAGGTGGCAGCACGGTAAATATTAACAGAAATTTCTCTCCGTGAAGGAATTGAAAAGCACGAAATTTTAAGTTTGGTATAGAAAGGTTTTTCATCTATTTTAAATATTACTATATTTATGGCAAATTTGATGGTCATGGAGTCATTTTTTTAATGAGTAAGTGAAATAAAGGTAAGTAATTATTAAAATTAAATTAAATTTTAATTAGACGAATATTGCAAGCAATATTGATACAATATTGCCTAAACAAGGAAAGTCCTGTAAAAGAGTCTGATTTCACTCAATTTTTCAATTCTTTTTTAAATAATTTCGGGAAACGATGAAAATAAATATTGGCACTGAAAATATATAATCTCTAGGGTGATTGTGTGTATTACTACGTGTGCTCCATTTACTACGAATTTCATTAAAAATATTAAAATAAAACTTTATTTGATAGAAAATAAACTATAAAATATCTATAATAAAACTTTAATTTATATTAATTTTTATTTTTAATGAAAAATCCTAAAAAATTGTATTTTAATACATTTTATTTAACTTTGAAAATCACTAGTTCAGATGAGAGAACAAAAATTTGCATTAGTGAGTTGATAGTGCTTTTAGAAAGATAAATATATTGATGCATTTTGTGAACAAATATTTAATGTTAAGTTATTTCTAAATAAAGCAATAACATTAGTTTTTATAAATTTAAAGAAAATGTAATGTTTTGAACGTTTTTATTATTCAATTTTAAACGTAGAATTGGACACAGGATTTTCCGCACATGCGTTTATTTCTACGCCGTGTAACACAACCTAAAATATAGTTGTGATATTTTTTGGCAGTTCGTGGTTCGTGTTTGTTTACCTCAGGAAGGAAGAGTAAGGAGACCGAATTCTGCTTCTACAAATGTCTGAACAACATGCACGAAAAGTGCCAGATCCACTGCATTCTATTAGACTCCAAATAAGTTGATCATGCGCATTGAACTAAAGTTCAGCAGTGTGTTGACAGATAAAAAGTGTGGTTATGTTAGGAAACATATTACAGTGTAACCCAGTGTTTATTTTAACCTTCAGAGGGCCGGAAAATTAAAATAAAATTTACTAGTTTTTTATTAAGTAAAATTAAATAAAAAATCAATTCGATGAAAATAAAAGTAAAAATAAATGGTGGCCACTATAGTGGCCACCCCGGCCCTCTCAAGGTTAAAAGCAAATTTATTTATTTGCAATTGTGGTATTATTCGTATTTTCAAAATCATGTGTAAGTACATAATGTACTTACATAATGTCACATGTATCACATCACTAAAAGACCGGCTAAATGTAAACATCATATCTCACTCGCACAGTTGTTACGACAAACAGAGATAGAACAAGGCTACTGCGCATGATGAATTTATATACACTACCGTCCGAAATTGTGCGAACGCTAACATCTCGAGCTATTAAAAAACACACCCGCACAGAAACAGTGATAACTCGGTTAAAAATGAAGCTAGATGCTGTTTTTAAATTGCATTGGAAAGCTTATTAAATTTCCAATGAAATGCCACTACTTTAAGTTGTATTGCATAAATAGGAAGCGAGATATCATGTTCCCTGTAAAAAAAAAAGTATTGGGAGGTACGGGATACCGCATTGCAAGTGCCTACCTTCCAATGCGGTATTCGCGAAATACCGCATTGGGTGTCGTGGTGAATGCGGTATTCAAGGGGTCCCAATGCGGTGCCAGTTTTAAGCTTTAAAAAAAAAGAAAATACGTGACAGGAGTGAATAATTAGTGTCAGTGAATCAAAATACGAGTTAAAGGAATGAAAAAATACTAATAGTGAGTGTGAAAATGAAGTTTAAAGAAAATAAGGTAAGATCAACTGTTACATATGAGTCCAATGCGGCATAGGCTGTTTTCAATGCGGCGCATAATCGGTATACAGTTCGCGCAGTGCAGCGGCGCTCTCTTCTTTACCTAAAGCGGATTCTTTCTATTCAAATGGTAATTTTGAAAATAATGAAAAATAATATTAACTAAAAGTTGATAATGTATTTCAATCAATAAAAAAATGTTAAGAGTGTTCGACGGTCTCTAAAATTTGTAGGTTATTTGCGACTTACAGTTATCGCCAAAGAAAAACGATGACACTGACTGTTTGAAATTACGTGAAATTAGTAAACAACCGTTTTCGAACTAGTGTTACTCTGCACACAAGCACTTTTTACAAAATCTGACAACGTCCATTGGTCAAAAATGTTTTTAATTATCTGAATTGAAAAGATTTTGTTAATCCATACAAAAACACGGTTGCAGCATTGGAATTACAAAAGTAATGTAATGACAGGCGGCAAGGCGTGTGTTACTGCCATTTTGCCAGTAGAGGGCAGAAGCAAGCAGGGAGCGTAAAGAATCAGCTGTCAAAATGATTCGCATTACATTGCTATGGTAATTCCAATGCTGCAACCGTGTTTCTGTATGGATTAACAAAATCTTTTCAATTCAGATAATTAAAAACATTTTTGACCAATGGACGTTGTCAGATTTTGTAAAAAGTGCTTGTGTGCAGAGAAACACTAGTTCGAAAACGGTTGTTTACTAATTTCACGTAATTTCAAACAGTCAGTGTCATCGTTTTTCTTTGGCGATAACTGTAAGTCGCAAATAACCTACAAATTTTAGAGACCGTCGAACACTCTTAACATTTTTTTATTGATTGAAATACATTATCAACTTTTAGTTAATATTATTTTTCATTATTTTCAAAATTACCATTTGAATAGAAAGAATCCGCTTTAGGTAAAGAAGAGAGCGCCGCTGCACTGCGCGAACTGTATACCGATTATGCGCCGCATTGAAAACAGCCTATGCCGCATTGGACTCATATGTAACAGTTGATCTTACCTTATTTTCTTTAAACTTCATTTTCACACTCACTATTAGTATTTTTTCATTCCTTTAACTCGTATTTTGATTCACTGACACTAATTATTCACTCCTGTCACGTATTTTCTTTTTTTTTAAAGCTTAAAACTGGCACCGCATTGGGACCCCTTGAATACCGCATTCACCACGACACCCAATGCGGTATTTCGCGAATACCGCATTGGAAGGTAGGCACTTGCAATGCGGTATCCCGTACCTCCCAATACTTTTTTTTTTACAGGGTTATGAAGACAAAAAAATAATTCTATTTTTTTCGGAATTTCTTACTCTGACTTTGACTCCTGGCACAGTTTAGCAAAGTTTATGAAAAAAATTGTTACTTTTACAGACTATTCCTTGTAACCTAAGCTTTAAATAGAGATCAAGAACAGCAAAAAATATTTACGGGTTCCCAAGATATTACAAAAAGAGTCGGACCGTGCCAAGCAGAATTTTCAATCATCGATTTCTCTAATTCGCCGTTGATTCAATTACTTGTCTGTGAAAAAAGTGTCGAAAATTAATTTTACCAAGTACATTCTTACTGGGATCCACTTTTTAATTTAATTTATTATATATCGATATTTAAAAAGTGGATCCCAGTAAGAATGTACTTGGTAAAATTAATTTTCGACACTTTTTTCACAGACAAGTAATTGACTCAACGGCGAATTAAAGAAATCGATGATTGAAAATTCTGCTTGGCACGGTCCGACTCTTTTTGTAATATCTTACTGTTTCTGTGCGGGTGTGTTTTTTAATAGCTCGAGATGTAAGCGTTCGCACAATTTCGGACGGTAGTGTATACATATAAAATCTTTCAAATTTATTTTTTACATTTCAGAATACATTATTCTATTACAAAAACTGTTCTTTTAACTTGACAAAAGCTCTCATTTTTAAAATTGGTATTATTATTGAATTAATTATACAGCAAAAGTTGGTATAAATAAGTCAAAACATTCGGACCATTCTTTTAACATTATTTAATATATTTATTTAATATATGTATATTTACTTGTAATTATTTAATATAGTTAATTAATAATAAATTTTCTTTCATAATATTAGTAATTTACTATACCAGTATACTTATTATAAGAAGTATTTGCATTATAATTGAAATACAGTTAAATTTAAATTATTATTAATCATTAATAGAATTATTTATTACTATAATGATTATTAATAATTTAAATTTAAATTTTATAAAAATTTCAATATTGCTTTAATAATTCATCATTATTATAAATTATAACGTTAAATTAAATTAATATTAAATGCTAAATTCATTTTAACCCTCCTGCGCATAAAGCCAAGTATACTCGTCCAAACTAAACCGTTACCGTATGCATGAGGACGAGTATACTCGTCCAAACATTTTTGTTAATAACTTTTGTTTAAATAAATATTAAGACATCGGACAAGTTGCGAATTGCTTTCAATGAACAAACGAAGCTAATTGAATTATTTAGCACACTATATATTATTTATTTAACGATAAATATTGCATATAAAATGTTTAAACAAAGTAAATTTTTCCTACATTCTGAAAAATGTATGCATTTGCAAGCGACTTTATGGGTGGAAACGTATGCGCAGGAGGGTTAAATGCAGATATAATAATAATAATTATTATTAATCTGTATTCGTATTATAGTTTATAAAACATATTCCAAATTGTAAAGTTAAGGCTTAATTTGTTATTGATTCAATTAATAATGTTAATTTTTATTAATTCACATAACCTATTATGACTAAATTGAAATATAATTAATTAATAAGTTTATTCTGATTTATTGATAATATTGGTAATTAAAGTTTACTATTTTACAGTTGCTCTTTATATAGACAGTTGA
Organism: Leptopilina drosophilae; assembly: GCA_032873175.1. Classification (NCBI taxonomy): domain Eukaryota; kingdom Metazoa; phylum Arthropoda; class Insecta; order Hymenoptera; family Figitidae; genus Leptopilina; species Leptopilina drosophilae. Next base: position 18,895,051 of record CM065486.1, read on the forward strand.
ATCCAGAAATATGTAAGTCGGTTCGGTAGTCGCGCTCGTTAGGGCAGTTATAGTTTAGGCACTAGGTTAGGTCATGCGTCGGGGTTCGATCCCCGTAGGGTCCAAATTTTAATTTAATTCCAGAAATTAGTTTCAAGTTGTTCCGTATGTAAACAAATTGATATAAATTAATTAAATATATTTTTTTAAATTAATTTGGTGCAACTTTTTACATATTGTTTAAATAAATAAAACAGAGGTGGCTTAAAAATATAGTCAAAAATGAGATACAAATTGTCTCAAATAGTCACCAATTATGGGCGGGGTCAACAAAGAGGAGGGGATAGTAGCAAACTTGTGACCACTTTAAACTTCCTCCTGATCAGTTGTGATAGATTTCTGACGAGATCCATCCAGAATCGTAAGAAAACTGGATTAAAGTGGTCAGGCGGTCTGACCAGTTTTCTGATCATTCCTGATTTAATTTTTAGTATGGTATTTATTTTCATATTATGAATAAAGTTTAATTTAATAATAAAATTATTAAATACATTATTTTCTGCTTTTGAAATAAATTAATAGCTAAAATTTAGGTTATTAAATAATAATTTCAATTATAGTAATGAAACTTAGAATTTGGAACGTTCGTAATAATTCACGCATATTAAAAGGCACGGCGTAGTAATGCACGCGTGGAATTTCAAGCACATTCGTAGTAATTCACACTTGTACACTTTTTTAAATATTCCTTTTTTTAATAAAAATTAAATTATTTTTATAACCCAAAATTGTTTTTAGTTCTCAGAAAGATTAACTACACTCATGGTTTTTGGGTATGAATTCATGCATTTGAAGCGTGACTATAGTCCATGCGAAATTACTATAGGTAGTGTCATACTATTAAAGCTAGATTATATATATATATATATATATATATATCAATTTGTTTACATACGGAACAACTTGAAACTAATTCCTGGAATTAAATTAAAATTTGGACCCTACGGGGATCGAACCTCGACGCATGACCTAACCTAGTGCCTAAACTATAACTGCCCTAACGAGCGCGACTACCGAACCGACTTACATATTTCTGGATTCAACTGTCTATATAAAGAGCAACTGTAAAATAGTAAACTTTAAGGGGAGATTCCACTGATTTTTTTTTTGAATACCGAAATTTTTTTTTTTAATTTTTGGTTAGTATGATTATCTAAAAATACGGGAAAAATAGTCTGAAGCGATAAGAATAGACTCGCTAGCAGGAGAGTAGGAATAACATCACCTTTCCACCTCGAAAATTCATGTTTTTTCATTAATTACCTAACTGCAATTTGTTTATTTTTAAATTTACATTTTTTCTTTTCGCACCGCTTGAAAGAGTAGTTCTTAAGTAATAAGTAATGTGTACTGTTACGTATCAAAGGTTATGTATATAACTTTAAGTTAAATTTTTGTATATTTGGTCCTTCAAACTTTATACGCGTTTTTCTCGAAACTACACATTTTCAACTTGTTTACACTCTCATTTTTACAATTTTCAACGAAATAACTTGCAATTTGGACAGCATGCTCCTTGAATGTGTAGTTTTCGTGTAAACTAGGATATTTAAGATCCATTAATATTTATAAAAGTTATTAACAATTTAAGTTGCAAAATTATGGTCGAAAAATTAAAAAGTCTGCCATTTGGTTATTTTTCAATAAATTTTTTTTGTTCTAGTTTACACGATAGCCATAATGGTATAGATTAAGAAAATTTTTGACTTTTTTAGTTTAGATTAATTGTCGCCGAGAAAAAATGTAAACAACTTTTAGAGGGGACCACTTTCGGCAGCCATTTTCTAAGACTCCATTAAAAAAATAAATAAATAAAAAATGGTTTTTATTACTGTAACACAAGTATTTTATGGTAAAAAAAGTTTAACTAAGAAATGTTTATTTTACTACCTATAAAAAATTTTTTAAAAAAACCTTAATTTCTGTGGAATCTCCCCTTAATTACCAATATTATCAATAAATCAGAATAAACTGTTAAATAATTTTTATTAATTAATTATATTTCAATTTAGTCATAACAAGTTATGCAAATTAATAAAATTTATTATTAATGATTAATTAATTATTAATTATTATTAATTAATTAATTATTAATTGACTCAATAATAAATTAAGTCTTAACTTTAAAATTTAGAATGTGTTTCATAAATTATAATACGAATACAGATTAATAATAGGGGGACGTCCCCTAACGCCGGACGGCACCTAGCGCCGGACACTTCTAATTCTTCAACAAATGACAAATCATCGGATTAAAAAATTGTCAAAAAAGTCGCGGAAGAACGTAATAATAAAGAATCAGAGAGCTCGGTTTATCAATGACGCGAATGACCTCGATGAGAGCACTAAATTGTTTTTTTATCGATAAGACGTTGTATCGTTTAAATTTCAAAGTGCGATTACTACTATAGTTTTGTGCTTACGTGTTTATTTTAACTTGCATTAAAGAGAGGATTTAACTATAATTCCAAGACTGTAAAAGTTGTTTTTATTTTCTTAACGGTGTTAGTATAAAATAACATAATTTTGAGGATTGCTTGTCCCCTAGTACCGGACACAAGGAATTCCCCTAGTACCGGACAGTTAAAAAATTGGTTTTTGTAGGGAAACTCAGCCAATAAGTGAATAGTTAAGTCACTTTTGTTTTATCTGAATATATTAAACAGGAATATTCGTTGAATCAATCATTCACTTAATGTGAATGTGTTTTTGGTAAAATGCACTGTAAAATTTAAATAAAAAAAAAAGGTAACACATTTTTTTCTAAAGTTGATGATTTTATTTTACAATATCTTTGGCAATAACACTTCATTTAATACAGCAAGAATACAGTCTTTGATCACTGCATTATTTCTCAATAATATCTTGCGCGTAAAATTAAAAGTTTTAGACTGTCCGGTACTAGGAGACAATTTCAAAATTGTAGTATTTCGATACCAAAACTAAATTGAACTTAAGAAAAATGTTTATCAAAATATTCTATTTTTGTTAATTGATTTTGGTGTTATCTATTGTAGAGTTAATTAATTCATAATTGAAGTCATATTTTTTGAAGTAGTTTTAATTTTATTCTATGAAAGTCCGGTACTAGGGGACTTCCCCCTATATCTGCAATTAAAATGAATTTAGTATTTAATATTAATTTAATTTAACATTATAATTTATAATAATGATGAATTATTAATGCAATATTGAAATTTTAATAAATTTTAAATTTAAATGATTAATAATCATTATAGTCATAAATAATTCTATTAATGATTAATAATAATTTAAATTTAACTGTATTTCAATTATAATGCAAATACTTCTCATAATAAGTATACTGGTATAGTAAATTACTAATATTATAAAACAAAATTTATTATTAATTACATAACTATAATAAATAATTACAAGTAAATATACATATATTAAATAAATATATTAAATTATGTTAAAAGAATGGTCCGTTTGTTTTGATTTATTTACCTACATTTGGTGTATAATTAATTCAATAATTATACCAATTTGAAAAATGAGAGCTTTTGTTAAGTTAAAAGAATATATAAATTTTCATGAGACTTTACCTAAATTAGAAAGATGTACCAAAATTTTTATAGGTTACACACATTTCAGAAATAGTCAAGAATTTCAGAAATGGTCAGGAATTTCAGAAATGGTCAAGAATTTCAGAAATGGTCACAGCTTCGAAAATGGTGGGAGTAAAGTGGGAGGAGCTTGGAAAGTATTTGGTTAGGAATGGTGAGAAACGTTTGAAAACGTCAGAAGTCCAATAATCTATTTGAGTGTTCATTTTTTCTAATAACGGAAAAAACTAATAATATCAATGTTGTGCATACTCAGTGATTATTTCTGTGATGTGAATTGGTGAACATGAATTCCGGGTCTCCAAATCAAACTCTGGAAACAGACCGTCTCACAAATCTTTTACTTTCCATACAGGAAGAGGTAAAACAAACGAATAATAAATTGGATAACATGGACCAAACCATTCAAGAAATAAAAAGAGACAACACAACACTGAAAACAAATTTTAAGATTTTCAAAAGAAATTATGACTCTTTAGTGGAAGAGAATAAGGAATTAATCGAAAGAGTAATCCTCAATGAAAGAAGAATAAATTATATAATAAACAAAGAGAGAAGCAAGAACGTCGTACTTTATGAAGTACCGGACATGTCGAACGAAAACAAAAATTTACTCGCAACTGTTTTGAATATCATTCAAAGGGTAAATGCAGAAATTCCTATAGATAGTATCACCGATGTCAGAAGACTAGGCAAGCAGGAAGGTGTACGGCCGATTCTGGTATCGTTTACCAACACAAACTGGAAATCACTATTACTACAAAGTAGAAAATCACTATGGGACTTGAACTATAGTATAGCCAACGATATCTCGAGGGAGGAAAGAGATAGAAGGCGCAAAAATTATGAAATCTTAACAAAATATAAAGATTTCTTAGCAAGGAATGGAAAGGAAGCTGTGATCAAAGGTGTAAATCTACATCTTCTGCAACCTCTGCAGCTTCCACAGCCAGTGGGACAAAAAGAGGAAGAACAACAGGATCTAAGAACAAAAATAAAGCCATCAAAAAACAAAAATTGTGAAAACCCTTACCATCGATAAAGCCTTTAAAACTCCGTTAACCCCCTCAAACACGAAACCAACAACGAAACAACAATTACAATTAAAAAATGGAAAGGAAAAGTAGCTCAGCTCGAAAGATCCTCACTGCGAAATAATCTCCTGGAACGCGAAAGAATGGCACAACTGGAACGACATTATTTCTTTTCTCAATCTTAATGACATAGTGTGTGTTACGGAAACTTGGCTGATGTCCCCACCTCAATACTGCCCCCATTCAACTTCAACTTAATCACAAGCCCAGCAGTGAAATCGGCGGAAAAGGGAAGAGCGAGTGGTGGCCTTCTCATCGCGTTGAATTCCAGTAAATATAAACCCAAAATTGTCAAAATGTCAGAACAATATATTTTTGTCGAGATTAGCTCTACAAATAATAAATTTATATTAGGAGCCACTTATTTAAACCTGGATTTAAATATAGAATCATTTTTTATTGAATTTTCTGACATAATTAGCTTAATTAATAACGAATACCCCAATCTTCCAATTTACATTGGAGGCGATTTCAACGCTAGAATTGGAAACTTAAACCATATGCAAGAAGAAACTCTCCCAGATAATGTATATGTAACGCCTTATAGAGATAATCAAGATAAAATAATAAATAAAAGAGGGAATGAGTTGGTACGATTCATGGAGGACAATGGTTTTATAGTATTAAATGGTAGATCCCAGGAGATCGGTTAGGTCAATATACTTATTTCTTAAATAACAAAAAATCGACTAACGATTTTGCTTGGGTAAATTTACTAGCAATTCAAGAAATAAAAAAACTTTGAAGTCCTTAAAATGATAACGAGATCGGACCATTTCCCAATTTTTATAACTTTACAAAAAAAAGAAAAAATTACTCAACCGAAAAATAAATTAAAATGGAGAAATGAACTAAGTCTTGATTTCTTTGAAATAAAGAGCTCTCTTTCCTGTGTCGTACCGACTGATACCCTAAATATTGATCAACTCGCGGAAGACTTGATAATTACAATATCTTCGAAGGCTAATTTAATTGGTATGACATCGAAAATTAATAATAAAACTGGAAACTCTAAGCCTTGGTATGATCAGGAATGTGTGATAATAAAAAAAAAGCTTAAAGAATTTATTACAAAACTGTAAACAAGAAAAATTTGACAACGAAGAAACGATAATTGAGTATAATGCTTTAAATAAAATATATTATAACGCGCAAATGATAAAAAAGGAATCCCACAAAAATTCAATTCTTGAGCAATTAAGATTATGTAGAGACTCTAAAACATTCTGGAAAATCATAAACAGTTTTAGATATAAATATATTGCAAAACAAAATGTTGTTGAATCAGACGTCTGGAATAAATACTTCACTAACTTTTTTCAATTAAATGACTTACACAGAACATAAAATATAATAACAAAAATACAAATCAAAGAAAATAATCCTATATTGGAATCGTTTATTTCTAATCTCGAAATAATCACTGCCTTAAAAAAAGCAAAAATAATAAATCTCCGGGTTGTGATGGAGTTTCCTCTGAATTTTTAAAAAATCTTCGTGCGAATTGGATTAATTATGTGGGGAACCTTTTCAACCAAATTTTAAAAGAAGAAAAAGTTCCGAGAAATTGGTCTAAGATAAATTTAAAAATGATTTATAAAAAAGGCGAAGAACACGATCCGGGCAACTATCGCCCCATAGCATTGGTCAACTGTATTACAAAAATATTTACAAATGCGTTAACAGAAAGAATTGTGAGATGGGCGGAGAATAAAAATCTGCTTCCTAAATTTGAATTAGGATTCAGAAAAAAACCTAAACTGCATCGACAATATCTTTGTATTGAACTCGTTAATACAGACTAGACTTAATGCGAAAGGGGGTAAAATGTTTGCCTTGTTCGTGGACTTCAGCAATGCTTTCCCCTCTGTCTCACACAATTTACTGTGGGAGAAGCTATATAAATTAGGTTTGGGTTATAAAATGACGAAAATTTTAATCGATTTTTACGCCAAAGCAACTATTTCGGTTCAAACCGAAAACGGCACTTCCAATCCAATAAAAGTAACTGAAGGTTTACTCCAGGGTGAAAAAACTAGCCCTATCTTATTTTCACTTTTTTTGTCAGACTTGGAAGATTTTTTGAGGGAAGAAGGGCTTGCGTATGCGGACGATATTGTATTGCTCGCGGATTCTCCTGCAGCGCTAAAAAAATATTGAAGGCATTTTATAAATATTGTATAAAGAATAAATTAGAAGTAAACGAAAAAAAACAAAAATTATTATTTATAAAAAAGGAGGTCGCTCACCAATAAAAAAAAATTGAATTTATGTATGGGAATAAAAAAATTGATATTGTAAAAAGTTACATTTATTAAGGAATACCCCAAACCTATACAGCATCATCAGGAGACACCTTGAGACAAGCAACATCGTCCGCAGCATTGGCGGCGAATTCTACCATATCAGTTATAAACAGAATCAAGTTAAACTCGTGGGAACCAATACCAAAACTTTTTAATTCCTTAGTCAGTAGCACGTTTTCCTATGCGACTCAGATATGGGGCCTCAGAAACCTCAATGAAATAGAAAAAACACAAACGACTTTTTACAAAAAATTACTGTTGCTTCCGCAAAACACCCCTAATTATGTGATTAGATTAGAAACTGGTACAATAAAATTGTCAAGCAAAGTATTTAAACTTACACTTAAACTAATTGAAAGAATTCTAAACATAGGAAATGAGACATACCCCAAATTCTGTTTATTGCACTTAATCAATCAAATGAAATCGCCGAACTGTAATATTAAATATAATTGGTGCGCTCAAGTTAAAAAAATGTTTGATGATATGGGAGAAACTATTGAATGGAATCTTGAATTTATACAAAGAAACAAAGAGCGCTTATTAAAAACTTATGACATTTTTTTGCGTGCGGAAGATCTAAATTCCCTATCAAATTCTGGTTCTCTTCTGATCAGGGTTGGGAACGTAAACTACCTAAGGTAATCTACGTAGTTGTTTACATGTAGATTACTTGGTAATTTACGTCAAGAGTTTTCTACGTAATTTACTTTAATGTATTTTCTCACGTGATACAACCTGAAAAGCAAACTTTTCAAGAGATTATGTTATATTTTTTTAATCTTTTAATGGCTGCCATCTTGAAAATGTAAATTACATGGGTTTTTTACATTGTCTACGTAAATTACTTATTATACGTAATCTACATCAGAAACCAAAAATGACGTGTCATTTTCCAACCCTGCTTCTGATACTTCCTCATCTCACTTTGAGAGAGCGAGCTCCAACCTACCTAAAATTGAAATTACCACTCTTTTTTATTAAAGTTTTTGCTCAAATCAGATTAATTAATAAATATAATATAAGAATAGTATACAAAAAAAGGTATTAAATTTAAATAATATTCACTCCTGCGAAGAACCGATTTTGAAAGGGAAGGAATTATATCATATATTAATACAATGTCAAATGTTTAAAAATATCAGAAAGCAATACCTATGTAATAGTGAGGATGAATCAGTGTTAAAAGATTTTTGTATCGACCTTTTGAATGAACCGAACAAAATGGAGTTAAAACTATAAACTATTATATAAAGAATGTTGTTAAATTATTAGGAATAACATAATATTGAAATGTAACTAACAAGGATGCTTAAGTAGACTCTTTTGTATGGGCTAGTGGCCCGAAACAAATAAACTTATATAAAAGGCACGGCGTAGTAATGCACGCGTGGAATTTCAAGCACATTCGTAGTAATTCACACTTGTACACTATTTTTTAAATATTCCTTTTTTTAATAAAAATTAAATTATTTTTATAACCCAAAATTGTTTTTAGTTCTCAGAAAGATTAACTACACGGAGAGACAAATCTAGCTTTAATAGTATGACACTACCTATAGTAATTTCGCATGAACTATAGTCACGCTTCAAACGCATGAATTCATACCCAAAAAGCGTGGACTCAAGGTTTTTGGGTATGAATTCATGCATTTGAAGCGTGACTACACTGAGAAAATAGTTTGCATAAAGTTTAGTCAAAAGTTGGTTAAAATGGCTACACATAGGCATTTTAATAATGTTTAAAATTCTTTTGTATGGTTATTAAAATGCATTTTCCAAAGAATTTTCAAAAAGTAATTTAAAAATTAAAACAGACATTAGATTAAACTTTGGTATGCATTTGATCATAAACTGATTTACTATTTTTAATACTTTATTCTGTACTTTGGTAGATATTTACCTACGTGTGTCACAATTTGTCCAGAAGTTGGATAAAATGAAAGCCCCACCACGCAACTATACTATCAGGACTGTATGTGAAATTCTATGAGCCCTTAGGAAATTTGTCCTTTTAACAATATTTATAAATGTATTTTAAAATCTATCAAACCTTAATTACTAACATTTACTTTTAACAAAATAGTTAAGAAAGATCAAAGATATTAATTATCAATAATTTATTATTTTAATTATTTAAAAGTTATAATTTACATGAAATAAAGATATAATACATTATGATGTTAAATTAAACTATTTTCTTTATTTCTTATTTGCTTTTGTGTCTGTATAAATTTATAAAAGAAAAACATGTATAAATATAGAAATATATATGGGCGATTCCACGTGAGATTTTAGTCGACCTCTTAAAATCGGCCAAAAATATTTTTTTTCTATTCTGTATCGAAAAAAAACAGATACGTATTTTTTTATTTTTGTTTAATTGTCAAAATTTTCGAGTAATGAATTTTCGAAATTTTGCACTTTTAACCGTAGACCTATATTCAGTAGCTTATAAGTCCGAAAATATTGAGTTTAAAAAAAAGTTGTCAAAGAACGAAAGTTTTAGTTCTCTTTCGACTTTTAAGAAATGAAAACAAAAAAATTTTTTTTTTCATTTTTTATTAAAATAATAAAAAAAATTAATAAACAAATTAATTTTTTTTAACTTTGGGTATGATAAATTTTTAATTTTCTTTTTTCAGAACATACCTGTAAATGATAAGAAGGTTTTGCAAAAAGTTTCAGAGTGGGCCTGACAAGTTTAATGGGTTAAAAAAGATAATTAAGCTGCCCGTGCAGGTCGCACGCCCGCGGCGCAATATGATTTTTTTACAATTTACTATTAAAAATTGTCTAGAGCCTGTAAATTTAATAATATTCAAAATCCGATAAAATTTGTAGGGTCTAGACAATTTTTAATAGTAAATTGTAAAAAAATCATATTGCGCCGCGGGCGTGCGACCTGCACGGGCAGCTTAATTATCTTTTTTAACCCATTAAACTTATCAGGCTCACTCTGAAACTTTTTGCAAAACCTTCTTATCATTTACAGGTATGTTTTGAAAAAAGAAAATTAAAAATTTATCATACCCAAAGTTAAAAAAAATTAATTTGTTTATAAATTTTTTTTATTTTTTTAATAAAAAATGAAAAAAAAAAATTTTTTTGTTTTCATTTCCTAAAAGTCGAAAGAGAACTAAAACTTTCGTTCTTTGACAACTTTTTTCTAAACTCAATATTTTCGGACTTATAAGCTACTGAATAAAGGTCTACGGTTAAAAGTGCAAAATTTCGAAAATTCATTACTCGAAAATTTTGACAATTAAACAAAAATAAAAAAATACGTATCTGTTTCTTTCGATACAGAATAGAAAAAAAATATTTTTGGCCTATTTTAAGAGGTCGACTAAAATCTCACGTGGAATCGCCCATATATATACGTGAAAAAATCTGTTAATATATAAATTTAAAATTATTTTATCTTTTAATTAGTTATTTATTTTAAAATAAAATAAGATTTATTCGGGTAAATATTTATTTTAATTTATTTTTATTTTAACTTTTTAAATAGATTAATGTTTTATTTATATTTGTAAAGATAAGTTGAAAAATCCAAAGAAATTATTAATTTATAAATAATAACACTTTATTAATTGATCACGAATTGTTTTATTTAATTTAAAACCAATAATAAAATAATAAAACTAAAATAACAAGTAATTAATTAGTTATTCATTTTTAATCCGTTTCTCGCAAGTTGTGAATCAACTTTGTCACTTACTATATAAGGACAGTTCAAATCATTTATTTATATGCAAATGTGTGCGAACTTAGTCTTACGTTATATGTGTATATTAGGTTAGGTTATGTTATATGTTGAGTGTTGTATTTGTGTTTGAGTATTTATAAGGTGTATGAGTGAAATAGAGATATTGTTTAATGCAAAATGTTTAGGTAATGCAGAAATTCGTACAACATATAAAAATCAACAATCGATAATTAATTTTTTTATCGCTTTAAAAATGTTGGTAATACAGGAATTAGTCTTAGGAATCAACCGTCGGTATGTAGGAATGATGATTTTACTAGTCTCCCCACCACATTTCCTTCCCCACATTTTACCAATAGCTTGTTCACATTTTACTCAACTTTTGACTGAAATTTAAGTTTCCATAGGTCACTCTCTGAAATGTGTTGAATACGTTCTCTCATTTTTTTGTTTATATTGTGTTCAAACGTAAACTAGGCTTTATTCCAACACTTTTCTTTTCTTTACAAAGTATTGTTGAAATTTTATGAAATTTAATTTAAAAACTGACCAATTTTATGTTCACCTACCAAAAATTTATTTTGAACTACAGTTGGTTAAACTTTATTCAAAAGCGCATGTGTAGCCATTTTACTCAACTTTTGACTAAAGTTTGTACAAAACATTTTCTCAGTGTATAGTCCATGCAAAATTACTATAGGTAGTGTTATACTATTAAAGGTAGATTTTTGTCAAGAATAATGTCCAAAGTTATTGGAATAAATATTTAATATTGTTTTATCAATAAGTAATTATATTCAATAATTCTATTAAACGTACTCATAACCATAAAAAATAAGGTTAAGTTTGACAGTTTAGAGCTTAAACTGTTTTAAATCGTTTAATTTTCAATTATAAGTATACTATTATTAAAAAAAATCGAATTAAATTGAAATAATTAACATTCTTAAAATATCTATTAAGCACAAACATTTTTTTGTATACTTATTTCCTGAGGGGAATTTACACTACAAATTTAAATTTTTTTTAAATTAATTTTTTGCAGAATGTATTAATTGTTTTCAGTTTTGTGCTTTATGAAAATCATGTTGGCGATGCAGGAAATGTAATGTACAGAAGGATTCAACTTAAAAATTTTGAAGTAAAGCTTTATTACCTACGTTCTCATACTACTTGTTGAAAATGAAAATTACTAACTTATGGTTTAAATATAATTTTTATTGAAAGTCATTAATGAATTTGCTGTATATAAATTTTAAATTAAAGTTAAAATTTCCAAAAATTCTCAGAGCTGAGTGGGATTTTATTTCACTTTTGTAATTTGCACCCGATTAAATGCTCGCGTGGAGTGTCGATTGACGTCAATCGCGTCAAAGTCAAACACATTACAACTATCACTGAAATCATTTTGAACAGAGTCACTTTCTTTTCTTTTTTCATCCTTTTCTTAAGTAAACTTGGATTTTCATTAGTAAATTTTTGTTAGTTGCCCACCAACAAGCATTTGATATGCAAGGAATTAGATAGATCACAAATTTATTCCATTTTATGTGATTAAAACGTATTCTCTCTAATATTGTAAACTTTGAGCATTAAAATTTCTTATAAACAGTGGTGTTAATTAAATAATTAAAGTTTTTGTCATGTTGTCATTGTTTGTTATGATTAAGGGCAAGTCCAAGTTGTGAAATGTAAACATACAAAAATGTAAACAAACGAAGCACTAAAAGCACATTTTCCAAACAGCCTTTCTCCTATAAAAATTAGCATTGGAACGTTTTTTTATAAAAATGATAAATTAGTGTGTCAAAGTTTCCAATGAAATCAAATTTCACTATAAGCAATTAATAGTAATTACTAAAATAAATAATTCAAATGACCTGTGAAATAGCATTTTTGACGCGTCGCGAAAAATACACTGTTTGAGTATATCAACCGCACTGACGATAAAGAAGTCTCATAGCAGCGATTGGACCTTCCATATGTAGAAAAATAACACTCTAATTTATACCATTTTCTTCAAAAAAGTGTTTTAATGTTAATTTTTGTGTGAGAAAAGACTGTTTGAAAAATGTGATTTTAGTGCTTGGTTTGTTTGCGTTTCACAACTTGGACATACCTATAAAGAATATTGTCAGAACAATGTTATAAATTTTACGAAATTTTGATATGTTTTCAGTTTTCTTATCTCTGGTCAGCTTTCTTAGATCAGATTTATTAAAAAGTCAGTTTTAAAAGCAGAGATACACTGAAAGAAATTTTCCGTCATCACTGCCATAATTATGGCTGATTCTGCGAGAATGAATCACTGTATTATAAGGCTGATTCTACAACAGCTTTTTTTCATCGAAATCAGTGTGAAAACATTGCGCGCGCAACTATTTTGCATGGTGCATTTTGCTCTTGTCGATGAAAAAAAGCTGTTGTAGAAAGCCCCTAATGAAATACAACTGTCAAAACAGTTTGGTTAATCTAGCCATACGAATGACAGAAACAGAGGACTGTAAGGTGAATCAGCCTTCATATGTCTAACATAACGTAACTTATGTGCTAATCTGACAGACTGTATAACTAGTTCAACCAAAATCCTTAACCAGAAGTTTATGGCTGAATTCTTGAAAGCATTTCTTTCAGTGTAGATATCTCCTTGGATATTATTAAAAGTGTCAGACATTACTGGTATTTATTTCGGGTCATATGGATAACCAAAACTGCAGACCTTCCAAAGCCTTTGACCTTTCAGTCAAAATACTTAACTCAGGAACATATTTCTCAAGAAAAATGTGTTTCTGCATTTATAAAATAAATGAAAAAAGTTGGTTTTAAAGTTTTACTTTTTTTCATTATAAAAACTAATTTAAAAATATATATTGTTTTTCTATAAATAAAAAAATTCCTTTCTCTTTACAAATTAAGTACACAATTTTTTAATAACTCTAGAATAAAATAAAATAACCTTATTTATTTATTTTCAGATTAGGATCCTTCTCGAAATCTTTTTACGTGTTTTCTCCTATAATTAGATGATATTTTAAAACAAGAATTAGTGAAAATTTCGTTTCTTGAAACTCTTGTAATTTTTACCCAGTAGAAAACCCTGTACATGATTACTTACAGGGATTTGAAAATATATGTATTAAGGTGACCGTTATTTTGCGAAATATGGAGGGTGTTTCCGACATTCGCTCCCTAAGCGCTCTGAAACTACGAAACATGATTAGTTGGATTAGGGGAATTGTGGATTTTGATTGGCTACAACTCTAACTCGAGAGTTTCGTGCTCTGCTTCTTCGCTCCATGGAGATATACGGAGCGTGAGAGCAGAGTACGAAACTGTCAAGTTAGAGTTGTAGCCAATCAAAATCCACAATTCTCCTAACATTATTCACAATTCCCCTAAGCCAACCAATCATGTTTCGTAGTTTCAGAGCGCTCAGAGAGCGAATGTCGGAAACACCCGGAATTTCTTAGGTCGCCGGGCTGAATTTGCTTTAGAATGTGAAAAAATGAGCTATGCACAATAACAGCCAAATCTTCCAATAAATAGATTGAACAAAATTTAATCGAATAAAAGTATTTTAAGAAAACTATTGTCAAAGTAAGTAGCAACACTGCAAAAATAAGTATCTTATTTGATATCTTTACATAAGATGTAAGATGGAAAAATAGTATCTTACATCTTAAAATAAAATGTTTTCGAAAGTATCTTACAGATTTTTAAGATGCTTTATGCGTCTTAGATATTTTTTCTATTTTAATAAAGTAAGATACTTCTGTAAGTTTTTTAAAGTATCTTAAATTAAGATGTTTCTGTCTCAATAAGATGTTTAGCTATAAGTTACTTGTGAATTGCAAGATGCGAAAAAAATTTAAGTTACAAAAACCTAAGATGCATAAAATATCTTACATATAAGACCATAGTTAACCTCAAAACTTTTCCCCAAAAAATATGTTGGAAAATGTGGACGAAGATTCTTTAAACATCTTAAATTAAGATATTTTTAATGACTAAAAAGTGACTACAATAACATCTTAGAAATTACTACCAAGACATCTTAATTAAGATACTTCTTTTTGCAGTGAATATGCAATATTGGCCGTTGACTGATTTCAATTTAGCTGTTAAGAGTATGTCCAAGTTGTGAAATGTAAACAAACAAAAATGTAAAAAAACCAAGCACTGAAATCACATTTCGGAAACAGCCTTTTCTCCCACAAAAATTAACATTGGACCGCTTTTTTTATAAAAATGATAAATTAGTGAGTCAAACTTTCCAATGAAATCATATTTCACTATAAGCAATTAAAAGTAATTAGTAAAATAATTAATTACAATTACCTTTAAAATAGCATTTTTGACGCGTCGCGAAAAATAAACTGTTCGAGTATATCAACCGCACTGACGATGAAGAAGTCTCATATCAGCGATTGGACATTCTACATGTGGAAGGCGAAATTTTTCCCTTTCCTTCTTGAAATTACAATGGAGAGGGTAAAAACTTCTTCATCGCCCGTGCGGTTAATATAGTCAAACAGTTTATTTTTCGCGACGTGCCAAAAATGCTATTTTCAGGTCATTTTAATTCGTTATATTAGTAATTGCTTTTTATACCTCCTAGTCAAAAATTATTTCATTGGAAACTTTGACACTAATGAATCATTTCCGTTATGAAAATGAAAAAATGTTAATTTTTGTGAGAGAAAAGGCTGTACGAAAAATGTGATTTTAATGCATTCTTAGTACGGTCTGCGCATGCGAAAAGTGAAGCAAAGTCTCAGGTCGCGAAAAATTAAAGTGTTTGAGTATATCAACCGTACGGACGATGAAGAAGTTTTTACCCTTTCCCTGGTAATTTCAAGAAGGAAAGGGAAAAATTTCTCCTTTCACATGTTGATCGTCCAATCGCTGATATGAGACTTCTTCATCGTCAGTGCGGTTGATATACTCAAACACCCGAGTCGAAATTTAGAATTGGTTTAAGATCTAATAGAGCATATTAACTTCTTAGAAGTACGTTTAGATCCTATAAATTCTACTTAAAGTCTACTAAGACCTAGTAAAGGATATTCAAACACTTTTAAACTCTACTGTGACCAAGAGCATATTTAGAATTAGTTTTCCCTAAAATGTAACAAGTCCTGAAACAACATTTTATATTCTTTTAGATACTTTCAAGATTTTTTTCATATCCTGCATTTGTCAGTTGAGACTTGCGTCTGCGCTTTAAGTTCAAAGTAATACTTAAGAACTATTTAGTGAAAGTTAGACTTGAGTTAATTTTACAACTACAAACATATTTTTCATAATAGATAGTTTCAAAATATATAAATACAAAAGCAAATAGTTATATTTACTTCTATAATTTAAACTTTTAATCAATTTTAACTGCACAAATTGACATTAATTAATATTTTGCTATATTTTTAAGGTATAGATTAAAATTAAAACCCAAGCAGCACGTAAGAACATCAAAATCGGATAAGATTTGTACGTTCTAGGCAATTTTGAACACTAAAGTGTAAGAATTAGGATTCCCAGGCACTCACACATCGCTGACACTGAAACCTGGTCGCGCTTCCACAAAAATTGCAATATCTCGAAAACTATTTGAGTCTCCATCGATTTTCTTTTTTTAAATGAAAGGTGAAATTATAAGGAATATTTTATTAATTGACAAGAAAACTCAAAAATCGGTCCCGCTCGGGCAAAACGGTTTCAAAAAAATTTTTTTGACTTTTTTTGGGCAAAAAAATTTTTTTTGGTTTTTTTTATGTGATAGTCAGAAGAAACATGATGTCAAGTATAAGCCTTCCAAATTTTATTAAATTTCATCAAAAACTTTCGGAAATATTAAGATTTAAAAAAATTATAACAAAAAAATTCAAAATATCGTAACTTTAAAAAATTTCAAAATTTTTAAAAACTTTTTGGCACACTTGTTTCTAGTATCCAATACTACAATTTCACCAAATTAAAGCCTAATCCAAAGACCCCATGCAAATCGCATATTTTCTGATGGAGTCTTACCCTCCTACAAAAATTGCCGTTTTAAAAAGATTGACAGCTGGCAGCAGTCAAAACTTATTTTTGACATTGGATTTGTGTTTAGCACATCCAAAGACATGAATCTATATGTCGCCGAGACAAAAGATTAATAAAAAAGTTATAAAAATTGTAAAAAAGTGCACTAATCCCATGTTAGACCCTATTTAAACTTTAACCCTTCGGTAGTACGTATTAATATTGATCGATTGGTCTATTTTTGTGCATATCTCATTTGTTTCACATTCTAAAGCAAATTCAGTCCGGTGACCTAAGAAATTCCAACTTTCGCAAAATAACGGTCGCTCTAATATGTATCAAGTATACTTTTGCATATATAATTATGTACTGTAACATATATACATGATTTTGCACGTGACCATTAGCGTAAATTGAGACATTGAAAATGTACATGAAGTTATTCATGTTCTTGTATGAAAAAAAATTTCTACAGTTTAAATGTACATTTCCTTGTAGTAGTTGTTCTTTACCTGAATGAAAAATTTCTATTTTTTGGAACTTGACAAAATTTTTTGTACATTATCATGGATGTTTTTATGTAAATTTTCAGTGTTTTTATTTCCACAACTGGTCACATTATATATACAAGATCTTGTACGACATTTTTGAAAGGATAAGAATTCTAAATCCAAGCAGAATTATACATGAAATCAGACGAAGTTATATTTATAAATATTTTTGTAAATATAAATGAATATATATAGTTCTCTGTATATTTCTTTAGATAGATGAATTTACAAACTTTTGAATTGTGACTTATTACAAATTGGATAATAAATTTCTTGAATAATTTATGGTTAATATTGTCTAGATATTTGTCGAACAGTAACACAAATCGTAGAACACAATTTTACAGGTTTTTCAAAATATGTGCGCGATACGAGAACAGGGACCTATCGTTAAAAATATCGATTTTGAGATTACGATGCTATTTGATAGATTTTTGTTTGCTTTCTTACGTAAAAAAATTAGAAGTTGAAAATCTGAAATAGTTTTAATAATATAAAGTTCGAAAGTTGAACGTGTCGACCCAGATAACCAGTGTACTAGTACTGCACCAACCATTTACCTTCGCACTGTACCAGGTACTGTACTGGTATGTCGTATGGATAATGACGGAAAAGCATTTTAAATGGATAACCTAAAATCTCAATTAGTTTGGCGTACTGGTATTGTACTTACCTAGATAGCCAAGTTTATATACATTATTATGTAATCACACCCAAAATATTGGATAATAATTAACATTAAAACTTACCTATGAAATGTTAAAATCCATCACTTTTTAATTAATTTTTAGAAATTTTGTGAATATTTTAAATTTTATTACTACTTAAATTGACTACTCTCAATGTACTTTAATTATTGAGTTGAAGAACGTAACGTTAAAACATTAACGAAAATAAAAACCTGATTATTAATGACTATTAAAATTTGTTCCAATTATACTGCCGTCCTAATGAAGAAAGTCGGTATTCGACATTTTTATGCAAAATGAGATTTTTGTATCACTGGATTCCTTACGAAAAAAGCAATCTAGCTATAGTAATATTATTCATAAATAATAGTTCGTTTTAGAAATAATTAGCTTTTAATTACTCTACTAAAGTGAAATTATTTTGAAAAGTTCGGTACTTGCAGGCAAAATGTTCAGTAAATTCTATTACTGCTTCAAAATGAGGACGTATTTACGAACTTTCCTGGAAACACAGCCGTAATGGCTAGTACTACCAGGAAATGTGGTCTGACTTGGATCGAAATCATAATGGCAATGGGCCGTATTGGAAGTACCGACTCTTGCGGTGACGTCACTCAGCCGTAAGAGCACGTACCGACTCTGTGGCAGTATTTTCAACATTTCAAAATTAATTTTGGGCAGTAATTGACATTTTGTTTATAAATAATGAAAATTTCTAAAATCTTTTAACTTCATTAAATAGAGCATACCAAAATTAGTTAATATCAATTGTTATTGTTAATAAATAAGTCTTAATTAATAGGCTGCTGCAATAACAAACGCGTTTCTCTAAATATCTTGAAATCGACCAACTTTCTTCATCAGGACGGCAGTATACTATCTAAATAATTAATTTCTTTATTTTTAAAATTAATCTCTTACTGATGCCAAAATAACATTCTTTACGTACAACTCAACTTTAAAATTAAAATTCAAATTCGATAAATATTTTCATACAATTGTCAATAATGAATTGTACTTTTTTATAAGGTTTTTCTAAAAATAGTCCCCAACTACTTAAAGTGCAATATAATAATTAATTCAAAAAATTTCTACATTTTGTAAATTTCTTTAATTGGGCATTTAGTGTTTAATAAAAATTACATGCAGTGCTATATTTTCGTAATGTTTTTTCTTTGTTTTAAACTGCAGTCAATGCTATATGATAATAAAATTTGTAAAATTGTCATATTTTCCATTTTCTATACAATATGAGTTCTTTTTCTTAATAGAACACATTTTCTGTAATTTAAGGATTTTTAGGACTTTAATTTATATTGAATTACTTACATATGTTAACCCACAAATCTGATCAAGAATTACCAAGAATTTTTTATATATAAACAATTGAATTTTTAAAACTCTTGGGTATACATTTTTGTTACGTCAAGCAATTTGAACCGAGTTCAAGATAATCGCTAGTCATGCACTCAAGACAATAGTCTTGAGTGCATGACTAGCGTAAACACACGGGTTTTCTACTCATGGCGTAACTTTAAACGCTCAGTCTGTAAAATTATCTTTTAAGGCGGTAGGTCTTTTTTCTCGTGTCGCGTCACATATAGACATAGAGGGAATTCGAGATGTAATTATTATAACATTTTAATCAATAACATTTACATTCACGTTTGATTATAATAATCGTTATTCCCTATTCACACTCTACTGTTTGTAAAAGAAACCATTCAACAGAATTTGACGATTATTATAGTTAATAATAATAGTAATATTTATCATTAAAAAAATGTACATCTTTCAGAAATTATAAAAATACTATCTGTAGTAAAAAAATACTCAAATTACACTGGTCGACAAAAAGTTACTTTTTCTCTTATTCAAAGATCGGACAATGATATTCTTATAGGATTTTCATCACTGAACACGAAAATGACCTTCAAAAGTGCCCATCACGTCGAGATTTTGCAAAAAATGGTCTCAAAGTTTCAAAAAACCCTGTTTTTGGTTTTTATCATGTGTAGAGAATGATGATGACGTGCTAGAAGTCTCTAATATTAGGATTAAATTAAAGATGGAACTGTCAACTATAAGAATCTAATCGAAAAAGTTCTGAATCAGATAAAAATTTCCATAAAGCACTACTTTTTCATGTGCGCGTGCGCTCTACTTGTACTTTTTGAGCGGTACACTATGGCACTCTTATACTTTTAATTTTATTTGCGC
Source organism: Leptopilina drosophilae (assembly GCA_032873175.1). Classification (NCBI taxonomy): domain Eukaryota; kingdom Metazoa; phylum Arthropoda; class Insecta; order Hymenoptera; family Figitidae; genus Leptopilina; species Leptopilina drosophilae. Next base: position 18,915,273 of record CM065486.1, read on the forward strand.
TATTTATTGTTATTTATCATTTTTGGGATCGCTAATTAATAAGGATTTTTTTTATATGTCCGCTATTTTGATTGTTAATTAATGACCTTATATTCAATCAGCAACAATCAGCGAGCCCAAAAATGATAAATAACAATAAATAGCGCAAATAAAATTAAAAGTATAAGAGTGCCATAGTGTACCGCTCAATAAGTACAAGTAGAGCGCGCGCGCACATGAAAAAGTTGTGTTAAATAAAAATTTTTATCTGATTCAGAACTTTTTCGATTAGATTCTTATAGTTGACAGTTCCATCTTTAATTTAAGCCTAATTAGAGACTTTTAGCACGTCGGCATCAATCTCTACACGTGATAAAAAACTAAAAACATGGTTTTTTGAAACTTTGAGTCCATTTTTCTCAAAATATCGACGTGATGGGCACTTTTGGAAGTCATATTCATGTTCAGCGATGAAAATCCTATGAGAATATCAATGTAATCAAGGTAAACAAACCAAGCAATAAAATTGCAATTTTTAAACAACCTTTTCTTCCAAAACAATTAACATTTTTACACTTTCTTTACGAAAATCGTAAATTAGAGTGTCAAAGTTTCCAATGAAATCATATTTGACTGTGAGCATTCAAAAGTAGTTATTGAAATAACAAAATAAAATGACCTGTAAAATAGCATTTTTGTCGAGCAATCTGACGGTAAACATGTGGAAGAGGAAACGGAATCATAAAAAATGACTTGTGCTTCGTCCGTGCGGTTGATATAGTCAAATACTTTAATTTTTTGGGATGTAAGATGATTGCTGAGCGGAGACTACTCTGTTGCTCTCTGCGTTTAACCACATCACTGACAAGGCGTTCCAAATGGCGTTCGACGTGCCGAGATCTAGACTGGTAAAAACAAGAAAATGGCGTTCCTAACAAAACTGTGTGCATTTTGTTTTAGAGTGAAACTCATTCTTTCCTTATGGTTTCATTTATGCTAGGTATTGTTACCTAATTCAACACTTTAGTTCACCATTTTCATAAAGAAAATATCAATTTATATTTAATTAGGAAAATGAGAAGCGCGAAAAATGATTCATTATTTGGTCTTTTACTGTTCCTCCTGTTAGTTCAAGAAGATATTGATTTCCAAAGTTATTAATCAAACTTGCATAGCTGAAAACATGAGAAAAATACTAAATTTCTATGGCATGTTCATGCTCAGAGAGTGGTAGTTCTCTACGCGCAGCAATTCTCTCACCTCGCGAAAAGTTAAAGTAGTTGATTATATCAACCGCACGGACGAAGCACAAGTCATTTTTTATGATTCTCTTTCCTTTTTCACATGTTTACCGTCAGATCGCTCGTTAAAAATGCTATTTTACAGGTCATTTTAATAACTGCATTTTAATACTAATAGTCAAATATGATTTCAATGTAAACTTTGACACTCTAATTTACGATTTTCTTATTGCTTGGTTTGTTTACCTTTTTGTTGGTTTACATTTCACAACTTAGACATAAATAATTTCAACTTGTAAATTCAATAACTTGCTCTTAAAAAATGTAGCAAAGTGCCGCCCTGATTGGGGCACATTTCTACTTTTTCTTGTAATTGTAGGTCAAATTGTTGCATGTGGTTTTGATAACATTTTTAAAGTGTACCAACCTATGCTTTAAGTGGCTTCCTCAACAATTTTCAATATTTTCAAAATCAAAACTTTATTACGGTTGTATAAGGATAATTTAAAAGTAATATTTTTGCTTCGTGATGAGATAAAATTATTTGGTTAGTACTACATGAGCAATTTAATAAAATTTTGATTTTGAAAATATTGAAAATTATTGATGAGGAAACCACTTAAAGCATAGGTTGGTACACTTTAAAAATGTCATCAACATTTTCAACAAATTAATATAAAAATGCACTTGCTTATGACAGAAGAATATTAGAATACATTCAAAAGAAACGGAACAGCTACATTCTGTTTTAAACACAATTTTTTAATTTTTATACAAATTATAACAAAGGTTTCAGAATAAATTTTCTTACACAAAAAGTTCTGTGATTGATTTCGTACTTCGGTAATTTGGTGTCCTACATATGAGCAACAAATTTTCGAAAATATTTAATTATTAAAAAGCATACGAGCAAAATATCAGACATACAAAGTACTAATGTACACATGATTCACAATTTATAATGAAATCAATTATTATTATATTGTCAAATATAAGTTTACGTAATTCCCCTATAAATTAGTTATTTGTGATACCAAGACAGTCGATTTTATTATTCTAATAATTTGCTTGTTTGAGCAACCTATTAACGACGATATTTCCCTGATAACTATTTCTAATAACAGGAATTTAAAACAATTGTGGAAGTAAAACCTTTTATATTTTCGATAACATTGCTATTTTTAAAATACTACTTACAAGTCCGACAAAACTTTACAGATTTTAATTTTCGAGAAATTTAATTTTTATTAATTATATTTTATTTAATTAATTATTATTTCCAAAGATGTCAATAAATTAATTCTTGAATATTTGTTTTCATAAAGTTGAACTTTATGTAATAAGCTAAAAAAATAGTAAAATTGTCACAAAGATTCAATAAATAAATTCATAATAGAAATAAAAATGAATTTAATTCTAAAAAATTTCCATGGTAATTTTATGTACTATTATTATGACTGAATCCACTTCAAATCAAGCAGGTCGACTAACTTCAAGTTATAGATTTAGCTGTCGCTAAAATATGTTATTGTACATGAAAAATAAAGAGACACGTATTTTTTATTTTTCAAAAAAGTTAAATTTAAAGAAGTTATGCACATTTGAACTTTGAGTGGTAAAAGTCAAATGAATAGTCAAAAAAAATTGTTTTGCTTGGCATTTTTTTTCTTTTGAGTATAATTTAATTTTCTTTCTTGGGTCTTGTAGATGGGCTTGTCCTCTTCAAAATCCAGTTTGAAATTTGAAAAAATATTTAAAATTATAAGAATAGGGGATGATTTTCTGAAAATAAATAAGATCAATTTTTTCAAAAACACCACCTTTTTTCGATCCAAATTTTTACTACAAGTTCTTAAAATAATTATAAACATTTCCTTTGAATCTTAAGCGGGCTATACCATTCTGGCAATGAGGAGAATTTTTTTTTGAAATATTTTCGCAAATTTTCAAATTGTTAACTTGCATTTTTAAAAACAAATGAATCGCTATAACATTGTTGGCGTGAATGTTAACAATTTGAAAATTTGCGAAAATAAATATTTAAAAAAAAAATTCTCCTCATTACCACAATGGCTTAGCCCGCTTGAAACTCATAGGAAATGTTCATAATTATTTTAAGAATTTGTAGTAAAAATTTGGATAGAAAAAAGTTGGTGTTTTTGAGAAAATTGATCTTATTTATTTTCAGAAAATCATACTCTATTTTTATAATTTTAAATATTTTTTCAAATTTCAAACTGGATTTTGAAGAGGACAAGCCCATCTACAAGACCCGAGAAAGAAAATTAAATTATACTTAAAAGAAAAAAAATGCCAAGCAAAACAATTTTTTTTCACTATTCATTCGAGTTTAACCACTCAAAGTTCAAATGTGCATAACTTCTTTAAATTTAACTTTTCTGAAAAATAAAAAAATACGTATCTCTTTATTTTTCATGTACAATAACATATTTTAGCGACAGCTAAATTTATAACTTGAAGTTAGTCGACCTGCCTGATTTGAAATGGATTCAGTCTTATATAATATTGAAAAAAGCCCATTGCACTTATCATTATCATATAATTAATGACAATTTTTTTAAAATAAAAAATACCCAAATGAGTAAAACTAAAGAAAAATTAATTTTTTAAAAAAGGGATAAACTTTTTTGACAATTTTCTTGGAAAATTAAAAAAAATTATGTTTTAAATGGCGTTTTTTGAAAATAAAAATCGATAAAGTTTTGTCGGACTTATATGGTTTTAAAAATATCGATGTTATCGAAAACGTAAAAACTTTTAACCTCCTCATCTTTTACAATTTTTTAATATTTTAGGAATTTGTTACTCTTATATAGGACAACATATTACCCAAGTATCAAATCAATCCCAAACTTTTTTTGGGCGGTCCACTTCAGAAATTGTACTCCAATAGTGTATTTCTAATGCACAAGTCTACTATAGGGGAGAGTGGGGTTAGTTGCATGGCGGGCAAAATTCACCATACGTGATATTTCTTATATTTTTAAAGATTTCTGAGCGTTGATCACAAATGGTGTTAGTTACACACACCGAATCTTATACTTTGAGAAAATCCTTCCAAGAAGGTGCCTATACAGAAATTTAGAAAACAATCAGAAAAAATGGACTGTTATAAAAATTGTATGGTAACTTTATTTAAGGGAATCCCACTTACCGACAATGCAGATCTAAAATGGTTAAAAAATTTTAAATATATAACGACCGTTTCTTGGATAATATAAGATATTTTGACAATAAACATTTGGGGAATTCATTTTTTAACATAAATACACAGAATGAGTATTTTATATGCTGTAATGATTAAAAAAAATTCTGATAAAAAATTAAATATGAGCAGTTTTTCTGGAACAGGCTTTTGAATACAGATCAAACTACAACGATCTTTTATCGAAAACAACAAAACAAAATGATTTTTCCAATTGGGAAATTGAATTTTGTAGGAAAATACAATGGATGAGACCCATTTGCTATTCGGAAATCAATAAACAAAATAATTTTTTCGTAAAGTGTAAGTGGCAACTGTTCAGTGGCACATGATAGTTAACTTACTAACAATAATTTTTCTTTAATAATTTAAACAAAATAAATGTCTCACATTGTGTATTTTTCATCGCTAATGAATTTCCACTCACAAAAAAGTAATTATATTTTATTATTGTTAATTTAAAGTTAAAAATAATTAAAATTTGACATTTTTTTCCCTTTGGCACCAACTTTTGATTCTATGTACCACTAAACAATACTGTCACATGAGTACTTCTTGTAGCAAATTGGCATATAAAACAGTTTGCATATATTAAAGTTTTTTATTGTTGATTTTATATATAATGAATTTTATTATGTGTATTTTTTGTTAAAATTAAGTTACTCACACGGAAAAATTATTTTGTTTTGTTTTTTTCAAGAAAAGGTCGTTGCCGTTTGGGATGTTTGAAACTGTTCATATTTAACTTTCTAAAAATATAGTTTTTCAAATAATTACAAAAAAACAAAATACTTATCCTGTGTATTTGTGTTAAAAATGAATTCCCTAAATTTATAATGTCATAATATCTTATATTTTCCAAGAAACGGTCGCTGCAGATTTTTAACAATTTTAGATCTGCATTGTCGGTAAGTAGGACCCCCTCAAAAATATTTTTCTTTTAATTAAAATACTTTCTAATAAAAAAATATATCCATATATACTTTTAAATCGTGAATGAGTCATTGCTCTTTTAATTTATCGTATATATTCTATGAAATAATAATTAATATTATAAAAGTTATTTAATTTTTTAAAAAAAGTGGTGCAACCGAACCACTCTCCCCTTCACCATATATATCAGGCACGTTCAACCTAACGTAAATGTGCAAATCGGTGCAAACCGAGTTCCATTAACTTTTACCCTTGCAACGAGAGTACACCACACAACACAGATTCTACTTTTCTTTTTTATTTTATCAACAACATTTCCAGTATGAGATGTGCGAGAAGTGCTAGAGTTGAAAAATTGTCCGAACAAAGAGAGCGAGAAAAAATAGGTTTGACTTAAGTGATATATATTATACTTTGAGTACACTAGTAAATTTATGCATGCATTTAATTAACCAAAAAAAAATTTTCTTATTTTTTCAAAATAACTTTCCTCTACTAAAGTCTCTCTTGGTACTGTCTTTTACTACTTGCATTGCAGACCCATAAAATATTACTAATATTACTTTATTATAATATTCATCTTCTGTATCTTAAGTTCTTTTACTGTTATAAAAGAGATAAAGTGATTAATGTGAATAACTTTATGAAAAACGTAAATATATTTTATGTGCAGAAGACATTAGAGTTTAAGATAAGTTGTTTCTAAAATAAGTTTTGGATATATATTAATGGCCTAAAAATTATGTATATATTTCAATTCAATTTCAAATATAATTATGTATATGTTTCAAATTTAATTTCAAATTCTGCTCTTAAACTGACTGATTCTATAATATGCACACAAAGGAGTCAAACTGAAGAAAATTAGATTCTTGACAAAAAGAAAATATTGCATCATATGACTGTTCTTATCTCATGCTTAATCTTGAAATTCAGAAATAGTGTCTAATTGATTCTATAAACATCTTCTAAAATTGCTTTTCTTAATTCGCATCTTTCTATTTGTATGCATAGAGCAAGACCATCGAAGCGCAGGGAACTAAAGCGTAGACAACAACTCTAGTGAAATCAACTCCAATATGATTAGTAAGTCCATCAAAAAGAACTGTTGGAACGAAAGACAATCGACGAGTATCGTTCAAATTCTCCATGTCCAGAGGTTTTTCATTACATAATATTTCTCCTCCCCCAGGAAATTTTTTGGACACATTTAACGAAATCCCACTTAAGTTCTTAAGCCAATCAATCCATCCAGATTCTGATCTGTATTTTGACCACAGCTTCTTACAACCCCTATGGAAAATTTCATTACTGAGCGAGGAAAGAAGACTAGATACAGAAGAACAGGATTCTGTATGTCCAGACTCGCAAACAGAACTAAAAACGACTTTTGAAGCATCCATATATTGCGTTAAAATACGTTTCATATATCGACCTTTATTCTGGAAATTATTTGATGAACGTTTCTGAGAGAAAAGAAGCCTTTGAATAACACATTTTGCTTTCGCGATTGCCCAGGTGCTTTTGCGAACGAGATACCTCTCCACGTAGTGGCCCCGAATTACCATTTTATTAGATTTCAATTTTGATTTAGGATTAGAGCGTGGTTGGGTCAAGGAGTTGACAATTTTTGTCAAGTATCGACCTTTTCGATAAAGCTTTGATCTATTGTCCCTCTTCTTTTTCTTTTTCACGCCTGTGTGCTTCATTAAAAAAGTAGTTAAAAAGTAGTTTTCAAAGTATCGATTCCTCATATACAGTCGCTTAGGTTTACAGATCAATCCGCACTTATTCATTCTCAGAAAGGAGTCTGATGTCACTTTTGTTAATTCCAAAGACTTGGATGATTCTAAATTCGATTTGTATCCTTTAGGTATTAAGTAACGTAGGTTGGGTATTGATTCTGGGGTATTGCTATTTATCAAGTTTTTACAGGAATTCAAAACTTTTGAGGATTCAAAGGAATCAGCAGAATTTGTGATTCTCGCAGAATCGTTAATATTTATGGTTTCAGAATGCACCAATGTGGTTGATTCGAAGGAATTAACAAAATTCGAGGATTGTGTATCCGCTTCAACTGACCAACTTGGCACAAACATTTTTACCTCGGATCTCTGTTCGGAGCATTTTACGCATCCTGGCTCCAAAAGACCTTTTTCTACAAGACGGTCAGTAATACTCTTTTTCGTCTGCTTTTTTATCACAACTTTATATGTTTCCTGCGGTTGAGTTGGTGTGTCTTCTTCAACATTCGTCGACTTTAGTTTTGGTATGGGTCGTTCAGGCCTTTGAAGGAAGGTTGTATTACGTTTCAGTTCCTGAACTAGTGGAGGTTCTGCTGTGGCCTCTTTCTGCAATTCCTGGAATACTTTCGAGTCTTTGAAGAGTGGAGCCCTTGGACGCAGCTTTTTAAAGTTGATTCTGAAATGATTTATTATGTGAATAGTTTTAATATATTGTAGCAAACAAAAATAAATTTGCACTATATGAGTATACAAAGAGATTAAAAATCTAATAAAATTTTCTATTTAACAAAATATTATTTTATATAATAAAAATGACAATAATTACTAAAAAAAGGGAGAGGTTTAATTGAGACAACAAAAATAGATTTAAATTTAAACATAACTTCTTTTTAATAACAAATATTTTTTTCGTTTAAAATTAAAATATAACCATTTACAAATTAAGTAAAAATAATCCTGACATATTTCGCTAATATCCGCGAACGCCTCAAAATATTCATCCCCTTAAATCAACATTCAACATACATAATTACAATATAAAAACAAAAAAAATAATTATAACAATGCAGTTCAATGTGACGACGATGATGATTAATTTGTGTAAATAGTTTTACAAATTGGATTTCACATAAAGAATATATTGGACGATGTAATAACGACCGCGTCACAATAATATTCTATTAAAATTTACTCGCGAGTATTAATATTAATTCAAATATAAATAATTGTTCACAAAAATGCTTTTTCTTTGCCAGTATCTCGTGATCGTCGCCCTTTGCCTAATTATTATGTCCATCTCCTTAAACTTTATCAGCCGGAGAATATTCTCTTCTAAAGAAAATTCTCCTCGATTCCTGTGGTTCATGGTTACCACATCTGCCCCCTTTTATCCTGCTGTTTCTTATCAGTTTTCATTGAAGAAGAAACTAAGAAGAAAAATAGAAAGTATATAAAAACATTGACCCAAGGTTGTATTCTATTTGCATTTAATCATTACAATTTTCATTTATGATCATGAAGTTACATTAATTATATTAAAACAAATATTTTAAAATTCTCATAAACAACACTTAATTACATTGACAATTCAAATAACAATATTTTACTCCAGAAAATAGCTCCTACATAAATTTCCCATTCTTAACAATAATTTTCTATGAAGCTGAAACTGACACCTAGTTGTCAGCATCAACTTACATGTAGATGTTAAATTTTAAAGTTAAATATTTTTTTTGTTTAAAACCAATATCATATGGGTCATTTCATTTAAATTGTCATAATCGTGTCCTTTGCCAATAAAAAACTATTTGTTATAGTTTTTAATAAAATTTATTTTCCAATGTCGTGAAATACAATCTCTATTAACATTTTTTCAACTTACAAGCATGTAAAGATGCTATGTATAATAATGGCAGAATGAAATACAGGCAAAATGTCATGAGTGTCCCATGTCCATGAGTAAATTATTAGTTTTCAAGTGCACGTATTTTCGTTATATTAATTTATCACAAATAAACAAAAATTTTGCAATGAACTATATCTTACATATGTAAGGATAATTAACTTCTGATAACTTTATTTAATTGTTTAACCCTTCTAAAAATATAAGAATGACGTGTTCCTCTCTTTTACATTAAGTAAAATAACTTGGAATGCAAAATTTTGTATTTATGCGTGTTTAAAGATTTATCCAGGGAGCAAAAGTGCTGTTTTACTAACAAATCCGCAACAGAAGATAATCACGAATCAACTTTAAAAAAATTGAATGCCGTGTTTCGAAATGTGAAAGTTTTACGTTGTGGCAGAAACAAAAAGATTTTAAAGTAATAAGAAAACTGTCATGAGTGTCCCGTCTTAAAAATTGGTAAATTAATATTTAATATTCAATATCAGAATAAAACAGCGTTGCCAGTAACAGAAATAAAAACTATGGAATAGTCACTGTAAAATTATGGTATTTTCATCTACCATTATGGTACGCCTGCGCGTAATGCCATGTGCATAGAATAAGAAGAGATCGACTTACACAAAGCTTTAGACACAGTGTAGGAACAAATTTTCACTGTATTTACCTTTAAAATTTGCGTCACTTAAATTGTATTTAAAAAAAATAAAAATAGTTATTAGTTACTTAATTATTTAAATTATGTGCTTATTAGTAAAATGCTAGTAGAATACAAATTTCTCTTTATTATAAATATGCCTTTTTAAAAAAGGTTTTTTCCCTTTTTGAGTTATGTCTGTAAATAAATAATTAGTTTCTTTTATATTTTGCTATGATTATAATAATGATATTGAAAGATAAAAATGCATATCGCTTTTACGTATACATATAAAATAGATAAATTAAAGGTTTTCGATATTGTAAGAATTTTTTAATACAATTTTAATTTGATGTACTAAAACATTTACAATAGTAGTTACAAAATATAGAAGTATATAACAAAGAATAATTCATATTATTTCAATCAAGTAACTGTTTTATATTATACTGTTTCTTTTTTATCATTTAGTTATTTAAATCAAACTCACTTTAGCTTTAAAGCTAACAATCACAGATAACATCATTATAACTTTTTAAATTAAATAAAACTCACTTTATCTTAAACGCTAATATTACAAACATATGAGTCTTAACATATTTATATTCTTATACTTTTTACAAAACTTTTTTAAACTTTGTTTCTTTTTTCTCGATTTTTAAAATTAAATAAAACTCATTTCAGCTTCAAAACTGATATCACAATCGATATTTTCGTTTACGTCCAAAGATTCATTATCTCTAGCGAAACCGGTATCGTTTGTCTTAGTTTCTTTGGTGGTTACTTTAGGTCCATAAATATTAGAAGTAGTCATGCATTTCAGCATTTTTTCTGAAGGTTCGAAATTACTACATCCTACTCCACTAACGCATTCCGAAGCATACAATAGCCCTTGCAAAGTGCTAGAAATCATTTTATTTCTAGATTTTGTTTTTACTCTGTTTACTTTTGAAAATGTTCTTTTACACGACACATTTGAGTGAGGAAAAACTAAAGTGTCTAGGACAAACTGTCCTAACATTTTATATTCTTGTTCTCCGAGAAGATTTTTTGCTTCTCTTACATTGTACCAAAATAAGTCTGGAAATTCTGAAGAGAATTCCTTAAAAGCTGGTTCCAGTGGCAACTTTCGCCATTGATCATCTAAAATTTGTGTTAAATTTAAGTTAGGCCGCTGTACATTTGAAGTCATAGCTAAGTTTGAATTAAACCAACACAGTTTTAACAATAAATTATTTTCCGAAAAATCATAACGCTTTTTGATTTCAGAGCAAACTTTATGAGCATTTGACGACATCGATACTTAAAATCAGTAACTTCATTCTTTTTGGATGTATATATAGGATCTTTCAGATTTGTCATGACTTTAACATCAAAGTATACATTATCCAAATGCATGAAATACCTTTAATTTGCTGGATCAAGAACATCAAGTTTAACAGTATTCAGTTTTTGTCTATCCATGTAAGCTTGCAGTAATTCTGTATATAAAAGTCTCATTTTAGAATCAAGACATGTTATCACAACTTTTTCGCTCTGAAAATATTCATTCGTTCCTACAATTTTGCTCAAAATCCACTCTAAGAAATAATAAAATAACTTTATAATAGGATCGTTAAGAGTATGATAAATGGATTCAGCTGTTATCAAGCGTTCGTCATACCTCTTTGCCGTAAAATACAAACGGAGAGCTTCCCATTGCTCTAAAATCCGCTTAACTACCTGTAAATTTATTAAAATATTTTAAATGTATTTTATGTATTATTAAATACTAGAAAACTATAGAATTCCAAATTTAGTAATTTCATATTCATTAAAATTTTTAAATTAATAATAATTAAAAAAACAAAATTATTATTATTAAATAAATTAAGTAATTTGTTAATAAAGTATATTTTTTATTTACTTGCAAGTGTGACAACCAGCGAGTCGTTGAAAGTCTTAAAATTTTATGTGGCTCAACTTCACAAAATATTTGGAATTCTTGAAATTGTGCCTGCCGTTTAGAACTGTGTTTAAAGAAGGTGAAAATATTTCGTGCTAAATCTTCACATGCTCTAGGTAGATTTTTGCATCCTTCACTGGCGCATATTGAAAGTGAATGACAAATACATTTTAGTATTGTTAATCCGGGTAGAAGATTTTGTAATTTAGTTGCAACGCCATTATAATCCCCAAACATGATATTGCATCCGTCGCTAGCAAATCCAATCAAATTTACGAGGGGGATAGAGTCGCCTTCTAAATTTTCAATTACTTTTTCAAAAATTCGTGCAGCAGTTGCACCTTTATTTGCTTCGTCGGGATCTTCACCAGAAAAAAGGTTAATTAATTTCCAAAAGCGAGACTTAACTTTTTGTTCTACTTCATCAAAATAACGGACACAACAACATAAATTTTTTATAGTGCCAATATCAGTAGATTCATCAATAATCAAGCTAAATTTCGATACTTTTAACAAAGAAGCGATATCTTCTGCGTGACATTTTCCAATAACATTTTTAATTATTCCTGTAGCTTTCGTTCTACCCAACATTCATCATATTTTTCGATTTATCTATCGCAATTTTATTTACATTAACTTAAAATTTCTAACGCTTGGGGATTCGAACCTACACCTATCTAACATTATAACGCACCAAAATCGAATACACTAACCACTATACCACGCTCGCATGGAAGTTCAAATTCATAATAGAATTTATGAAGTGCCACAAAAAGAAATGACAAGAAACTAACACATCAGTGTTAATTTTAATATTGAAACAAGATAACTAATAATACCTACTAGTAAATTTATAAAAACAAACTGACTGCAGAATTAAATATTTTATTTACCGTAAGTAAATACCCTGAATAAAAAGTGGGACCGATTTCAGACTAATCCGGAATTTGTCCGCACCAGTACGGTTTATTGTGGAGTTTTTTCACCATGAATTAAGTTTGAAATCAAAACCGTTTTTTATAACTATTGAATCCGTAATTAGTCCGGTTTAGTCTGACTATAAAGTCAGATCATATGCAACTAGTAAATACAGAAGTAATCCGGTTGGTTTAACCAGTGAATCCGCAGCTAATCCGAAACAGACTGCTTATGGACAGGTTTTTGTCGCTCGGAATTTGTCCGGATAAATTCAAACTCAATGCGGTTTGTGTAAAACCAGTGAATCCGGAATTAGTTCGATCTAGTCCGAAGTTAGTCTGATAATACGCAAATTGCAAATGTGAAATTATTAAATCCGAAATTAATCTGGTTTTGGTCAGGTTTTTGTCACACGAAATTATAATTATAGTTTGAATTTATCTGCATTTTATACAAATTGTTTTTAATATACAAATTCAATATTATACCAAAATCATTCCTGATTAAGTCTTTGAAATGGATTGAATATGGATTGTTTTGAACTGTCTGTGGATTGTACATATTTACAAAATCTTATAATAATAAGACTTATCTTCGGACTGGGGTGTTTTGATCGGATATTATTCGGATTGACGCTGACTATTACCGGATTCTTTGCATACAGATTTTGGATTGTTCCATACTTGTTTCGGATTAAAATTCTTTTAACTGGATTAAATTCGGACTATTGCGGACTGAATTTCTATTCTTTACATATTGATTTTGGATTATTTCGTATTTGTTTCGGATTATACCATTTAGTTGGATTAAATCCGGATTGTTGCAGACAATTTTCGGATTCTTATCATACAGTTTTCGGATTGTTTCGTACTTCTTTCTGAAAAGGATTTTGCCACACTTAGTTTCAAATTGTTGCGGACTAATACCGGATTTCTTGCTTACAGAGTTCGGATTGCTCCGGACATTTTGCGGATTAAGTTTTTTTAACTAGATTAAACTCGGATTGTTGCGGACTGATTCCGTATTCTTTACATATTGATATCGGATAATTCCGTACTTATTTTAGAAGAATTCTTCACCGGTAATAAATTCAGATTCTTGCGGACTAATTACGGACTGAATTCGTAGACATTCAGGATTACTCCGGAGTGTTTTCGGATTCAGGTTTTCGTTCGGATTGATATCAGACTATCGCGGATCATTTTCGGACCTTTTTAGTATAATTTTCGGACTAATCCGTACTAATCTGTCTGTATTTAATCCGGAATTAGTCTGAAATTTTTACCATGGAAGCGATTGAAATAGAAGCAGAACGTAGGAATGCATACAAAATAATGTTTTTAAAACTTTATATTGTCGAAAACAATTGACTTTAACAACTTCTGTCTTTTGCATTCATTCAACAGCATATTAATTAATTTGAAGGTTTTTGAATAAAAAAGATAAATTATGCAAATTACTGTCCTCATTTGAAAAAAATAATACTGCAGTAACTAGTATAAAAAATTATAGATATAAACAAATCAAAATCATGTAATATTTTTTCATTTCATTCTATAATAAGCCAAAAGTTTTTCTTTAAAAGATTTTATTTAACAAATGTCGACATGTGAGATTTTCTTATTTGAGTAAAAAATTGTAAAATTATTAAACAAAATTTTACGTATATTATTTTGCTAAAAGGTTTGTAATTATTTGCAAAAAGGATAATAATTATCACAAGAATGCAATTATTTTAAATTTTAAAAATTACTTAAATTCTTGTCAGAAATTCAATTATTTTCAAAAAATCTAAAAAAAATTTGGTCAACATTTCCAATAACCTATATAAATAAATAACAATAATCTTGGACAAAGTTCAATTATTTTGAGGAATTTAAATAAAATTCATTACAAAATTCAATTATTTTCATAAATAATAGTATTCATAACAAAAATTCAAATATGTTCAATAATGTTGATAAACAAGTTGTATATCCAATTTTTCCAAAATTTTCTAAAAGTATTTGCTCCATTTACAAGCTTGATGAATATATCGCTATATCACAGTAAACGGGACTATATATTAACCCTTAGATGCATACATTTATTTATTCATTAAAATTTGACCAAACTCGGTACTGGGGGGTTTTTCGGGTCTGTGATTACATAAAAAATAAAAAGTCGTTCAATTGAACTGAAAAGATATTTTGGTTCCATTTTGTTGTTTTAATTTTTTTGCTTTCTCATGTAGAGAAAGTATTGTAATACCAACATTTTTCGAGTTCGATTTTTTGACATATCTCATCTGCGGACATAAAATGAGAGTACTTTGAGATAGATTAATAAAGTTTAATTATATATATTTTTTATTTTTCAAAAAAACGTTTTCTCCCCATAACTTTAAAAAGTACTCATACCAGAGTATAAACGGTACCACGGGGACCGGATGCCCGAGGGACTTGTCTCCTACCGGTCATTGGGTTGGACACGTGGTGGCAGTGGTTAACAGCCTACATCGCTTGAGGCTAGAGACGTTCTTGGGAGAGGGCAGTCAATTGGGCACATCTAGTGCCATCGCGACTGTCCACTCTCATCCGCCTCGACGTGTGAGTTGCGGTCTCAACTCGGGTAGCGGCCTGCATAGCCGTTAGGGATAGGAAAGGTCCCGGCCCCCACCGAGGGTCCGCAACGGTCCTTACTGATCTTGCGGGAATCGGTAGACGACCAGAACATCTTGGTCGTCGACGCTGGCCGAGCGTACCTCGGCCCCGTTACGCTCGTAGGCGAGCCGTGTAGGTATACCAGTATTGGGAGGTCCTGCACGTAAAACCACATAGGCGATAACTTTAAAAAAATGTTAGGACACTTGTAAATGTTTTACTCTAATTTTGTACAGTTTTTTTAAACGCATCTTTTAAGCCCTCAATGAACATTTTTCGTTCATATGTTTCAAGTGAACCAGATGAAGTTTTGAAAAAAAAGTCTGCCATATTGGATCCGCCATTTAGAATTTTTGAAAACTATTATCACATTCATAATCAAAAATCCTAGAAATCTCCAAATAATCAATTTCAAGTTAATCTATTAAGTTTTTAATAAATGTGCACCTGGTGTATATTATTTATTAAAAAGTCAACTTTGAACGCCATTTTTAATCCGCTATTTTGTTTTTTTTAATTTCTATATTACTATATTCTAGGTTGGACATTTTTGAGGCGATATTTATACTTTTGAGATGTATTCCTTTGACATAAATAAGAAAAAAAATTGATTTCCAAAGAAAAATGTTTAAAAAATCGTGTTTTTTATCAATTAATTGTACGTAATTTGTTTATTTAAGAATTTGCAATATTTTTTGTTGCGGCATTCGAAAGAGCAATTTCAGAGCTTTAAGAAATGTATATTGTAAAATTTTTATCTCTCCCTTTTCGTACTAAAAAGTTTTGTCAAAGTTCAGATAAAATTTTTGTACATTTGCACTGTAAAAACAGTGTCTTAATATAAGACGTTTGTGTCCCCATTTTTGAAACATTTGAGGTGTTTTACCTTTATAATTCTGAAATAAAACACCTCAAATGTTTCAAAAGTGGGGACACAAACGTCTTACATTGAGACACTGTTTTTACAGTGTGTTCGATTTGCTTCAAACTTTCAGAAAACAATTTTTTTATACCTTGATTAATTTTTTGAGGTGAGTCCGAAGATTTGCAAACATCGCCCAAATAAGAACAACCCTAAAGCGTACATATATTGACAATAGTTGTTAATAAACAATAAAAAAAAACCGCTGCCAAATTATATATTTTTGTTATAATTTTGGTGCTTATTTCATTTGTTTTCGTAAATCTCGTTGTGTTCATTTCATGAACACTTTGCTTCCTCATAGAGATGTTAATAATAATAAAGTATACATTTTGAACAATTATTCTCAATTGCTGTAATATTTTTTTCTCTTTATTTGATTAAAAATTCAGTTTCGATACATAGGCGATTTTGATTTTTATTGTATATTATGACTTTAAATATTTTCTTTTTTAAAATTTTAGAAATGATTCGGAAAATAATATTTTTCAAGTTTTCAAAGTTACTTCCACATTAAAATTTTTTTTTTAAATTTCCATCACAATTTCTGTTTTTTAAAATGTCAATAACTTCTTTATTTTTAATCGAATTGGCTATAAAAAGTAGGTCAATCGAAGCGTTTTTTAATGTTCTACAAGATGATAATGATAGTTTTAAAGTTACTTCTACATTTTTCAACAAAATTTTCAAAAAAGTCTTATTTTCCAAATTTTTTGATTTTTAAAAGTTTAATATCTCTAATGAATATGGACAAAAAATGTTCATTGTGGGCTCAAAAGATGCGTCTAAAAAAACTCTACAAAATTAGAGAAAAACATTCATAGGTGACCTAACATTTTTCTAAAGTTATGGGCAAAAAGCGTTTTTTTGAAAAATTATAAATCAAAAAAATAAATAGTTAAACTTTATCTATCTCAAAGTACTCTCATTTTATGTCCGCAGATGAGACCTACAATTTAAAAAAAATTCAGCCCAAAAGCTCTTTATAATTTAAAGATATGTATGAAAATGTGATGTTTACACACACACACACACACGGAATGACATTTTTTAAAATTGTCATTTTTTAACTCCTGAGGTCAAATAACAAAGATATGTCAAAAAATCGACGTCGAAAAATTTTGGTAATACAATACTTCCTCTATATGAGGAAGCAATAAAGAAACTTTTTAAATGCTTTATTAATTTGCTACTGTATTCAAAGCAGCTACGCAGAAACTTTTAGTTACGAGAATTACTCTATCGTATTTCGATATTTCTAATAAAATGTAAGAATTTAGGGATATTCGATGTACGATGATGATAGTTTTCAATATTAATATTCAAAGAAGTAGTGTTATTTTTTATCTACCATTGTAATTTTTAGGCAACAAAAGTTTATAATAAATTCTGATATTTTTATTTGTAAACTCATTATTTGCAATACTATAAAATGTCAAAAACTTTTAAAAACTAATATTTTTGTATTTCGAGAGGGAATCAAATTAAACGCTATACCTTTAGTTGTCATTTTGTTGCATTGGATTTCGAGATAGCATTATCTTGAATTGGAGAATGAAATAGAATTTTCTTGCATTAATTTGTTAGTTAACTTTATGTTACACTTCTTTTAGAGATAGATTTATAGTGAACTGACGTTTGAAATATATGTGCAACAGTCTTTTTATTTCTGAGAGCGGATAGGGTGATTCTTATAGGTTTTTTTATGCTGAACGCAAATCTATAATAAATCTATAATCATTTTGAGGTACTTTTTGGTTTTCATCAAAATACAAACATTTTTCCTAAGGTTTCATGATATACGTACGAAATCTCATATCCTCCTAAATAATTTTCAATTTTAAACTTTAAAAAGTATTAATTTTTCTAAGAGAAAATCATTGAATTGTAGAAATTATTTGAAAACAGTAAAACGTCACATAAAACGTTTATGAACGTCTTAACGTCTTATTTTTAGACGCCATTTTTTTGCAGTGCAATAATTTTTAAAAATTTATCCTAAAATGCTCTTAATGTTCAATTATATGTAAAATTTTAAATAAAATTCACACGGAGAGAAATCTGTTGCAAATAATGCATAGAGTAGAGGTTATGTACATGGGGCGTTCCTCGTTGAATCGGAAATTATTTTACTTTTGCATGTCAAATATTTCTCAAATATTTTTTTTCTTTAAGGGCCCTGGCGAATGTGTTTCATACGAATATACGACGAATTCGTCGTCAGTTCGTATTACGTTAGAATATTTGAATAATTAGGCAAAAACAATTAAAGAAAACTATTGAAATGAATAAAGGAATACCTAAGGATAAAATTGACATATTTTTTAGGATAAATTAACTTTAAATTAATAAGAAATTAATGTTTAAAGTAGGAAATGTCAGTTTTAGTGTAGGATGTATGTGTGTGTAAGATCGATATTGGAATAAACTGTTGATATGTCTCCGCACATTCTGCGCGACAGATGGCAGGGGTGACATTTGTCCATGGCTTTATATTACATGCTCATTCATTAAGAAAGCTATTTTTTATTTGTAAGTAGATTTAAATAAAATGGAGAAAAAAAGTTATATTTGAAAAATAAAACATAATTTCAACCCTCAAAAGAAATAATGGATGTTTTAGACCAATAAAAATAAAGTTGAAACTCCTCCTTCATTAGGAAACCTATTTTTTTATTTGTTGGTCAAGTTACACAAAATGGAAAAAAAATTATATTTAAAAAATAAAACAAAATTTCAACCCTCAAAAGAAATAATGGATGTTTAAGACCAATAAAAAAATTAACAAACTCCTCCTACTTTCAAAATCAATTTTTCTATTTGTTGCTAGGTTTAAACAAAATAGAAAAAAAATTATATTTAAAAAATAAAACATATAATTCCAACCCTCAAAAGAAATAATGGATGTTTAAGACCAATAAAAAAATTAACAAACTCCTCCTACTTTCAAAATCAATTTTTCTATTTGTTGCTAGGTTTAAACAAAATGAAAAAAAAATTATATTTAAAAAATAAAACAAAATTTCAACCCTCAAAAGAAATAATGGATGTTTTAGACCAATAAAAAAAAACTCCTCCTACTTTCAAAATCAATTTTTCTATTTGTTGCTAGGTTTAAACAAAATGAAAAAAAAATTATATTTAAAAAATAAAACAAAATTTCAACCCTCAAAAGAAATAATGGATGTTTTAGACCAATAAAAAAAAACTCCTCCTACTTTCAAAATCAATTTTTCTATTTGTTGCTAGGTTTAAACAAAATGGAGAAAAAAAATTATATTTAAAAAATAAAACATATCATTTCAACCATCAAAAGAAATAATGGATGTTTTAGACAAAAATATTAAGTTGAAACTCCTCCTACTTTCAAAATCAATTTTTCTATTTGTTGGTAGGTTTAAACAAAATGAAGAAAAAAAATTATATTTAAAAAATAAAACATAATTTCAACCCTCAAACTAAATAATGGAAGTTTTAGACCAATAAAAATAATGTTGAAACTCCTCCTTCATAAAGAAAGCTTTTTTTTATTTGTATTGGTTATGTTACACAAACTGGAAAAAAATTTATATTTGAAAAATAAAACATATAAAAGAAAAAAAGGATGACTTATACGTCACTAATTATTTCTTTTGAGGGTAGGAATTATATGTTTTATTTTTTAAATATAATTTTTTTTCCATTTTGTGTAACTTGACCAACAAATAAAAAATTAGGTTTCTTAATAAAGGAGGAGTTTCAACTTAATATTTTTGGTCTAAAACATCCATTATCTCTTTTGAGGGTTGAAATTATGTTTTATTTTTTAAATATAATTTTTTTTCTTTATTTTGTTAAAACCTAGCAACAAATAGAAAAATTGATTTTGAAAGTAGGAGGAGTTTTTTTTTTTATTGGTCTAAAACATCCATTATTTCTTTTGAGAGTTGGAATTATATGTTTTATTTTTTAAATATAACTTTTTTTCTCCATTTTATTTAAATCTACTTACAAATAAAAAATAGTTTTCTTAATGAATGAGTATGTAATATAAAGCCATGGACAAATGTCACCCCTGCCATCTGTCGCGCAGAATGTGCGGCGACATATCAACAGTTTATTCCAATATCGATCTTACACACACATACATCCTACACTAAAACTGACATTTCCTACTTTAAACATTAATTTCTTATTAATTTAACGTTAATTTATCCTAAAAAATATGTCAATTTTATCCTTAGGTATTCCTTTATTCATTTCAATAGTTTTCTTTAATTGTTTTTGCCTAATTATTCAAATATTCTAACGTAATACGAACTGACGACGAAGTGACGACGAATTCGTCGTATATTCGTATGAAACACATTCGCCAGGGACTTCCTCTTGTAAAATACAGTTTAATGTAATAAACAAGTGTAATAAATAAATAATTCGATTGAGTACACTATCTTCTGGTGTTTTACATTTGCTAGCCTCAACAATATTAGAAGCAATTACCCTTCAAAATCTAAATTCGTGCCACAAAATATCATTTGCTTAATTTTTAGTCTGCTGTTCAGCTTGAAAACATAAATCTGCAGAAAAATATGGTTTGGAATACTTTAAAAAATTATTAATTAAAGTTTCTTCCTCGTTCCTTAAACTAAACGAAATTAAATATATGTTGATGTACTGATAATATATAAATCTTTCTTATATTTAAGTATTTATTCTTAATAATAGTTAATAATAATTAATTAGGGGAGAGTGGGGCAAACCGGACCCCCTAACGGTTTTTTTACTCTTGTGACTAAATCTTCATTGTAAGAAGATATTTTAATGAAAGAAACATTTTATACAAAAATAATTTTTATGAAACTTTAATTCAATGGAAATATCCTATGGCCGGTTTGCCCCACCGAAAACGGTCCGGTTTGCCCCACAGGCTCATTTTGAGAATAAATATTTGTCAAAAAGAAGCGCTTTGCAAATTCATCAAAGTTTTTGGTGGTAAATATTCCTGAGGTGTGTATCTTCAAAACCTAAGACCTCATTTTTGGAAATATTACATGATTTCCTCAGAATTCCCTTAAGAAAAAATTTGAAAAAGTGTCGAAAAAAAGTAAAAAAAAAAATTTTGCTCCCAGCGTTGCACAAACAAAAGTAAAAAATGGCAAATTAAAAAAAATAAGGTATATTACATATGGTTGTTTCAAATTTCTAAATAGCACTTTTTACAATTTCGCCATTTCGTAAATATTGAGGGGGGTCCGGTTTACCCACCGGTCCGGTTTGCCCCACTCTCCCCTGATTATATCGTTACTAATACATTACTGTAAATAATTATATTTACTATATTTAGTTTTTTATTTATTATTAATATTATTTTTACAAATAATGTTATAATATAAGAGCCAAAATAAGTGAAACCGGCCACTTGAAAAATTTTTGTCTCCAATTTTTAAGTTATCTATGATTTTTGGTAGATATATGAGTACACTTTTTTCCCCTAAAGTTTTTTTCAAAAAAAAAATTTATTTTTGAAGTAATCAGGTGTTGAAGTTTTGGGTCGTTTTATTTTCATTTTATTATTACTTTGAAACAAATAAAGATAATTAAGTGAATTTTTTTTAAAATTAAAGCTTAAAGTCTTTACTTTAAGGATTAAATAAAGCGATTGCTAAAAAATAAAAATTTATAATTGTTATTAACAATTCTTTTAAACAATTGCAAATTGAAGAATTTTTTTAGCAATCGCTTTATTTAATCCTTAAAGTAAAGACTTTAAGCTTTAATTTAAAAAAAATTCACTTAATTATCTTTATTTGTTTCAAAGTAATAATAAAATGAAAATAAAACAATCCAAAACTTCAACACCTGATTACTTCAAAAATAAATTTTTTTTTTTTGAAAAAAACTTTAGGGGAAAAAAGTGTACTCATATATCTACCAAAAATCATAGATAACTTGAAAATTGGAGACAAAAATTTTTCAAGTGGCCGGTTTCACTTATTTTGGCTCATAAGTATTCAAAATTTTGTATAGTTTTAAACAAAGAATTATTACATACCCAAGAACTCCCTTTTCTGAAAGTAACTCTTCCTCAACTATAATAAGCTGAGCAATTTCTTCGTCAGTCAAATTCTGATTGAGAATCTCTTCGCTATTTTCATCTTTCGGTTTCTGTGGCACTTCTTCAATGACTTCAATACTTTTATCAATGGCTCCTTCAATAAGTTCTTCTGTAACAGCTTCTTCTACTATCGGTTCTGCAGATAGTTTTGATAAAATTTCTTCCACTGGTTGAAGAGGTGGTAAATCATCCAACTAATAATGAATTATATTATAATTTATTTATTCATTCTTTTCTTATGATAAATGAAATTATTGAGCTTATACTAATCAAATCTACGAAACATTTAACTTTTACAATTACAAAGTAAAATTTATGTATCGTATGAGAAGAAAATGTATTTGAGCGCCTTCATATGAAATTAATAGTACGGAATAGGATACAAATAATATGTTAAAAAATGTGTTTTAGTTATAGACTAGAATTATTTTAAGTGAAAATGATTTAAAGAGAGTACTTGTTTTTAATGGTCTTTATTTAAAAAATGTTGTATTCCAACCCGCGTGGAAAACGAACTAGTAGAAGACAGCGAAATGTGTCAAAACATGGGCACAGATTTTTGCCACAGTTGATAAGTTTTCAGTCATATTTTAAGTATGGACAAAATCTAGCAAACCATTGCTAATGAGCGTTTCCCATAGTTCTGAACTTTTGCAAAAAATAAGTAAATAATTTGATTAGAAAAGTACGAGAATTATTGCAACCCCCAAAGAAAAAATTGCTGCTTTAAACCAGTTAAAATAAAAACAATCTCCTACTTTTTAAACCAATTTTTTTATTGGAACTCCTCCTACTTTTCTAAGAAATTTTTATATTTGATGATTAACTTCAACAGAATAGAAAAAATATTTATATTTGCAAAAAATGAAACATAGCCTTCCGTCGTAAGAAATGAAAGCTTTAAACAAGTAAAAAACATATTGAAAATCCTATAGTTTAAATATGATCTTCATAAAATTACTGCACCCATTTCTTCTTTGGCGGTTGGGACAATGTTTTGTTTTATAAAAGTTAATTATTTTCTCAATTCTATTTAACTTAGGCATCTAATAAAAAAATGCTTTAAAAAATAGGAGTTTTTTTATTATTTTTGTTTGTCCAGAGCAGTCATTTTTTTCTTTTAGGGGTTTAGACAATGTTTTATTTTCTGTAAATTAGATATTTTTTCTATTCTGTTGAAGTCGACAATCAAATAAAAAAATTGCTTTAAAAAATAGAAGGAGTTTGTTTATTATTTTTATTGGTCCAAATCAGCCATAATAGAAAGAAAAAGTGACAAAAAAAAGACTTTTTTTTATATAAATATTTTTATAATTTTTTATAATTAAAGGAAGTAAATTTATCATTCGGCAATTAAATATTAAATATGAAAGAATCTATCAATAATCCGAATCAATTTCTCAAATAAATTTCCTAAGCAAGATCATAAGTACCGATAGCGCAGCTATCCTAAATACAGAAATCTGCTTTTTCAGAAAGACATTTTTTCGAAATTAATTAATAATTTCAAAATTATCAAAGAACTAGGAAAAAATTGGTTAGCATGGTGGGTTACGAGCCCACGACCTTTCTATTAAGGTCTTTGATAATTTTGAAATTATTAATTAATTTCGAAAAAATGTCTTTCTGAAAAAGCAGATTTCTGTATTTAGGATAGCTGCGCTATCGGTACTTATGGTCTTGCTTAGGAAATTTATTTGAGAAATTGATTCGGATTATTGATAGATTCTTTCATATTTAACACTTTTATAATTGTTAATTATTATTTATTATACTTTATTTCTTATAATTATCGTATAAATCTACTCTATATGTATCTAATTAATTATATTTATGCATTCTTCGTACTTTTCTAATCAAATTAACACGTATTTTTTGATAGAACCAAAAGTTCACACAGCTGGATTAACTTTCAGTTAATAAAATTTTTCAGGAATGTCAAAACCAAAGGAAAAGTATGGGAGCAAAAATTCTTATTTTCTCTCTGTAGGAGTAAAAAGTGTGCGATTTTGAACTGTGTCAAAAACATGTCATTATTTAAAAAGAAAAAAACTATTTTAAACACAGCAAATAGTTTTATAAATAAAATATTGACTTTTCCTTTACTTATATGAACTGCCATATTCACCCTTACAAACAACTCCTGTTTACAAAAAGCAATCCCTATTATATTTTAAATAAATCCTGTAAACCAGTTAAATGAACACTTGAAGCAGTGAAAGATTTTTGAAAATCGATTGAAAGTGATTATTCAATCTTCCGTGACTTTAAGCACAATGTTCAAAATAAAAAAGTACCCTTATGAAAAATAAACCCCTTAACATTTTCCAATGTTTAAACATTCCAATCTTACTTTTTCATATATATGTCCTTTTAGTAAAAAACCTCAGTTTTCGTTTTAAAAAAATCGTATCTCTCCCCCCAAAAATTGAAATTTATTTTCAATTTTTATTTCTTTGTGTAAAATGTTTTTTAAATGCTTATTTCCAATCGATACACTGCAAAAAAATAAGTATCTTATTTGATATCTTAACATAAGATGTAAGATGGAAAAATGGTATCTTACATCTTAAAATAAGATATTTTCGAAAGTATCTTACAGATTTTTAAGATGCTTTATACGTCTTAGATATTTTTTCTATCTTAAAAAAGTAAGATACTTCTGTAAGTTTTTTAAAGTATCTTAAATTAAGATGTTTCTGTCTCAATAAGATGTTTAGCGATAAGTTACTTGTAATTGTAAGATGCGAAAAAAATTTAAGTTACTAAAACCTAAGATGCATAAAATATCTTACATATAAGCCCATAGTTAACCTCAAAACTTTTTCCCCAAAAAATATGTTGGAAAATGTGTCGAAGATACTTTAAAAATCTTAAATTAAGATATTTTTAATGACTAAAAAGTGACTACAATAACATCTTAGAAATGACTACCAAAACATCTTAATTAAGATACTTCTTTTTGCAGTGTAGAGCATAAAAAACCTTTTCAAAATGTACTTTGTCAAATTTTGTGACGATGTGAATTTTCACGCGTGCCGTTGCTGTTGAAAATTCTACATCGTCGCGCCATCTGTTAGAAAAGCCCCGAGCCAACAGGCCCCAAATTTTCATGGTAATTAAGGAAAAGCTAGTACCGCCAGCTGACCCACTATTCGAGGGAAAGTAGGTCGCGCGGCTAGCCTAACGAGGGAAAGTGGTAGATGGCGGGGCCAGTACCACTTTTGAAGAACAAGACGAAGACGAAGACGAGCCACGAGGAAAATTCAAGAGACGCTACAGGTGGTTAATGCTTAGGCCGCCATAATGAAAATTTTGTCTTGACGCGCCGGTATATCACCTTGCCGCCAGTGAAATTTTTCGTTTGATTTCGGAGTATTGTAGGAGTGATAGACTTGTCGTGTTTAGTAGTGGAGCGTGAAGCTCAAAATTGTAACTAAATAATAAATCAACGGTGATTAATTGTGAGAGTGAGGAGTTATTTATTGTGGTTTTCCCCTTTGCCAAATTCATGTTTGACTTGCCGCCACATTGTTGCCGAGGAGAGCCGAGCCGGAGAGGACAACTTAAATTGGGAGCCCGCCGAGTCGTCGTGGGTAAGTCGTTTGACAGTTTTGGGCCAGTCGTGTCTTGCCGTTGGCATTTTCTGCTTGCCAATCGTTCAAGCAGAATTCCCTCTGGGTGAGAGAGAATCTCAGAGGTATCGAGTTTCTTATGTTGTTGTCGAGCCGAGCAGTTTATTAATTATCTATAAAATTAATTGGCGCCTGACGGCGAAATTTATTTAATTAAATTTCTTATTTAATTGTTATTGAACGCGTCAGATTTTGCATGACGTTTAGCAGAAAACTTGACTAAGATAAAATATAGTTAAAATAATACGTCACAAAATTTGGCGCGCAACGTGGGGCCAAGCCCGAAACGAGACACGACTATAAGTAAATTGTTGTAAGTGTATTGTATGAATTGTTGCCAGAATTCTGAAATTTTCCAAGAGCCGAAGCCAGACAAAATTTTTTTTGTTAACTAATAACCGAAAAATTCAGAATTCTATTGCCAGAGCCAGCCAATAATTTTGACTTTCTGTTGCTAACGCCAGATATAAAATTTATGTTACCAGCTGACAGAAATTTCAAAATTTAAATTGCCAGATGCCAGAGAGTTAGAAATTGTGTTGCCCTTGCCATCGCGTGTGTAATAGAAAAATTTAGAGTGCCTTTGCCATTGAAATTTTGAATTTTGTTGACTTGTGAAAATTTCCTGCCGTGGTCAAAATTTAATTGACAAATTTTAAAAATTTTCTCATAAATTGCCGAAAGCCAGCCGTAAAAATCTCAAATAAAAGTTTTCTAGCTAATTTGTGACAAAAAAAAATTTAAATCAAAATTCTTTTTGCTTGTCGAGCACATGTTAGACCGAAAATAAAAATTAAAAGTAGTCACGTGACTGTAAATAGTGCGCCGGTCGGTCAAGAGAAACGACGCGCCGGGATATTTAAAATTTCAGCAGCCAAGAGAAAGTTCGCGCGCGCCAGGAAAAGCGGCTCAGTATTAGTAATAGCGGCTACAGAGAGCGAGATAGAGAGAGAGAGAGAGAGAACGAGAAGTAGAAATAGTGAGAGAGTCGAGCCACAAGTCAGCCAGAAACGGAAAAATTTTAAAAGGGGGCCCCGTCAAGTGAGTACGTCCTTGCATTTGGAACAGTACAGGGCCGTATATACAAATTGGGCGACCCCCTCGAAATTTGTCAAATTTTGAACTTACAATTATTTTTGTTTGAAATGGCAAAGGCCATAGTTGAAATGAGAGACTACAAGAGACGCATGCGCGATTTAATTAAGATCCCCAACGTTAGCCAAGCATGGGAAATTATTAATGCCATGCAAATAGGACAAGTAGTGACGAGCCTACTGCGACACCAATTGTGCATCAGTGGTTCAGCCTGAAAGGTTATTGAGGGCCGAAATGAGGTTAGCCCTACCTGAGGACGTCGACGTGCCTTTTTCAGAAAGGTACGACCTGGGGCAGTCGGATAAAATCTTCTTGTTAGAAGCCTACTCCGAGCCAGAGAGCAGCCCGTTTCCAAACGTCATGCGAAAAAGGGGCGGTAAAATCTCGTCCGCGGACGATGAGGAGTCGAGTAGTGGGGAAAGTAGGGCCAGTGATCGGGGAGCGGTCGAATTAGTGCCGGAGGAGGAGGGAAGACGACGACAAAAGGAAACGACGTACAGCAGACATAGTCCGACCAACGTTGTTCTGACTCCGCGATTCACACCCCCACAACCAGTCATGTCGACAGCCAGCATGACCACGACTTCCCCCACCACCACCAGTGCTCACATGATGGTGACAACGAGCACTATCATGACCGCCCCCCACACCATACAGTCGGCAACAATGGCGCCGAATGCGCAAAACATGCGCGACGTAGTTGCACGGTTGAGCCTGACCCCCGAGATTGAGCGTCTAGCGGGTTGCACCGAAAGATTAGAGAGCATTTACAGAGGGGGGGGAGGGATGGGATTGGCAACAGAGCCAAAGCCGGACAGCCGTGGGAAATGGGTTCCAGATTACCCACCACTAGGAGTAGCGGATCATTTCGCCCCACGGACCGGGGAAAATAGTCGAAAACCCACACACACCCAACGCGGGTGAGCGGGCGAGACCCACCCCAGCCCCCCGAAACCCATCGAGCCGTAGTAGTATGAGTGAGGTGAATGTCACTCAAAATAGGATACCAGCGAATGGAGAGCCAGTCAGTGAGTTTAAGAGAAAAGAGAACGCGAAAGAGGCCGTAGAGGGGAATAAAAGCAAAGTGGAGACAAAAATAGAATACAGTGGTAGTGAGGAGGGCCAGACGTTCCAGAGGGCGTTCAAAAACGAGTACCTCGTGACAGTGGACGACGATGACGTCATTGACGAGCTAAGAGCCAGGACACAAGGGAAAGGAGAGA
The DNA here is from genome assembly GCA_032873175.1 of Leptopilina drosophilae. Classification (NCBI taxonomy): domain Eukaryota; kingdom Metazoa; phylum Arthropoda; class Insecta; order Hymenoptera; family Figitidae; genus Leptopilina; species Leptopilina drosophilae. The sequence continues at coordinate 18,943,414 of CM065486.1, forward strand.
AAATTTCCCCATACTTGACTAGTTTCCGACTGATTTTGGGCCACATGAAGCGGCCACTAAGCCAGAAACAACAAGTCAAACTGGCCTACAAAGGCCTGACACCAGCCTATCGTCGCCAATTAGAAAGACTCCATTTCGAATCGTTGAGCCAGATGGAGAAGATCCTGAGGGATTACGAGAGAGCCAAGGATTTAGACGAGCGATATGCCCCACCCCCACCAAAGGAAAGAATGCGTTTTCCGTTAGCAGCCGTAAAAGAGAAGAAGAGTGGCCAGAAACATATGAAGAGCGAGAAGGTTGCAGCCATGAAAAAGGAATGAGAGAAAATTCCTTTTCTCGAGTGAGAGCGATCACTTTGCAAAGAATGAAAAGCCAAAAAAAAAGAAGAAGAGGAGCAAGAAAGAGAAAAAAGAGAAAGAAAGGCCAGAAGAAAAGAGCGTCGAGGCGATGAGTCCAACAACGCCCAGCTAGAAACCAGCAATGGCACAGGGCCAAGTTGCCAGTGCTCCACCAGCCCAAGCCATGAAAATGCCCATGCACTTTGCCTATCCAATGGCGTATCCTGATATGTTTCCAACGGGGATGAAACCAAATTACCCCAAACCCAGTGGTCCAAACGGACCTAAGCCGGGGCAAAATGGTACATCAGCGCCAACGACACCCAAAGAATTTGATAGGCTGATATTTGCCGAGTGCGCCGGTATCTCTGCACTCAATGATCGACAAAAGGACATCATCCAAGCCCTAGTGGACAAATGGGGACTACCAGAATCTGAGGAACACGGTATGACAGACCTGACGGAACATCACATACGTGTTACCGACGAAACGCCAGTACAACATGCCATTAGACGGATGTCACCAGCAATGTTGACTTGGGCCCAAGGTAATGTGGCCAAGCTACACAAACTAGGGATCATCGAGCTATCTGCCAGCCGTTGGAGAAGTGCGCCAGTAATTACGAAAAGAGGCGAGAATGACTTTAGACAGTGCAATGACTATCGAGACGTTAACAAGATAACAATAAAAGATTGTTACCCATTGCCATCTATCGACTATATTCTGGATAAGCTCCGAAAAGCCAGATATCTGTCGAAAGTTGACCTCCAACTGGCATATCACCAAATTCTAATAGCCGAAGAGAGCAAGAAATACACTGCTTTTGCCATACCTGTATCAGGATTATGGCAGTTCCGCCGAATGCCGTTTGGACTCATGAACGCGCCGATGACGTTCCAGCGAATGATCTACTCATTGCTGGGACCAAAGGTAGAGCCGTATGTCTTCGGGTACCTGGACGACATCATCGTAGTCACGGATACGTTCGAGGAACATGTCAAGTGGCTCGAAACCGTCCTGCGAAAACTGAACGAGGCAAAGCTGATTGTCAACCCAGAGAAGTGCGAGTTTGGATGTTCTGAGGTCACCTACCTCGGATACTTGTTGGACGGTGAGGGTCTGAGGCCAGATCCGAATAAAACAGAGCCAGTGAGAAACTATCCAGAGCCGAAGAACGTGAGACAACTCAGACGTTTCTTGGGCATGGTCGGGTGGTATTCCCGTTTTATTCCAAACGACAGCGAGATCAAAATACCATTGCTGAAGTTGCTGCACAAAGGCCGAACATGGGAGTGGAAGGACGAGCAACAAGAAGCGTTCGAACAGCTGAAACGGAAGCTGACCTCTGCGTCAGTCTTAGCCCGACCTGACTTCACGAAGAAGTTCACAATTCAATGTGACGCCAGCAACTACGCCATTGGGGCCGTATTGACGCAAGAGTTTGAAGACGGAGAACACCCAATAGTGTACATCAGCCGAGTCTTGACCGAAGCCGAGAAAAACTACAGTGTGACGGAAAAGGAGTGTCTGTCATTACTGTGGTCGATCAAAAAGTTCAGGCCATACATTGAAGGGTACAAGTTTCATGTGATCACAGATCACAGTGCCCTAAAATGGATCAGAAACTTAAAAGATCCGACAGGTCGCTTAGCCAGATGGGCCCTGGAAATGCAGCAGTGGGATTTTGACATAGTTCACAGACGAGGTGCACAACATCATGTCCCTGATGCATTGTCCAGGTTACAGGAAGAGGAAGAAGAGTCGATGGCCGCATTTGAATCCATTGAGGACCAATGGTACCTCAAACGCCGTGAGTTAGTGAGCCAACATCCGCAAAGGTTCCCTGGATGGATTGTAGAGAATGAGAACCTTTACCGACATAGAAGTGACCCACTTTTATTGCCAATAACAGGAGACGAGGACGGTTGGAAATTAGTAGTGCCAGAGGAATACCGAGCGAGAGTAATGGAAGACGGACATGCCCAAGCATCAGCCGGACACTTGGGAATCGAGAAAACATATGATCGAATAGCACGAGAGTACTATTGGCCAGGTATTTGGAACGATGTGCACAATTACGTGACACAGTGCCACCAATGCCAAATACATAAGGTATCTCAAGCCGGACCAGTCGGACTAATGGGCCAGAGAATTGTAGAGAGACCGTGGGCCGTAGTAGCCGCAGACACAATGGAATTCCCACCTAGTAAGAGCCATTACAAGTACTTAGTCGTGTTCCAAGACTTGTTCTCGAGGTGGATAGAAGTAAAGCCATTAAAGTCCGCAGACGGAAAGTCGGTAGCCAGAGCATTCGAGGAGTTGGCCCTATTCAGGTGGGAAACGCCAGAGTACTTGCTCACCGACAATGGCAAAGAGTTTGACAACAAATTTCTCAAGTCAACACTTGAGGAATACGGAGTCAAACACATCACGACACCACCTTACCACCCACAAGCCAACCCGGTCGAGAGGAGTAACAGGACCTTGAAGACGATGATCTCCACCTTCATTGGCGCCGATCATAGACACTGGGATCTTCATGTTCATGAGTTCCGCCATGCTGTGAACACAGCAACACAGGCGGCCACGAAGACGTCTCCTGCGTTCCTGAATTACGGAAGACATCCTAAGCCGGTGAAGAGCCTGCGGAGAGAGGTCGAGAGTAAGAGACAAGTCGTGAAAATAAAACCGGAAGATTGGGTCGAGAGAGTGAAGAGACTAGACGCGTTGAGGGACATGGTAGCAAGAAATATTGATAGAGAGCGAGCGAGACAGACGAAGTACTATGACAAAGGTAGGAGGGACGTGACTTTTAAAGTAGGTGACTTAGTACTGCGAAAGAGCCACAAATTGTCGAGTGGAGCACAAAACTTCGCGACGAAATTAGCACCGAAATACGAGGGCCCCTTTGAGATCGTCGAGGTCCGTTCGCCAACCGTATTTATCCTACGCGATGAACAAAGTAGGCGAGTCCCTAAAGTCCATATCACCGACTTGAAACCATACATGCCTATGTCAAATATAGAAATGACTACGTCCCTTGGTGCATAAATAAAATTTCTTTTTAGATCAAACGAGGAGACGTAGTGAGAAAGGGAGAGCCGAGAGAGAGAGAGACGCCGGAAAGCCATGCCATACACCCCGCCGGGAAGCCGTAGAGCCAGAGGGCGCAGTACCCAGAGGTCAGGAGAGCCAAACCAATGGACAGCGAGGTTGGAGAGAGGAGGCCGAGCACGGTCGTTACATCGACCATTCCCTGAATTCGAGACCGGGGACGTCGATAGGGAAGTTACCTCTTATTTATCGTTCCCGATAACGGAACAGGTGACGGAGGAACCGCTAACAGCCGTGCAAAGGTGCCAAGATGAACAACCCGAAGCCCAACTTGAGGAAGAAGAGGATGGCGCAGTAGGTGGAGAAGTGGAACTGGCCATTACCGAAAATCAATGGGGAGACATCAGCGCCCTGGAAAGGATATCGGTTTCTGCGCCTCCAGGAGCCAATGACCTCAGTAGCGTTAGAAAAACTTCGGGCCGCGCAACGGAGAGAAATCGAAAAGAGGAAACGCCCTGCACTGAGGAAAGAGGACTTGGAGAGCCAGGAGCCAGTAGAAAGAGCTCAGCGTTCTCACTCGCCACAGCCAAGACCTCCAACACAGCGAGCTGTAGAACGGGCCCAACTACCGCGAGATCGAGAGGAGAGAGGAATGGGGAGGCCTAAAAAGACCGGGGTCATATTTGGCGGGCTGAAGGAGATTCCAACAGTGGAGGCACTGGACCCACCACCGTTCGGGTGTGGTTGGAGCGAGCAGTAGTAGAAAGCCCGGAGAGAACCGAGAGAGAGGAGAGCGGCACCGTCACAGAGGAGCCGGTCATAGTGGTCAGCGAGGAGGGAGAAAGAGAAGAAAAAGCCGACTCTCAGAGCGAGACCACGAAGGAAGATGAGGATTTAGTGGAGAAGATAATGGCCCTGACCAAAGCGTTGGCCGGGCTACCCACTTCAACCATCGATGCGGCCGTGAAACAGCTGTTGGAGAAGAGGAGACTGACTAGTCTGAGGACAAGGAGAGATACAGAGAGAAAGTAGGAGAGCCGAAGAGAGAGTAAGGAGAGCCAGGAAACTGAGGCACGAGCCAGAGAGAGTGAGAGAGCCGAAAGGAATGTGAGGAGAGCCAGAGAAAAAGTAGGAAAGCCAGAGAGAAAGTAGGAGAGCCGAAGACAGAGTAAGGAGAGCCAGGAAACTGGGGAAAGAGCCAGAGAGAGTGGGAGAGCCGAGAGGAAAGTGAGGACAGCTAGAGAAAAAGTAGGAGAGCCGAAGGAAAAGGAGGGAGAGCCAGGACACAAATAAAAGGAGCCAGAGAGAGGAGAGGAGAGCCAGAAGCAGTAGCCAAGATCATCATGAGGATGACGGTCCTATATAAAATAGTACCGGTCATGGGGAGGGGATTGTAACGATGTGAATTTTCACGCGTGCCATTGCTGTTGAAAATTCTACATCGTCGCGCCATCTGTTAGAAAAGCCCCGAGCCGACAGGCCCCAAATTTTCATGGTAATTAAGGAAAAGCTAGTAACGCCAGCTGACCCACTATTCGAGGGAAAGTAGGTCGCGCGGCTAGCCTAACGAGGGAAAGTGGTAGATGGCGGGGCCAGTACCACTTTTGAAGAACGAGACGAAGACGAGCCACGAGGAAAATTCAAGAGACGCTACAGGTGGTTAATGCTTAGGCCGCCATAATGAAAATTTTGTCTTGCCGCGCCGGTATATCACCTTGCCGCCAGTGAAATTTTTCGTTTGATTTCGGAGTATTGTGGGGTGAGAGACTTGTCGTGTTTAGTAGTGGAGCGTGAAGCTCAAAATTGTAACTAAATAATAAATCAACGGTGATTAATTGTGAGAGTGAGGAGTTATTTATTGTGGTTTTCCCCTTTGCCAAATTCCTGTTTGACTTGCCGCCACATTGTTGCCGAGGAGAGCCGAGCCGGAGAGGACAACTTAAATTGGGAGCCCGCCGAGTCGTCGTGGGTAAGTCGTTTGACAGTTTTGGGCCAGTCGTGTCTCGCCGTTGGCATTTTCTGCTTGCCAACCGTTCGAGCAGAATTCCCTCTGGGTGAGAGAGAATCTCAGAGGTATCGAGTTTCTTATGTTGTTGTCGAGCCGAGCAGTTTATTAATTATCTATAAAATTAATTGGCGCCTGACGGCGAAATTTATTTAATTAAATTTCTTATTTAATTGTTGTTGAACGCGTCAGATTTTGCATGACGTTTAGCAGAAAACTTTACTAAGATAAAATATAGTTAAAAGAATACGTCACAATTTGTATGTTTAATTGTTTAGGAGTAAAAAATTATTGATATATGCATTGCACTAAAAAACCCAAAAATTTAACCTCCTTCCCCTCAGAAAATATTGGAATAGGTAAAAAAATATTTTCAGAAAAAATTACTATCTATTAGCACAACAAAAAACTCAAGTTCTGCTACGACTGGAGAAAAAATTTTTCTCACACTGAGAGAAGAAACGCACAGAATCTGTACTGTGACAAACACCGGCCATGTAAAATGGGTGTCAGCGCCCGTTCTTTAGGTTTATTCAGTTGGTGTCGTTCATAGTACGTATACCATGCTCTGACAGCACGGCGGCGGTGCGAACTAACCATTATAGAATCTGTCTCATAGCGACCGACAGATACTGTACTTCAGAAAATTCTGCATCTGTGTCGTGCGATTTGGTGTTATATATGATAAACACGTGCGTGTATTTATAATTTGTAATAAAAAATGGAAGAGTTTTTTAATAAAATTTAATTTAAAGAATTTCAACCGTTGTTTTCAGGTAAATATTTATTAATATATATATATATATAATATAATATATAAGGGCATATCTCTAGAACTTTTAAACTTTATGTTTCCCTTTATTATTATATTTTAAAAATTATAAAAATAATTTTGCAGTACCATAATTTGATAAATTATTGTGCTCTTTAAATATACCTTGTGTATGATAATAATTTTAATTAGGTAGGGAACGACAATAGTGAGTAAAAGTGTCGAAATCGCCAGTTTCTCGTGTGTGACATTGAACGTTTTTTTCAGTTTATGTGGTATAACTTTTTTAACGAGTCATTATATATTTTGTGACTTATAGTAGATGTAGTGGAGAGTATAAGGAACCAAAAAATCATTGAGACAATGATGTGCCTCAATTAAGATAAAAATGGTGTATCTTCAAACTTGCGAGACAACTTTTCTTAAATTTTGAAAATTTCGCAATTAACTTGATATAACTTTATTAACGAAGATTTTTAAGTAACCATAAAACGGGGTTACATTGTCTACATAATAAGAAGTAATTTGAACCTCTACAAGAATATGTGCCACTTATACATTAGGAATGCAGTGACTTCAAAAGTTGAATTTAAAAACGAAACTCATAATAAAAACCTACATTTTTGAAGGGCACATGTTGAATTTGACTTCTAAATCACTTTTAACTCATTGTAATCTCTTCTCGTGTATTATAAAAGTATACAAAAAAATCGTTAACCTCTACAGTATTCCTAAAAAGAATTTATCTAAGAAATAATATGAGCTTCTACGGTCATAATCATTGCTTCATGGAAAAAGAAAGCATTAAACTCGTAAGTTTGCCTAAAATTTATTATTTATAGGTTTCTGGGGTCCTTTGATAACAAATCTGAGGTATTAGTTAAAAAAAAATTTAATGGCGAATCCAAAATAACGGACGAAATTTTAGAAAAATTATCAGATTTTAATATCTTTTGCCATTCAAGAGTTTCCTGTTTTGCTGATTACGAATTTAAAATAATTTTAAAAAAATTTAAAATAGAGAATCCAATATTGTGGATACATTTCTGAAAAATCAAATCTTTTTGCAGGATTTTTTTTGAACTTCTGGTTGTTATATAGGTTGAATCCATTTCAAATCAGGCAAGCCGAATAACTTCAAGTCGTAAAATTATCTGTTGATGAAATGTGTTATTTTATATGAAAAATAAAGAGACACGTGTTTCTTTATTTTTTGTAAAAATGTTTTTTAACGAAGTTAGCCACATTTGAACTTTGAGCGGTAAAACCATAAAAAACGGTGAAAAAAATAGTTTTACTTGTAATTTTTTTTCTACTGTGTGTTAATAAATTTTTCTTCTTGATTCTTATTGGGGGTCTTCTTCTCTTCCAAACCCTGTTTAAAATGTATGCAAAACTTCAAAATTAAAAAAATTGCGACAGATTTAAAAAAAATAAACTTAATTTTCTCGAAAACACCACCTTTTTTTGCTCAAATTTTTAAAGTGACTTCATATTAATATAAAGAAGAAATTACATGAGTTTTAAGTGAGCTAAACGATATTTGTAGAAGAATTTTTTTTAACTACGTTAAAAAACATTTTTACAAAAAGTAAAAAAATACGTGTCTCTTTATTTTTCATATTCATTTATTTTTTATTTATTGGTTTATACACCTGTCTTCAGCCTTACATACTTGGCTATACAAGTGTTTCTTACAATTTCATGCTTTACAAATGTCTCTTATATACAATTCTTAATACTAAGTTTGCGCCTACAGAACGTCTTTTCGAAATTAGGAGTACTCACATTAGCCTGGACTACACACAAAAAACCCAGTCTCATTTTTGTTGCATCTCAAAATGAGACTATGTCTAATCGCGTCCAATGGGTTTTCTCGCCAGAGGAGAGGGAAACTGTAGAAAACCTTCTCCTGAGTACAACCGGTTTATCGACAGTCGAGTTCTAATGGTGTGTACCGGACAATAATCGACAGATAAGTTTACGACTTAAAGGTATTCGGCTTGCCTGATTTGAAATGGATTCAACCTATAATGATTTGAATGTAATTCACGAATTGTTAAAAAAAATTTTACTAGACTTTTATAGATAAAAGGACTTAAAATTTTAGAAATTTTAACAGTATTAAAGAATTTTAAAGATAACAAGAATTAATCAATTTTAAATTTCATTTTACTTTTATGAGCTTAATTTAATTTAAAATTATTCATTTAATTTATTATTTAAATTTTATTCTGTTTTTAGAATTGTAAACTTCATTTTTTCTAAGTTTCCATGGTAATATTATTTTTAATGTGTTAAAATGTTTTGATTGACGAATGTAGATAGGGTAAACGCACCAATTGTCGAGGGTGAACCTATTTCTCGAGTCAAGAAATTCTGATTTTGACTTAAACATGGAATTTCAATTTAAATGTTGAAAATAATTAGTACTATGGTTTTTAAGTGTTATAAATGTTAAAGGTAGTATATTAATATTATAATTACAAATAAATTAAACAATTTAGGTTATATTTTTGGTTATCACCATGGTAACATCGACAAATGGATCAGGCTCGGCAATTGGTGCACTTACCCTATTATGTATTTTATTTAAATAATATTAATATTGCTTTGTAATTATCCCAAAATACTTTAAAAACCGTATTTAAAATATCAATAATTTTTATGACATTTTGAAACCACTTTTAAAATTTTTTAAAAACTAAATTTAGATTCATAATAATTAGCGACCCCAAAAACCCCATCATACCCATTTTTGTGGAAATTAATTATTTTTTAAATTTTCATCCGACATATTAGATACGCCATTTGGAATTTTCGAAATCCGACTACAGAATCATAATCAGCGACCCCAAAAACCCCTAAATATCCAATGCTGTAGAATTAATTTTTTTTAAATTTCGTCCGCCATATTGGATCCGCCATTTTGAATTTTGAAAATATAACATCATATTCATAATCAGCTACCCTAAAAATCTCAAGATACCGATTGATGTGAAAATCCAACTTTATGAAAAATCAATGCATTTAGAAACATTTTCTTGGGGTTAAATTTATACACAGGGGGGTTAACAATGTGTAGAAATGAGTATCGCAAGGTTTTTTCTACTATTTAATCAATGCACAAAACAATAAAATTCATTTCAAGATTGTGCCTTGACAAGAAAAATTAAGTTTTTTAATACCAGAAAGTTTAAAAGTTCTAGAAATATGCCCATATATATATATATATATATATATATATATATATATGTCACAGGTTTACAAATTAAAAACTTTTTTTGCCAATCAAATAAAACATTCTTTTTTCGATTAGAAGGTGTTTTCTGAGTAAGAAAATCATAGTTTTAATTTTTTTCCCTCGTGTAGTATTTTTGTAGCTTCAAATTTTGTATTTTTGAAGGGCGACGGCACTTGAATTTACCTGCAGGAAAATCAACTCGTCCAAAAATGATGAGTAGGATGCCGTTGGAAAGGTAATTAAATTATCTTTCAATCCATATATTGCAGAATAAAATTGAATGAAAATTGAGAGAGCTACAGTCGATTTAAGATCAAATTTAATGGAAATTTTGATGATTTTTAGACACTTGACTAACTTTTGATAATTTTTTCCACAACAAACAGTAGAAAATATTTAGGTTTTAAATTTTTTATTGATAGCTTATTCCATTGAGAAACTTTTCAGACCTTGTGGACCTTGATTGGATTAAAAATAAAAATTCCACACCATATTTAGTGAACAAAACTACTTTGCCACTTTTAGTATACTTTTCAATATTTGCAGCAAACATGCAAATAGTAAAATTATGTTAAGTACTAAAGTTACTAAAATCACACATCAAGGAATTCTAGAGTTGCTCAATTCGAATACAATGTCAAGTATCAAAATTTCAAGATGGCGGATCCAATATGGCGGACAAGTTTTTTTAAAAATCGATTAAGTTTATAACAATTTCGTTACTCGGGGTTTTTCGGTGACGCTAATGACGAGTCTGATGTCAGATTTTAAAAATTAAAAATGGTAGATTCAATTGTGTGGACGAGTTTTGGCTTTCTGATTAGGTATTTTAAAAATTCAAAAAGGTGGATTCAGTCTGTGCGAACATATTTTAAAAGTTTAAAGCTAAAACTCATAAAAATCAATACTTTAGAGTTTGTGGGGTCTGTAATTCCAAAACCAACGACAGTTTTAAAATTTTCAAATTGATTTAATGTTGATGGAAAATAAAAACTTTACTCTAATTGCAATCAGCTATCTAATTTTTAATTTTCAATAAATTTCTATAACTTTTTAACTGCAATACATTTCAAATATATGTAATTAACTTTATTAAAGTATATTTAAAAAACAAAAGTTTTTAAATAATAAATTAAAATTATTTTTTTTAATGTTTTCGAGCCCTGTTACATTCTTCATCCCCCTCCTTGATGTTTTTAGTGTCTGTATTTTCGAATGAGATTTGAAATGTATTGCAGTTAAAAAGTTATAGAAATTTATTGAAAATTAAAATTAAGATAGTTTATTGCAATTATTGAATATAATAATAAAAAAAAAATAATAATAATAATAAAACAGTAGAAAAAACATGCATGTAAAATTAAGTTTTAATTTAGTTTAGTTTAGTTTTAGTTTTAATTTTTTTAATTAAGTTTTTTATTTGCATGTTTTTTTCTACTGTTTTTTTTTATAATAGAATAAAGTTTTTATTTTTCATCAACATAACATCAATTTAAAAATTTTAAAACCGACTTTGGTTTCGGAATTAGAGACCCCACAAACTCTAATGTACTAATTTTCATGAGTATTTCATGCTTTCAACATTTAAAATGTGTTCGCACAGACTGAATACACCTTTTTGAATTTTCAAAATATGACATGGAATTTGTAATCAGAGACCTAATCAGAGAGCCAAAAACTCGTTCACTCAATTGAATCTACCATTTTTAATTTTTAAAATCTGACATCAGACTTGTCATTAGCGTCACCGAAAAACCCCGAGTAACGAAATTGTCATGAATTTAATCGATTTTTAAAAAAACTTGTCCGCCATATTGGATCCGCCATCTTGAAATTTTGATACTTGACATTGTATTCGAATTGAGCAACTCTAGAATTCCTTGATGTGTGATTTTAGTAACTTTAGTACTAAACTTAATTTTACTATTTGCATGTTTGCTGCAAACATTGAAAAGTATACTAAAAATGGCAAAGTAGTTTCGTTCACTAAATATGGTGTAGAATTTTAATTTTTAATCCAATCAAGGTCCACAAGGGCTGGAAAGTTTCTCAATGGAATAAGCTATTAATAAAAAATTTAAAACCTAAATATTTTCTACTGTTTGTTGTGGAAAAAATTATCAAAAGTTAGTCAAGTGTCTAAAAATCATCAAAATTTCCATTAAATTTGATCTTAAATCGACTGTAGCTCTCTCAATTTTCATTCAATTTTATTCTGTAATATATGGATTGAAAGATAATTTAATTACCTTTCCAACGGCATCCTATTCATTATTTTTGGACGAGTTGATTTTCCTACAGGTAAATTTAAGTGCCGTCGCTCCTCAAAACTACAAAATTTGAAGCTACAAAAAAACTACACGAGGGAAAAAAATTAAAACTATGATTTTCTTACTCAGAAAACACCCACTAATCGAAAAAAGAATGTTTTGTTCTACTGGCAATTTCACTGTAAACCAGTGTATTTAATAATTATTATTAATTAATTAATAATATATAAATTAATTAATATTATATAAATTAATATAAACATTAATTTATAATTTCTTAATGTAACATTCATTAAAATGATAATTATTAATATTTAATAATATTAATAATTAATTTTATTGACTATTTGCTTGAGTTATTATGGATGAATTACTTTATTCACTTTCTCTGTTACTTGAAACAACGTTCGTCCTCGGTGAAGTACAACATCTGTACCTCAAGCCAAGCACAATATCCGTTTCACGTTTTAGTACGGCATTTGTCGCACAGTGGCACTGCTGCTGCGCTCAACTTGGTGTACAGATGCTGAACTTCTCTCTTTCAGAATCTGTGCGTTTCTTCTCTCAGTGCACCTTCATCACTTGACATGGAATCGCTCAAATATGTTCTTGAGAATTGAAGTAACAAGTTAATGATAGTACAATAAAAGTTATCTGAAATAGGCCTGTCAAAAAATTACAAATTGAAAATTTGTAAACTCAAAAGACTTTATAAATATAACAAAATAAATTAAATTAATAAAAATCCAAAATTTCTCTATAAACATAATTTTCTATATACATATTACTTATATCATCTCCTAAAACTATTTTTACGGAATCAAATGATTTTTCTCTTGATAATGCAACATACATCTGACCATAATTAAAAACATCTCTTCTTAATTCAATGAATATTTTATTAAATGTTTGCCCTTGAGATTTATTAATGGTAATTGCAAAAACCAACTTTATAGGAAATTGTTGTCTTTTAAAAGTAAATGGATATAAAGTTTTACAGTATAAAGTTACTCGATGTAAAAAACAATATTTTATTTTAATATATTTTTATATTTAATTACATTATGTCATAAATCTGAAATAATTAGTCTTGTTACATTACATAATTCTTTATTAATACTAAGACTTCATATAACGATTAAAACAGAATAATTCTTAAATGTAATTCATGTGGTGGTAAAGAAGGTGGAGAGAGAATATTCAAATATTCTGGTAATTACACTGAAAAAATTTAAAGCGCACTGCTGACTTCAATGCGAGACAGCAGCGCGCTTAGTCATAAGGGATAGCAGTTAACCTCTAAAAGCGAGCATCTCTCTTTTTCGGGGGCAGCAGTTACCCCTGAAAGAGTAACTGCTTGCTTTTTGCGGTTAACTGTGTTCTTTTCTGATAGAGTGTGCTGCTGTCCTGCAAAAAAGAAAGCATCTATCTCTACAAAGACAGCAGCGTGCTTTTAATTTTTTCAGTGTAAGCTTCAGAAAATTTTCCATAATCACAATTTTCAGTAGAATCAATACTTATATGTATTTTTTCACCTTTACTGTCTAAGAGATTTACCACCCTCTTATTAATATCATCAACATTTTTTGGTGCTAAGATTGCGCACACTGACAAAATATTTAAATTTTTTCTGCTTTATTAAATGACCGTACATTTCTTCAGCAATAACTATATTTTTATTTTGAATAATGTGTTCTGGTAATTCGATGTTATTATCTATATCATTTAATTCACCATTACCAACTTCAAGTAGAAAATCTACAAATTCCGTTTCCACTGGTAAGGCTCTCATATTTTCTGTTAATTTAATTAGTAATTAACTAAATCAATAAGAATCCAAAATCTCCCTATAAACATAATTTTTTATATACATATTACTCATATTACATATTACTGCATTATCAACTATATCCTAAGATGTTTCCATAAACCACTATTTTTTATTGATAAATTTATTAATTCTTATATAGTCTCTCTTTCTTTTATCGCTAAAATTTGTCGACAATTTCCTCCTAGGATTACAATTTTTCCACCAAAAACTTTATTTAATTTAATTATATCTCTTAATAACTTATCCATATCTTCTAAGGCATATTTTGGAGCCATAGGACCATTATCTCAAATAAAAACATCAATATTTTTTAAAAATTGTTCTTCTTTTGACTGAACTTTAATATTTTAAGATAAATCACTGTACAGTGGAACAGGTAATCCTAAAACTTTATGTAAAGTTTTCCCTTTAGGAAGCAGTGTAGCAGCTATGCCTGTAGATGTCATGTTGCAAACATTTATTCCTTTACTCTTTAATAAATGCTATAAGGTAGTATGCAGAAAAGTTTTTCCAGATCCTCCACAACCATTAATGTATAAGAATTTAGAACTATTAAAAAAGAATTCTGTATTACTTTAAGTGCATCAACAACTATATTTTTTTGTTTAATATTTAATTTAGTATAATTCTGCTCTTCTATCTTAGTATGTTTAAAAATATTTATATCATCAACCTGCGCAGGAAAATTTTCATCTATATCTAATAAACCCTGAAAATGAGCAAAAAATATCCTTCATTCAATAACATTGATTTTATATTTCTCTAAGCTATTTTTTCAGCTTCAATATTGTCAATTTTTGAAGTCTTCTGACATTTGACCTTTAAATTTCCCACAAAGTTTTCCTGGATATACAGGATGACAATGAACAAAAATTCTTACACATAATTGTCAAAGTGAATGAGGCATCATCCATAAAGTAGCTTCTTCCATTGTCCTAATTCACTCACTATCATCTTATATAAGTTCTAATGCTAAACAAGCAGATGTAAAAAATTCATGATTAACCCCATTAACGGTTCTTAAACTTTAGAAAGAAGTAACTTCTTCTACTGTAAGCAATAATAATCTAGGATGAGGTAATTCCAATTGAGCACAAGCAGTACTATCACGCTCCTTAAGTTTAAAAAAATCGAGCAATTTTGTATTTTTCTGTAAATCAAAAGAAACATTGTTATTATCTTTCCATTCGCGAATAATAACATTCTGTTCGTTTGGTAAATGTATGGGTAAATATATATTTACATAAACACTTAACTTATTTTATACTTGAAACTATTTCCACATTTATATGACAACTAAATATTTCTGAAAGTATAGGACTGTATGGTACCGTATTAGAATTGTCAACAACAAATCCATTTGGTCGCTCATACGTTTTATTAGAATTTCTTCGACGACAACGAACATAATAATTGTCTTGAATTGTCGTTTCTTTTTCATAACTTTTTGGAAATTTGTTTGAACATTTAGCATCAATTAAACACCAATTTCTCTAAGGTCCATAAATGTTATTTTGCATAATTATGTTATGCAAGAAAGAATTGCTACTTTCATAAGGAATTTCTGCAGAAACATAACGATCAACACTTTTAACTGTTAATATCTTAGAATTTGCTTTCAATATAACTAACAAATGAATATGTGGCAATCCTCGCTTTTAAAATTCAATAACATAAACATAAGACATAACTTCTCTAAATAACTATTTATCAATAATAACATTTAAAAGATGTTTCACCTTCAATGCAAATACTCTAGTTACTATATCAGGCCTGTCAGCAGCAGTTTGATGACATAATAAATTTTCTTGTACCTTTTTCCAATTTGGATTACACGTCATTGTAATAAATAAATCTGGTCTACCATGACGACCAACCATAGCCATGGCATGGCATCCTCATATTGTTGCATCATATTACGAGGTGATCCTATAAAAGTGGAAGGCAATGTAAACATTTTTCAAACATGTACATAATTTTATAACTCATTATTTTGTAAATAATCGATTAGTCCTTGATATGTTTAACTTCTCAATTGAGCTTCATTGTTTGTACCAAATGTCAATCTATAATAAGTTTCTGGTATTTCTCCTTTTGAGTTTGTTTTGAAAATAACAGCAACTTCATTGTAACTTTGAGAATTATATCTTTTTCTATTTTTGCTCTAAGCATTAAATGCTCTTTTCTAAATCGTTATTACGAAAAAAGTATTTAATTAAAATTAATTTTGACTACAGATAATTGAAAAGCAATCTATAGTTTATCTGAAACAATCAAAATATGAAAATTAATTTTTTGCTTTTAAGGTGCTTTTCTTCCCAACGCGTCACAATTTAATTACTTCTGACATGATCGTAAAAAACTTTGTGTATGTATTAGACGTTCTCATAATATTTTCAATAGTATGCAAAAGTTTTTTATCTAAGTTTTCTTTATTTTTTTAATTTATAACAAATTGCTCCTTCAGGATTTTAAATAAATAATAGATCAAAACATGGATCTTCATCTTTATCTGGATATAAAGTACTATTAATTTAGTAATAAATTTGACATTGAATTTTGTAACAAAATGGTCCTCTTCTTGAATTATTAAAATTAATTACGTCAGCATTTAATGATGCAAAAGAAAAAGCATTATTATATTGTTTTATATTCTTTTTAACATGACCTGACTTTGTATTAAGTCATTCTAGTAATATTCTGGATATTGCACTGAATGTAATTGCAAGTACTCCACAATCAACACTACCTAACGGTTGTTGATGAAGTTTTGAAAATACCACTGGTGGTTTAAATTGATATAATCTAATCAAATATTTAATCTGATCCTCATTTTATGTAAATGAGCCTTTATTAAGACTGTCAAAAATGTAAAGTCTTGTCGCATGATAATAAGCGCAAATCCAATGACCACATTTGAAGGAACCACTAAAAAGTATTTAAATGTTCCTTTTAGTTTTTTCAAGTGGAATTATATCAAGTACTTGTAAACATAAAGTGATTTGTACGTTATAAAACAAATTTGATTGTCTGTCTAAAAGTTTTTAAAATTCATACATATTGTCTTTATTTAACATTGCATTTTTATTTTCAATTATATCATAATATTTATTAGTTAAACTAACTAATTCTTGTTTATTAGCCATGGTTTTATTTCGTAAAGTTGATAGATATAATAAAAATTAACTTTTAATAAATAAAAGTCATTTTTATTCAACAGACATTTTCAGTTTCCTTTTATTTGTTTTTAGTTCCAATTTTTCCTATTTTCTTTATTTTCAATTTTCAGGTCCAATATCAATTTTCAATTTCTATACAATTTTCAGTTCCAATATCAATTTTCAATGCCAATATCGATTTCCAATATCAACTTCCAATTTTTATTTTCCTTTCATTTACAAGAAATTTCGATTTCTCTTTTTTATTCAATATTAATTCAAACTAGAACCAAACGACGCGTGTCGAGCGCCCACTCCTAATCATTTGAGACAAACGAAAACCTTAATTTAAGAACACAATAATTATGCAAGATTATTTTACTAATTATGATTTTTTCATCAGTTTATTATAACTTTTTTTACTTATATTATATTATAACTAGCTGTCGTACCCGTCTTCGACGAGTTTTAGTTTCTTCAAATCAGGGACCTTCACGAAAAATATGTGTCGTGTTCGTGTCGTGTCCTGACACGACACGAAGTTCGCTTGGTAATTCGTATCGTGTCCTGACACGACACGAAGTTCGCTTCGTAATTCGTGTCGTGCCAAGGCATGATACAAAGTTCGTTTCAAAATTCGTGTCGTGCCTAAAAAAAAAACGCTTGCAAGATTACCAAGCGAACTTTGTGTCGTGTCAAGGCACGACACGGGCACGACACGAATTTTCGTGTTTTTTCGTGTTCGTATAAGTCCCTGCTTCAAATGCATTCAGTAGTGTGTCTACCAGTCTCGAAGAATGGGAAATGGTGGAGAATTTAATTTGACCGAAAAAAAATTTATAATTAGCTACCTTTAACTATTTCATTAAAAAAATATTACTATTTTAAATCAGTGATTGACTTTTATCATCAAATAATTTTTTTAATTAATTAAAATGCAGAAAACAATATTTGTCAATTATTTGTAGAAATTTAATTATAGTATTATAAGTTAATCCAAAATTTCCACTAATGTTTGGATTTATAGTAAAGTCGAATTCGAACTAATTGTATCATAATTGCTGAAATTTAAAATAAGACCTATATTGCAAGCTGAATTCACAGTTTTCCCGATTAAATTAACTTCCTGCATATTTACCATTTTTCCAGTTGGTGGAACCCCTGTTGAGGGTATTGGTAAGAATAAAAACCGTCGAAGAGTATTTTAATAAAATAAGTTAATTTTTGTAGCCATTTCCACCTGGAAAAATTTTGACAAAGCTGGAAAAAACCGGATAGTTTGTTGAACAAAAATAATAATAGACACCCTGTTTAACTTTTGCCTTTACAATGCTTAAAACATCCCTAAAGGTTAAATCTGAAATTAAAATAACAAAACATTTTACTACCAAAGTTTCTTCCCAGTAGCATAATGCAAGTATCGTATCACACAGGTCTCCATTTATAATAATTGAAAAATAATGTTAATGCTGTGAATTAATATTTTTTAATATCATTTACCATTTTTAATATTTTCGAAGTTTTGCAATAAAAAATTTTTTGATTAATTAAATAAACAAATAATTCTGGATTCCATTATTTTCACGTCAAAAGTTTATCAGAGACCCCAAAAATACTACTGAATTAAGCTTGATAGTAATTGGTCTGTCAATTATAACTTTTTAATTTTTTGATATTAACCCTTTGCCGTGCATAAGCTTTCCCCACCTTAGAAAAAATCAGTTTGACAGTGGAATCACGTGGATAATATCAGGGCCGGAAATTAGTTTGATTTTGAGATTATGTTTACAAAGGTTATGTAGATTTGATAAAAGTCTTTAATAATCAAATATACCTGTGTTTAAAAAGTAATAAATTGCAAATACACTTCCACTTTATACAAAAAAACATATTTTTAGGTAATTAATATTATTTTTAAATATAATTTATTTTAAAACATAAATGGATTCATTTTTTAATTAGGTACGTTCCTGCAAATTCAGAACACTTACATTTTCACACATAACTAATTTATCAACACAAGCATACCGCCTTTTCTCATTGGTTGTTCCCCCAGAAAAGACTCTAAACGACATTTCGTAACACAAGAACGGCAAAATGTTAAAAACATTTTTTTACTTACTTCCATCTTATAGATATAGTTATAGGACAGTATTTTTTCAAAATTATGCTAAAATATGACTAAATAACATGTAATATTTAATTACAGAAAGTTTAAAAGTTATACATTTAAGAATATAAAAGTCTGGAAATTTTCTATTTTTTAAATTTTTTGAAAAAATTTAATATCTCCCGTTCTAATAAATATGTTAAAAAACTGTAAATTTATTGTTTATATATATAATTTATTTGTTGGTTTATACACCTGTCTTCAGCCTTACATACTTGGCTATACAAGTGTTTCTTACAATTTCATACTTTCACAAATTTTTCTTATATACACAATTCTTAATACTAAGTTTGCGCCTACAGAACGTCTTTCGAAAATTAGGAGTATTCGCATTAGCCTGGACTACCCGTCTAATGGGTTTTCTCGCCAGAGGAGAGGGAAACTGTAGAAAACCTTCTCCTGAGTACAACCGGTTTATCGACAGTCGAGTTCTAATGGTGTGTACCGGACAATAATCGACAGTGCACATCATTATACCTCGACGTCAAACCTTCCGCTCAGATTATCTCACATGCCGAAAAAATCCAAGCCAAATGGGCGCGAACCAAGTGCCCTTGGTCCTAGAACTTCCGCCAAGCGAGGCATCTTATCCGACCGAGCTAATCTGTCGGTTTGTTTATATATATATATATATATATATGGGTGATTCTCCTGAAAGGGACCACTTCACGTGTCTCCAACGTGAGACTCAATATTTGCATTAATTTATTATGATATTTTGATGAGTATAAATTTCAAAAAAAATTTATCCATAATCTTCGAAACATTATTTATCTTTACATAATCTTGAAATGTTAAAATTTAAAGTTTTTCTTAGTAAAAAAATTTATTTAATTTTTTCTTTTGGTTTTGGTTAAATATGATACATATTTTTAATTATTTTTTAATATAATTAAAAATTTTGAAATATAGTCTTAATATATATCAAATTGAAGCTTAGATTCTACCGTTTATTTTTCACTTATATTTAGTTTAAACAAAATAAAAAAATTTTTTTAAATAATTAATTAAAAATTATTGGCAACGAGAGTAAAAATTCAAATTCATCTCCAAAGCCTCGTTTTTCAGTTAATAACATCATATTTTGAAACTGTTTTTTAATTACACGTAATCTATATATTAATATTTGAAGTTGTAGCCCAAAAAATTTGTTAAATTATGTTTCAATATTTTTAAATTTAATAAAAATGTGAATTTTTTATTTGACAAACTATTCATCTCCGAAACCTTTTTCATATTTGGTAAGCAGTATATTGTTTTGTTTTTAATAATTATTTTCAAATACCTAACCCTTGAATTATAAAAAAATTTTCCGTTTTATTTAAAATAAAATATTTTTAATTTTTTAAAATATTATATATTTAGGAAAAAGTTAGATAAATATTAAAATTATAATTAAAGATAAAATTTTTTACAGAAAATATCAATTTCGAACTTAAAATGATAAATTAAAAAAATCATTACAATTTTTTTTCCGTTCAATATATAAAAATATATATTAGTTATTTTTTTAAAGATAAAATAGTTAAAAATAAATTATTAAATACACAATTCATTAAATTAAAAATGAATAATGTTAAAAGTTTAATAAATGAAAGAAATTAAATTTAAAAGGAACTTTTTACAAAAATCCCAATATTGATTACAGTATATTTAACCTTCCAAACTCTTAATATTAAAATGATGCTGGAAGGCTTATTTTTTAAAATTAATTTTGCGCAACTCAGATTTGTATATTTAAACGTATTTAAAACCTATCCATGACAAAAAAATTTAGAAAATGTAAAAATTAATTTTTTTTAGTTTTTAGAAAAAAACAGGTGCTTTTCAGAAGAATCACCCATATATATATATATATATATATATATATATATATATATATAATATATATATATATATATATATATATATATATATATATATGTTACAAAAGTAATAAGTAAGTAACTAATTAATTTACTGCAATCTGTCAAAATTAAAAAAATTAATTTTTTTTGGAAAAATTCAAAATTTTTTTATATTAGTATTATTTTTTAATAAAAAAATTTGTTTATTATTATATGTATATTATATATCTTTAAAATCATTTATATTATTAATAAATTAAGAAATTTATCCCAATCTAAAAAAATTGAAAAATTTTTTTTTTTTGAACTTTTTGAAAAAATTCATAACTTTTGTTCAGCTCAATATTTTTTCATCAAATATAGCTAATATTTTAAGTTAGACCAATATCTAAAAGATTGCTAAATTTTACTTTATTCGGTCAAGATGTTTCCAAGTTATAAGCGAACAAAATTTTGCAGACATACATACATACACACATACATACATACATACATACATACATACAGACGGGAAATTTTTTATTACCATTTTTGGAATCTCCGTTGCTCAAATAAATAAATTATGTTAGAAAAAATTAATTTCGTGCACTGTACAGACAAAATTTTTATTTTATTAATATTATATATATATATATATATATATATATATATATATATATATATATATATATATATATGTTACAAAAGTAATAAGTAAGTAACTAATTAATTTACTGCAATCTGTCAAAATTAAAAAAATTAATTTTTTTTGGAAAAATTCAAAATTTTTTTATATTAGTATTATTTTTTAATAAAAAAATTTGTTTATTATTATATGTATATTATATATCTTTAAAATCATTTATATTATTAATAAATTAAGAAATTTATCCCAATCTAAAAAAATTGAAAAATTTTTTTTTTTTGAACTTTTTGAAAAAATTCATAACTTTTGTTCAGCTCAATATTTTTTCATCAAATATAGCTAATATTTTAAGTTAGACCAATATCTAAAAGATTGCTAAATTTTACTTTATTCGGTCAAGATGTTTCCAAGTTATAAGCGAACAAAATTTTGCAGACATACATACATACACACATACATACATACATACATACATACATACAGACGGGAAATTTTTTATTACCATTTTTGGAATCTCCGTTGCTCAAATAAATAAATTATGTTAGAAAAAATTAATTTCGTGCAATGTACAGACAAAAGTTTGATTTTATTAATATAGATGTCAAAGATGTTTTTGTTGGGGCAAAGGCGCTATGCGAGACAAAAATGTTAGTTTTAAAATATCTCCTTTATTTCCTACTAAACTAAAATTTAGTTCTAACGCATTCAGATCAAATAATTAAAAGAAGAAAAACCTAAAAATATCAAATATTTTACAAAATATAACAAAAAAATTGTTTCGCAAAAATAAAATGATAATTTTACTGAACGAACTAGTGGGGTGTTTTAGTTTGATTTTATACCTAAATATTTAAAATTTAATGTAAACAAAGTTTGTCATGTGGGGCAAAGAAAATATTAAAAATTATTTGGTTAAAAACAATTGAATATTGAAACTTTCTATTTATTTATTAATTCAATGTCACTTAAATAATTTTTTTAAAAATTTTGTTGTACATTAAATTTAAATTATTCCTATAATATATATCACTTGTTAATTTTTGAAGGCTTATAAATACTTTCTTTTAGAAATACAATAAAACCCCACTTATTCGAACATGGCCGACGCAATTCGACATGAAGTGTCGCATTTATTTCTATTTTGGTCGACATAACCTATGTTGGTGACGTAATTCAATAACTTGACGTGATTGGTTGGTTTTGTTTGAACTCAACCAATGAGAATCTAATTATCTTTCAATTTGTCGCGTAATGCGCATTAGCTAAAATAAGTAGGGTTAGGGCTGATTCTTACTAAAAATAACTGAAGCAAAAACGGATTCAAATAAACGCGACTATAAGCGAACGAAATTTTAAATAAGTAGGGTTTCAGTGTATAAGCGAAAAAAGATACTGTATTTTTGGAGTTTGGCAAACTACGGGAAAGTACAGCAAAGAATGGTAGAACTAAAAAATAGTTTATTTAAAAATATTAACCCTGAAAATAAAAATTCTGGATTTTTGGAGTTCGGCAAAGTACAGCAAAGTATGGGAGAGGAAAGAAAGAGTTTTTTTGGAAATCTTAAATAAAAAAATTCAAATTCTGTATTTTTGTATTTCTGCAAAGTACGGGAATGTGCAGCACATTATGAGAGGTTTAAAAATAGTTTTCTTTAAACATTAAATATGAAAATTGAAATTCTGTATTTTTAAAAAGTACAGCAAAGTATAAGATTTAAAAAAAAGTTTTTTGGGAAATATTTGTGGAAATGTTACTTTGCAAAGTATGGAAAAGTATGGTAGAACTAAAAAATAATAAACTTTCCTGCACACTTCTAAATGTGCAGAAATTGACCACTTTGTGCTGCATTTTTGTTAAAAAAGTGTCTCTTTTCCAGCAGATGCTGCACAAAACCATTCTTTATTCTCCTATACTTTGCTGTACTTTTCCGTTCATTGCCAAACTTAGAAAATTTAAAATTTGAATTTTCATAGTAAATATTTTCCAAAATACTATTTTTTAAACTTTCTATTCCTTGCTGTACTTTCTCGTACTTTACCGAACTCCACAAATACAGAATATCAATTTTCATATTTAATATTTAAAAAAAACTATTTTTTAATCTCTTATACTTTGCTGTACTTTTCCATATTTTGCTAAACTCAAAAAATTCAGAATTTTAATTTTCTTATTTATTATTCTAAAAAACCCTTTTTTCTCTCCTATATTTTGTTGTACTTTCCCGTACTTTGCCTAACTTAGAATATTGAGAATTTGAATTTTCATAGTTAATATTTTCTAAAATACTGTTTCTCAAATCTCCTATTCTTTGCTTAACTTTCTCGTACTTGGCCGAACTCCAAAACTTCAGAATTTTTTATTTTCAGATATAATATTTAAAAAAAGCTTTTTTTAGTTTTCCATACTTTGATGTACTTTCCTATACTTTGCGGAACTCAAAAAGTACAGAATTTTAATTTTCATATTTAATATTTCACAAAAAACTCGCCTCTAATACTTTGGTGTAGTTCTTCATTCGGAAATATTCCCGTAAACCTATTTTCTTCTACCCTTACTTTGACGAACTGTCTCCGTACTTTAAATGTCGTTGTTAACCATGTACATTCTGAAGTATAGGAAACGCTTATGTGCTTGCTTTTTCGTAAGCAAATTGATTAAATAAAATAAGAAAATCTTTATGTAAAATCATGATTGAGGTTCACACGATAACCACTCCTGTGAAGAATAATGTCTCCAAATTGCTAATCGATCAGTTAATTAGATTTTGAGTAATCCTTGTCACCCGTTAGAAAAAAGTGGTTTTCAGAAAAACACGTTTAAAGTTTTGGTAGCTGTGCTCGTGCCCGTGCACTGTTTAATTCTACGCGCTGTAGCTTTGTTAGTTTTTCAAATATCTGTCTAAAACTTTTACACAATATTTCTAAGATCAATATTTTAGAAAAAATCGATTTTTCTGCATGTTTCGAAAGTACTTTAACACGATATTTCTAAGATATTGATCTTAGAAAGATCGTCCCAGGCAGAAATCAACGACCGGCTTGGTACCGGGCCGGTACCAAGGGCGGACTTGCCGGTGCCGGCGTGAGACCGGCATTACCGCCGGCCCGGAGCCGGTCCAATCAACAATGATAACCCGGGAAATATCCGCCCCGGTGCCGGTAAACCACCGGCTCGATACCGGGCCGGTAGTAAAAAAAAAATTATTTTGTTACTTTTCTGACGGCTTTATGCTGGCACGGTGTCAGATTAGTATGTTTTATTAACAATACATTTTTACATATATTAAACGTTAAACAATATTATTTATTAATTAATTTAATTGTAAACACTAAATAGAATGCTGAAACATATGAATTATTATTAATTGTTGACGAAAAATCTGAAGACATGAGGAATTGAACTCCGGACCCTCAGGCTGCAAAGTCG
Source organism: Leptopilina drosophilae (assembly GCA_032873175.1). Lineage (NCBI taxonomy): Eukaryota > Metazoa > Arthropoda > Insecta > Hymenoptera > Figitidae > Leptopilina > Leptopilina drosophilae. The sequence goes on from CM065486.1 coordinate 18,968,156, forward strand.
ACGCCGCATCCGCTAACCTAAACCTGCTTATGAAAAGTAAATGGAAAGTTTATATATGAAGTGTGACACCAGGACTAATTACAAAATGTTCTAAATTAATAGAAAAAACCTTTTCTAAAAAACAGTTTGAATAATGTAATGTCAAAGTTAATAATTATAATAACATTTGTTAATGTCATTATACGTTGGGACTAAGGCTAAAGAAAAAACGCTGGCATAGTACCGGCCCGGTACCGGCTTTATAGAAACAACTTGCAGAAACTTAGTATAATGAAATTAATATAATACCTTGTTAGATTATCAAAATTTTATAACAATAAATCAAATAAAACCTGACCAAAATTATTTTAAACGAACAAAGTTATTATAGGGTGTCTAGTAATTCAGCAGTAACAAATTCCCGGATTTTTGAGTGATTTTCCCAGACAATTCAAAGCTGAATTAATAGAGCTTAATGAAATGTAATTTTTCCAACTATATAAAAAAAGATTTTAAAAAACATTTGATTTTCCTATTCTTCCGAATAGTGTAAAAAAATTTCAAAAAATTAAAACTTTAGACTTTTTAAGACACAAAAATATTATGCCGGCAAAACTCCGTCGCCGGTGTAAAAGCGGTATCAAGTAGTGGTACCGGGCCGGTACTAATTTTGATGCCGGCAAAAGTTCATCGCCGGTGTAAAAACGGTATCAAGTAGTGGTACCGGGCCGGTGCCGGGCCAGTACTAATTTTGATGCCGGTAAAAGTTCATCCCCGGTGTAAAAACGGTATCAAGCAGTGGTACCGGGCCGGTGTCGGGCCGGTACTAATTTTGATGCCGGCAAAACTACGTTTTCGGTGTAAAAAGGGTATCGAATGCCGAAACCGGGCCGGTTGTCTTTTATTAACCGGCCCGGTACCATAGTGCCGGTACCGGTTATTGTTCGACGTTACTACCGGGCCGGTGCCGGGCCGGTTTTCTTTTAGAAACCGGCCCGGTACCACAGTGCCGGCACCGGTTATTGTCCGACTTTACCAGCGGGCCGGTGTCGAACCGGTCGTAGGCATCGGCACACCACCGACTTTTCTGCCTGGGGTGTAAAAGAACTTTCGAAACATGCAAAAAAATTGATTTTTTCAAACCGTCATATAAGAAAAGTGCCTTAAAAGCTGTATTTTACTGTACTTTGACCATAACATTCTGTACTTTTATGGATTTTGCCTATATTTCCTTTTCAACGCGGGCAACTATTAAAATTTACTGTTGATTAGTTTTAAAATAAGTGAAAAGTAAAGTTTAAACTTAGTCTAAAGTTTCAAACTTAGATGCACTAATTGAAAATGGTTGTGATGATGAGTTATTGCCCATACGAAAAATTATTACCATACGATGACCCAAGTAAACAACAAATTTTATTATTAAATCACCCGTTTGAAAAATTCTCTGTTCCATTTCTTGTTCGAAGAGCTTTACCATTTCCGTAAAATAGCTTTGCATAAAATCCCATTTATCCACTGACAAGGCTATGGTTGTTCGAGGATGGCTACTATTTAAATGTACTTGTAATGATAAATTTTTCAAATTGTCTGCAGCAATACCAACGACAACTTTCTTAGTAAAAGATGCACTTAAGTTATTTGTTGTAGAAAGTATTAAATGATTTCGTTGTAAATAAGCCATTTTGCGTTTGACGATTGAAGTTCAAAATGGTTGTGCGTCAGATGAGGATTAAAATTCAAAATGGTTATACTGCCCACCCAAGTACTTAAAGTACACATGTCCTTGTTAAACCTGTTGTTTCATGTCCTCAAACACTTCACGTTCATTGTGAAGAAAAACTTTTAACATCCTTTGTGGTAAAAATATAATATATTGGTTATCAACCTCGATCATAATTTTTTGTCCATATCGTGTGTCAATAATTCTTAAATTTAAAACATGAAGCACTTCACCGACATTCAATGATTTCATAGATTTAATTGGAAGCAACATTTTTGCCACATTGTTGAGTTTATTGAAATCCTTTTTTCCTTCATTTTCTTCTTCTTTTTCGATTAGTTTAAATTTCCGTAAATTTTCAGTCACCAACTTAATATCTTAACGTAATTGTAGTAAATTGTTAAGTCTTTCAATACTTTTCAAAAGTCCACTCACTTTAACTTGCTTCTGATCTTTGTTAACTAACATTAGTCACAGTTACAGGGTGAATTACAACAGAAAATTTAATACTAAACTCGAGAAACCTTATACCCCCACCCTTTTTCTACACACGCAAGAAACACGTCTCAACATGAACAAATTTTTGTCATGAGTTAAAATAATAATATATTATGTATATAATCCCCACCCTCACTCCCTACCCACACCCAGAAAATATTTCTTGGTATTGTTTTTTTAATAATTTGAGAAAAAGGTAGTCCAACCAACAATGGTACAAGTTTTTAAATATACACAAAATTTTTTGCAAATGACCCACCCTATCGCTTATGTGAGACTTCTTCATCGTCAGCGTGGTTTATATACTCAAACAGTTTATTTTTCGAGACGCGTCGAAAATGCTATTTTACAGGTCATTTTTATTAGTTATTTTACTAATTACTTTTTATTGCTCCTAGTAAAAAATTATTTCCTTGGAAACTTTGACACTCTAACTTACCATTTCCATTAAGAAAGTGTATAAATGTTAAAAAATGTGATTTTAGTGCTTGGTTTGTTTACATTTCACAACTTGGACATGCCCTTAAATTAAAAAAATTGTTTTTATTTTCAATTCCTGGTTCATACAACCAAATTTTCGTGGTGAAAAACGTCTTTGACTACGATTTAAGTTGTTCGGACATGACTGAACATAGTTGTCTTGACGATAAAACATAGTTAATATAAATTTAATTCCTGGTTATAGTAACCAGGATTATAGTTGACACTGAAATTGTGGATGGGAATGTAAAGCTATAACAGGAAACAATATGTTATCTATGATTAAGAGGTTAAAATTATATATTTTATCATCTGCGTATTTTAGAATTTATTTTCACAATACTTATAAATAATGTAGTCCATCCTTTGTTTTGATAAAAATAATTTTAAAAATCGTCGCAAAAACATATAGGTTATATGATATCATGAATTGCATTTATCTAATTTGTCAACAATACTGTCACTGATATAAGTAAAAAGATTTACATCAACAGCATCATAACTTTTACTTTACACACTTTTGTTAATAAGAAGAAAGATGGAAAACCATAAAATATTTTAAAATAAAAACTTGATGAGTGCATTCTACGTTGTATTAAAAGTCAAACTACAGCAGAAAGCATAAAGACGTACTGCGCTTGCTCCCGACTACTGAAATCTAAAAAATTGAATGGTTACTATAACCAGGTTTCATTTTCCTACAACTTTTCACTAAAGTTGTGCTATGACATGTGTTCGTAGTTGAAGACAAATTTCACCACAGATCATGGTTGTCACAACTAGGATTGTTTTTTTGTCAATTTTAGTTAACATAATTAAATTTCTGGTTACTGTAACCAGAAAGCATGTTACAAAGACAATTTTAAGTTGGTCCAGTAACTGCATTTCATTAACCACTTTTTTCTGGTTGTATTAACTTGGGTCTATTTCTCTCAGTGTGTACTGACGATGAAGAAGTCTCATATCAGCGATTGGACCTTCAACATGTGGAAGGGGAAATTTTTCCCTTTTCTCCTTGAAATTACAAGAGATATAGTCAAACAGTTTAATTTTTCACGACCTGAGACTCTGCTGTGGAAGTGCACATTTTGTTAGAAATAAAACTTGTGGCGGTATTCATAGTCCCAATTTAAGCAAGGACTTAAGCTTTGCTTGATCAAGTCGGCCTTATTCGAATGAGTCGAGCTTAAGCACTGATCTCTATATATAACTGGATGGGTGACTCCTATATAAAAGTAGCTTCCGGTGTGAAAATAATTGAAACCATCGACGCCATGTTTTAGACACCGGTGAAACAGCGTAGAGCGACTTGATTGTGTGAGTTGCCGTGTAAGTGTGCTTTGCATATAGTGTGCGTTGTTCGATGTTTTGACACTTCTCTCGTATGTTTCAAGTAATTAAATTAAATAATTTGTAACTTTTTTAAATATATAAATACCAATATGGTTTTAATTTGTTTATTTTGTGGGAAAAAGGAAGCGAAAGGTGTTTTTTTTCACAAGTAGGAATATATTTAAAAAAATGTGTATATATTATTGAATTGTGTATTTTGAGGTTATATTTTGCTTCTTTGCCGAGGCGTAATATTTTACTCACTGTTGTTTTATTATAAACATTATATGTATAATGCTGAATAATTTCAGTTTTTTTACCAAATTAAATTAACCCTGCCCGAAGAATAGACTGAAAAGGTACTGAAATTGTACTGGCCTCAGTACAATTTCAGTCTGATTTTTTTTAAATGTTTCGGTAGACATTTTTAAAGTCCTTTAACAATAGTTTAAAATGTAGGTTATGTCAACAAACCATTTTTAACAGTCTGGAAGTGAAAATAACAAAGGTTAACAAAATTTTCAATGAAATTCCCGTTAAGTTTTAAACTTATATTGCAACCCCTGCTTTAACAATAGACCCAAAAGCCTATTGTTGTATGGGATTATATTTTTATGACTTAAAAAGTTTACAATTTAAATAATACAATTTTTAAAACAAAAGAATTTAAATCTGTAAAGCTTTATGATTACAAATATCTAAAATTCATTATAAAAAATTATTATTTAAAAAAGTTATAAACTATCTCGCAAACCCTAATTGTTACGTAAAAACAGATATTATTTTTGAATTTTGATTCACATAAACATTTAGCATATATTATAATTACTTGTAAAGAATCTGAGTTCATGAAAAACAAAAATAATGTTGAAATATAAATAAAAATTATTTTTAACATTAACAAAGAAATATTCGTCCTTCAACTTAATGACGGTTAAGCCATAAACACCACCTGTAGCGACCCTTTTGCAGGTAATTTTTCCCAGTACAAATTCAGTGCTAAAACGCAGCAAATTTTGACTGAAATAGACTGAGCTCTTAGTACTAATTCCCCAGTACAATTTCAGTCTATTCTTCCGGCAGGGAAGAAGCAAGTATTTTTGTGAAATGATTAATCTTACCAAGTGAAAAAAAAATAAACGAAACTTAAGTTCAACTTGTCAAATATTTAATTATTTTTAAGTAAATTAAGTTAATTTTAATAATTTTTATTTACTTATTATTATTATTTATAGTTATTAATAATAATAAAATAATTTAAAAATTATTAAAATAAGTTAAGTATTTTTTTCATAGTTAAATGTATTTCAACCTTCTTTGTAATTTTAAAATTCCCGCCTGCTTTTGTAAAGTGGGTGTCTAAAATATGGCGCCTTCTGGGCTTCTAATTTTATCACAGTTTTAGACGTGTCGTCCATCCAGTTATAATAGAGATCAGTGATGAATACACATGGTCTTAAGCTCACTGATCTCTATTATAACTGGATGGGCGACACGTCTAAAACTGTGATATAATTAGAAGCCCGGAAGGCGCCATATTTTAGATACCCACTTTACAAAAGCAGGCGGGAATTTTAAAATTACAAAGAAGGTTGAAATACATTTAACTATGAAAAAATACTTAACTTATTTTAATAATTATTAAATTATTTTATTTTTATTAATAACTATAAATAATAATAAATAAATAAAAATTATTAAAATTAACTTAATTTACTTAAAAATAATTAAATATTTGACAAGTTAAATTTAAGTTTCGTTTAATTTTTTTCACTTGGTAAGATTAATCATTTCACAAAAATACTTGCTTCTTAATTTAATTATTGGTAAAAAAACTGAAATTATTCAGCATTATACACATAATGTTTATAATAAAACAACAGTGAGTAAAATATTACGCCTCGGCAAAGAAGCGAAATATAACCTAAAAATACACAATTCAATAATATATACACATTTTTTTAAATATATACCTACTTGTGAAAAAAATACCTTTCGCTTTCTTTTTCCCCACAAAATAAACAAATTAAAACCATATTGGTATTTATATATTTAAAAAAGTTACAAATTATTTAATTTAATTACTTGAAACATACGAGAGAAGTGTCAAAACATCGAACAACACACACTATATGCAAAGCACACTTACACGGCAACTCACACAATCAAGTCGCTCTACGCTGTTTCACCGGTATCTAAAACATGGCGTCGATGGTTTCAATTATTTTCACACCGGAAGCTACTTTTATATAGGAGTCGCCCATCCAGTTATATATAGAGATCAGTGATTTTAATTATTATTAAATTGTTTTTAATCGAAAATCTTTTCATTTTTATTATAAATATTTATAAAAAGACAATAAGTAATTGCTTAAGTCATGTAAAACGTTGACTTAAAATCATAACCTCAATTCGTTCAAATAAGTTCACCGGCAATGTCAAATAAGATCATCTTATTTGACTATTAATACTTGGCATTCTTAAGATGGGACTATGCATCTCAAAATCGAAGCATTTACTTTGTCAAGCATATGCTTAAGTTACGGTTTAAGGCAATGCTTATTGCACGACTATGAATCTAGGTGGCAGCTTAAGTCGATGCTTATAAGAAATATGTATCGACTATGAATACCGCCCTTGGTTGTTTTCTAATTTTTTCCCGCTATGCAAGGCGTAAATACCAAATACATTACGTCAGTCTACTATTTTCATAAAGAAAATATGAATTTAGATTTATGTACGAAAATGAAACGTCGTGCAAAAATACTTGACTTTTCGATATTGTGAAGCATTTTTGCACGACATCTCCTTTTTGTACATAATTCTAAATTCACATTTTTTTATGAATATGGTAAACTGACGTCATGTATTTGGTATCTACGCCTTGCATAGCTGAAAGCATGTGACAATAACTGAGTTTTAGTCTAAAACAAAATGTGGATTTTCACAAGGTGTTGTCAATGTGTCTTTGGTACGGTCTGCGCGTGCGCGGAGAGCAATCATCTTACGTCGCGAAAAACGCCAGTATGGGCTAACGTTAACTATAATCTATCTTTCTACGTCGCGAAAAATTAAAGTGTTTGACTATATCAACCGCACGGACGATGAAGAAGTTTTTACCCTTTCTCTTGTAATTACAAGGAGGAAAAAGTGCATTTCTAACGTGTCGCGAAAATTAAACGGTTTGAGTTTATCAGACACACGGTTTCTGTGAAAGACCCAGAGAGCAATTGGACGATCAGCATGTGGAAGAGGAATATTTTCCCCTTCTTCCTTGAAATTACAAGGAGAAAAGATAAAAACTTCTGCAACGACCGTGCGGTTAATATAGTCAAAAACTTTAATTTTTCGCGATGTCAGACGATTGCTCTTCGCGCAGGCGCAGACCGTATCAAGGACGCATTGTCAACACCATGCGAAAATGCACATTTTGTTTTACTCTGAAACTCAGTTTTTTCACATGTTTTCAGCTATGCTTGGTTCAGTAACCAAATTCAACACTTTAATTTACGATTTTAATAAAGAAAATGCAAATTTATAGGGGAGAGTCTCCAGTTAAGAAACCTCCAGTTGTGAGACAGTCAATTTTGTTAAACATGCAATATTAAAAAGCCGATTGGTTTATATCGCTTGCTGGGTGTAAAAACATGATACATCGGATTGGCGTTGAAAAATATGATACTTCGGATTTGACTTGAAAAACATGACATATCGTCGTTTGAGTTGAAGAACATGACACTTCGAAAAAGAAAATTTTCTTTGCAATTTTCAGTTGATACCACTGACCGATAATTTTAAAATGTGTCAAATCTTTGAAACTTTTATGAAACAAATGCTTTTGCTTCATAATATGTCAATTAAAAAAAGAAATAGGTTAAATAATTTTGTATACAGTTTATGTTGATTTGAGACATTTTAAGATTCGCGGTCAGTGGACCAACCGAAATTTGAATAAAAAATTTTCGTTTTCGACGTGTCATGTTCTTCAACTCAAACGACGATGTCATGTTTTTCAAGTCAAATCCGAGGTATCATGTTTTTCAACGCCAATCCGATGTATCATGTTTTTACATCCAGCAAGCGATATAAAAACATTTCTTTATATATGAGCCAACTTTTTCATGTACGCTGAAGCGGATATATAAACTGTTTTTGTTAAATACCAACAATGTGTGTGATAATCGACTGGCAAGCGGTTTTTCAATAAATGCAAAGTACTTTTTTCCAAGTTAATTAATTGGAAAAAGTAAATGTAATGCATTTTCTTTTAGTGTTTTTCTAATATTTTGTGATGCAATATTGCAATGTTCCAATCTACGGTTGAAAGTAATTTAATTTCCCTTTTTCAAAATATCGCCAATTTCTGGGTGTGAGACACAGCATGTCACCAGTTGTGAGACGGTGTCAACACCCATTTGGGCAGCATAAAAAATACGACTTTGCAGGCATTCTACTTAAATGTTGTTTTTTTCTAGTATTTTTGGGCATGTCAAGTTGAAAAAAGTCAATTGATTCAGAAGAAATCAATTTTAATGCTCTTGTTGAAGCTATTAAATTGTGTTTATTTCATAGTCATATTTTGGCGAATAAATATTATTATTTAGTATATAATAATATATATTAAATCATTTCTACTAAACATAACGTTTGATGTCAAACTTATTAAATTTTAGCAATTTTTAATGAGTGTCTCACAACTGGAGACATTTTTTTTGACAAAAGCGATGTGCTCGGAAAATGTATCGTAAAATTTTTTGAGTTCATCGAAATACTACACTTTCTTTTAATAAAAGTTGCATATTTCTGTTACCTTTCGAACGGTGTATTTCATTTACAATTTCGTTTACCCGTTTACAATTTACGGGTCAAAAATAAAACCTGTCTCACAACTGGAGACTCTCCTCTATTTATTTGTAAAAATATGAACCGCAAAAAAACAGCAGTAGAAGACCGTATTATGTATGTTGGACTATATATCAACCGCACAGACGATGAAGAAATTTTTACCTTTCTTCTTGTAATTTCAATGAGGAAGGGGAAAATATTCTTCTTCCACATGCTGACCGTCCAATCGCTCTCTGGGTCTTTCACAGAGTCCGTGCGTCTGATATACTCAAACCCTTTAATTTTCGCGACGCGTCATGAATGTAATTTTACAGGTCATTTTAATTTGTTATTTTACGTATTGCTTTTTATTACTTATACTCAAAAATGATTTCATTGGAAAATATGACACTCTAATTCATGATTTTCAATGAGAATGTGTAAAAATGTTAATTTTTGTGAGAGAAAAAGATGTTTAAAAAAATGTGATTTTAGTGCTTGGTTTGTTTACATTTTATAACTTGGATAAATTTATTTTTAGCATTTTTACGATAAAGAATTTAAAACTATATTAATCGAACCGTACATAATTAGAAAATTAAGTAACAATTAAAAACTAACAAAAATAGACTTTAAGCTTTCTTTCACGATTATTTTGAAATTACAAATTCCGTAAAAAATTTTTTTTGTAAATCGACATCTTATTGTTCAGATAAAAAACAAAAACATTCGCAATAGTCTAATTTACAATGTACACAAACTTGACAGATTACGACAATTATTACACTGGTAGTACTGGTTTCTTGCTACAAGAATAAACGAAAGTGATTCTTACACGATTTTTGACGTAGATTACGACTCTGTAAGTGAAATCATCCCATCACGTCTCAATTTTGAGAAAAACGGGGTCAAAGTGCCAAAAAATGTCATTTTTGCCACTTTTTGAACCCCACATAAATGTGAGCTCAAACTTTTAACTTTAACATCTAAAAGCAAAAAACCATGTAGAAATAACTGAAAATTATGGGGAACAGGAAATAGTTGTTCCCAACAATTTTGAGTTATTTCCACATGTAGAAATAACTCAAAATTGTGATCCCGTTTTTCTCAAAATTGAGACTTGATGAGATAATTTTACTCACAGATTCGTAATCTACGTTAAAAATCGTGTAAGAATCAATTTTATTTATTCTTCAGGCAAAATTTTGTCCTACAGTGTTATCGTTAATTAGTTAACTTGTTTATTTAATCGATCTCATTGGAATGCTATATACCATTAATTTATATTTAAAAATATTATTCGCAATAATAATAAAAATATTTTAATTATTTTAGATATGCAAAAAACCTTTCTAAATGAGCTCGTTTTTCTGTTGCCAACCAATAAAATTTCTTGATATCTTCCTGCAAAATGTTGTGTTATGTGAGATAAACTATTTCAAATTTTTATCTTTAGAGTATCGTTCCAAAGAACACTTTTATACAAAGTTTTATAATCCAAATTAATTGAATTATTTATAACATCAGATTTTTTATCAGGCACTCAGAAACCTTTTGATCTGCAGCGAAGTTACACAGGTGGCAGCAGATCCATTATAGTTTTGGTGCGCTGCTGACTAATTTTTATCATGGTACTGTCTAAAATATAGGTGAGCATTCAATTGAAGTATTAGGGACGCCATCTTTAGTCAAGCGCACAAAATTGTGAGCTCACATGCAATAAGGGGACAAGAAATATTTTTTGATATCCCTTCATGCAGCCGCTTATTGGCTGTATCATCAATTAAACCATAACAACCCAAAAATATAGTCTTACACCTTACCAACAAAACAGACAGCAGAAGCCTATCGAAAGTCTCCTGTAGACCAAAAGATTTCTTAGTAAGGAAAAAGTTAAATTAGACTTACGTTTATTGAGTATGGCTGGATATTATCCTTCGTAATTGCATCCACAAGTGTTTCCGTATCTTCAACTCTGAAAATAAAATAGGAATTTAAAGAACTAAATTTTCGAATAAGTATATGAATATAAGACCCGTATATGTTAATTAAATGCATTGCAGACAATTCGATGATTGTTCCATATATAATCCGTTTTTGAATAAAACATTTAAATGTCACTTTAATGTTGTAGCATGTGGTAGTATAAGAGTCACTATATTTTTAGGCTGCTTCTACAACAACTTTTTTTTCATCGACATGAACAAAATGCACTGTTAAAACTATGCAAAATAGTTGCGAGCGCAACGTTTTCTCGCTCATGTCGATGAAAAAAAAGTTATTGTAGAAGCAACTTTAGGAGAGCAACTCTCCTTTTTGTTAGAGCTGCTGGACTATTTGTCAAGCAGCCGCTCACTTAACGCGATAGGCACACTGTAAAAAATCCTAAGAATATTACCCACATTAAATGTGGCTATTTTACAGCCAAGGGGAAAAGTGCCGCATTTAATGTGGCAACATAACCTTATTTAAAGCGTCACTTTTCCCCTTGTCAGGGTAATATCCTTAGGATTTTTTACAGTGCAGCAAACTTTAAGAGAGCAACCAGTGTTGCCAGTAACAGAAATAAGAACTATGGAATAGTCACTGTAAAATTATGGTATTTTCATCTACCATTATGGTACGCCTGCGCGTAATGCCATGTGCACAGAATAAGGAGAGATCGACTTACAAAAAGCTTTATACACAGTGTAGGAACAAATTTTCACTGTATTTACCTTTAAAATTTGCGTCACTTAAATTGTATTTAAATAAAATAAAAATAGTTATTAGTTACTTAATTATTTAAATTATGTGATTATTAGTAAAATGCTAGTAGAATACAAATTTCTCTTTATTATAAATATGCCTTTTTAAAAAAGGTTTTTTCCCTTTTTGAGTTATATCTGTAAGTAAATTATTAGTTTCTTTTATATTTTGCTATGATTGTAATAATGATATTGAAAGATAAAAATGCATATCGCTTTTACGTATACATATAAAATAGATAAATTAAAGGTTTTCGATATTGTAAGAATTTTTTATTACAATTTTAATTTGATGTACTAAAACATTTACAATAGTAGTTACAAAATATAGAAGTATATAACAAAGAATAATTCATATTATTTCAATCAAGTAACTGTTTTATATTATACTGTTTCTTTTTTATCATTTAGTTATTTAAATCAAACTCACTTTAGCTTTAAAGCTAACAATCACAGATAACATCATTATAACTTTTTAAATTAAATAAAACTCACTTTATCTTAAACGCTAATATTACAAACATATGAGTCTTAACATATTTATATTCTTATACTTTTTACAAAACTTTTTAAAACTTTGTTTCTTTTTTCTCGATTTTTAAAATTAAATAAAACTCATTTCAGCTTCAAAACTGATATCACAATCAATATTTTCGTTTACGTCCAAAGATTCATTATCTCTAGCGAAACCGGTATCGTTTGTCTTAGTTTCTTTGGTGGTTACTTTAGGTCCATAAATATTAGAAGTAGTCATGCATTTCAGCATTTTTTCTGAAGGTTCGAAATTACTACATCCTACTCCACTAACGCATTCCGAAGCATATAATAGCCCTTGCAAAGTGCTAGAAATCATTTTATTTCTAGATTTTGTTTTTACTCTGTTTACTTTTGAAAATGTTCTTTCACACGACACATTTGAGTCAGGCAAAACTAAAGTGTCTAGGACAAACTGTCCTAACATTTTATATTCTTGTTCTCCGAGAAGATTTTTTGCTTCTCTTACATTGTACCAAAATATGTCTGGAAATTCTGAAGAGAATTCCTTAAAAGCTGGTTCCAGTGGCAACTTTCGCCATTGATCATCTAAAATTTGTGTTAAATTTAAGTCATTCGAAGCAACAATTCGTGGAAGTTGTTCAATAAGTGGCTGAATACTATTAGGCCGCTGTACATGTGAAGTCATAGCTAAGTTTGAATTAAACCAACACAGTTTTAACAATAAATTATTTTCCGAAAAATCATAACGCTTTTTGATTTCAGAGCAAACTTTTATGATCATTTGACAACATCGATACTTAAAATCAGTAACTTCATTCTTTTTGGATGTATATATAGGATCTTTCAGATTTGTCATGACTTTAACATCAAAGTATACATTATCCAAATGCATGAAATACCTTTAATTTGCTGGATCAAGAACATCAAGTTTAACAGTATTCAGTTTTTGTCTATCCATGTAAGCTTGCAGTAATTCTGTATATAAAAGTCTCATCTTAGAATCAAGACATGTTATCACAACTTTTTCGCTCTGAAAATATTCATTCGTTCCTACAATTTTGCTCAAAATCCACTCTAAGAAATAATAAAATAACTTTATAATAGGATCGTTAAGAGTATGATAAATGGATTCAGCTGTTATCAAGCGTTCGTCATACCACTTTGCCGTAAAATACAAACGGAGAGCTTCCCATTGCTCTAAAATCCGCTTTACTACCTGTAAATTTATTAAAATATTTTAAATGTATTTTATGTATTATTAAATACTAGAAAACTATAGAATTCCAAATTTAGTAATTTCATATTCATTGAAATTTTTAAATTAATAATAATTAAAAAAACAAAATTATTATTATTAAATAAATTAAGTAATTTGTTAATAAAGTATATTTTTTATTTACTTGCAAGTGTGACAACCAGCGAGTCGTTGAAAGTCTTAAAATTTTATGTGGCTCAACTTCACAAAATATTTGGAATTCTTGAAATTGTGCCTGCCGTTTAGAACTGTGTTTAAAGAAGGTGAAAATATTTCGTGCTAAATCTTCACATGCTCTAGGTAGATTTTTGCATCCTTCACTAGCGCATATTGAAAGTGAATGACAAATACATTTTAGTATTGTTAATCCGGGTAGAAGATTTTGTAATTTAGTTGCAACGCCATTATAATCCCCAAACATGGTATTGCATCCGTCGCTAGCAAATCCAATCAAATTTACGAGGGGGATGGAGTCGCCTTGTAAATTTTCAATTACTTTTTCATTTTTAATTATTCCTGTAGCTTTCGTTCTACCCAACACGACATTCTTTGCTACAACGGAGTCTGGAAAAGCAGATTTACAGGTACCTACTAGATGATCAGCTGTCCTTAATGCCAAATTATATTCTGCTATGAAAGAACATATCTTTATTTCAGCTTTTATAACATTTGTCTTAAATTCTTCTTCCTTTTTACTTTTAGCATTATGCAATTATAGTTACTTAACTTTGATCTTAATTCTTCTTTAGGAGTGCCAAATGTTTCTATTAAAAACATTTTACAAGTATCTAATGCTAAAAGTAAAAAGGAAGAAGAATTTAAGACAAATGTTATAAAAGCTGAAATAAAGATATGTTCTTTCATAGCAGAATATAATTTGGCATTAAGGACAGCTGATCATCTAGTAGGTACCTGTAAATCTGCTTTTCCAGACTCCGTTGTAGCAAAGAATGTCGTGTTGGGTAGAACGAAAGCTACAGGAATAATTAAAAATGAAAAAGTAATTGAAAATTTACAAGGCGACTCCATCCCCCTCGTAAATTTGATTGGATTTGCTAGCGACGGATGCAATACCATGTTTGGGGATTATAATGGCGTTGCAACTAAATTACAAAATCTTCTACCCGGATTAACAATACTAAAATGTATTTGTCATTCACTTTCAATATGCGCTAGTGAAGGATGCAAAAATCTACCTAGAGCATGTGAAGATTTAGCACGAAATATTTTCACCTTCTTTAAACACAGTTCTAAACGGCAGGCACAATTTCAAGAATTCCAAATATTTTGTGAAGTTGAGCCACATAAAATTTTAAGACTTTCAACGACTCGCTGGTTGTCACACTTGCAAGTAAATAAAAAATATACTTTATTAACAAATTACTTAATTTATTTAATAATAATAATTTTGTTTTTTTAATTATTATTAATTTAAAAATTTCAATGAATATGAAATTACTAAATTTGGAATTCTATAGTTTTCTAGTATTTAATAATACATAAAATACATTTAAAATATTTTAATAAATTTACAGGTAGTTAAGCGGATTTTAGAGCAATGGGAAGCTCTCCGTTTGTATTTTACGGCAAAGTGGTATGACGAACGCTTGATAACAGCTGAATCCATTTATCATACTCTTAACGATCCTATTATAAAGTTATTTTATTATTTCTTAGAGTGGATTTTGAGCAAAATTGTAGGAACGAATGAATATTTTCAGAGCGAAAAAGTTGTGATAACATGTCTTGATTCTAAGATGAGACTTTTATATACAGAATTACTGCAAGCTTACATGGATAGACAAAAACTGAATACTGTTAAACTTGATGTTCTTGATCCAGCAAATTAAAGGTATTTCATGCATTTGGATAATGTATACTTTGATGTTAAAGTCATGACAAATCTGAAAGATCCTATATATACATCCAAAAAGAATGAAGTTACTGATTTTAAGTATCGATGTCGTCAAATGATCATAAAAGTTTGCTCTGAAATCAAAAAGCGTTATGATTTTTCGGAAAATAATTTATTGTTAAAACTGTGTTGGTTTAATTCAAACTTAGCTATGACTTCACATGTACAGCGGCCTAATAGTATTCAGCCACTTATTGAACAACTTCCACGAATTGTTGCTTCGAATGACTTAAATTTAACACAAATTTTAGATGATCAATGGCGAAAGTTGCCACTGGAACCAGCTTTTAAGGAATTCTCTTCAGAATTTCCAGACATATTTTGGTACAATGTAAGAGAAGCAAAAAATCTTCTCGGAGAACAAGAATATAAAATGTTAGGACAGTTTGTCCTAGACACATTAGTTTTGCCTGACTCAAATGTGTCGTGTGAAAGAACATTTTCAAAAGTAAACAGAGTAAAAACAAAATCTAGAAATAAAATGATTTCTAGCACTTTGCAAGGGCTATTATATGCTTCGGAATGCGTTAGTGGAGTAGGATGTAGTAATTTCGAACCTTCAGAAAAAATGCTGAAATGCATGACTACTTCTAATATTTATGGACCTAAAGTAACCACCAAAGAAACTAAGACAAACGATACCGGTTTCGCTAGAGATAATGAATCTTTGGACGTAAACGAAAATATCGATTGTGATATCAGTTTTGAAGCTGAAATTAGTTTTATTTAATTTTAAAAATCGAGAAAAAAGAAACAAAGTTTTAAAATGTTTTGTAAAAAGTATAAGAATATAAATATGTTAAGACTCATATGTTTGTAATATTAGCGTTTAAGATAAAGTGAGTTTTATTTAATTTAAAAAGTTATAATGATGTTATCTGTGATTGTTAGCTTTAAAGCTAAAGTGAGTTTGATTTAAATAACTAAATGATAAAAAAGAAACAGTATAATATAAAACAGTTACTTGATTGAAATAATATGAATTATTCTTTGTTATATACTTCTATATTTTGTAACTACTATTGTAAATGTTTTAGTACATCAAATTAAAATTGTAATAAAAAATTCTTACAATATCGAAAACCTTTAATTTATCTATTTTATATGTATACGTAAAAGCGATATGCATTTTTATCTTTCAATATCATTATTACAATCATAGCAAAATATAAAAGAAACTAATAATTTATTTACAGATATAACTCAAAAAGGGAAAAAACCTTTTTTAAAAAGGCATATTTATAATAAAGAGAAATTTGTATTCTACTAGCATTTTACTAATAAGCACATAATTTAAATAATTAAGTAACTAATAACTATTTTTATTTTTCTTAAATACAATTTAAGTGACGCAAATTATAAAGGTAAATACAGTAAAAATTTGTTCCTACACTGTGTATAAAGCTTTGTGTAAGTCGATCTCTCCTTATTCTATGCGCATGGCATTACGCGCAGGCGTACTATAATGGTAGATGAAAATACCATAATTTTACAGTGACTATTCCATAGTTCTTATATCTGTTACTGGCAACGCTGTTTGCGTTCGCGAACGAGATTCGCGAAGCAGTTGTGCTTAGGCCTTTATATGCAAGTAGTTGGTGCAGTAACCAAAAATGGATGTACTGCGCAAGTATGGATTACAGTTAAGCCAAGCATAGTGGAGGATGTGCTATTATATGAGAGGGAGACTATAACTATAGTTCTAGGTAAAAGGTGCAGATGTCGCTGTCATAGAAGCTAAACGAATTAACGGTTATGCGCATGCTTTTACCTTGAATTTTCGAACATGATTTTTTATTTTCAGGATTATAATATTACTATTATTAGAATAGAATTTTTATAATATATTTATATTTATATAAAATGTATTATATACTATACATGATAATTATTATAATTTTGTATATTAAAATATTTTCTTGAATAAAATGATATTTTTTGTATTTTTATTATACAAAATACAAAATGTATTATATACTATACATGATAATTATTATAATTTTGTATATTAAAATATTTTCTTGAATAAAATGATATTTTTTGTATTTTTATTAAAATATGAAAATAATCTTTGTAATTTCTCCTAAAAACTACATTAGAAAAGTATATAATTTAAATTTTAAAATCACATCTGAGAGCAGTGTAATTATTTAAGTAAATGTGCGTTTTTGCACAAATATAATTATTGGACACTTATCTCTGTGTTGTTGTTTATTTATTTTAGTGAAGCTTCGAGTTTTGCAAGTGATTTGCCATTACAGTGATTAGTACGTTGTAATCAACGAAATCGTAGTGTGGTAAGTAAAATTGAAATATAATCTACTTATAATAAATGAAAACTATATATTTTAAAGTAAATATTCTTTTTTTATTAATAAAATTATTTGAATCTATTGATTATTCATTATATATAGAAAATTCTATTTTTTTACCTTTCATTTTAAAACTTTATTATAATTTATCTAATTTATTGATTTCATAGTTAATTTTGAATAGATTATATTAATAACGTCTTCTTCATTTCCATGTACTCAAATTTTGTATATTTTTTGTTTCTTTAAATTTTTCTCTTAATGTGTATCTATCATTACTTATCATTATTAAATATTAGTACATATTATTTCTTTTTTATTGTTTTATTTGTTTACTTATTATTTGTTAATATTAATTTTGTATTATTAATATTATTAACTTAATCAAAATTTTTTTTTTAAATAATATATAAACATTAAATAACACATTATTTGTATGATATAATATAGTTTGAATGGCAAATATAATTTTTATTTTCCAAAATAATTCTTATTTGCATCAATGCATCAAAGTTGTTTTAAATATCATATTATTTTGGTTTCAATAAATTATTTGATTTAAATACATTTTATTTGTGTTTAAGAATAGTATATTACAATTAAATAGCGCATTGTTTACATAAAATAATTCAGCTTGTTTGAATTCAAAAATTAAAATAATTATGCCAAGTAATTTTTATTTGAATTAAATATAATTGATTATTTACTTCATTGAATTGAGAATCATTTACTTTAAATGAATTTCATACTTAATATGTAATTTGATAAAGAAAAAAAATTTTATTTATTTTTTATATTAAAAATAAAATAATTTTTTCTGTATATTTCAGTTCTATAATTCTTATCGACAATGGGAAAAAAGTGCGTTGTGCCTGAATGTAATTCTAAAGGAAAATTAAAAACTTATCAAATTCCGTCTGAAAAAACCCTTTGTTTGAAGTGGTTAAATGCAATTAATAATTTCGCCTTAAAAAATGCAAGTTATGAGGAGATCATGCAAAAAAAGTATGCTGTATGCCGTCAACATTTTGAGAATGAAGCATACGTTGATATTAATCATTCTCGATTGATGTTAAAAAAATGCAGTTCCTACGCTTTTATTGCTAAATTCTACACCAAATATCAACGAAGAGGTATTGATGGAAGTAGATGCCCCGAATTGTTCACTCGATTTGTCGACACCTAAATGTCTACAAACTTTAGAATTGAATACATCAATACCAAGTTTGAGAATTTCATTAAATATATAAGAATTAACAAAATAATAGAGAATTCTTGAAAAAATTACATGTATTTACCATTCCTAACATCCGTTGAATAGAGGCATGTCTTGATTATTTTTCTTTTACTTGTAAAAAAATTTCTTTGCATCAAGTGGTTATCACACATATGGGAATACTCATAACCAAAATTTCTATCAAAACATTAATTACTATAGAAAAACAAAAAGGAGCATTCAGACCTCTGCAGGCTGTCTGTCTGCGCAGCCAGAAGCAACAAGAGTAAGGGAGAAGGTGTAATAAATTTGAATTTCCTTACTCTTTTACTCTTGTACATTACTATGGCAACCTGCAGACAGACTGCAGAGGTCTGAACGCTCCAAAAGACGACACTTTCTGTTCACGGAATACCAAATTATTATTATGTATATGTGACGCGATCTAAAGAAAGGGACCTTAGAAGCAAATCACTTTAAGGTTATGTTAGTGTTACCTTTTTATTAATTAAAAGTTTCTTTTTAATTACAGTAAATTAAAATCAGTATTTATTTAATATTTTAGTTGTAATAAAGACCTGAACATCAGTGAATTGTATTGTCAGTTGATTCTCTGTTCGTATTTTTATTTCAAAAATTGCAAACATAATCTATAATTTTTTGCTTCTAAGGTCCCTTTCTTCAGATCGCGTCACATATTTATATAAGAATAAAAAATCATGTTCAAAAATTCAAGGTAAACGCATGCGCATAACCGTTAATTCGTTTAGATTCTATGACAGCGACATCTGCACCTTTTACCTAGAACTATAGTTATAGTCTCCCTTTATTTAGTGGAAGTGCCCTCACTGTGAAGCCAAGGAGATTAGAGACAGGAGGAGTAAGTTAGCCTTATTCCTACAGAGAACGGTGAGTGAAAATATGAGGGCAATGCAGGTGTCGTAATTGGCAAGTAGATGGTGCAGTAGACGAAAATTGGGTTTGTGCGCATTTACATTCCTTCATTGCTCTCAATTTCAACTTTATCCCCACCATTTCAGTTACTTCTTCTGTGTCTAGTATGCTTAACTCAAGAAGACTAGAGACAGTAGGAGTAACTCAAGTGGTGGGGGTAACGTAGAATGTGAGGGCAATGAAGGAATGAATATGCGTAGAAACCCAATTTTCGTCTACTGCATCATCTACTTGCCAAGTACAACACCTGCATTGCCCTCATATTTTCACTCACCGTTCTCTGTAGGAATAAGGCTAACTTACTCCTCTAATGTCTCTAATCTTCTTGCAATCTGCAATATCATCAATAAATTTAAGTGTTCGTCTGCTAAAGTTTGTGGAACATTTACGGTCTGGTTTGTGTTAATGCCCAAACTAAGCTGTTTGTGAATACTACAACATTGTGGACAATTTTTTAAAATATCATTTAATATAACTTAAAAATAGTTATTTAAATTGTCCCATATTTGTCAACGAAAAAATTGTCAGTCTCTTTAGTAACTGTGAAGTAGAAACCTACTATGTTGAATAAGTTTCAAATTCTAAGGGTACCAGTACCTAAATCTAGACGTCACCCGCCAAAAAATAATAATTAAAGAAAATATTTTAGAGCTATGAAAAAAATTGGAGGCTAAAATATTTTTTTCTAGGACCAATAGTTTACAAGATAAAAATGTTTTAAAAAAAGGTGTCGCAAGCCGTATGGCCCGAGCCGTGCAATCAAAAAGGACCCCGCACTTTTACTATTGAATTTGTCTCTTAGCCAATTTTTTTGTAACTTTGCAGATTTGTAGTTTTTGACCTTCTGAACAAAAAATGTATGGGACAAAATTCAAAATAATGACCAGTTTTTGAGATACAGACGGTCAAAGTTCAAAAAATCAAATAACGGGTATTAGTCGTTCAAGAATGTTTTGTTGACAAAAGTTAATTGAAATCGCTTGAAACTGGATACTTGGGGGTTTTTAAGGTCGCTGATAATTAATATGATGTTGGATTTTCAAAATTCAAAATGGCGACTCCAATATGGCGGACAAATTTTAGAAAAGTCAATTGAAATCGCTTGAAACTGATTACTTGGGAGTTTTTATGGTCGCTGATAACAAATATGGTGTTGGATTTTCAAAATTCAAAAATGGCGACTCCAATATGGCGGACATATTTTAGAAAAGTCAATTGAAATCGCTTGAAACTGGTTACTCGGGGGTTTTTAAGGTCGCTGATAACGAATATGATGTTACATTGGTAAAAACACACTTAGGTAGAGAGAAAAATAGACAAAGAGAGGGGAAGAATCTAATAGCTTAATAAAATGTTAGAAAGAAACGTAGAAAGATATACAGATAGTTGTAACATAAGGTGATAAAGCAGTTTAAGGCAAGATCAAAAAATAATTCAGCAGTTTAAAGAATTAATATGTGATTCAGCCGTTGAAGGCAAGAGCAGGGGGTGATTTACAAGTTTAAGACAAGATAAGTTAGTGATTTACTAATTCAAGTGTTTTTTTTATTCTGCATGCTCTTCATTTTGGTGCTATATCTGCTGCAATTAAGATATTGTTCGTAAGTGTTGTTTCTGGGTATTTTACATTTCCTTGATGCCGTGCATAATCCAGAAATCACAATATGTCAATCTGTCACATAATGATCGATATACTCCTAGGAATTTTCGAAAACCAATCTTGTTATTTATTATCAAACTTACACATTGTATGCTTGGGTAATAAAAGATAAGTTTCTTAAAGTCGTCAGGCAATCATTGTCTTAACTTACATGAGGAAGTCAATAAATGTTATTTGCAATGTTTTTCATGTTTCTAAGTTGGTAGTAAAACTGTATAAAGATGCCATTTTTATCAAAATAATGTCGTCACGCCATAACTGCACTATAGATAGTATAACCACGTTATTATTTTGGTTAGTAATGACGCAAGAGTAGTTACACGGAGAGAAATCTGTTGCGAATAATGAATGGAGTAGACACTGACTAGCGTAAAGTATAAGAAGTCCACCTGAGTATCAGAGTCGACTCCACCTAATATTCAGGCGGGCTCGAGCAATAAATAGGCCCCTTTGTTAGGATTTTACCATCAAAGAATCTATGGAAAAAGTACAATAAAAGCTACTTGAGATAAAACATTTAATGAAAAATAATGAGGATCCTCATTTGATTACCTTGCGCTATTTCGTTTGAAACTGACAAATAGCATTAGAAGCATAATCTGGAATGCTTATTTATCTGAAGTGCAGAATAGTTGAATTAATCTCTTGTTGTGGCAAACTGGCGCCTAATAATATTTTTTTATCATCGAACACTAATCGTATTTGTTGTCTTGAATCCTTTAAATAGATTCTAAACGCCATTTTAAAAAACTGCAATATTCATCAGTTATTCATAAAAACGTTTTAACTATAATAATATAAAAACAGTAGAAAAAAGTGCACAAAAACTTGTTTTTTGTTTTTGAGTTTACCTTGGTAAAAGTAGCTATAAAAAAAGATACTTTAATAGTTAGGAAAGAACAAGTAGCAGTTGTAAATAATGCAAAACAAGATCAAATATATGTAAAACGAAGAAAAAGTAAATGAATCTCAAGAAGACTCGAACAAGGAGGTGAAACTTAGCTGTTTTCTTACGATGTTGACTTCACTTCTTTTTCTCGCAGCGTTGACCTTAATTGATTTTGACAAGCTATGAGTGCTGTAAGTTTCAATATATTACCGTATTCAATTCTACGCGAAGTATAATAGTCATATCCTCTGTTCCAAAAGAGAATTCTCTGTTCTTTTCGTTGAATTTTTTTGCAATTGTTTTCATTTGCCTTTATTTCTTTATTTCATTTAAATAAACTCTCAAATAAGTTAGACTATTTATTTTATTTATTTTTTTCCTTTTAGGTTTCATTTACTTTTTTTCATTTTTACTTACGTTTGTTTTTGTTTTGCATTATTTCCAATTGCTTTTTGTTCTTTCTTAACGATTAAAGTATCTTCCTTTATATCTACTTTTACCAAAGTAAACTATCAAACAAGAAATAAGTTTTCTGCAAATGCGATTAATGGTCGGTGATGAAAATATTATTAGGCGCCAGATTGCCATAACAAGAAGAGATCAACTCAATCATCGCTTCAGGTAAATGATAATTCTAGATTATGCTTCCAATGCTATATGTCAATTTCAAATGAAATAGCACAAGTTAATGAGGATCCTAATTGTCTGCGATTGAATGTTTTATCTCAAACAGCTAGCAGCTCTTGTGTCATTTGCAACCAAAATGATAACGTGGTTAGACTATCTGTAGACTGTAGGGTAAAAGTCTTTGTAGAAAGAGACATTTACATGCCTGAAAATGTTAGAGCGTGTCCACATCATTTAGAAGAAAATGTCATCTTCTTTAATATTTTACTGACAGGTTTACGTTCCATCAATAGACCTTGCAACATTAATGGACATACTCTTGTATTATTTCTGCAGTGTTTGAGAAAAGAGTGCACCAAAAAAGATAGACTTTCAGATGAAAATAATTTAAGTGAAGAATAATTTGCGTGCATTGCTCCTATCACAAAGGTTCAGTTTCAAGAACTGTATACATTTTGTAATTCAGTCATGCAACACGGAAACATGAGAAACATTACAAAAAAAAATTTATTGACTTTCTTATGTAAGTTAAGACAAGGATTGACTGATGACTTTCTGAAGCTTATCTTTGATTACTCAAACAGTCAATGTCTGAATTTGATAGTAGATAACGTAAGAAAGTCATTAATGTTAAGGTTTGTTGCCGAAAATATTGGCATCAGATCAATAACCCGCCAGGAGTTTATAGATAGGCATGTTACTGATTTCGCTAATGTTTTATACAACCCTGAACCGAATGAAGCTAAGGCTATTATTGCCATTGGTACAATATACGCGTATATGCAAAAAAGTACAAACTTTCGAGTACTGCGTCAATCATATTCCCTTCACAAAGGGAAACATTTATTAAAACCCACCATGTTGGTGGCTCCTGACGGCTATATTTTGTCCATTTTCGGACCACACTTCTCTGATGCTAGAAATAATGATGCTCAGATCTTGCGACAACAATTTGAAAATAATGTTGATACATTAAGAGAGTGGAGTCAAAACGGTGATATATTGCTAGTTGATAGAGGATATCGCGATGTGAGGCCACTTTTGGAGCGTTTGGGAATCAACATCAAAATGCCAGCTGTTCTTAATCGAGGTGAGAGGCAACTAACCACAGAAGATGCTAACGCATCTCGTTTGGTTACGAAGAGTCGATGGATCGTGGAAGCTAGAAATGCACACTTTCGATTAGTTTTCAAGTTCCTCGCTGGAAATATTAACATCTGTCATGCAAAAAAACTTAATAGTTTTTATTGTATAGCAGGAGCTATTTTAAATCGTTTTCATCCACTGATTCATATGGAAGGTGCTACTTGTTAAGCTTGCTAGACGAATGTTAGTGCAATCACAAACACCTAACGTTGTTCAAACCCGAGTGGAACTGGATAACCTCCGAATGCGAAATGCCCAATGGAGACGCTTAAATCGCAACCATGCAGTAGAATTCCTAATTTTAAGTGTGGACAATATTAAAGATTTAATGATCAGAGTGTACCAAGTCAGTTTAGCACCTTCTTATATTCAAGATAAAGTGGAAAGAGAAAACGACGAAGAATTCCAGTTCGATGAACACTTAAATGAACCCGGCTTTCTGAGAATTAGAACATATTCTCGCTTCAGAAACGCAACTAGACATCAAACGTTTATTTCTTTTTAAATAAATTAGCACAATGATGATCCCAACAATAACAATGACCGCATTCTAGGATACTATTGTACTTGTCAATCTGGAGCAAGGACACTTGGTTCGTGTGCCCACGTGGCAAGCATCTTTTGGTTCCTGGGATATGCACGGCATCAAGAAAATGTAAAGTATCCGGACACGTCACTTCTAAACCACATACTTGATGCAGCAGACAGAGCACACAACATTGATAATGCAGAAAGAGTTGCAACAATAAACGAGTAAAAAAAGTCTAATATTTTTTTCAACTCATTCTGGATCTTGCCTTAATTGGCTAAATCAGTTTATGATTTTGCCTTCAACGGCTGAATCACTTTTTAATCTTGCCTTAATTGGCTAAATCAGTTCATGGTTTTGCTTTCAACGGCTGAATCACTTTTTGTTCTTGCCTTAATTGGCTGAATCAGTTTATGATTTTGCCTTCAACGGCTGAATCACTTTTTGATCTTGCCTTAATTGGCTAAATCAGTTCATGGTTTTGCTTTCAACGGCTGAATCACTTTTTGTTCTTGCCTTAATTGGCTGAATCAGTTTATGATTTTGCCTTCAACGGCTGAATCACTTTTTGATCTTTCCTTAATTGGCTGAATCAGTTTATGATTTTGCCTTCAACGGCTGAATCACTTTTTAATCTTGCCTTAATTGGCTAAATCAGTTCATGGTTTTGCTTTTAACGGCTGAATCACTTTTTGTTCTTGCCTTAATTGGCTAAATCAGTTTATGATTTTGACTTCAACGGCTGAATCACTTTTTGATCTTGCCTTAATTGGCTGAATCAGTTTATGATTTTGCCTTCAACGGCTGAATCACTTTTTGTTCTTGCCTTAATTGGCTGAATCAGTTTATGATTTTGCCTTCAACGGCTGAATCAGTTCATGGTTTTGCCTTCAACGGCTGAATCACTTTTTGATCTTGCCTTAATTGGCTAAATCAGTTCATGGTTTTGCTTTCAACGGCTGAATCACTTTTTGTTCTTGCTTTAATTGCCTAATTCAGTTCATGATTTTGCCTTAATTAGCTGAATCACTTTTTGATCTTGCCTTAATTGGCTAAATCAGTTCATGGTTTTGCCTTCAACGGATGAATCACTTTTTGATCTTGCCTTAATTGGCTAAATCAGTTCATGGTTTTGCTTTCAACGGCTGAATCACTTTTTGTTCTTGCCTTAATTGGCTGAATCAGTTTATGATTTTGCCTTCAACGGCTGAATCACTTTTCGATCTTTCCTTAATTGGCTGAATCAGTTCATGGTTTTGCCTTCAACGGCTGAATCACTTTTTGTTCTTGCTTTAATTGCCTAATTCAGTTCATGATTTTGCCTTAATTAGCTGAATCACTTTTTGATCTTGCCTTAATTGGCTAAATCAGTTCATGGTTTTGCTTTCAACGGTTGAATCACTTTTTGTTCTTGCCTTAATTGGCTGAATCAGTTTATGATTTTGCCTTCAACGGCTGAATCACTTTTTGATCTTTCCTTAATTGGCTGAATCAGTTCATGGTTTTGCCTTCAACGGCTGAATCACTTTTTGATCTTGCCTTAATTGGCTAAATCAGTTCATGGTTTTGCTTTCAACGGCTGAATCACTTTTTGTTCTTGCTTTAATTGCCTAATTCAGTTCATGATTTTGCCTTAATTAGCTGAATCACTTTTTAATCTTGCCTTAATTGGCTAAATCATTTCATGGTTTTGCTTTCAACGGCTGAATCACTTTTTGATCTTGCCTTAATTGGCTGAATCAGTTCATGATTTTGCCTCAATTAGCTGAATCACTTTATGATCTTGCCTTAATTGGCTGAATCAGTTCATGATTCTGCCTTAATTGGCTGAATTAGTTCATGATTTTGCCTTCAACGGCTGAATCACTTTTTGAACTTGCCTTAATTGGCTGAATCAGTTTATGATTTTGCCTTCAACGGCTAAATCACTTTTTGTTCTTGCCTTAATTGGCTGAATCAGTTTATGATTTTGCCTTCAACGGCTGAATCACTTTTTAATCTTGCCTTAATTGGCTAAATCAGTTCATGGTTTTGCTTTTAACGGCTGAATCACTTTTTGTTCTTGCCTTAATTGGCTAAATCAGTTTATGATTTTGACTTCAACGGCTGAATCACTTTTTGATCTTGCCTTAATTGGCTGAATCAGTTTATGATTTTGCCTTCAACGGCTGAATCACTTTTTGTTCTTGCCTTAATTGGCTGAATCAGTTTATGATTTTGCCTTCAACGGCTGAATCAGTTCATGGTTTTGCCTTCAACGGCTGAATCACTTTTTGATCTTGCCTTAATTGGCTAAATCAGTTCATGGTTTTGCTTTCAACGGCTGAATCACTTTTTGTTCTTGCTTTAATTGCCTAATTCAGTTCATGATTTTGCCTTAATTAGCTGAATCACTTTTTGATCTTGCCTTAATTGGCTAAATCAGTTCATGGTTTTGCCTTCAACGGATGAATCACTTTTTGATCTTGCCTTAATTGGCTAAATCAGTTCATGGTTTTGCTTTCAACGGCTGAATCACTTTTTGTTCTTGCCTTAATTGGCTGAATCAGTTTATGATTTTGCCTTCAACGGCTGAATCACTTTTCGATCTTTCCTTAATTGGCTGAATCAGTTCATGGTTTTGCCTTCAACGGCTGAATCACTTTTTGTTCTTGCTTTAATTGCCTAATTCAGTTCATGATTTTGCCTTAATTAGCTGAATCACTTTTTGATCTTGCCTTAATTGGCTAAATCAGTTCATGGTTTTGCTTTCAACGGTTGAATCACTTTTTGTTCTTGCCTTAATTGGCTGAATCAGTTTATGATTTTGCCTTCAACGGCTGAATCACTTTTTGATCTTTCCTTAATTGGCTGAATCAGTTCATGGTTTTGCCTTCAACGGCTGAATCACTTTTTGATCTTGCCTTAATTGGCTAAATCAGTTCATGGTTTTGCTTTCAACGGCTGAATCACTTTTTGTTCTTGCTTTAATTGCCTAATTCAGTTCATGATTTTGCCTTAATTAGCTGAATCACTTTTTAATCTTGCCTTAATTGGCTAAATCATTTCATGGTTTTGCTTTCAACGGCTGAATCACTTTTTGATCTTGCCTTAATTGGCTGAATCAGTTCATGATTTTGCCTCAATTAGCTGAATCACTTTATGATCTTGCCTTAATTGGCTGAATCAGTTCATGATTCTGCCTTAATTGGCTGAATTAGTTCATGATTTTGCCTTCAACGGCTGAATCACTTTTTGAACTTGCCTTAATTGGCTGAATCAGTTTATGATTTTGCCTTCAACGGCTAAATCACTTTTTGTTCTTGCCTTAATTGGCTGAATCAGTTTATGATTTTGCCTTCAACGGCTGAATCACTTTTTGATCTTGCCTTAATTGGCTGAATCAGTTCATGATTTTGCCTTCAACGGCTGAATTAGTTCATGATTTTGCCTTCAACGGCTGAATCACTTTTTGAACTTGCCTTAATTGGCTGAATCAGTTTATGATTTTGCCTTCAACGGCTAAATCACTTTTTGTTCTTGCCTTAATTGGCTGAATCAGTTTATGATTTTGCCTTCAACGGCTGAATCACTTTTTAATCTTGCCTTAATTGGCTAAATCAGTTCATGGTTTTGCTTTCAACGGCTGAATCACTTTTTGTTCTTGCCTTAATTGGCTAAATCAGTTTATGATTTTGCCTTCAACGGCTGAATCACTTTTTGATCTTGCCTTAATTGGCTGAATCAGTTCATGATTTTGGCTTAACTAGCTGAATCACTTTATGATCTTGCCTTAATTGGCTGAATCAGTTTATGATTTTGCCTTCAACGGCTGAATCACTTTTTGATCTTGCCTTAATTGGCTGAATCAGTTTATGGTTTTGCCTTCAACGGCTGAATCACTTTTTGATCTTGCCTTAATTGGCTGAATCAGTTTATGATTTTGCCTTCAACGGCTAAATCACTTTTTGTTCTTGCCTTAATTGGCTGAATCAGTTTATGATTTTGCCTTCAACGGCTGAATCACTTTTTGATCTTGTCTTAATCGCTGAATCAGTTTATGGTTTTGGTTTCAACGGCTGAATCACTTTTTGTTCTTGCCTTAATTGGCTAAATCAGTTTATGATTTTGCCTTCAACGGCTGAATCACTTTTTGATCTTGCCTTAATTGGCTGAATCAGTTTATGGTTTTGCCTTCAACAGCTGAATCACTTTTTGATCTTGCCTTAATTGGCTGAATCAGTTCATGATTTTGCCTCAATTAGCTGAATCACTTTATGATCTTGCCTTAATTGGCTGAATCAGTTCATGATTCTGCCTTAATTGGCTGAATTAGTTCATGATTTTTGCCTTCAACGGCTGAATCACTTTTTGAACTTGCCTTAATTGGCTGAATTAGTTCATGATTTTGCCTTCAACGGCTAAATCACTTTTTGTTCTTGCCTTAATTGGCTGAATCAGTTTATGGTTTTGGTTTCAACGGCTGAATCACTTTTTGTTCTTGCCTTAATTGGCTGAATCAGTTTATGATTTTGCCTTCAACGGCTGAATCACTTTTTAATCTTGCCTTAATTGGCTAAATCAGTTCATGGTTTTGCTTTCAACGGCTGAATCACTTTTTGTTCTTGCCTTATTTGGCTAAATCAGTTTATGATTTTGCCTTCAACGGCTGAATCACTTTTTGATCTTGCCTTAATTGGCTGAATCAGATTATGGTTTTGGTTTCAACGGCTGAATCACTTTTTGTTCTTGCCTTAATTGGCTAAATCAGTTTATGATTTTGCCTTCAACGGCTGAATCACTTTTTGATCTTGCCTTAATTGGCTGAATCAGTTTATGGTTTTGCCTTCAACAGCTGAATCACTTTTTGATCTTGCCTTAATTGGCTGAATCAGTTCATGATTTTGCCTCAATTAGCTGAATCACTTTATGATCTTGCCTTAATTGGCTGAATCAGTTCATGATTCTGCCTTAATTGGCTGAATTAGTTCATGATTTTGCCTTCAACGGCTGAATCACTTTTTGAACTTGCCTTAATTGGCTGAATTAGTTCATGATTTTGCCTTCAACGGCTAAATCACTTTTTGTTCTTGCCTTAATTGGCTGAATCAGTTTATGGTTTTGGTTTCAACGGCTGAATCACTTTTTGTTCTTGCCTTAATTGGCTGAATCAGTTTATGATTTTGCCTTCAACGGCTGAATCACTTTTTGTTCTTGCCTTAATTGGCTAAATCAGTTTATGATTTTGCCTTCAACGGCTGAATCACTTTTTGATCTTGCCTTAATTGGCTGAATCAGTTTATGGTTTTGCCTTCAACAGCTGAATCACTTTTTGATCTTGCCTTAATTGGCTGAATCAGTTCATGATTTTGCCTCAATTAGCTGAATCACTTTATGATCTTGCCTTAATTGGCTGAATCAGTTCATGATTCTGCCTTAGTTGGCTGAATTAGTTCATGATTTTGCCTTCAACGGCTGAATCACTTTTTGAACTTGCCTTAATTGGCTGAATCAGTTTATGATTTTGCCTTCAACGGCTAAATCACTTTTTGTTCTTGCCTTAATTGGCTGAATCAGTTCATGATTTTGCCTCAATTAGCTGAATCACTTTATGATCTTGCCTTAATTGGCTGAATCAGTTCATGATTCTGCCTTAATTGGCTGAATTAGTTCATGATTTTGCCTTCAACGGCTGAATCACTTTTTGAACTTGCCTTAATTGGCTGAATCAGTTTATGATTTTGCCTTCAGCGGCTAAATCACTTTTTGTTCTTGCCTTAATTGGCTGAATCAGTTTATGATTTTGCCTTCAACGGCTGAATCACTTTTTAATCTTGCCTTAATTGGCTAAATCAGTTCATGGTTTTGCCTTCAACGGCTGAATCACTTTTTGTTCTTGCCTTAATTGGCTGAATCAGTTTATGATTTTGCCTTCAACGGCTGAATCACTTTTTGAACTTGCCTTAATTGGCTGAATCAGTTTATGATTTTGCCTTCAACGGCTGAATCACTTTTTGTTCTTGCCTTAATTGGCTAAATCAGTTTATGATTTTGCCTTCAACGGCTGAATCACTTTTTGATATGGCCTTCATTGGCTGAATCAGTTTATGGTTTTGCCTTCAACGGCTGAATCACATTTTTGATCTTGCCTTAATTGGCTGAATCAGTTCATGATTTTGCCTTAATTGGCTGAATTAGTTTATGATTTTGGCTTCAACGGCTGAATCACTTTTCGATCTTGCCTTAATTGGCTGAATCAGTTCATGATTTTGCCTTCAACGGCTGAATCACTTTTTGAACTTGTCTTAATTGGCTGAATCAGTTTATGATTTTGCCTTCAACGGCTGAATCACTTTTTGTTCTTGCCTTAATTGGCTGAATCAGTTTATGATTTTGCCTTCAACGGCTGAATCACTTTTTGATCTTGCCTTAATTGGCTGAATCAGTTTATGGTTTTGCTTTCAACGGCTGAATCACTTTTTGATCTTGCCTTAATTGGCTGAATCAGTTTATGATTTTGCCTCAATTAGCTGAATCACTTTATGATCTTGCCTTAATTGGCTGAATCAGTTCATGATTCTGCCTTAATTGGCTGAATTAGTTCATGATTTTGCCTTCAACGGCTGAATCACTTTTTGAACTTGCCTTAATTGGCTGAATCAGTTTATGATTTTGCCTTCAACGGCTAAATCACTTTTTGAACTTGCCTTAATTGGCTGAATCAGTTTATGATTTTGCCTTCAACGGCTAAATCACTTTTTGTTCTTGCCTTAATTGGCTGAATCAGTTCATGATTTTGCCTCAATTAGCTGAATCACTTTATGATCTTGCCTTAATTGGCTGAATCAGTTCATGATTCTGCCTTAATTGGCTGAATTAGTTCATGATTTTGCCTTCAACGGCTGAATCACTTTTTGAACTTGCCTTAATTGGCTGAATCAGTTTATGATTTTGCCTTCAGCGGCTAAATCACTTTTTGTTCTTGCCTTAATTGGCTGAATCAGTTTATGATTTTGCCTTCAACGGCTGAATCACTTTTTAATCTTGCCTTAATTGGCTAAATCAGTTCATGGTTTTGCCTTCAACGGCTGAATCACTTTTTGTTCTTGCCTTAATTGGCTGAATCAGTTTATGATTTTGCCTTCAACGGCTGAATCACTTTTTGATCTTGCCTTAATTGGCTGAATCAGTTTATGGTTTTGCTTTCAACGGCTGAATCACTTTTTGATCTTGCCTTAATTGGCTGAATCAGTTTATGATTTTGCCTCAATTAGCTGAATCACTTTATGATCTTGCCTTAATTGGCTGAATCAGTTCATGATTCTGCCTTAATTGGCTGAATTAGTTCATGATTTTGCCTTCAACGGCTGAATCACTTTTTGAACTTGCCTTAATTGGCTGAATCAGTTTATGATTTTGCCTTCAACGGCTAAATCACTTTTTGTTCTTGCCTTAATTGGCTGAATCAGTTTATGATTTTGCCTTCAACGGCTGAATCACTTTTTGATCTTGTCTTAATTGGCTGAATCAGTTTATGGTTTTGCCTTCAACGGCTGAATCACTTTTTGATCTTGCCTTAATTGGCTGAATTAGTTCATGATTTTGTCTTCAACGGCTAAATCACATAGGGGAGAATGGGGAGTTATCAAGTACGCTTTGTTTATGAGTTGTAACTTCAAAAAGAAATTTTTATTTCAAATTTTCTTCACTTGAATCTCTAGAGGGTCTTCAAATATGCTTACTGGTTGAAGAATTTGCATGAAATAAAATAAAATCGACAATTTTTTTCAGTTGGACTAAAAAGCTGCTTTTTCAAGTTTTTAAAAATCATGGGGAGTTGTGAAGCACTACTAAAAATCGCTAAAAATTATATTTTTTGGTAAATATTCTTTATTGCGATTTTGCATAAATCGTTTTAAATTTCGAGAACCTAATCATTGCTGGGTATTATATGGGTGAACTTATCTTTTTGATTTGTTCGCGAATTTTGGAAGAATTCTGAAAAATGGAGCACACAAAAAAACTTTATAATTGAAAAATTGAACACATTGTCTTAAAAGATATGCAAAATATCTTCTATCCGAATGAATCCAATTACAAAACAAAGATATTAGGTGAAAAAATATTCAGAGTAAGTGACATCTATCAAAACAATTACTATGCGAGATCTATGGCCGTGCTTCACAACTCCCCATGCTTCATAACTCTCCATTCTCTCCTACTAATTCTTTAAACTGCTGAATTATTTTTTGATCTTGCCTTAAACTGCTTTATCACATTATGTTACAACTATCTGTATATCTTTCTACGTTTCTTTCTAACATTTTATTAAGCTATTAGATTCTTCCCCTCTCTTTGTCTATTTTTCTCTGTACCTAAGTGTGTTTTTAACAATGTAACATCATATTCGTTATCAGCGACCTTAAAAACCCCCGAGTAACCAGTTTCAAGCGATTTCAATTGACTTTTCTAAAATATGTCCGCCATATTGGAGTTGCTATTTTGAATTTTGAAAATCCAACATCATATTCGTTATCAGCGACCTTAAAAACCCCCGAGTAACCAGTTTCAAGCGATTTCAATTGACTTTTCTAAAATATGTCCGCCATATTGGAGTCGCTATTTTGAATTTTGAAAATCCAACATCATATTCCGTACCAGCGACCTTAAAAACCCCCGAGTAACCAGTTTCAAGCGAATTCAATTGACTTTTGTCAACAAAACATTCTTGAACGACTAATACCCGTTATTTGATTTTTTTGAACTTTGACCGTCTGTATCTCAAAAGCTGGCCATTATTTTGAATTTTGTCCCATACATTTTTTGTTCAGAAGGTCAAAAACTACAAATCTGCAAAGTTACAAAAAAATTGGCTGAGAGCCAAATTCAATAGTAAAAGTGTGGGGTCAAAAATTAATTTCTCGAAAATATCAAAAAATACATCTTTACAAATTGCGGTGATTTTTAAGGTCATTCCAAGCTTTAATAACAATATTTTTTATGAAATTTGGTTATTCCTTTTATTAAAAAAAACAACTTAAAGAAAGAATTGTTTAAACAAATTTGACAATATGTTTAAAAAATTATTTTTTAATAAAATATTTTTAAATTTAAATACATTCTCATCAAATGTTATCTAAAACAATTTTTTTGTAGAACCAATAGTTTACAAGATAAAAATTTCTAAAAAGGTCACCAAAAAGTTTAATTAACAATATATTGCAAAATAATTAATTTTTGCAAAATCCTTAAGTGTGCTCTAAAAGCACCCTAAACACAACAAACAAACCAAGTATAAATAAAATCTGAGATTCAAAAGTTCTTCTAGATATCGAACGAATGCCCTAATATTGAAAATAGCTGACATCAGGTTAGGGGATGGATACTAAGGACGTATGTTATTTATAAATATACTAGCTGATTATAAACGTTATAAGATGTTCATAAAAAAGATAAACTGCGAAACTTAATACTAACCCTTTGCTTCTCTTCAAAGGAAGCCTTGTACTGATGTCGATTTTGGAATTTCTTTAAATCAAATATTTTAACAAATTTTTAAGTTCATTATATTTATTTCGTCAAGAGGAACAAATGTCCGGATGTATGTGTGTGTATGTCACCGATTCTTGTAGACAAATTTTCTCTTACACGTTTTGATTATTTCAATAATTGTGATTTTTTTCATCAGTTTATTATAACTTTTATTTTTTTACTTATTTTTTTGTCTAAACTAAAATTTAGTTTTAATGCATTCATACCAATTGATTAAAAAAAGAAAAACCTAAAAATATCAAATATTTTACGAAATATAACAAAAAAGTTGTTTCCCAAAAATAAAATGATAATTTTACTGAACCAACTGGTGTGGTGTTTTAGTTTAATTTTGTATCTAAATATTTGAAATTTAAAGTGAAAAAAGTTTGTTATGTGGGACAAAGAAAATATTGAAAATTATTTGATTAAAAACAATTAAATATTCGAATTTTGTATTTATTACTATTTATTAATTTAATGTCACTAAAATAATTTTTAAAAAATTTTTGTAGTACATTAGGAGTTTAAGAGTTTTTATTTTTCATTTAAATAGTATAATTCTTTTAATAATAGGATACTGTCACCTTGAGTGGACTACTTGAGCTTTTAAGTTATCTTATAGCGGAAACGTAAAATAAATAGAGCGAATAGCAGCCGCCGTAGCTAGGAACCGTAAAAATTAAGTTCCGCGGTAATCCTATACGTTATCGTTTGATGTAACGAATTTTTAAGGACACAAACCAGAAACGAAGTCGTTCATACAATGAGTAAAGTGATTCGAAAGTGTAAAAGTAGTGTGGAATTTAAGTTTGAAAAGGAAACTTATTTTTTCCCCGCTGCTTTGAACATTAAAAAATTAATTGCCTTAGTTTAATTAAGTGATTATTTTGACTAAAAAAATTGTGGTGGCTGCCATAAAAAGTTGCAAGTCACCATGAGTGGACCACTGTTTATAACCATGAGTGGACTGCAAACATTGCGACACACACATGGTCTGAAGCTGCATAAGCAGATATTTTGTATTAATATATCAAGAATATTAAATTTTACCTTACAGATAAGAAAAATCAAAGCCATTATGGTATAAACACTTATTGTCTAAGGATCTATACTAAAGCTTGGAATACTTAAGGTGACATTACCCTATGTTGTTAACCTTATATTTCGAAAATATTATACTAATAAATATCACTTGTTAATTTTTTAAGACTTATAAATGTTTTCTTTTAGAAATACACTGAAACCCCACTTATTTGAACACGGCCCACGCAATTCGACACGATGTGTCGCGTTTATTTGTATTTTGGTAGACATAACCTATGTTGGTGATATAATTCTATAAATTGACGTGATGGGTTGGTTTTGTTTAAACTCAACCAATCTTTTAATTGGTCGCGTACTGCGCATGAGTTAAAATAAGTGCGGTTACGGTTAATTTTAACTGAGAATAACTGAAGCAAAAGCGGATTCAAATAAACGCGACTTTAAGTAAACGAGACTTTAAATATGTGGGGTTTTAGTGTATAAGCGATAAAAGAAAATTCAGTATTTTTGAAATTTGGCAAACTACGGGAAAGTACAGCAAAGTATGGGAGAGGAAAGAAAAGCTTTTTTTGTGAATCTTAAATAAGAAAATTCAAATTCTTAATTTTCGGAGTTCGGCAAAGTACGGGAATGAACAGTACATTATGAGAAGTTTAAAAAAATATTTTTTTAAACATTAAATATGAAAATTAAAATTCTATATTTTTGGAAAGTACAGCAAAGTATAAGAGATTTAAAAAAATAGTTTTTTGGGAAATATTTTTGGAGATTAGCAAAGTTTGGGAAAGTACATCAAAGTATGTTAGAACTAAAAAATAGTTTGTTGAAAAATATTAACATTGAAATTGAAAATAAAAATTCTGAATTTTTGAAGTTCGGCAAAATACGGGAAAGTACAGCAAAGTATGGGAGATTTAAAAAATAGCTTTTTTGCGAAATGTTAAGTCTAACAATTAAAATTCTTTCTTTTTAGAGTTCAGTAAAGTACGGAAAAGTATAACAAAGTATGCAAGATTAAAAAAAGATATTTTTATAAAAAAAACTTTCTGGTTTAATATTTTCAAAAAACTCTTTTTTTAATTAAGCATAATTTGCTGTTCTTTTCCGTACTTTGTGCAGTTCTGAATTGTCAGAATTTAAATTTTTTAGATTTAATAATTGGTAGATTCCACGTCACTTCAACACACTTATTTTCATGACTTGTTGGGATTTAGCTGTACTTTTGTAAATTTATTACTTTTATAGTGATAAACAACTCCACTAAATATTTTTTCAGAATTTTGAAAATTACCAAAAATAAGAAGCATTTTCAAAATTTTTGTCTTTTTTTTAAAAAGTGCTATAACTTTGGTTCTCATTAACCGATTTTGGATTTTTAAAAAAGGATTTCTTTGGTTTTAAGTATATTTTAAGATACAATTAATATAAAAAAGAAAAATTCAAAACAATTTTTTTTGAAATTTTGAAAAATTAAAAATCCGTTTTTGAAAAAACATCGTCTTCGATTTTTTTCAAAATTTTACTAAAGTTAGGGCAAATGTGCTTTAAATGTCCTGTAAGTTTCATCTTAGGATGTCAAAGGGATTCAGAGTAAAAAAATAAAACCTAACCACAAATTACGAACATATGGGGCAAAATTCCTTAACTGCCCAGGTAAAAAAATGAATTTTATCTAAACTTTGCTAAAATGTTACTATTATTAGTGGAAGTGTAAAGATTAATTTTTTTTAATTTGATAAAATGTTTTTTAAGTTGTGGAGTTTCAAAGTTTGGATTTTTTTGAAAATATCTTTTTTCGATTTCATATATTGATAAGTAAAATTAATCAAATTAAAAGTATGAATAGTGATTTTTAAAGGGGTTTTCACGGGCTAGAAGCTGGTGATGACAAAAAGTTGTTTTATGTCAATCTAACCTTGAATTTCAAGGTCAAATTCTTAATTTCAATATATAGTAGATCCCGGTTTATACGATCCCGTTTAATACGATTTCCCGCTTAAGACGCTCGTTTATGGTAGTCTCTGCAATTAAACATTATACATTTTCTATCCCACCTAATACGTTTTCCCGCATAAGGGGGTATTCTGGTGTTTCGGTTTCAAAAAATCGATTTTTTTGCATATTTCGGAAGTACTATATTTGGAGAATTCACTGTCTAAATATTAGCCCGAAATACCAAGTATTATGAAAGTAATATCTCATAGTCGAGATCAGGTTAGCACCGCACAGTGGGGAGAATCATGAAAACATACCAAAAACTTAAAAACATTCTTCGATTTACATAATGCTTGGTAGTCTTATGTTTTCCGGGTTGCTGATTACGAATCCGATGTCAGATTTTAAAAATTCAAAATGGCGGATCCAATATGGCGTCCGAAATATGGCCCCCGAGTAACGAGTTTTAGGTGAATCTAATAATTTTTAAATTTTTTCGTCCGCCATATTTGATCCGCCATTTTGAATTTTTAAAAACTAACACCGGATTCGTAATCAGCGACCTCGAAAACCCCCCGAGTAACAAGCTTTAGGTGAATCTAATGATTTTTAAATTTTTTCGTCCGCCATTTTGAATTTTTAAAAACTATCACTGGATTCGTAATCAGCGACCTCGAAAACCCCAGAGTAACGAGTTTCAAGCGAATTTAACCATTTTTGAAAATGGTTTATAGTTGATTACGATTGTTTAACTTTAAACGCGTTTTTTTCGAAATGACATTTTTTATAGCTGCGGTGGTGATTAAAAAAAATCTATCCGTCCGATTGCTCTAATTTTTTTACAGCTTATTCTACACAACCATGGCTATGGTCCGTACTAGAATCACGTACTTTTATTAACAACTTTGTTTTATTTTTAACTTTTTGTCATTAAAAAACAGACGATTTTCGAACCTTTTTGTTTATAAGTCCGCCATTTTGTTATTTTTTAACAAAAATGATTCATTCTAGTACGGGCCATAGCCACCGGCATATAGAACAATAATCAACTTGTTTTTTTGTTTCTGATGACGTCATCGGATGTTATCATCACCACAGGCCACGTATATACATATTTTATTGTTAAATTAATTGTTTAATAATTAATAAAAAATTAAATAAAAGTATTAAAAAATTTTTTTCAACAGTTGTTAACATAAATGAAAAGTTAGAAAAGTATTTAATCGGATTATATTTTATGTTGTATTAAAAAAATTTTTGAAATAACCTTCCAAAACAGGGCCGAACACCAGAATACCCCCATAAGAAGCATTCTTTGTACGGGTCCTACAAAATTGTATTAACCAAGTTCTACTGTATCTCAAAATCGGTGTTTTTTTATTTTTTCGTAACCTATCCCAATCGAAAGCTTACTTTTTTATATAAGCCTTGTAAAAATTTGAGTTGGGCATGGAACTTTTTGAAGAAATTAATTATAAATCATTATTTTCTATGTAAAATAATGATAAATTATTATTTTCCTCAAAAATTCTCATGGTCCCACTCTGATTTTTACATGGCCTATAGAAAAAAGGTCACCAGCTTCTAGCCCGTGAAAACCCCCTTAAGAATCACTATTCATACTTTCAATTTGATTAATTTTACTTATCAATATATTAAATCGAAAAAAAGATATTTTCAAAAAAATCCAAATTTTGAAACACCATAACACAAAAAATATTTTATCAAATTAAAAAAAAATTAATATTTACACTTCCACTAATAATAGTAACATTTTAGCAAAGTTTAGAGAAAATTCATTTTTTTACCTGGGCAGTTAAGGAATTTTGCCCCATATGTTCGTAATTTGTGGTTACGTTTTATTTTTATACTCCGAATCCCTTTGAGATCCCAAGATGAAACTTACAGGACATTTAAAGCACATTTGCCCTAACATTTATTAAAATTTTGAAAAAAATCGAAGACGATGTTTTTTCAAAAACGGATTTTTAATTTTTCAAAATTTCAAAAAAAAAATTGTTTTGAATTTTTCTTTTTTAAATTAATTGTATCTTAAAATATACTGAAAACCAAAGAAATCCCTTTTTTTAAACCAAAATCGGTTAATGAGATCCGAAGTTATAGCACTTTTTAAAAAAAAGACAAAAATTTTGAAAATGCTTCTTATTTTTGGTAATTTTTAAAATTTTGAAAAAATATTTGGTGGAGTTGTTTATCACTATAAAAGTAATAAATTTACAAAAGTACAGCCAAATCTCAACAAGTCATGAAAATAAGTGTGATGAACTGACGCGGAATCCACCAATTCTAAAAAACCATTTTTTACTCTGAATAAAAAATTCAGAATTTGTATTTTCTTAGTTAATGTTTTCCAAAATACTATTTTTCTAATTTTTTATTCCTTGTTGCACTTTTTCGTACTTTGCCGAACTCCAAATATACAAAATTTTAATTTTTATAGTTAATATTTTCCAAAAACTATTTTATTAATCTCTCATACTTTGCTGTACTTTTCCGAACTCTAAACATTCCGAATTTTTATTTTCAGAGTTACTATTTAAAAAAAACTTTTTTTTAGTTTTCCATACTTTGCTGTACTTTCCTGTACTTTGCCGATATAAAAAAATACCGAATTTCAATTTTCATAGGTAATATTTTCCAAAATAATATTTTTTAAATCTCCCATACTTTGCTGTACTTTTCCGAACTCTAAACATTCCGAATTTTTATTTTCAGAGTTACTATTTAAAAAAAACTTTTTTTTAGTTTTCCATACTTTGCTGTACTTTCCTGTACTTTGCCGGTATAAAAAAATACCGAATTTCAATTTTCATAGGTAATATTTTCCAAAATAATATTTTTTAAATCTCCCATACTTTGCTGTACTTTTCCGAACTCTAAATATGATTGTTAACCATGTACATTCCAAAGTATCGGAAACGCTTATGTGCCTGTTTTTTCGTAAGCAAATTGTTAAAAAAAGGAAAATGTTTATGTAAAATCATGACCAAGTTTAGCTGTAGCTTACGCCCGTGCTTTGTTTAATTCTACGCGCTGTAACTTTGTTAGTTTTTCAAATATCTGTCTAAAGCTTTTATACGATATTTCTAAGATAATGTACTTTCGAAACATGCAAAAAAATCGATTTTTTCAAACCGTCACATACCATACTTCCTTTTCGACGCGGGCAACTATTAAAATTTCTTGTTGATTAGTTACAGAATAATTAAAAACAAAGACCGCATAAATTAATTGCTTAATTTAAAAAATATACATAAAAAATTGTGAACCTAGTGCCTTTGTTCCACTCTCTCTTATTACTATTATACTTATATTGAGCTGAAGAACGTAACGTTAAAGCATTAACGAAAATAAAATTCTGATTATTAGTGACTATTAAAATTTATTCTCATTATGTTGAAAAAGTCCGAAGACATCCAAAAGCTATTATTTAAAAAAATATTAAATATTCTAAAAATAATTATTATGGAAAGTTGAAGTAATTTCTTTAAATTTTAAACTGTTTTTGAATCAGTTGTTAACGTCTTACCTTATTATTATATTCCCTGATTTTTCTCGATTTAACTTTAATTTAGAAAAATTAAAGTTGGGACGAGGTTGGATAAATGACAAGAAATAATTATATTCGAACACAATATATTTGAAAAAAATCAAAATTATGCAAACATGGAATGAACACTAGCTTTCTAAAATAAGTAGCTCGTGTCGCAGGAGTACAATGCGTCTGGTTCGGTAATTATGCACTAAGTGGCTGCATGTTAATGATTTACGAGACTCGTAAATTATCTTTGTTCGATGGGTATAATGTTTCTTTTAGCTTTTGTCACAACTCGGACGATATTTTCTAACACCAAATTAGACTTCAAGATGAGTTGAATTAGAATTTTCACGTAAAGATCAGGACAACTACTATACTGGGGATTAGACCACTAATACGAAGAGAACCAATTGTGAAGATTAAAATTTTAGATTGATGTACCGGTGAATTCTATTGACGATTACATTTTCAAGACTGTAGTCCGGGTGACTACTTCTGATGACTTCCAATTTTAGACTGAATTTTAGATGATAGTGTAGCCCTGTTTATACTAGAATTTTTTTCTTTTTCCGTACACTTTTAGAAAAGTTCTTTTAGCATTGAATTTTGGAAAAGTATTGTTGTAGACACTTGTGTTGACTCATTGTCAGCTTTTAGGTCGCACTTTTTCATATGAGCCGCCGGATCGTAGAAGGGCACGTAAATTTTTCTCGGCCGAAATCGAAGTCCCCTGGACATCCAAAATTCGACTTTCGAATTTAAACATCTCATGTACATATCCTTATAGAAAATTTCATTGCGCATCTTTTTTTCTTATGAAATTTTTTTGTATCTATTACCGTTTTCGAAATATAAGGGAAAACTGTTTTTTTAAAAAAACGGAATTTTAATTGTTTTTTTCTCGCTGGAAGTTTTTTGTTGCTCTAAATTTGCTCAACTTCCTCGCTTAGTGAAAATTTAAGTTTACGAATTTTGCAATATCTCAATAAAAAATTAATAACTTTTTATTTATAATTAAAACATAATTTTTCTTCTTTAGTCACTCGTAGGATAAAATAACGCGTATTTTCGTTTTTGTTTCATTAAGAAATTTGTAAAATTGACAATAGTTATTACAATTTATTATTAACTTGTTATTACAATTTGTTATTATTATTGTTGACATTATTATAACTTGTTATTAATTATTATTTGTTACAATTTTATTATTATCTTGTTATTATTAATTATTATGTATTTTAGTTACTAAACACTGAATTTAACGATCATTCCGAGTCAGGTGTTTAAAAAGAAACAACAAATGTTGTTTAACGTTTCGACAGCGCGGCTGCCCTCTTCAGAAACGAAAAATAAAATAAAATTTGAAAAACGTTCCAAAGGAACGTCTTTGTCGTGGCGATTACAATTGAGTGTCCAATTGTAATCGCCACGACAAAGACGTGCCTTTGGAACATTTTTCAAATTTTATTTTATTTTTCGTTTCTGAAGAGGGCAGCCGCGCTGTCGAAACGTTAAACAACATTTGTTGTTTCTTTTTAAACACCTGACTCGGAATGATCGTTAAATTCAGTGTTTAGTAACTATTTAAAACAACCGAGTGATAATATCATATAAAAATTTATTATGTATTTTGTTGTTACATTTTATTACTATCTTGTTATTATTCGTTATAATCAATATTATTTTGTTATTGTTGTTACAATTAATTATTATTATTTATTGTTACAAATTGTAATTATCTTGTTATTATTATTTATTATTAATGTTACATTTACTACTACCTTGTTATTATTGATTATCCTTATTATGATTTTGTTATTATTGTTACAATAATTAGAATTATTTTGTTAATATAAACTATTATTTTATTATTCTTATTATTACTATTTTCATTAGTTAATAATTTTATGTATTATAATTGTTAATAATATGTTAATAACAATTATTTGTTGTTATTCCCATTATTATTATTGTTGTTGTTATTATAATTAATATTGGAAATGACGTTACGATGACGTAACACAGTTTTTGACGCGTATTTAATTAATTATAAACATAATAGAAACAAATTTTAAATTTTACTCAAAAAGCCATTTTTAATGTTTGATTAATTGTAGTTGGAGGATTTAATGTCCCTTTCAAGCCTTTTGCGAAACAGCTTTTAAAACAGTTCGGACTTTATCTAACTCAGTTTTTACGGTTTTTTTATTTGACTGTAAGCTTAATAGGAACGAAATTTTAATATTTACTCTAAAAGCCATCGTTAATGGCTTTTGGAACTCTTTGAACTTTTTTTACTTAGTTTTTGACGCCCTTTTAATTGGTTATAAGCATAATGAGAAAAAATTTTAATAGTCACTAATAATCAGGATTTTATTTTCGTTAATGTTTTAACGTTGCGTTCTTCAGCTCAATTATATTTATTAGTTAAATTAGTATAATTTCGAAAATAATTCACATGTTTTAATGTTCTTTGAATGAAGCTGAAATAACATCCAGTTTATTTTTAAAATATTATTGTTTTTGTTTAAAAAAAAGAATATTTACCATTAAAAGTTAATTATAAAAGCTACAGATGCTAAAACTTTAATCCAATTATTGTAGCACCTATTTATTAACTTTCAGAGTTTGATTTTATACCTACCTAAATA
This sequence comes from Leptopilina drosophilae, assembly GCA_032873175.1. Classification (NCBI taxonomy): domain Eukaryota; kingdom Metazoa; phylum Arthropoda; class Insecta; order Hymenoptera; family Figitidae; genus Leptopilina; species Leptopilina drosophilae. The sequence continues at coordinate 19,011,439 of CM065486.1, forward strand.
TTCTCTTTTAAAAAAAATAAGATTAATATTTTTTTAAAAAAATAAAAGCATTCAATACAAAATAAGAAAATAATGTTTTCATTTTTAAAGGAAAGTACGCAATTAATTTGTTAACTTTTTGTTTAAAAAATATTACACTGGCACACAAAAAAAATTGATGCTCTGAGCTTTTGATCAGACTATGACTACTTTATGTTTTTGGGGTCGCTGAAACCGAATCCGAAGTTCATTTAACCCCATCACGTCAGGGTTTTCAGATAACCTCAAAAATAACTCAAAATTTGACCCCAAAATTTGTTAATCAACAAACATTTTTATTTTCAAGTCTTACTACCACTACTTTATGTTTTTGGAGTCGCTGACACCGAAAATGAAGTTCATTTAACCCCATCACGTCAGGGTTTTGAGATAACCTCAAAAAATAACTCAAAATTTGACCCCAAAATTTTTTAATCAACAAACATTTTTATTTTCAAGTCTTACTACCACTACTTTATGTTTTTGGGGTCGCTGAAACCAAATCCAAAGTTCATTTAACCCCATCACGTCAGGGTTTTGAGATAACCTCAAAAATAACTCAAAATTTGACCCCAAAATTTGTTAATTAACAAACATTTTTATTTTCAAGTCTTACTACCACTACTTTATGTTTTTGGGGTCGCTGAAACCGAAACTGAAGTTCATTTAACCCCATCACGTCAGGGTTTTGAGATAACCTCAAAAAATAACTCAAAATTTGACCCCAAAATTTTTCAATCAACAAAAATTGTCAAATATAAAAATAATTTTGTTTTGTTTCCTGTAGAAATAAAATATATAATTATGATTTTTATTTCAGGTTCTAAAAACGATATAAAAATTAAACTCATTCTTGTTTACATTAAGAGTCAAGAGTTCTAAAAATACATTTTGTTCCAAAAAAATGTTCTCGTTCAAAAATTGGCAACTGCTCGCACTCGTTACGAAATATACTATTCTGTTGGTTAGTACATTGCACTATAGTTGATACTGAACTAAGTGCCTTACCGTCATGATGAGTCTTAAAAATTTTCCATGATTTTAAAATTTTTGGGTTTTCGGGGGTTCTGACAACAACTGGAACTGATGGGATTAAACAGACTTCAGATTCAGCTTCAGCGACCCCAAAAACATAAAGTAGTGGTAGTAAGACTTGAAAATAAAAAATTTTGGGGTCAAATTTTGAGTTATTTTTTGAGGTTATCTCAAAACCCTGACGTGATGGGGTTAAATGAACTTCAGATTCGGTTTCAGCGACCCCAAAAACATAAAGTAGTGGTAGTAAGACTTGAAAATAAAAATTTTTGTTGATTAAAAAATTTTGGTGTCAAATTTTGAGTTATTTTTGAGGTTATCTCAAAACCCTGACGTGATGGGGTTAAATGAACTTCGGATTCGGTTTCGGCGACCCCAAAAACATAAAGTAGTGGTAGTAAGACTTGAAAAAAATGTTTGTTGATTAAAAAATTTTGGGGTCAAATTTTGAGATATTTTTGAGGTTATCTCAAAACCCTGACGTGATGGGGTTAAATGAACTTCGGATTCGGTTTCAGCGACCCCAAAAACATAAAGTAGTCATAGTCTGATCAAAAGCTCAGAGCATCAATTTTTTTTGTGTGCCAGTGTTATTAATTATTAACATTTGAATATTCTCAGGTTTGCATGGAGGGATATCTTGAGAAATTATTCTCCTTTTATGTAAAACAAAAAACGCCCAAGTCGATTAAAAATAGTAGTCTGTAGATATTTTGGAGAAGTAAGTTGTAAAATAATTCTATTTTAGGCGAGGCGTTTCATAGAACGCGAGCATCTTGCACGTGCTTTTTTAATTTTTGTAAAACTCATTAAACACATTCGCCCTCTTCAGAACTTTTTAAAAAATGTTTAGTATATTATAAGGTATAAATAAATTAAAAAAAAATAAAAACTCAATACTTTTACACTTATAAGCTACTAAAAAAGTCTACAGTCACAAATCCAAAATTTCGAAAATTCCTACACTCTTAGTTTGAATCAGTCAAATTTGACTGATTCTCAGTCAAAATTGACTGATTCTATTAGTTCAGACCCGATCACTAGCGAACCAGTGCATTTGACTGATTCAAATCTGTCAACTGCAGTTATTGATTAAATCAGTCAAAAATACTGAAGAAATCAGTTGTTTTGAATAAAACAAATTGTTGAATCTATTGTTTCATTCAATAATTTGTATTATTAAAATCATTTACTTTTATTGAAATTTCAATAATTTTTGTCATTAAAATCAGTAATTTTGACTGTTGCAAATAATAATTTTTATTGATAAAACTAATAAAATCCATTGTTGGAATGATTTGTTTTCACTGATAACATCAGTAAAGATTAATGAAAAAGCAGTTGTTGTGAATGATAAAAATTGTAGATTTGATTTATTCAATAAGTTATTATAACTATTCAAATAATTCATTTTCATCAAAATATCAATTATTTTCATCAAATTTAAGAATATATTTTATTAATAAAATTAGGAAGTTTTACTGATTTGTAAATTGTATTAATGACTCCATCAATTGTTTTCACTGCACTAAAAATTTATTTTTCTTTTAATTAAAAGCATAGGTATGGTAAATTATTATTGTAACAAAATTTATTTAATAAAATATATTAAATATATATAAATTTGTATTGCTTAAAGTAATTATTGTGATTGAAGTAATTAATTATTATTATTATAATAGAAAAGCAAATTTTATTGTTCAAAAAAAGAATTATTTTGATAAACTTTTAATAATATTACATGTATTTAATAATAAATTTATTAAAATCTTTAATAATTTTAATATAAGGTGTGTAAGATTAAAAACTTTTAAACAAATTTAAAAAAAATTATTTATTGAACAAAAATTAGATAAGTATTGTAGGTACTGAAATTTGTTCAATGCAAACAAATCTGTTTATAATAATCCTAAATAAATGAAGACAATTAAATTATTTAGAAGCACTAGTATTAAATTTTGTAAAAGTATAAATTAATTTCGTCTATATACATCTTAAATATCTTTCTAAAATATTTAACATTAATCACTTGGAATTAAATACAGTTAAATCACTTCACAATCACTTCAGAATATTATTATCACTATATATTGAACAACTTTGAATAATCAGGATGAAAAGAAGAAACATCAGTAATTAGTCAGTCACTAAAACTTAAAATATTTTTCTCATTCGCGGCTTTAGTTTTTCTCTTGCCAAAGCTGAAGAGCAACTGACGCTTGAAAGCATCTTGAAAGACTTTTTAAAGAAAATTCCTTAGAAAATGTATGAAATTTTCGTATGTTTCCATCTTATATTTCAATACAAAAAAATTTCACAAACTTTCTACCTAAATAAGTTCCTAAGAAAAAAAGGGTCCCAAAGACTCATAAAATACGTCCTATTGTAACGAGAAACTGATAGTTCGCCATTCTGAGACAAACCAGATGTGTCAAACCATTTAAAACGAAGGAATTTCTTCAAACATTTTATTTTTGTATAGTATAATATATAATATAAACTACAAATACTTTTCAAATACTTTACAATACTTTACAAAGCAATGTATATTATAAATAAATATAAATAGTCGCTTATATTTTTTTGTTAAAAAAATAAAAAGTTTTTGATATTTAATAAACAATGTATTTGTTAAAAAATCATAATAATATTTAATTTAATGTAAAAATTATCAACAAATATGTATATAAGAAATAATGTTATTTTGTCCATATTATAGATAAACATTTTATTTCTACATTAAAAAAAATAACAGGTGCATTTGTTAAAATGACTGATCTAAGTCAGTTAAAATAATCGATAGACAAATTAGTGAAATCAAATGGCTGGTTTTCAGTTAAATTCAGTGACTGATTGGAACAGTGACAATATTTCACATATTTACCAGTCAAAATGATTATTGTGCCAATGAAAATCAATGATTTGTCAGTGAAAATGTGCGTGACTGATTGAATCAATCAGATTTTGACTGATTCAAACTAAGAGTGTAACTCGAAAATTTAGTCGATTAAAAAAAAGTACAAAACACGTACTTCTTTTTTTTCTATACACATTAAGGAAAAACAATTTTAACTAAATTTTTAAGGTCATAGGTCAATCATCTGTGGAATTGCCCATGTATAGTTTTTTAATTATTTTGTCAATTTTCAGATTCTAACAATAAATTGCCATAAATCGAAGGAAACGGTTTTGAATGCGCTCTAGTCTAATCAAAAGATAAGTATAAAAAGGTGCCCAGATTATCGATATATACTCAATTATGGATCTAACTAAAGTAAAATACAAGATTTTGATTGTCCGTTTATTATAAAAAACAGAAGCACTTCTGATTACAAAGCCCAGAGTTCTTAACGATCTGCTAATAACATTTGATATATGTGATTTCAAGGAAACAGAATTGTCAATAATAACACCCAGATCACAAACTTCAGTCACTCTGAAAAGTTCAGTACCTTTAATTGTATATTGATAAATAAAAGTTTGCTTGTTTTTTGAGAAGGAGATAACTGAACATTTTTTTATATTAAGTGAAAAATTATTTTTTGAACACCATGAGTTTAAATTGTTTATGTCAGATTGCAGTTCAGAATAGTCTTTAATGATTTAAAATCATTTTTAATGATTTTGTATAGTTTTAAATCGTCTGCAAAAAGTAGAAAAGAACTGAATTTAAGCACACGGTTTACATTATTTATATATATGTTGAATAAAAGAGGACTTAAGGTTGATCCTTGGGGTACACCAGAAGTAGATAAGAAAGGAAAAAAATTTAATAAATTATCAGAAAACCCAATATGTCTGAGCTTTGCAAGCAAAACAACATGGTCAACTTTATCGAATGCTTTTGAGATGTCCGTGTAAATTGCGTCTACTTGTACACCATTATCAAGATTTAGTAACAAAAAGTTTGTGAATATGCCTAAATTGGTCGTAGTGGATCTTCCCTTCATAAATCCATGCTGCTCATTGATCATGAACTTTGATAACTGCGGGTATATTAGGTCATGTATAAGACTTTCAAAAATTTTCGCTATACAATTAAGAATAGTAATAGGCCTATAATTAACAATATTTGTTTTGTCCCCACTCTTATAAATAGGAATGACGTTTCCGTTTTTCCACTGTTGGGGAAATACATTTTTCTTCAAATACATATTAAATAAAATGAACAGTGGATCAACAAAAGATGAGCAGCATGAACGCAAGAGAATAGGAGATATATTATCAGGTCCGACAGATTTATTTGTGTCAAGATCTCTCAATTTTGTTGATATACTTTCTTTAGATATATGCAATGTCTGTAGATCCATAATATCGTTCAATGAAGTTGTTAAATTGGGAATTTCATTATTAATAGGTGTATATACAGATTCAAAATACTTAGAAAAAAGATTGCTGGTCTCAGAGTAAGTGTGAGTAATTTCATCGTCGAGATATATAACAGGAGGATAAGACTGTTTATTTTTTGAAGAATTAATATAATTCCAAAATATTTTGCTATTGTAAATAACTGAATGTTCAGTTTTGTGTATGTAATAATTATAGCATTGTTTTGAAAGATTTTTGCACATAAGTCGAAGATTAGAAAAGACAGAATAATAATATTTTGTTTTATATTGTAAATGTGAAATTTTTTTGTAAAACAATATTTTTTAATTCCGACGTAAACCAAGGAGGATAAATTGAACATTTGGAGGACTTTTGCGGAACATAAATGTTTCTTGCGCTATTTACATGCTCATAAAAAATGTTGACTGCAATGTCAATATCAAGAACATCAAGCTCTGAGATCCAATCAATACTGTTCATGTACAAACTTATATCTGCATAGTTCGCATTTTTATAATCATAATTAACAGTAGTAATCCCATCAGTAACCTGTTTGTTTTTTAAGACATTAGAATCAGTAATATCAATCGCCAAGGGAGGATGGTAGTCATCCATTGACAATAACAGATCAACTGATAAGCTATGAACAAAATCAACAGAGTTAGTAAATACAAGATCTAAAATGGAACCATACACATTCGGAAATAAATTTATTTGTAATAAATTAGTATAATCACAGGTATCAGACAATAGTGATGCAATTAATTGTTGATGGCTTGATGAACCTGACCTTGTCGAGCAAACAGGGCCTAGATTATCATCTAAGTTCCAATCTAAGAACGGCAAGTTAAAGTCCCCCAATATGCACAACTTAGCTAAAGGATAAGAATTGATAATGTTTTCACAGATCTGACACATGTCAGTGTACACCTTAATCGAAGAATTAGGAGGAATATAAAAACAAGCTATAATATAAATATTAGAATTTTTTGCAAATTTTATAATGACATGTTCAATAGTATTGAAGTTAGTGACAATATTAGTACATTTTAAACATTTTTTGTAGCTATTAGAACTCTTCCCCCTCTTTGCCCCTCACTCGTAGTAACACATCTATCAAAACGAAAAATGTCAAATTTATAGAAACCTAGTTCATTAGAGTTTAAACCTTGATGGAGCCACGTTTCAGAAAAAAACAATAATGTTGAATGAGAGAAGGGGAATATTTCGTCTCAGTAGATGAATTTTTGTCCGAAGGCCTCTAACATTTTGATAGTAAACACTGGATAATGTATGTGAGCGATAAGAAGTAAAGGGAGAATCACTGTCAATGTGTTTGCAGTGAGACGATACCTCAGTAGTTAGTGGTCTTCCCTGTGTGTGTCCAATTGTATATTCATTGATGTTCTCTTCAAACGTGGACGATTCGTCACTATAAGTGGGTTCTTATTGCGGAATACAATTAATGAATATGTTTAAAAACTGTAAATTTATTGTTTATATGTGACGCTCCACGGTGAAAGGGACCTTAGCTGTTTTTGACAGAACTAAAATTGGAAGTAAAAAAAAATAAAAATGACTAATTTTCTTTACAAACTATTAATATTTAGTTCATTATTATATGCAATATTTTCAGAAAAATATGCTTTTGATGTTAAATAATCAATAATAAATTTTTAATGTAGTTAAAAGTACTCTAAACATAACCAAAAATTTTAAGCAGCTAAGGTCCCTTTCACCATGGAGCGTCACATATATATATATATATATATATATATATATATATATATATATATCACAAAAGTCATCTCTGATTGATTTACTGCAATCTATCAAAATTTAAAAATTGTTTTGCCAAAAATAATGTCTTATAACCAAGATGTAAGTATAAAAATATTTTAAAAATCGAATTTTTTCAAATTACATATTTTTTTAATGAATTGCATTTAAATGATCTATAATTCATTATTACATATTATTTGGTCAAATTTTAGCATAATTTTTCAAAAAATTGTCTCTTACAAATAGATAATATTTTCGATTTTTTTAATTTGACGAAAACATTTTTATACTTACATCTGAAATATGGAATAGTATTTTTTGCTAAATTATGATAAAATTTGACCAAATAACATGTAACAATCAATTATAGATCATTTAAAAGCAATTCATTAAAAAATATAAAATTGGGATATTTGCGATTTTTTTTATTTTTTAAAAATCATGTTTATATTAGATCTTAGTTATAGGACATTCTTTTGCAAATCTGTTATAAAATGTGACTAAATAACATGTTATACTCAATTATACAAAGTTTAAAAGCATTTTTTTAAAAAAATGTTTAAAAGCATTTTTTTAAAAAAATGTTTAAAAGCATTTTTTTAAAAAATGTAAAATTTGAAAATTTCTGATTTTTGAATTTTTTGAAAAAATTGAATATCTTCAGTTTTAATTAATATTTTTCTAATCTGTAAATTTATAAACCTTCCTTGGCCCAAGGTCAAACATTCTTCAAAATTTGGTTTCATACAGTTCAGCCGTTTTTAAGTGATTCGCGAAGAAAGATTCTGTGACATACGGACATACATGGGGTTTTTCATTTAAATTGTCATTTTCAGCCTCAACAAAAGTTGAAGTAGCAAGTTTCGATTCTGTAATTTAAACCAAATTTTTTAAATAGTTATATATATCACATTAACGAAATTCATAGTGGTCACGCAAATTAAAGTTATATATTACACATAAGAGACGTTTTTCGTCAGAAATAATGAAATTTTTCAAAAAAACTTGTTCTGCAAATCTTCCATTTAATGATGATTAATTTGTTAGGGACAAGTATTGTTTCGTTACTCTTACAATTATGAAACTCAAAGGAACCAAAAATTTCACTATAAGGTCACGTTTGATAAAGAAAATTTTTTAAATTAATCAAAACACAGAGAAAAGTGAGAAAAAATGACATTTTTGAAAGTAAGTAGGAAATTCGATCCGTGGAAAGTAAAAGTATAGACATATTGGTTTTATGTCATATTTTATTGATGTCAAATAATTAAAAAGATAGCGACGTTTCGATGACTTGGTTTGTCATCATCATCAGGCTAGGCCTTAAATAAATAAACAAAAAAATTTTTTTTTTACACCAAAAATAAAAACGAACCAAAAAATAAGGATGAAAAGAATAAATTATAAAAATTAAAAAAAATTAATTTAAAAGTAATAAATTTAAAAAAGTTATTTACCACATCACAAAAACACGTTACATATTAAATTCGCACAGTAATAACTGGCACGTCGAGTTTTAGAGAGCGTTTCGTCAAGACTAAAATCGTTTTTACAGAAAAATAGAACTCTAGATAAATTGGAGAAGTCAATGAACTTAGATGTAAACAGCACGTGGCGATGACAAGGTGACAATATTTTGAAGAAAGAAATCAATCATGAATTTAATTTGCTTATTAAGGGAAAATCAATTTTATTTAGGTATAAAATATACTCTTTTTTATTAATTTTTATGTGAAGCATTTCAGAAAAACATCGTTTATTGAAATTTGGTTCACGATCGAGAATTTTTGCATTTTCCCAGTCAAATTCATGATTGAATTCAGTTTGATGTGCTTTGACTACAGTTTTGGTGTTGTTTTTATTATTTTTGTGTTCGTTAATACGTGTTTTTAGAGCACGTTTTGATTCGCCAATATAATTCGCAGGACAATTTTTGCAATTAAATTTATAGACAATATTCGTTTCTTTCCATTTTTCTAATTGGTCTTTACCCAATTTGACGATAGATCTTAAGGATTTGTCGACAATAGGAATAGTAAGAATATTGTGAGCTTTTAAGATTTTTGTCAATCTAATGAAATTATGATCATTATAAGGTAAACAAATTTTAGGAATTTGTTTGTATAACAAACCCCTTGAACTCGTTACACAAAGTCTCGTACGTAGAACTACGTCAATCAATAATTGTAAAATTCCGTTTAACGACATTCTACATTGTACTAAATTTCTCTACGAAAACACATTTTTTGTCTTCGATGGTAAATATTATCAACAAATTGAAGGTATCCCTATGGGTTCTCCAATTTCTTCATTTTTTGCTGATATTGTTATGGACGACTTGGAAAGTGACTGGCTTAAAAAACTTAAATTAGAACATAATTGCAAACCAATTTTTTATTTCCGTTATGTGGACGATACTATATTGTGTATACATAAAGACCACATTGATATGGTAGTCGACACATTTAACTCTTATCATCCAAAATTAAAATTCACTTATGAACTTCAAGTAAATAATCTAATTAACTATTTAGATATTTCTATAATTAACAAAAATAATAAAATTACTTATAATTGGTATCAAAAACCATCTTCCTCTGGCAGACTTATCAATTTCTTTTCAAGTCATCCATCACAACAAAAAATAAATATAGTTTATAATCTCGTGGACAGAGCTGCCCTATTATCACACCATTCTTTTCACAAAGACAATCTAATGAAAGTCAATAAAATTTTAATTAATAATGATTACCCCCTTGAATTTATTAAAAAACATATAAAAACTCGTTTAAACTATTTAAAATATCGTAATAAAAATATAAATTCAAAAATTATTAATGCAAAAAGTTTGTTATACAAACAAATTCCTAAAATTTGTTTACCTTATAATGATCATAATTTCATTAGATTGACAAAAATCTTAAAAGCTCACAATATTCTTACTATTCCTATTGTCGACAAATCCTTAAGATCTATCGTCAAATTGGGTAAAGACCAATTAGAAAAATGGAAAGAAACGAATATTGTCTATAAATTTAATTGCAAAAATTGTCCTGCGAATTATATTGGCGAATCAAAACGTGCTCTAAAAACACGCATTAACGAACAAAAAAATAATAAAAACAACACCAAAACTGTAGTCAAAGCACATCAAACTGAAGTCAATCATGAATTTGACTGGGAAAATGCAAAAATTCTTGATCGTGAACCAAATTTCAATAAACGATGTTTTTCTGAAATGCTTCACATAAAAATTAACAAACATACAATTAATAAAAAAGAGAATATTTTATACCTAAATAAAATTTATTTTCCCTTAATAAGCAAATTAAATTCATGATTGATTTCTTTCTTCAAAATATTGTCACCTTGGCATCGCCACGTGCTGTTTACATCTAAGTTCATTGACTTCTCCAATTTATCTAGAGTTCTATTTTTCTGTAAAAACGATTTTAGTCTTGACGAAACGCTCTCTAAAACTCGACGTGCCAGTTATTACTGTGCGAATTTAATATGTAACGTGTTTTTGTGATGTGGTAAATAACTTTTTTAAATTTATTACTTTTAAATTAATTTTTTTTAATTTTTATAATTTATTCTTTTCATTCTTATTTTTTGGTTCGTTTTTATTTTTGGTGTAAAAAAAAATTTTTTTGTTTATTTATTTAAGGCCTAGCCTGATGATGATGACAAACCAAGTCATCGAAACGTCGCTATCTTTTTAATTATTTGACATCAATAAAATATGACATAAAACCAATATGTCTATACTTTTACCTTCAACGGATCGAATTTCCTACTTACTTTCAATATAAAAAAATTTCGCAAGTGAATATTATCATTATACTATAAATGACATTTTTATTTCGACAAGAAAATAAGAATTTGCTAATAATATATTATTTTATGACTCTGTTGTAACTGTTAGTGCACTATTAAAGTTGAGAAGAATAATTTTTTGCGTATTTATTTATCATTTTAGAATTGTTCGAAGGTAAAACTTGGGCTAATAGTTTGGGACACTCATTACATAATACAACACTCATTACATTCGTTGGGAAAAAATAGTCAACCTATTTAAATTAAATTGTTACATTAATTATCCAACAAAGTTTATGGGGTGAAATTTTTTATACATGTCTGTGTGCATTTTTATTTTTATAAAGAGTAAGAATCTAAACTGAGCTTTAGAGACTTTTATAAATAAACAAACAAAATTTTTTATTCTAATGCAATTAACATAAAACTTGTTACTCTGCGGTTTTTGGGGAATTGATTACAAAACTGAAGTCAGATTTTTAAAATTCAAAATGGCCAATCCAATATGGCGAACGAATTTTCTAAAACTCATAGAATTCAGTTCAAACTCGTTACTCGGGGGTTTTCGGGATCGCTGATTACGAATTTGAACTTGAATTTCAAAATGTCTGAATACGACTAACGAGTTTCAACTGAATTCCATAAGTTCTTACAAAACTCGTACGCCATATTGGATCCGACATTTTGAATTTTCGAACGCCGACTACAGATTCGTAATCCGCAACCCCGAAAACCCCCGAGTAACGAGTTTCAATTTATTTCTATTAGTTCTACAAAATTCAAAAAAATCTGGCCACAATACCCCCGTTTCGACTAAAATCGACAGATATATAATTCTTATTTAGGAAAATATACATTTTAATTATTTAAATCAAAATCTCAAATAGCCAAAATATAAGTCTTAGGGGACCTCCTTCTTTAAGGGACACTCATTACATTTTGCTCGTTTTTGATTATATCTATGAACAGGTTATATTTATATCGACAATTCTGGTCTCATTCGAAAGAGAATTGAAAGCTATTATTAATTTTATTCTGATATTGAATATTAAATATTAATTTACCAATTTTTAAGACGGGAAACTCATGACAGTTTTCTAATTACATTAAAATCTTTTTGCTTCTGCTACAACGTAAAACTTTAACATTTCAAAATACGGCATTCAATTTTTTTGAAGTTGATTCGTACTGCGTTTTGGCTGTGTAGAAGGTCGATAGGCTTATTGTGGAGACTAAGATCCAATATGGTCAACTGGCTCTATCAGATGATTTTAAAACCCAGGGTTCTACACGCCGGTGGTGGTTTGGTGGTCTAGGACTCAACTAATCACGGTTAAAGAGAAACTAGACCAACTCCAAGCAATTGTTTTTAAAGGTTTTACAGGAGCCACGAGGACCACGCCTACAGCGGCGTTGAGATTCACACTGTCCGAAGTACTTCTATATAGCTCTTGCTATGAGCAGGCTAAACGAGCAGGCAAGGTGGAAGTCAAGTGGTAAACACACCAAGCTTCCACGTTCAATCCTATCCATTCCAGAATTAAGTATGGTGCAAGATAGGATAATTAAGAGGGTGAAATTTAAACCCCGTTTTAAGATACTAATTCCTTCTAGATTGGACTGGAAGAAGGTTTTTTCACTTGGGGACGAGGTCTGGTACACGGACGGCTCCAAGATGGATTGCGGTGCAAGCTTCGGAATATATCAAAAAACTGGCTGTATTAAAGTGGCTGAGTCGCTAGGACAATATGACACGGTTTGGCAGACCGACGTCTGTGCGATTTTAATTTGTGTCCAAAAGAGGTGGACGTTTTGGCAATAATAGGTTCTGAAACAGTATTTTAAGTCTTGAACCAGCAGTGGCATTAATGCCGTGTCTGGCTAAGGGAGCCATTGAAAGATGGGATCAAAGGGAACATGAGAAGTATTGGGCGGGAATTGGGGTAAGATGGCAAGCAAAGAATCTGTTGGGTTTAGTACCCAATAAGAAGCCTTCTAGCGATCTCCTAAAACTCGATAAGATCAGAGTTAAAACCATTGTTCGTCTCTTTACAGGACATGGGCTTCTAAATTATCATCAGTATAAAATAGGAAATAAAGTCTTACCTATGTGTAAACTGTGTGAAACGAGTGACGAGACGTCGCGTCGTCTCACATATTATCTGAATGCGCGGCGTTAGCTAGAATCAGACTTTCCAGCTAGGGTCAATAGACCCTATGCAGGTGAGCAACCTATCTCTAGGAATACTAGGAAATACTAGACTTCTGGAGAAGAACAGGGCTCTAATGTGTTGTGAACGAGCGAGCTGGATCTTGGTAAATGGATTCTCTAATCTAAGTGCCAACTTTCCTTTTTTGGAAATATCCAGCTTGATCTCAGCAATTGATTAGATAAGATACTATTATTTTATGAATAAAATAGTGTTAATAGCAATTCCACGTCAAGTGATCAAGGGGTCTTACGGTGTAATGTATAATAATAATAATAATAATTTAATAATATAATAATAATTTTTTACTCTTAAACTATTAAACATAAAAATATGGCAAAAATAAAAAGGAAAGGTTTTTTCATGCATTTAAAAAAAAAATTTGTTGACCCAAAAAAATCAAAATTAAAAATAAATTTTAATTTTTGAGAGGGAAAGGTACGATTTTTTTAAACGAAAGCTGAGGTTTATTCCTAAAAGGACATATATATCAACCCGGTTTTTAGCTCTGTTTAGAAGAAAATTCATTTTTTGAATGTTTAAACATTCTAGTCCCTCTTTTTCATATATGTGTCCTTCTAGGAATAAACCTTAGCTTTCGTTTAAAAAAATCGTACCTTTCCCTCCTAAAAATTAAAATTTATTTTTCATTTTCATTTTTTTGGGTCAATAAAATTTTTTTTTTCAAAATGTTTATTTTCAATCGAAAGAGCATGAAGAAACCTTTAAGAGTAAAAAATTGTCAAAGTAAGAATTGTACTAAAACCCTAAAAATTTAACCCCCTCGAAAAATATTGGACTAGGTAAAAAAATATTTTCATGAAAAATTACTATCCATTAGTACTACAAAAGCTCCAAGTTTTGTTACGATTGGAAAAAAATTTTTCTCCACCTTGATCACTTGACATGGAATCGCTCATATTTGTCTTCAAGAGTGGAAATTATTTTTTTTATTTTTTACAGAAATGTTCAATTTTTTTGAAAGTCATTGAAAATCTCAAGCAAGGTTCTAGAAATTTTCATTGACTGCTTTTGAAACTCTCATGCAAAAGTACTAAACTGTTTTTAGTTTTTTGTGTCGTGTCCAAAAGTTAAGTACCGAGTCAATGAAATTTTCACCTACCTTTTTTCCTTGTATTTGCTTAAAATCTGCCATTTTTAATTCTGTCAATCTGACATAGTATTCGTATTCAGTTATAAATAAAAAATCATTAGAACCATTTAAATATTTTTCTAGTCATATTCTTTTTCATTATCAAAGTTTTTTCTGTTTCTACTCAGTTTTTAAAGAATACGCCAAAAGCAAAAATTCAATGAACAATTACTCAGAGACAAATGAAGACATTAAAAATTTTCAAAATGGATATTAAAGGAGAAAAGTAGCGCTTTCAAATGCAATATTATTGTCTCCTCGTCTCAGAAACTGTTTTTATTCACTTGGTAATTATTTATTTTAATAACAGAAGCCATTAAAAAATCATAAAAGTGTTGAAGGCAGAGAAAGAATTTTCAGTCGTTCTCGCATGGAGAAAAATGGTGTTGAGTTTGTAGTAACAGTTCCTTTGGAATAGTAATAATTCTACTTTTATATTAAAAATTATTATTCATTGTAAAATGTACTTTGCATGAAGTAAATATTACTATTTCTGGTAGTAAAAAATACTAATAGTAATTATTACAGTAGTCACTTTTAAAAATTGCTTTAAGAATTTTAATTTTTACATCGTCATTGTAAATTTCATTAAATTTTGTATTACTTTTTACATTCGATATATTGTGAATATTACTCGTAGAAATTCTAATAATTCAAATTACGGAAATTAAAGATTGCTTCTGCAAGAAGCAACTTTTACTACTGCAGAGCGAACTTTTTACTCGGAAAAGTAGTAATTCGTATCACTACTATTATATGTGTGTGATCACGTCACTACTGTCATGTGCAGCGACCGTAGCCTAACGTCAAAGTGATCTAACATTTCGTCGGCTTGGTGGAAAACTGTACCATTTCAAGAATTTGTTATAAACTATACCATTTCAAAAGTATGTTATAAAACATACCATTTCGATGAAGATCTATAAAAGCCTTGCACTAAAAAATTTCTAAAGATTAACAAACAATTAATTTAAATTATTAGAAATTTTTAAATAATACATTAAAAAGATGAACAAGAGTATATTTAAGATACCGCTGTTTAAAAATGCATAACTTTATTTTATGTCTAGCATCAGTGTTGACAAAGTTGGAAAAAAAGCAAAAAACTTTTTTTCTCGAAATGGAATGTTTTAAAAACATTTACCGAAATGGTACAGTTTATAACGAATTCCTGAAATGGTACAGTTTTCCACCAAGCCGACGAATTCTAGGTTACAAGAAGAAACTTAAGACACCTGAATTTAAAAATACTCATTTAAATAGTGAAACATTTTCAATGTCAGCAAGTGAAATGATGTGTTTAATTCGAAATTTATCAATGATGATTGGTCATTTAATATCGGAAGATTCGAAACATTAGCGACTTATAATTCTTTTGCAGCACATAACATTATGTGTGAGTTCAAAGTCTTGTCAATACGGTTGCGTTGACCTCTTAGATTACAGGATAAAATAATATCTAACTCTATTGCAAGAATTATTTCCAAATTGCTTTAAACCAAAGCACCAATTCCTTATTCATTGCCCGACAGTAATGCGATTATTAGGCCCATTGTGGCAAGTTGCTTGTATGAATTTCGCAAATGACTTGTGAATTGGAAATTTGTTAGTTACTTCTTGGATTTATTTTAATGGAGAAGTAGTTAAGCTAGGAATGATTTTAGTTAATTTTAACGAAGATGAACCAGAGTTTTACTTTATTCATCACACATAAAGTTAATGATTTAAACGTGATTGTTAGCACCATTGAATGTTATTTTCATCATCACTTTCAGGCGTATAAAGTTGCTCGATGTGACTCCAACTTCAGTTTATTTAAATGGGAAAATGTATCTCAAGCAAAAATCACGTATATGACACGCCTTGGAAATAGTCAAGAGTAAATTGCCAAAAAATGGTTTTAATTTTACATTTTCTATTTTGTATTTTATACAGCTACGAAAAGTTGCAGCCCAAATAAAATTAACATATTTTATTATTGAAAACTGATAGAAACTTGGTTTTTGGATCGTTTGAAAGTCAATTAAATTCTTCATCGTTTGATTTATAAATAAAAATTATTTGATATTTTTGAGAGATTTTATCACCTAAAAGATTTTGAAAAAAAATTGATTAATTTTTCTATTTTTGTGCACCATGTTTGTGTGGCTGCACATTCTAGAAAAATTTAGAGAAAAATTTTAAACTCTAGCAACGTAATCTTTAAAGTCTCAGCTTTTATTTGAGCCTTGAAAATTAAAAATCCGTTAAACTGTTTTTGCAATATCTAAAAAAATGTCCAAACCTGTTGTTTTATAATTTAGGCGGTGATACACACTTATTGCACTCTCGCTGCTCACCTGGTTCGTTGCGGCAGGGCCAAATAAACGGCATACAGAGTGGGGGTCATACTTAGAGCTCTTTTTAAGTTTTTTGTAATTCTTGATTTAATATTCAGTAAAAATGTGATAATTGTTAATGTTAATTATATATATATATTAATAATATTTATTATTATTATTATAAATGTTTATATTTTAATTCAGTAACTTATTTAAATAAATTTAATTTATGATTCACTTTATCGAAAAAAGATATATATGTTAGTGTCCGAAAATTTTTTCCACAGCGATTGCGCAGCCGAGAGGCTTAGTATTAATGCGTGCGATTTTCCAGGTTTCGTTAGATATAAGTTAGGTAGGGTTCGAATCTGCATAAATGTTAAGATTTTCCGATATGTTATGTTGTTAATTGTAAGAATGAATGTGATACAAGAGTGAAACTTATGAATATTACTAGACTTTTGATAAAATTCATATTCCTTGAAGTAAATTATACTTTTTCAAAAAAGTAAAAAGTCTTTAAAAAAGAGGCAAAAGTTACTATTTCTCGAGAAGTTTGAAAATTACTACTTGAATGTAGTAATTTTTCATCAAAAATAGTATAATTATTACCATTTATTTTTCTCCGTGCGATTAATTTTAAAAATGTATTATCAGTAGAGTTATTTAGGGATCAATATGCATTAAAAAATCAATCAACCCCTTTTTTATCCCTTGAAACATCACGTTTGCCGAAAGAAAAAAAATAACTATCTAATTATTAATTAATTAATTTCTTAATTATCTATAAAATTTCCGTACGGGAAAGTCAATTCTGGCGTTGCACTTGGGTAGTGTTAATTTTCAGTGTAGACTTAACCCTAATTATACAACCGGAGTAGCAGAAACTGTAAGTTCTGCAAGCATTATTGTAATTTATAACTTAAATAAATTACTAAGTTTAAATTAAATTCAGCTTAATTTCATTTGTTTAGTTACATATAATAAAATCAATAAAGAAAATTGATAGGTAAGCACACAAGTACACTTTTATATGCAACATTCTTACCTGTGAATCGCAAGTACAAAATTGTTTCCAGCTAAATTGAGTGCCTCGTGAGCTTGACCATGAGACAAATCACTTATGGGTTGATCGTTCAATCTGACAACAATGTCTCCAACTCTTAGTCCCATACACTCTGCTAAGCTTCCTTCTGTAACCTTTTAACGTTATTTTAATAAACACATGCGCCTTTAAATAAAAACATACTCTTATAAACATTATATTGAAGGAAGCATTAAATTGAACTTTGATAATAAGCATTCTAAAAACATCCCAATCTAGAACATATTGTATTGCGCTGACTTTAAATTAAATAACAGTAAAAAAATTACGAGTGATATTTGAATAATCTTTAAAGAACTGAACTATAAGAGTAAAATTTGTGTGGAAACCATTTTTTTATGTAAAAATAATATACCCTCATAACACAACATTTCGCAGGGAGTTCGCATTGCAAACTCCCTGCGAACTTCAGGCGAAAACTAAATGTCCTCCCTTTTGCGAGTTCGCAGAGCGAACGCAGCGTTGCCAACCCGTACCATAACTATTTATTCGTACCATAATTTTGAGCTTTGTACCATGTACCATAGCTGATTTACTATTGACATTAAATGTACCATAATTTTGCTAATTGATGAAATTTCTTATCATTTTTCAAATTTAATTAAAAGTGAAATCACATGGATTCGTCAAAAGCTGCATTCGATAGATTCATGTAATTTCACCATAAGTTTGTTTTCAATTCTGTGCTGTATATACCTACGCATCCTTGGGCACTACGAATGCGTTAAGCTACATATATTCGTTAATTGGTCGATTCTAACGGTAATACTGGAATCCACCAATCATACTGCTTTAAGCAGACGAATTCTCAAATAAGTTTATAAACAGCTTTGTTAAGTGTTTTCTTTCATATTAGTGTCTATCAGTAGAGAGTAAATTGTTTGGATTATGATTATGAGATATGAATAAAAATGTCAACGTCAAAAAATACTTTAAAAAGGCGACGGGATTCAACGCCTGAAAGAACGAAGCAAATAAGAAATGAGTCCGCGAGTAAACAAATAAAAAGAATACAAAATTATAGAAAAGATTGGGAGAAAGATCCTAACTTCTCTCAGTGGCTGCGACAAGTTGTCGGGAAATCCGAACAAGCACAGTGTATTCTTTGCAAATCGGAGTTTAAAGACGATATTTCAGTCATAAAATTACACGCAAAAGGAAAAAAACATTTAAGCGTTGTTAAAGGTATTAAAAGTTTATTAATTATTAGAAATATAAATTTTTTATCGTTTTTAAAATGAAGAATTGCCTTGTTGAAATTTAGAGTAGTGTTATTATTATGCAATTATAGTTATTTAACTTTGATCTTAATTCTTCTTTAGGTGTGCCAAATGTTTCTATTAAAAACATTTTACAAGTATCTAATGCTAAAAGTAAAAAGGAAGAAGAATTTAAGACAAATGTGAAAAAAGCTGAAATAAAGATATGTTCTTTCATAGCAGAATATAATTTGGCATTAAGGACAGCTGATCATCTAGTAGGTACCTGTAAATCTGCTTTTCCAGACTCCGTTGTAGCAAAGAATGTCGTGTTGGGTAGAACGAAAGCTACAGGAATAATTAAAAATGTTATTGGAAAATGTCACGCAGAAGATATCGCTTCTTTGTTAAAAGTATCGAAATTTAGCTTGATTATTGATGAATCTACTGATATTGGCACTATAAAAAATTTATGTTGTTGTGTCCGTTATTTTGATGAAGTAGAACAAAAAGTTAAGTCTTGCTTTTGGAAATTAATTA
This sequence comes from Leptopilina drosophilae, assembly GCA_032873175.1. Taxonomy (NCBI): domain Eukaryota; kingdom Metazoa; phylum Arthropoda; class Insecta; order Hymenoptera; family Figitidae; genus Leptopilina; species Leptopilina drosophilae. The sequence continues at coordinate 19,030,950 of CM065486.1, forward strand.
ACCTTTTTTCTGGTGAAGATCCCGACGAAGCAAATAAAGGTGCAACATGCAATACCATGTTTGGGGATTATAATGGCGTTGCAACTAAATTACAAAATCTTCTACCCGGATTAACAATACTAAAATGTATTTGTCATTCACTTTCAATATGCGCCAGTGAAGGATGCAAAAATCTACCTAGAGCATGTGAAGATTTAGCACGAAATATTTTCACCTTCTTTAAACACAGTTCTAAACGGCAGGCACAATTTCAAGAATTCCAAATATTTTGTGAAGTTGAGCCACATAAAATTTTAAGACTTTCAACGACTCGCTGGTTGTCACACTTGCAAGTAAATAAAAAATATACTTTATTAACAAATTACTTAATTTATTTAATAATAATAATTTTGTTTTTTTAATTATTATTAATTTAAAAATTTCAATGAATATGAAATTACTAAATTTGGAATTCTATAGTTTTCTAGTATTTAATAATACATAAAATACATTTAAAATATTTTAATAAATTTACAGGTAGTTAAGCGGATTTTAGAGCAATGGGAAGCTCTCCGTTTGTATTTTACGGCAAAGTGGTATGACGAACGCTTGATAACAGCTGAATCCATTTATCATACTCTTAACGATCCTATTATAAAGTTATTTTATTATTTCTTAGAGTGGATTTTGAGCAAAATTGTAGGAACGAATGAATATTTTCAGAGCGAAAAAGTTGTGATAACATGTCTTGATTCTAAAATGAGACTTTTATATACAGAATTACTGCAAGCTTACATGGATAGACAAAAACTGAATACTGTTAAACTTGATGTTCTTGATCCAGCAAATTAAAGGTATTTCATGCATTTGGATAATGTATACTTTGATGTTAAAGTCATGACAAATCTGAAAGATCCTATATATACATCCAAAAAGAATGAAGTTACTGATTTTAAGTATCGATGTCGTCAAATGCTCATAAAAGTTTGCTCTGAAATCAAAAAGCGTTATGATTTTTCGGAAAATAATTTATTGTTAAAACTGTGTTGGTTTAATTCAAACTTAGCTATGACTTCAAATGTACAGCGGCCTAATAGTATTCAGCCACTTATTGAACAACTTCCACGAATTGTTGCTTCGAATGACTTAAATTTAACACAAATTTTAGATGATCAATGGCGAAAGTTGCCACTGGAACCAGCTTTTAAGGAATTCTCTTCAGAATTTCCAGACTTATTTTGGTACAATGTAAGAGAAGCAAAAAATCTTCTCGGAGAACAAGAATATAAAATGTTAGGACAGTTTGTCCTAGACACTTTAGTTTTGCCTCACTCAAATGTGTCGTGTGAAAGAACATTTTCAAAAGTAAACAGAGTAAAAACAAAATCTAGAAATAAAATGATTTCTAGCACTTTGCAAGGGCTATTATATGCTTCGGAATGCGTTAGTGGAGTAGGATGTAGTAATTTCGAACCTTCAGAAAAAATGCTGAAATGCATGACTACTTCTAACATTTATGGACCTAAAGTAACCACCAAAGAAACTAAGACAAACGATACCGGTTTCGCTAGAGATAATGAATCTTTGGACGTAAACGAAAATATCGATTGTGATGTCAGTTTTGAAGCTGAAATGAGTTTTATTTAATTTTAAAAATCGAGAAAAAAGAAACAAAGTTTTAAAAAGTTTTGTAAAAAGTATAAGAATATAAATATGTTAAGACTCATATGTTTGTAATATTAGCGTTTAAGATAAAGTGAGTTTTATTTAATTTAAAAAGTTATAATGATGTTATCTGTGATTGTTAGCTTTAAAGCTAAAGTGAGTTTGATTTAAATAACTAAATAATAAAAAAGAAACAGTATAATATAAAACAGTTACTTGATTGAAATAATATGAATTATTCTTTGTTATATACTTCTATATTTTGTAACTACTATTGTAAATGTTTTAGTACATCAAATTAAAATTGTAATAAAAAATTCTTACAATATCGAAAACCTTTAATTTATCTATTTTATATGTATACGTAAAAGCGATATGCATTTTTATCTTTCAATATCATTATTACAATCATAGCAAAATATAAAAGAAACTAATAATTTATTTACAGATATAACTCAAAAAGGGAAAAAACCTTTTTTAAAAAGGCATATTTATAATAAAGAGAAATTTGTATTCTACTAGCATTTTACTAATAAGCACATAATTTAAATAATTAAGTAACTAATAACTATTTTTATTTTTTTTAAATACAATTTAAGTGACGCAAATTTTAAAGATAAATACAGTCAAAATTTGTTCCTACACTGTGTATAAAGCTTTGTGTAAGTCGATCTCTCCTTATTCTATGCACATGGCATTACGCGCAGGCGTACCATAATGGTAGATGAAAATACCATAATTTTACAGTGACTATTCCATAGTTCTTATTTCTGTTACTGGCAACGTTGGAGCGAAGTCGCTGAAAAGTTGAAACGTTAATTCGCAGCGAATTATCTAATAGCTCAAAAAACTAAAACAAACATTTGTTAAATAATAAAAATAGTTTTATAATAAAAGAAAAAATTTATTTTGCTTATTCTATTATTTCATTATTATTTTAATTCATTTTGGAAAGTTATGAATTTTAGAGAAAGTTTTTTTTATTGTGGAAAACAATTTAAAGGGACTGGGGATTGAACGCGGGTTTGACGGACGGAAACAAAAACAATCAACCTAACCAACTGAGCTAAACGACCAACTACTGAAACAAAAATAAATCTTTCTCTTAAGTTACATGTGATTTTATTGGTTGACAGAAGAAAGGCAGGTTAATTTAAAAATCTGTTTTTGCAGATCTCGTATAATTGAAATAGTTTTATTATTATTGCGAATGACATTTTTAAATAAAAATTTAAAGTATTTAGTAATCAAATAAGACTGATAAAATAATCAAGTTAACTAATTAAAATAAATAAATCAATTTTTACAGTATTTATTTCAATGCTTTGATTTTCAATTAAATTTGTCTTCAATTTATAATTATGTTACTTAATAATTAAATGTAGGGGAGACCGGGACTAAACCGGACGGATTTGGTCCTTGACCAGAAAACTCATACAAAAACGTACTTTTTGCTAAAGCGTAATATACCGTTTTGAAGCTTGTACTTTCACCTACAAATCGCAATTGTTCGATTTAGGAAAAGTATAATAGCTTTAGAGATATATTGCTTCGAAGGTGACTACCTCAAAAACGAAAATCCGAAAATTGGTGGGGCTAAACCGGACACCCCATGGGGCTAAATCGGACACGGCTAATTAATTAGAGAATGAGATACAAGTTTTCTTTTTTTTGGTAAAAAAGTCAAATCAATTCTTGTTTTATTTATTTGTAGATAGTTCTAAACAAAGAATATAATATAATATGTAAAATCGGTAATTAATATAATATAAAATGAATTACAGTTTTCAGGCTTGTCTGTTTGTAGCAACTCGCTTGCGAATTCGAGTTTTAAAATAAATTCTTTATTTATTTATTTATAAAGTGGTTCTAAGCAAAGAATTTAATATAAAATAGTTAATTAATATAAAATAAATTAAAGAATTCAAAGATTTGGTTGTTTTAAATCACGATGTCCGATTCAGCCCCACACCGTCTTCTAATAATTAATCTGCAATATATTTTTTCTTTTTAATGTTTTCCATTAAACTTTTTTTCTACTAAACTCAGTACACCTTGAGCTAAAAGAAGAATGGCCGCATGATATTTTTACTTTAATTTTACGATAAAAACACAAAAAAATGAAGGAAAAAAATTTTACTTTTACCTCAAGAAATGATATTTTCACATATTAACGGCAACTATTATTACAAGAAAAATGACACGTCCCTTAAACCTCATGCAGCATATGCATCACCAAATTGCGCGTTAATAGGTTATTTACACGATTTGAAATTCTTCACGGTTTCGGAAATATTTGACTTGTCCGGTTTAGCCCCGGTCTCCCCTATTATATATTTTTTCTAAGAATAAATTTTCAATTTTATGAAATAAATTAAAGAATTAATGTAAAAAAAATCGTTTATCTGATGAAATGCTGTACATTTTGGTTTCCGGTACCGGTACAATTAGCACGTGCTGTGTCGAGATCTCGGAGTTTTTTTTTAATTTGTTATTAATTTGTTGAAGGGAGGGTTTTGAAGTGGAGTATTTAGTTGTTTTTTATGAGGTTGAGTAATTAGAAGTTGTCAAAGGCTAGTGAAAGTGTGTGATTCAGTGAGAATATTTGTAAAACTTGTGAGTGAGAGTGTGAAAGGAAAATATTAAGTTGTAAGGGTAGAGGGGCACAGGGGGGTGTGGAAAATAATTTTGTGTGTTACAGGTGTGGTAGGGTGGTTGTAGTTAGGGGTGAAGAGTGATATAATAGAGGGTGTTTTGAGAAAAAATGTGAATTTTGACAGGCGTGGGAAGAGGGTAAAGAAGGAATGGCTTGTATAGGTAGATCGCCTGTAAATGATAATAGAGGGCAGTTGTATGCGTAAACGGGGGAATTGGGGGGTGGAGAATGGTGTGACGAGGACGAGAAGTATAAAAGATCGTTGAAGCACAGAGAAGTCGATAAAGAAGGTAGAAAATTATAGAGCATCTTGGAGGAAACGGGATGGGGTATTTGTAATGAGAATATAAAGGGAGATGAAGAGGGAGAATACACGTTTATAGGGACGGGGGAGACGGTTATTGATTATGTTCTAGCAAATGAAAGGACAAAGAAGGGAATAAAATGGATAAGTGTGGGCGATGAATGTGATTCAGGGCACTTTCCGTTGATTTTAGAAATAAAGGAGAGAAGGGATAGGGGAGTAAAGAGGGTAGGATATAATGGTGAGGGGAAAAAGGTAGAATAAAAATGGGAAATTGGAAAGGGGAGAGTACAGTAGAGTTTGCAGAAAGGGTGGGGGAGAAGGAGGAAGCTTTTGGAAAGGTTGGAAAAGAGGAAAGTCAAATTACTAGGGTGGAGTTGGAAGAAGTTATCCAAAGAATTAAGAGAAACAAAGCAGCTGGGGGGATAGGATGAAAGGAGAATGTTTGAAGTATGGAGGCGAAGGGGTAAAAAATGAGATGCTGGATATTTTGAACATGGTGTGGAAAGGGGAGGGTTTGCCAAAGGAGTGGAAGATGGGTTTGATTGTGCCAGTATTAGAGAAAGAGGAAGGGGTAAAAGTACAAGACTATAGGGGAGTAACACTCATTCCGGTGGGGTATAAGGTATATGCGGAAATATTAAGGGGGGGGGGGTTTATGGAAGACGATGGAAAGGATGGGAATAGGGCAGGCTTTGATTAAGAGAATAAAAGAATTGTATGAGGACACAAGGCAGAAGGTAAAACTTGGGGGAAGAGTTTTGGTTGGCTGGAAGGTTGAGGCAGGGCTGCCCCCTTAGTCCAATCTTATTCAATGTGTTGATGGCTGATTTGGAAGAGAGAATGGGAAAGAATGGAAAAGGGGGAGTGATTTTGGGAAAAAGTAGAGTATATACGTTAGCGTATGCGGATGATGTGGTGTTATTAGCAGAGGATGAGAGAGGAATGAAATTGTTATTAAGAGAGTTTGAGAAATATGTAAGGGAAAAAGATTTGAGTGTGAATGTGAATAAGAAGAAAGTGTTAAGATTTGGAAAAAAGGGAGAGATGGAGGAAGTGGTATGCAAATTGAATGAGAGAAGAGTTGAAGAAGTGGATGAGTTTTGTCACCTGGGTCATTGGTTTAAGTGGGATGGAAAACAGGAGTTGAATGTTGAGAGAAGATTGGAAAGAGGGGGAAAGATGATGGGACAGGTTTGAGGGGTTGGAGAGAGGAGATTTAAGAATGATTGGAGAAAGCGTATGTGGCTGTTTGATACGTTAGTATAGTCGGTAATAAGTTATGGGGTGGAAGTATGGGGATGGAATGAGATTGGAAAGATTGAAAGCATGCATGAGAGGTTTTTAAGATGGACAATGGGGATGGACTGAAATTTCCCTGGTCATATGTTAAGGAAGGGAGAAGGTAGCGTTGAAGCAAAGAAAAAGGGCATTGATGTTGGAAGCCAAGCTGGAACAGAAAAGAGGAAGCGATATAGCAAGGGAGTGTCTAAGAATGGTGAAGAAAGGGGATAAAAAGGATAGAAGAGAGTTATCAAAGTGGGAATAGGAAAGAAGGGATGCGTTGGAAGGGGGAAAGAAGTGGAGTGGGAATGGTATGGAGGTAATCAGTGGTTGGAAGAAAAAAGATGAGCAGGATAGGTGGAATAGAATTTTAGGGTCGAGGTATAACTGTTGGTATAGGTTGGTAAGAGGTGTGGGTATGCCTGTGTATTTGATGCGGATAAAAAAGTTTGACAAATGGAATAGAGTATAAAGATTTAGAATGGGGGATGGATGAACAAGAGAAAATGTATGGAATATGTAGATCTGAGATGGAAGAGTGGGGACATGTTTTGGAGAAATGCATAGGAGAAATAAATGTGGGAAGGGTGCAAGGAAGAATGGGGGATAAAATGGAATGAATTTTGAATGAGAATGGGAAGACTGAAAGATGGATATGAGAATTTGGAGGGATTGAGAAAAGAGAAAATGTGCTAGAGCAATTAATGGGTGGGATAAATGGGAATAATTGTTAATGAAATGAATTAGTTATAAAGCATAATAAGTAAATTTTGATGAAGCCAGAAAGGGCTCATGGAGCTGGAAACGGAAACCCGGTGTTCTTGGCGGGTTATAATTAATTGTATAGCGTTAGTAATTAGATTAAGGTATTTTTTAAGCGTTGCGTTGCAGTTGTAAGGAATTTTGTATTAAATAGGTTAAGTAGATATTACGTATTAGGGAGTCTCGAACCCTGTGATAGACAGGGAGAGTAAATAAATAAATGTTGTACATTTAAAAAAATAATAACCTTGATTTGCCAAAGACACTTTTTATCAATGTTATTAAAATAATTAATTATTTTATATTTTTTTTAAAAGGGAAAAAATTTAATTGTTTTTATTTACCAATTACAATATTAATTTAAAACCAGAAACCATGAAAATTATTTCCATGTTTTTTAAATAATATAGAAAATTTTATTAAAATGATATAACATTGTTGCCACACTTTCTGGAATACCTGGAAAAACCATGGAAAAATTAAGGAAAAAGTAAAAAGTATCTGGAAAAAATTTTTTTATCAAAATTATATTAATACTAGCTGTCACACCCGTCATCGACAGGTTTTAGTTTTTACCAAATCATTTAATAGTTCCTATGTCTAGCAAACTGGAAAAGCGGAAAACAGCCGAGAATTCAATTTGACTGGAAAAAATAATAATTATTTACCAGCAACTTTTCATAAGGAAAATGTTACTATTTGAGTCAGTGACTGAATTTTTATAAGTAAATTAGTTATTTTCAACCTGTTCAAGTGCAGAGAACAATGTATTCGTTAATTTTTCGTACTTTAATTAATGTATTTAAAAAATTAATTAAAATTTCCACCAATTCTTGGAGTTTGAGTAGACTTTAATTTAAACTAATTGTATAATTATATTATAATTATTACATCAATAAAAATTTAAGTAAAAAGCAATTTTTTTAAATTAAATAAATGTAATTAAACTTTTTAAATTTGATAAGAAAATTCCCTGTTTATTCCCAGTTTTTCTCGGACAAATTAAATTCCTGGATATTTTCCTTTTTCTGGGTTGGTACAGAAAACCTGTTAAATGTATTAGTAAAAATATATAATACATTTAATTATTAAGTAACATAATTATAAATTAAAGACAAATTTAATTTGGAAATTAAAGCACTGTAGTAAAAATTATTTAAAGTAAAAATTGATTTATTTATTTTAATTCGTTAACTTGATTATTTTATCAGTCTTATTTGATTACTAAATACTTTAAATTTTTATTTAAAAATGTCATTCGCAATAATAATAAAACTATTTCAATTATACGAGATCTGCAAAAACAGATTTTTAAATTAACCTGCCTTTCTTCTGTCAACCAATAAAATCACATGTAACTTAAGAGAAAGATTGTTTTTTGTTTCAGTAGTTGGTCGTTTAGCTCAGTTGGTTAGGTTGATTGTTTTTGTTTCCGTCCGTCAAACCCGCGTTCAATCCCCAGTCCCTTTAAATTGTTTTCCACAATAAAAAAAACTTTCTCTAAAATTCATAACTTTCCAAAATGAATTAAAATAATAATTAAATAATAGAATAAGCAAAATAAATTTTTTCTTTTATTAGAAAATTATTTTTATTATTCAACAAATATTTGTTTTATTTCTTTGAGCAAATTTACATATTTAACCTATCTAAAATTATTAGTGTTAATTTCTGAACTTATAGCGGATAACTACCAGATAATTCGCTGCGAATTTCAACTTTTCAGTGATTTCGTTCTGCGTTTAATCACTAATTACGAAAATAATAATGTAAATAGTTGTAAATTTGAGAACTTGTAAACTCTATGCTCTTAAAATCTGACATTAGCAATATATATGGAGTAATTTCTTGTGTCACCAAAAAATGTTCAATTTCAGCTTCACAATCTCGCAGCAAATTTTTTTAGGTAAGGAACAAAATTTTTTCTTTAATGATTGTTTAGCTAGTTGCTTTGAGTTTTTGGTTATCATTATTCGAACCTGGGTTCAAATTGCATTTTCCTACCAATTTATACCTAGGGTGATAGAACAATTCTGATTACGGATTCGTGTTCAGCATAAAAAAACCTATAAGAATCACCATATTCGAACCCAGAAATAATAATAAAAATGGAATTCTTTTGCACTGTTCTACAACTCCTATAAAAATTATTTTATACTTTGGGAACTTACTATTCCAATACCTACTGTATCTAAAATTCTCAATAAAATCTGAGCGTAAGAAGATAACATACTTATTCTTGTCAAACTGAGAAAATAAGGAAAAACTGTTTTCTTTAAAAACTCTGTTTTATAAAAACTAGCGTCGTTATCCTCGCTCGCTCGGAAGACATTTTACTTGTTTATTTCTACTTATATAAATTTATTAAATAGCATCTCCATTGATAATATATATGAAAAAATTTTATTTAAATATATACATACGTATGTATTATGAATTTATGTGTGAATATACATGTGTATGTAAATAATAATTTTTTTTATTTTAATTTTAAAAATTATTTTTTTGCTTTGAAATATTTGTTATTCAACATTTCTATTTGTTCATAAATTAAGATTTAATTATTTTAAATATTGATATTTTATTTTTACCTACTTATAGTTCATTTTAAATTATTAATTTTCTAATTATAAAATAAATATATTTCTACTTACATATATATATTCCCTATATTTTGTAAGTCTGAAAATATTGAGTTTAGGAAAAAGTTGGCAATGAATGAAAGTTTTAGTTTTATTTTGACTTTTAAGAAATTTAAAAGAAAATTTTTTTTAATAAACAAATTAATTTTTTTTAACTGTAGGTTATATTATATTAATATAAACTGATTTAGAACATGTGCAGTACTGGAATACAAAAATAAACGTATATTTTAAAAAGAAAACTTAATTTTTTTATAAAAAAATTTTTGTTTACATTTCTTAAAAGTCGAAATAAATCCAAAACTTTCATTCTTTGACAAGTTTTTCCTAAACTCAATATTTTCGGACTTATAAGCTACTGAATATAGGTCTACAATTAAGGCTTCCAATTTAAGAACCGATCGGACGCTCGGACGACACGCGCTAGTACCAGTCGGGTAGCAGTGAGGAGCCCAGAGTTGCGCGTGTCGTCCGAGCGTCCAACCGGTTCTTGAATTTATGTTATTAAAAATAATAAATATTATTAATTAAATGTTAAACTAAAATGTTATTAATAAAATTAATAAATGTTATTAAAAGCCGAGTAATATTTAAAATGTCCCGAGCAATTAATATTTTGAGCGAAGCAACTTTTATTATCTATCAGCAATTATTACTACTTTGTATAGATTTTTAGTTTTTACTCGAAAAAGCAAACGCTATGAAACAAAATATCAGTTACACGCATATATCCCTTTCCCATATATAAACGTAACATTACAGTAATATTATAGTCATATTAAATTTAATTATTGTATTTACATTTAAAAAAAAATTTTAATACTTTTTTTACTGTCTGATGGGTAATATTATCCATTAATATTACTGTAATATGACAGTAACATCACTTTAATATTACACGCTTATAGAAAAATTGCAAAACAGTTCCCAAACAGCACGTAACGTTATAGTGACATCACTGTAATATTACACTGGAGATTCGTAATCTGCACTGTAATATAACAGTGATCTTACTGGAATATCAAAATGTCCGCCTGGAGGTAATATTATGTTGTACAATTACGGTAAATTAATGGGAATATTAAGGTAATATTACCTCACAATGTTAAGGAAATATTGCACTGTGATCTTATTGTAATATTAATATAATATACAGATAAAATTAGAATAATTTTCTATTTTAGAAATAAAACATTTCACCAAGTCTGGACTCGAACCATGAACCTTGTGTTCAATAAGTTCAAGTAAGATTGGCTCACTGGTAAGAGTCTTGCTTGCTGTACACAAGGTTCAGGGTTCGAGTCCAGCTTGGTGAAATGTTATTTTCTAAATTATAAAATTATTCTAATTTTATCTTAACATTACTCTGTAATAATATTGCCATAATAGAAAAACGTATAACTACCTTACATGCTCGAGTAATAGTACTGGAATGTTAAATTAATTTTGCTTTGAAAAATTTACTGTAAGATTACTGTAATTTTATACTTAAATATTACAATAATATTACTGTAATAATAATATTAAGGGACAGTATATTTAATTTAAAATTATTTATTTTAATTATTAAATTATTAGATTATTATTCTTACATTTCTTATTCTCATTTTGTACAAAATAAAAAAGAATTATTTCAATAAATGTTATAAATAATTTAATGTAAAACTAAAATTGCACATTTTGAAATATAGAACTTTGGGAGTATTAGCATAAATGATTATTATTTCTCCTAAATGAATGAACCGATTTAAATGAATCATGTGGGGAAATAATAAAAGGGATAAAATAATTATACTTTCGTTTAGAATTAGAGACTTCTTAAAGAGTTTATTTTTGAATAATTATTTAATTTCATGAAAAAATAATTTTTTTAATGTTTTGCGTCTTTTAAATGTTTTTTGAAAATTCCAACATAAAATTAAAACTATAAGAAATCAAAATTCGTTGAAAAGATTTATTAGAGGAACAATTTTTGAAAAGTTACAATCAAAGTTATATTGCAGCGGAGATGCAGGTTTGATGTTTTTCTGAATTAAAACATTGTTTGCATCCACGAAATAAACAAAATACTCTCCAGTTAACATTTATGTAACCATAAAATTGATTAAAAACTAAGTATAGTCTTGTTGCACTATACATTTTGATTTCTAATAGTTTTAATTATGTTGAAATATTTATCAAATTTTTCAAAGGCGCAGAAAATTAAAAAAAAATTTGTTTATAACAAATTTGTTAAATAATAATACAAAACTAAACTCTTTAAAAAGTCTCTAATTCTAAACGAAAGTGTATCTTATCCCCTTAATATTCAAGCTTGATTTATTTCAATCCGTTTATTTATTTAGAAGAAATAAAATTTTGTTTAAAAAGTTGCAAAAAATTCATTTAGCAATAACTATTATAAAAAACAATAAAATAACATTTTCTCTGAGAAAACAATATATTTAAATCAAACATAATTATCTTAGTCATACAGTCAACCAAAAATTATGTTTTATTTAAACATAATAATTTTGATTCAATGCATAGTAAATTTCGTTTGATACAAATTAAAATTAATTCAATAACAAAACATGTTTAAATTAAACTTATTTTCGAAAAAGCCGAAACAATTTTTTTGGGTACATTATATATGCGAGTATACATGTGTATGTATTGTGTGGATATGTGTGAGTATACATGTGTATGTATTGTATGTATATGTGTGAGTATACATGTGTATGTGTTTTGTGTATGTGTGTGAGTATACATGTGTATATGTGTGAGTATACATGTGTATGTATTGTATGTATATGTGTGAGTATACATGTGTATGTGTTTAGTGTATATGTGTGAGTATACATGTATATGTGTTTAGTGCATATTTGCGAGTATGCATGTTTATGTTTTGTGTGCATATGTGTGAGTATACATGTGTATGTGTTTAGTGTATAGGTGTGAGTATACATGTGTATGTGTTTAGTGCATGTGTGTGAGTATACATGTGTATGTATTGTATGTATATGTGTGAGTATACTTGTGTATGTAATGTATGTATATGTGTAAGTATACATGTGTATGTATTGTGTGCATATGTGTGAGTATACATGTGTATGTGTTTAGTGTAAATGTGTGAGTATACATGTGTATGTGTAAATGGCGGATCCAATATGGCGGACACTATTATGAAAATTTGTTCGGATTTGCTTGAAAATCGTTATTCAGGGGGTTTCCGGAGTCGCTGATGACGAATTCCATGTACGTTTTTAAAAATTTAAAATGGCGGATCCAATATGACAGTCTTTATTATATTAACGATTTTTTTTAGATTTATTACTTGCGGTTTTTTGGGAACATCTCTTCAGTCCATTGTCTTGCTACTATACCGTGTTCTTTTTTCTTCAAATGACCGATGTAAAGGGTTTCGCTTACGTTTTTTTCCTTTTCTACTCGTTTCTCTCTTCAACATCCAACAAAAGTCAGCCATCATTACCTCATCCCATCTTCCCTGATATCGTTCTTCCATCAATTTGATATCTTGATGAAATCGCTCTCCTTGTTCTTCGCTGTAATGTCTGCAATTTTCGGGAAACTTATTCAGATGCGAATCGAGGATGTGTAGTTTTAAACTCATTAAGCATCCTAATTTTTGAAAGTTTTTAAGCATTTGGGCTACAATTTGTTTAGATTCGGGACTCTTACTGTTTCCTAGAACATTTGTTGAAACTTCTTTGTAACTTTCCCAAGCTGCCCTTTTAGTGTCGGTCATTTGAGAAACGAAATTCGTGTCTCTAAATAATGCTCGAATCTGTGGTCCATCAAATACCCCTTGTTTTAATTTAGCATCAGAAACAGTTGGAAATTTTTTTGCAATGTACTTGAAGCATAGACCGTCCTTATCTAACGCTTTCACGTATTGCTTAATCCCACCAAGCTTAATGTGAAGAAATGGAAATATAATATTTCGCGGTCTACCAAACTTTGATGAATGACGTTGTGAGAACCTGCTTTAAACGAATCTCTTGAAGGCCAATTTTTTTTTCTTGTAATGATTAGCACGATCTCTGCTATTCCATAGACTCAAGAAACATGGCTCTCTCGTGAAACCCGATTGTTGACCCAGTAATATTGTTATAATTTTAAAATCACCACAAATTAACCGTTTGTGTTTTTGATAATTCACTTTCTCTAGAAGCATTTTATATTATTATATTCTTCTTTGATTTGTGTAGAATGAGCTATTGGAACAGGAGCGTAGACATTTGTATTGTGTAGTAAAACGGCTTTTATACTACGTTTGGAGGAATCGATAAAAAGTCTCCAATCTTCATCTCTATACACATTTTCTTTTAAATTTTCCATCAAACCTATTATGTCAGTACAATACACCAAAGATGTCTCTTCATCTTTCGTAAAATATTTTCGGAACTCTTTATCTCTATCTCTATAAAATGACACTTTCGTATTCGGATGCAAGAAGTTTCTTTTCTTCATAAATGAAGCAGCAAATTCTGCACCATCTTTTGGTAAACCTAGATTTCTAATAAAATCATTTAGCTCCGGTTGCGATACTAATATTGGCTTTTTTCTTTATTGTAATACGCGGTGAACTCATTTTTCTCATCATCATTGTCATTTTCATCACTGCCACTACTAAATTCTTCTGTTTCATTATCGACTTCTACTTTTTCTACATATTTTAAAAGTAACATCAAGTTTTCCCGCTTTTCGATCAATTTCAGTACGTCTGATTAATGTTGACACATTTAAATATGTAATGGAACTCTTATTTTTTGAGGTAATTCCTTTGATGTCATTTATACAAAAATAGCAGTCTTTTAAATTTTGTGGTTTCTTCCATATCGTGGGTGTAGAGAACTTTAGATATTTTTCATCTTTCGAATTTTTTGAGCGATACAACATAAGTCTACAGGAGTTACAAACAATATGAGGAACACAATTTGTTTCTTAGTGTAATAATTTACGACCGAAACAATTTTCGTACAGATCTTCTACTCCTTTATCTATTTTTTCCGCAAGAAGCTGACTTCATATTTGCTACAATAGTCCAGTCGCCCTGTGAAAAAAGTGGTCATTTCGTGCCAAAATTGATACCTGAAGTCTGATTGTGGATTCATATAGTGTGGGGTGGTAGTATGAATATGTATTTGTTTCCAACTCGAGATTTTTCACGCTGCGCGTTATAAACAATTTTGAAGGTGCCGAAAAACAGTTTTTTGATGACCGTTCTTCGTTAATAAAAGATATAGAGCTCGGAAATACCTTTAAAATGATAGGTCATATGTTAAAATTGGTCCATTTGTTTACTTGCAAATGAATTTAAACCACTAAAAATGGCACTTTCATATTTGTTTAATAACTTAAACAAAAGTTAACAATTTCTTTTGATATTCTCCAAAAATGTTCCTCTCAAGACCCTCAAGATGTGTGCCAAATCTGAATACGATTCGATAAATAGTTTATGAGAAATTCCATTTGTTAACTAAAAACATGATTTTTTAAAATGGAATTTCTACATTTTTGGCCGGATGAAAATCAATTTTTTTGTTGGGTTCTCTTCATGAAATGTCAATCTATCAATCACAATTTGTAGCGAATTGAATTTTTACAAGAAAACTGGTTTTTTGGGGGGAGACATTTTTGGCTTATAAACAAATGAACACTACATCAACAATTTTTACTTTAACAATTTGTCATAAACGCCATTTGATTACTTATTCTTTCCTGCAAATTTTGCAAAAAAAAATTTTGATCTAGGTCAAAAGGGGAAGGAGATAATTTTTTTATTTCAAAAAATTCCTAAGCCATTAATTATTAATATTTTTTATTTTTTTTATTATATTTTTTTAGTTGATTAGTCATATTAATTATAAAAAAATCAATCTAAACATCTATGCACTTCTTGATCGTAAAAAGAATCCTAAAATGTATGCAACGTTTGAATGCAACGTAGAGCAGCCTATTTGCTCTAGGCTGCATAGTGGGAGACATCATCAGTCGCTCGCGCTAAAGTTGAATTCAAACTTTCAAATTCGTAAAAGTTGTCATAACATTAAAACAAATTGATGAATTTTGATCATTTTTTTTTTAAACTGGGCTGAAATTTTCTCAGGAATTCAAATTTTTTATTTGTTTTTTGAAAAATTTATAAATAATGTAAAAAAATTATTAATTAAAAAAAATTTTTTTTTAGTTTTTTTTTAAATTCATTTTTTTCAAATTTTTTATTTTTAACTGCTCGAATAATAAAAGAAACACTAATTAATTATTTTTGCATTAAAAGAATTAAGGTTTTTGAAAAAATGCTATTTGCAGAACAATATTATACTAATAATTTGACATATATTTCGAAAATACCTCAATTTTGGGTAAGAAAAAAGTTCTGCGAATAGCATTTTGCCGAAAACCTTAATAAATTTGTATTGCTTTTATTATTCGAGCAGTTAAAAATAAAAAATTTGAAAAAAATGAATTTAAAAAAAAAACAAAAAAAAATTTTTTTTAATTAATAATTTTTTGACATTATTTATAAATTTTTCAAAAAACAAATAAAAAATTTGAATTCCTGAGAAAATTTTAGCCCAGTTTAAAAAAAATGATCAAAATTCATCAATTTGTTTGAATGTTATGACAACTTTTACGAATTTGAAAGTTTGAATTCAACTTTAGTGCGAGCGACTGATGATGTCTCCCACTATGCAGCCTAGAGCAAATAGGCTGCTCTACGTTGCATTCAAACGTTGCATACATTTTAGGATTTTTTTTACGAACAAGAAGTGGATAGATGTTTAGATTGATTTTTTTATAATAAGTATGACTAATCAACTAAAAAAATATAATAAAAAAAATAAAAAATATTAATAATTAAGGGCTCAGGAATTTTTTGAAATAAAAAAATTATCTCCCCCCCCTTTTGACCTAGATCAAAATATGTTTTTGCAAAATTTGCAGGAAAGAATAAGTAATCAAATGGCGTTTATGACAAATTGTTAAAGTAAAAATTGTTGATGTAGTGTTCATTTGTTTATAAGCCAAAAATTTCTCCCCCCAAAAAACCAGTTTTCTTGTAAAAATTCAATTCGCTACAAATTGTGATTGATAGATTGACATTTCATGAAGAGAACCCAACAAAAAAAATTGATTTTCATCTGGCCAAAAATGTAGAAATTCCATTTTAAAAAATCATGTTTTTAGTTAACAAATGGAATTTCTCATAAACTATTTATCGAATCGTATTCAGATTTGGCACACATCTTGAGGGTCTTGAGAGGAACATTTTTGGAGAATATCAAAAGAATTTGTTAACTTTTGTTCAAGTTATTAAACAAATAAGAAAGTGCCATTCATTTTAAATTCAATTGCAAGTAAACAAATGGACCAATTTTAACATATGACCTATCATTTTAAAGGTATTTCCGAGCTCTATAACTTTTATTAACAATTTTTTCCCCTATAATTTGATGGGAAAGAACGGTCATCAAAAAACTGT
The DNA here is from genome assembly GCA_032873175.1 of Leptopilina drosophilae. Classification (NCBI taxonomy): domain Eukaryota; kingdom Metazoa; phylum Arthropoda; class Insecta; order Hymenoptera; family Figitidae; genus Leptopilina; species Leptopilina drosophilae. Next base: position 19,047,731 of record CM065486.1, read on the forward strand.
TTTTCGGCACCTTCAAAATTGTTTATAACGCGTAGCATGAAAAATCTCGAGTTGGAAACATAATTATACATATTCATACTACCACCCCACACTATATAAATCCACAATCAGACTTCAGGTATCAATTTTGGCACGAAAAAACACAGGGCGACTGGACTAACAAATGTAACAAAAGGAATCGGGACTTTTGTTACAATTATTTAGTCGAGAAGTCACTTTTCTTGTAGCATCGGACTCTTTATCAACCAAGTTACCCATCAATGAATGACGACGTCGGAGGGCCCGCTTTGCCACCCTGACCAGACGCCGATACTGGGGTTCCTAATCCCTGCATCGTAAAACATTTTCTTCCTGTATCTGCCATGACGGCATGAACGCCGTTAACCCAGGGACTCTGCCAGTATGGATCCGTTGCCCACCGTCACCACGTGAAGGTGCCCTGGTTACAGATACAGGCGAAAAATGCTAACAAGGAGAAATTCTGAACCATGAAGAAGCAATAGCATACATTTAAAGATTGAATACACACAATAAATATATCGACTTGAAATTAATTATTAGAAATATTTAAGGGTGAACAAATAAAAATTTAAACCCGAAAACCCCAGAGTAACGATTTTCAAGCAAATCCGAACAAATTTTTATAATTGTGTCCGCCATATTGGATCTGCCATTTTGGATTTTGGAAACTTGACATAGGGTCCGTAATCAGTAATCACAGAAAGACCTAAATAGTAAATTTCATGAGCTTACAATATTTTTATTGCGCAGTGTATGGTATAATTTGTTTGTTTGGAAGCTTAGTTATAATTTTGAGGTTATGTTCGATAGATTTAATGTTTCATATGAATTTTTAATTGAAAAGCTTATAGAATAGTTTATTAAAAATAATTGGCCAAATTCTGATGACGGATTCGGATTCAACGCATCGAAATACATCGGAATATATATGTCTCGACCCCAGATCAAGACACTTTCCTTTTTTGTGTGGCTGTGTATATGTTGCCGAACGACGAATCTGACGAAACGACTAGGAAACATTTTAATATTAAAGAGAAGAGATAAATATTTTATAATTGACATTTCTCTATTAAAAGTGTTTGTGCTGATTCTAATTTTGAAAAAAAATAATTATTTATTTAAACAAATTCTATGCAAATGTCTCTAACGATGTCTACTTTTTGAAAATTCGAAGGACAAACTTACTCAACGTGACTTGCCATATATTTCGATCTAAAATAGTTCTGAAAGAAAATAATAATTAATTTTTATGTATTATTAAGTATTATTTTATTTAAGAAATATTTTTTAAACTAAAAAGAACGTTTTATATTTAAGTGGTTTTTATCTTTTACGGAAAAAATGACACTAATGAGAGCCGTATTTTGAGCGTGGTTATTTGGCTACAACACTCAAAAAATGACACTCAGAAAATAACACTTATGAGACAGAATTCCTGAAAGGAGCCACCCAAAACCTTTTAATTTTTTTCGTACTAATGTGGTTATTTTAATAGTATTTTACATAAGAAATCATACCACCAAAGGATTTCTCAAAAAAAAATTTTTTGTTAATGTTATTAACTGTTGAAAATTTTGAACGTATTTATTTAAAAAATGAATTTCTCAAAAACTTATTGATCGATTTTAATTTTTCAAGTTGCATTTTATTTGTCTTGAAATGAAGTATAATTGACAATATTTTTAGAAAAAAATATTTAATATTAGTGCAAAATGCAATTGTTTATTTATAAACAATTAAAAATAAATAGTGTTCTGGATAATATTTCAAGTGGAAAAAATTACTAAAATGTTCTTAATAAACCACTAAAAAATATCCCTAATTAAGCGTTCGCGCGTGTTAATGCTTCTGCTCGCTGAAACGACTGCGTTTCTCAAACAATACATTTATGTTGGAAACAAAGGGCTTAGGGGGTTAAGTATGCAAAAAGTGCCTCCGCTTCTATTTTTTTCAAATTTGGCCCATATGTTACTATCCATATGACTATAACTTTCTGCAATTTTGAACTCAAAATTCGATTTTTTGGGGGAGTTATGGAGGGGGAAAGGAAAATCAAAAAACTTATTTTTCTCGAAAACTACTGAACCGATTTTAATGAAATTTTAAGAGGTTGTAAATATAGATAAGGCTATTTTAGGGAAAAAAAATCAAAATTTTTTTTCCAAAAAAATTTTCAAAAAAAATTTTTGAAATTTTCAAAATTTTTTTTTAGGGTTATTTTTTAAAGTGACCACTTTCTCTTTTGTTGTAAAAAGTACCTTATAATGTCCCCTTTAACGTATATTTTTTTCAAATTTTTTAAAAATATATTTTTTGAGTAAAATGTCAAAAACCATGGTCATGCTATTTGTCACGTACGGTAATGCACATATATACATATGGGCCATATTAATGTGATAGGGTATAGCTAAATAAGTATGGCAAAAATGACCCGAATATATTTTTCCCATTCATTCCTACCCACTTAAAAATAACTTTTTCAAATTTTTAACTCAAAATTTTGAGTTTTTTGGAACTTATGGAGGGGAAAAAATCGAAAAACGCATTTTCCTCAAAAACTACTGTATGTATTTTAATCAGCTTTGGATATGTTGAAAAGACAATTAAAGAGATTCCAAAAAAAATTTTCAAATTTTTTTTTTCAAGAAATTCCAAAAATCTTTTTTTTTGAAAATTTTAAAATGAAAATTTTTCGAAATTTTCAAAAAAAAATTTTTTAGTTCTATTAAAGTGACATTTTTATGTATTTTCTCATTTCATTCTCTTATGTGATCTACTAATAAAAAAATTTTGCCCGACATGATTTCAAGGTGTGTCAAGGTAAATAACTCAAGAACCCTACCCGGAACATTTTTATGTTGTATGCGAATGGTCATCTAATTAATTATTTATTTAATTACAAAATAATACTTAGGAGTTTTCTGAATGCAAGCCTGAAATCGATGTAAAAAAATTATTTCCAAAAAAAATCCAAAAATTTTTATTTTTATATTTAAAATTTTTTCTTTTTGGATCGTTGAAGCGGTACATCACACTTTTTTTATTTAACTTTTTTAACAGTCTTACTTTTTAAACAATAATGGCCTAGATGATTTTAGAGTGCGACACGGTAAAAAAACTCCAAAAATCCTAAAATTTGATTTTAAAATTTTCGAAATTTTTTTGTTTGTCTAAAATTATTTTTTTATGTCAACTTCCGATTTGTATTTATAAACCTTAATAAGCCACTAGTAATAAGTTGCAAAAATATTTGACAGTTTTTTTTAAAATTAACCATTCGCATACAACATAAAAATGTTCCGGGTAGGGTTTTTGAGATATTTACCTTGACACACCTTGAAATCATGTCGGGCAAAATTTTTTTATTAGTAGATCACATAAGAGAATGAAATGAGAAAATACATAAAAATGTCACTTTAATAGAACTAAAAAATTTTTTTTTGAAAATTTCGAAAAATTTTCATTTTAAAATTTTCAAAAAAAAAGATTTTTGGAATTTCTTGAAAAAAAAAATTTGAAAATTTTTTTTGGAATCTCTTTAATTGTCTTTTCAACATATCCAAAGCTGATTAAAATACATACAGTAGTTTTTGAGGAAAATGCGTTTTTCGATTTTTTCCCCTCCATAAGTTCCAAAAAACTCAAAATTTTGAGTTAAAAATTTGAAAAAGTTATTTTTAAGTGGGTAGGAATGAATGGGAAAAATATATTCGGGTCATTTTTGCCATACTTATTTAGCTATACCCTATCACATTAATATGGCCCATATGTATATATGTGCATTACCGTACGTGACAAATAGCATGACCATGGTTTTTGACATTTTACTCAAAAACTATATTTTTAAAAAATTTGAAAAAATATACGTTAAAGGGGACATTATAAGGTACTTTTTACAACAAAAGAGAAAGTGGTCACTTTAAAAAATAACCCTAAAAAAAAATTTTGAAAATTTCAAAAAATTTTTTTGAAAATTTTTTTGGAAAAAAAATTTTGATTTTTTTCCCTAAAATAGCCTTCTCTATATTTACAACCTCTTAAAATTTCATTAAAATCTGTTCAGTAGTTTTCGAGAAAAATAAGTTTTTTGATTTTCCTTTCCCCCTCCATAACTCCCCCAAAAAAGCGAATTTTGAGTTCAAAATTGCAGAAAGTTATAGTCATATGGATAGTAACATATGGGCCAAATTTGAAAAAAATAGAAGCGGGGGCACTTTTTGCATACTTAACCCCCTAAGCCCTTTATTTTAACATAATTTTTACACTTACTTAATTTGTTTTATGTATGATTATAAAATGTTTATATTAGAATATAAAAAATTCATATGAATTTTTTCACACATTGCATGAATTATCTCGAAGAAAATAAACTTTGAAGAAACGTAACTTACATTGTATTATTAAAGCATAACTTATTTTACAATATTACATACTTTCTAAGTTGAAAGGGATGATATCTTTTTGCAAAAGATATGTTTTCCAGTTTTGGATGGCTGAAATGGGTGGTACTAACGGGTGTTTGGTATGGTGATAGCTTTAGAGTATCGAGACTCTAAAGTTTTTTCTTCTCTCTCATAGTCTTGATGATTACAAAAGTCGAATGATACTTTCTTGAAAAACCCTTTTGCCCAGGTATAGAAATTTTCAGGCGTTGTAATTTGGTCTTGTCAGGTCTTTGTAAACTTATTCTATACGCACTTCTTTTTACTAATCCACCAACTTTATCACATGCACCCTTTCCATGTGAGGTTGCGAAGAAATTCCACTCTATTTTAATTCCTGTAGATTTTTCGAGATAAATTATGTTTAAAAAGTTTGATTTATTCTTATATTGTGCAGAAGCACCATCAGAAAAAAATTAATTTCTACATGTTCTCTTTGCCATGCTTTGCCCACAAATATTTTAACATTTGTCTGTTAAACAAATTCACTGCTGTCGCATTATGTTTATTAATTATGTTGCATTATGTTGCAGAAATGATGATAAAATTATAATGCTCTATTTTATTGTCCTTTTTAAAATATAACACAAATGGGTGAATCGTCACTGAATCGTTGGACCAATGGTGCGCTTGGACGGCATCTTGAATGACAAACGAGTAATTTTCCTAAAAATTCGAGAGTAGCGACAAATTCTTCTTCTTGGAGATTCTATTTTATGTTATCAAGATGGTTTGCTTCTTCCTTTGCAATAAAATCGTGTTTTAATAATAACAATAGCTGTTTCTCAAATTCTTTTAAAAATTCAGGAGTTTCTTGATTTTTATCTAATAATTGGTACTTGAGTAATAAATATTGCAATGGTTGATGAAATTAATACATACAAACAAAATATAATTTTTCATATAACTATCACTGAGAAAACGATTTTTTTTGATTCAAATATATTTTGTTTAAATCAAACTTAAAATATATTTGCTATATAGTCAAACATATTTAAGTTTAATTAAAACATATTTTTTCGTTCATGTGGGGCATTCTTCGCGAGATTTTCATTCAAAATTTTTTTTGGATTAATCCAATTTTTCTCAAATTCTATATGAAAAAAAGTAAATACGTGTTTTTTTATTGTTTTATTTAATGAAAATAATAAAAGTTATGATTTTTTTAAATTAAACATCTCCACTCTCTGAATCTGAATTAGTAGAAAGTTACTAATGAAATGTTAAGAAGTCATCCACTAAATGATTTAGTAATAATTCTACTCACAATATTAGTAAAATTTTACTAATTGTTAGTAGAGAGTTACTAATTGATTAGTAGAATTCAACTAACAATTAGTAGAATTGTTTTATTAGTAGTCGATAAAACAGTTTCACTAATTCATTTAGTGAAAAAGTGACTTTCAATTAGTAGAATTATACTAAAACATTAGTAGATTTTTACTAAAAATTAGTAATATTCTACTATTTAAAAAAGTTAACATTCGTCCATGAAAACAACTTAAAATTAGTAAAATTTTACTAATTCTTAGTAGAATTCTACTAATTGAGATTTAGAGAGCAGAAGCAAAGGACTTTTGAAACACTTTTTCTCTCTTATATGAAAAGATAAAAAATAATGTAATATATGAAAATGACTTGTTTTTTCTTGAATATTTTGAAACATACGTGTTTTGTTTAACAGACCGAGGAAAGTATATATCTATATATTTTTCCTTTATTTTGATTTAAAGCCCACTGCTCGGTAAACTTCTGGAAATCTACGTGTTTCTAACGTGAGAAATATCTTATACATGTGTATTAAATATTTCTCATAATTATGTAATATGAATAGAAAGAATGTCTTTGTCTAAATTTAAAGGGACATTGTTTTCAAAATTAAAAGATCCTCTAACAATGAGGCACGCGTCAAACTGTATCAATTGATAAGATTATATTTTGACAATACATTAAATTTATGAATGAATTAAAATGATCTTTTTTTTCCCTTTAATTTAATATTACATTTTCTTTTGTAGAAAATTTGTTACTTTGTTACCAAATTAGAGGAAATTGTTCCAATAATTATTCAGTAATGCAGCTTTTTATTCTTTCTAAATCATTCACTACTAAATTAGATAAATTAATTATCTTTCTTTCGTTGGATAATTGTTCAAAAATACAATTAATAACAAATTAAAGTTTAAATAATAATTAAAATTTATTAATTATTAAATCTTTTCATATGATACAATTCTGATAGATAATTAAATAATTTTGTAGATTCGGTTTGCAATGTCTATATGAAATAACTCAATATATAAAAAATAATAATAAAAAAATAACAATAAAAGTCATTCACCTTGAGGTTGTGTATAAATTTTCACGCTAGAATTTTTCTGTTAGTTTTTCCGTTCAGATATACTATAAACAAAATTTAAATAAAATTTTAGTATTTAATTCTTACAAATCCTGCCTAACAAACAAGGTCAAGTTTTCCCTAAACCCTAAATTAACAATTCTATCAATAAATAAATATTCTTTAAAATTATAAATTTTTCTCAATTTTGATTTATTTAGGATATGATAAATTTATAATATCGAAAAATGATCAAAATTTATACAATTCATATAATAAAATCTATTTATTTCTCTGTAAAATTGACTAAATAATTAATTTAAGTAAATTAATTATTTCCTATTGTAAATAATATTTTTGGTGGGTTAGGTTCAATATTTATTGAATCTTTCAAACTGCTACATCGATATAGCCTATTACTATATGAACGCAGCTCATAAGAATATTCAATAAACTTACGATTTGCTTTTGTTACCCCTTAAGGAATTAAAACTGAGGTTAAAAGTTAAAAAGAATTTAACGAGTTCCTCAAATTTCTCTTTCAGGGCTTGACTCCTGAATAATTTTTTTGTGTGTAAAGTGTAAATGTGAATCAACTTACCACTGGCAATGTGATTTTGGATTAAGAAAACGAAGCCTTCGTGTTCATGGCTTTTATACCCTTTTTCAGACGCTATAGAAACTTCCAGAATTTTCTAGAAGTTTCTATTTCTATTATTAGCCCTTATTCACATCCGGTAAAGCATTGTCATTTCCTTTACGCAAAGCCATCTTTCTCCCTACTCAAGGAAATTCATTACGCGTCATCTTCTTTTCACCAATAATATTGTAAACGAACACTCATGGTTTTGAGGTTATAACGTTTTTTTGACAGCTGACGAGAATTATTGTTTTTTAGTAAATAATAATCTTTAAAAAATGTAGACCACAGTACTGTCTAATGCTGACTTATATATGTGTTTTTTATATGTATTTTTGACATTATGTTTTATTTTTGTGTGTCTGTGACTTTTTTGTTGTATGTTGACATGATTGATTTGATATAACCTGATGAGGTCTTTCATGGAAAAACGAAAGCTCGAATTTTGAAATTGTTATATAAATAAAGACCAGCGAAAACAAACACTATTTTACATCTTCTCACTACAATTTTTTCTGGTCAACACCAAAATACATCTTTAAATAATATTTAAAGTTCCTACGTAAGGACAGAGGTATATTTTTTCTCTCTCTGGTCTCCAACGTGTCTCACGTTTTCCGAGAACAATGCTATTGTTTACCTGTCAATCATTTTTCTCTCAGAATTAATTTCTATTTCTTTTAATTTAAATAAATCCTTAAATAATGAATTTTCAACAAACTAATTTTTTGTAATGAAATATACTGTGTATATTTGCTTTTTCTGTGTGTTAGTATGCAAAAGTACATTTGTTTTCAGTTGATCTTGTATTGAATTTATTTTATTTTAAATTTAACAGAAATAATATTTCTTATTTTTAAAATTATCATGTATTTTTCATTTCTACAAAATAATTATTCTATCATTTATAATTTACTTTTATTTATATAATTTTTTAACTATTTTAATTTTGACTATTGAAATACCATTTTAATGCCCCGCTAAACCAATCATTATTTTTTTAGAACTAAAAAAAATTGATTTGTTTATAATAAAACACAACAAAACTTCAATAGGCAAAATTTTTAAGAAAAAAAAAATTTTGATATATTTGTAGAAAAAAAATTTTGTTAAGGGTAGGGACCCAATGCCCCGCTAAACCAATAAATTTCTTTTCATTTATAAAATAAATTTATTTTGTTTATATATAATAAATGTTTATTAACAAAAAAAACTTAAATAAATTAGGGGTTTACGCTCCATTTGGACGCAACTCCTCATAATCTCTAATAATTAAATATTCCCCCACATTATTATCCTCTTCTTCCGAATTCTCCTCTAATTCTTCATCTGAGTTTAACATCAATTCGTCATAATTCAAATACAATGTTTTATTATTTGGTGCTAACCTCACTATATTCTTTTCAATCAGCAAATCATCTATCGATACCATATTGTTTATTTTTCCCCATCCAATGTGACAATCTCCTACAATTTCTCTGTTAAAAAATTTAAATACTCGATTTTTCATTATATCTTTAAAAACACTAATTTCATGTTCTCCCCATGTTCGATTTCTTATAGGTTTAATATCTGTCAATACGATCACAATTAAACTTTTTGTTCTAGTTAAAAATTCATAACTAATATAAAAAACAGTATCTTTAACTACGTGATAATGTTTATGATCATCGACACTATATATTAAAACAACATTAGTTATACCAGTATTTATAAGCATTATATGCCCCCTCGCATAAATTTTCTCTCCTAGCTTAAAAACTATCGGTAACCCCGAAAGCTCCAAATTATCTATCTCAAATTTCACCCTTAATTCGTCTTCTTTATCAACATAAAATAATTTTAGATCATTAATTAATTTTTTATGTTCCTCAGATAAACTAGGTGTTGACACTCTGATGAATGATGGGTTGAACGGTTCCACAACCTTCACTTGATATTTTCCTTACTCCAAAATTTTAGATGGAAATGATTCTCTTGTCATAATCAAATCACCCCGTCTTATTATTCTAGGTTGAAGCGACATTCTTAAGAAAAACAAAAAAAAACTTCTAAATTAAATAACTCAAATAAAATCAACGAAATCACTTTGAACATTTTTATTCAATAAATATAATTTTCTTAAAAATATAAATATAATTATCTCAACTTATATTGATTTAGTGATCTATTAATTGACTTTATTAAATAAAATAAATTATTACTACATTTTAATTTCTTTTTTATTCTTTTTTATTTGTCATCAAATTTTTTTCAATTTTTTAAAACAATTTTTGTATTTCTACATCCTCTCTGGTTATAATTTTCACTTTAGTTTTTAATATTTGTGAATTAACAATTGTTGGTTTTTGTGAAACTTTATAAACCCTTGGTATAATAAACTTGTCCTTTTTATTATTTTTATTTATATGTTTATTAGTTTGTGAGTTAGCATTTTTAGTTTTTATCTGTTTTTTGTCTTAAATTTTAGTATGTACCTTATATTGTAATTTTTCACCACACTCACAACACAATAATTTAATTTTAATTATACTTTTCTATTCTTGGGTTTATATCCAACTAAGTTCATTTTAAATTTTATTTCATTTTAAATTATTTCTCCTTTCTGTTTCTTATTTATTTGTTATTGTTATTTTTCAAAAATTATAATTTGAAAGAAAAATTCAGCAATTCATATTCATACCTTATATACTAACTTATTTACAATTTTTTGTAAGAAAAATTTATATATATAATATTTATATATATATAATTGCATGCTTTAATTTAGTATTTTTTCTATTTTATATATTTTAATCATATTTTTCTTTTCTTCTTGCATGTTAATTTTTTTATAATAATAATGTTTTTTAATACACTATATTTACACTATTTTAATACATATTTTTTTTATTTATTTTTTTTAATTATTTTTTTTATGCATGCTAAATAACTTATATAATATTTTAAATTTAACACGAACTAACACTTAGTGTCTCTATCACTTTCATTTGTGTTGTCCTCTTTTTCATAAGCTTGAATAAGTTGATATTGATGAAATCAAAATATCAACTACTTATCACTATCACTTTTATTTACACTACAAATATTTACATAAATTAATATTCTAGTCCAAAATTATTTAAAAATAATTTTAATATTAATTTTAAAATTGTTTATAATTTTGCAAATTATTTATTATTTATTTACACTTTATTTATTATTTTTTATTCACTTTATTTATTTATTTATTTTAATTATCACTTTTAGTAATAATTTATTTTATTTTCACTAGTTTTTACTAATTGTTTATTTAGTGTCACTTGTATTTTTTTTAATTATCACTATTTTCAATATTATTATTTCTTGAAATATATTTCTTCAAGTCCTGACTATGATACATTCCTTTTTCGATTTTTGTTTACGAATCCCACAGAATATAAGTACCTTTTTTTATTACTTTTTTAATTTCGTAAGGTCCTTCGTAAATCTGAAGAAATTTCGCAATAATCTTATTCTCTTTATCAGATTTATTAAGCAATTTAATTAAAACTTGATCTCCTACTTTAAATTCGGATAATTTATGCGAAATATTAAATTTTTCAGCTCGTTTTTTTCCTTTCTTACAAAATATTGTCATATGCTAATTCTAATTTTCTTTCATAATCTAAATCCTTCGGAATTGGAGATAAGTTTAACCATTTCTCCCACACACGTTTTGGTTTCTTCTTGAGATATAACTCCACTGGTGTAAATTCCGTAGTTTCATGGTGAGTTTCATTGATGCAATCTTCGATGATTTTCACCCAGTTCCACCATGAATTGTGTCTACCGTTAGTTAAAGTTCTAAAAAATCTTGATAATTCCCTGTGAATTCTTTCGACAATATTTCCCTGCGGTTGTCTAATAGATGAAAACACTGATTTTATCCCTTCTTCTTTTAGCTTGTTAGTCCATATCTCAGATGTAAATTGCGTACCGTGGTCTGAAATAATTTTTTCTGGTTTTCCGAATTATTTAACATGATGATTGAAAATTTTATTAATTAGCGCTTTTGTTGTCATTTTTCTAATAGGGTATAATTTTACAAATTTACTAAATGTATCTATAGTTGATAAGATGTATTTAAATACATACCCTTTAGAAGCTGGTAACGGACCGTAAAAATCAATAGATAAAATTTCTCCCGGTTTTGTAGGTGCATAATTTCTCATTTCTGCGTAACTAGTTTGATTTGAGACTTTATTCTTTTGACATGAGTCACAGCTTGCTATTCTATGCCTAATAACCTTGGAAAAATGCGGATAATAAAAATATTCATTTAACATGCGAAAAACACGTTGTGGTCCTACGTGTCCATACATTTCATGAGTTTCGTCAATTAAATCATTAACTAAACTTTTAGTTATACATAATTTTTTATTATCTCCCGCAATGAAATATAATAAATCTTTATCAATCAAAAACCGTTTTATTTTACCCGTTTTAACTCTTTGCCGTTCTTTTGTTACGAAATATCGTTTAGAGTCTTTTCTGGGGGAACAACCAATGAGAAAAGGCGGTATGCTTGTGTTGATAAATTAGTTATGTGTGAGAATGTAAGTGTTCTGAATTTGCAGGAACGTACCTAATTAAAAAATGAATCCATTTATATTTTAAAATAAATTATATTTCAATATAATATTTAATACCTAAAAATCTGTTTTTTTGTATAAAGTGGAAGTGTATTTGCAATTTATTACTTTTTAAACATAGCTATATTTGATTATTAAAGACTTTTATCAAATCTACATAACGAATGTAAACATAACCTCAAAATCAAACTAATTTCCGGCCCTGATATTATCCACGTGATTCCACTGTCAAACTGATTTTTTCTGAGGTGGGGAAAGCTTATGTACGGCAAAGGGTTAACATCTGCAATTTTCTGTTTTAAAATTGAGTCTGATTCTTGTTCATTTTTAATATTTGTTAATTTATTTCGCAATTGAGAAGACGGTTTTTTAGCTAGATTAAACAAAATTAATTTGCCCTCGTGTGATTCAATATCCATTCCTGATTTTTCATAAATTGGTGCTTTACTCAACGCATCTGCTACCGTATTATTTTATCCTTCAATATATTCAATATCGAAATCGAAATCCTGAATTGCTAAAACCCATCTTGTAATTCTACCGCTTAGTAGTTTACAAGATTTTACAAAAGATAATGCCTTATGGTCCGTTCTGATAATTACACGAGTGCCCAAAATATACGATCGAAATTTGAGTAAACTCCATACAATCGCAAGTAGTTCTTTCTCCGTTGTAAAATACGTCAGCTCGGCTCCTTTCAACGTACGGCTCGCGAAAGCTATAGGTAAATGTTGTCCGTCTTCGTCTAACTGGTATAGCACAGATCCTATCGCTACGTCGCTTGCATCTGTTTGTAAATAAAATGGTTTAGATAGGTCAGGGTAACTAAGAATTGTATATTCACAGAATAGAAATTTCACACGATTAAATGCTTCTTCTTTAGAAGAATTCCATTCCCATTTATTTCCTGTTTTTAATAATTGGAGTAAAGGAAAAATTTCTTCCGCATGATTTTTAGTAAATTTTGTATAAAAATTTATTAAACCTAAAAATCCTCTCAATTCTCTTAAATTTCTCGGTCTCGGATAATCATGGATTGATTTAATTTTATCCGGATCTGGTTTTATCCTATTTGCCGTTAAAATATGTCCTAAAAATTTTACTTCCGGTCGAAAAAAATGAGATTTTTGAAAATTGATGGTCATATTATGCTCTTCTAAGCGATGAAATAATTTTTCTAAATGATAAAGATGTTCATCCATACTTTGTGATGTACACAGCATGTCGTCGATGAAAGTGATCACAAAATCGCCTATACCGCATAATACCTGATCGAATGCTCTTACTAACGCACTTGTACTAGTTTTTAAACCGAATGGTACAACATTGAAAACATAACATTTTCCTTCGAAAATAAATCCAGTATATTTTTTAGAATTTTCCTCTAAAATAATTTTCCAAAAACTACTAACTAAATCTAACGAAGACATTATTTTCACACCTGTACACCGTTAAAATAACAATTCTGTTGTTTCTGCGCGTTCATAACAATCAGTCAATACTTCATTCACTTTTCTCGCATCTAAACAAAATCTTATAGTGCCATCTTTTTTAATTGTAACACAAATTGGATTAACATACGAAGTATTCATTTTTTTAATAATATTCAATTTAATTAATTTATTTAATTCTTCAATAGCTCTTTCTCTGAGTTTCATTGGAATCGGATAAGTTTTTTTTAAAAAATGGTTTCGTATCATTAACTTCTAATTTATGTTCGTATACAGAAATTCTACCCGGCTTTTTCGAAAATACATTTTTGTATCGAGAAATAAGCTTGAAAAATCGTTCTTTTTCATTTTGATTGAATAACGTGCATTCATGAATTTTATCTTTTATTTATTCTTCAGATAAATCGAATTCAAATTGTGTGTTATTGTAGGTTTTTGTATTTATAATTTCATTAATTACCCCAGGACTATCTTCATGAAATTCTATTACACTTAATTGATTAATTATTACTTTATTGATATCATTTTTTTCATTATTATTTTCAATTGTAATTTCTTTTTCAAAATTTTTTTCAATTGCTAAATTAGTTTCGAATTTAGTTTCAAATTCATTATTATTTTCTTTTATTATTTTAATTTTATTTATGCTTTCATTAAGCATTTTCATAGTTAAAATTTCTTCACCTCTCATTACTTTAATGATATCTTTCTTAAAATCAATTTTTGTTTTTAAAACTTTTAACATATCAGCCCCAATTATGCAATTACAATTTAATTTTGGTACAATTATAAATACATATTGACCTTCATAGCCACACATTTTGAATTCTGCTAAAATTTGTAATTTTATTTTAATTGGACGTGCTCCGGTTGCACCTACAATACTCATACCTACAATTGGTATTTTTTCACATTTTTCAAATTCTTCTATATTTTCTTCATAAAAATTTTCAGAAATGCATGTTATTTGACTTCCTGTATCTATTAATGCTTTTACTTTTTTATTTAAAATTTCAAATTCTATTACAGGACATTTTCCTAAGTGATCATGAACATTAATTATTTGTTCTTCTAATAGTTCTTCTCCCAAATCAGATGGAATAATTTCTTTATTTTTATTAATTAATGTCATTGACCTCGGATTTGTATTAAGCGAACTTGTATTTACAAACCCGAGGTTTGCTAGTTTTCCGAAGGCGTAGAAGGTTCACAATAATCTTCGTTATTACTAGATTTTCTTTTTTATACTTTTTTGTTGTATTAATTCTAGCTTGTTGAGAACTTTCATTATTTGGATAATTAACATTTGATTGTTTTCCATCTTCTTGTTTTACATCATAAGAAACATATCTTGAATTCTCAACATAACCATTATTATAATATTGACGTTGATTTGAGTTGTTCTGAGAATTATATTGACGCAGATTATTACTAGAATTACCCGAAAATCTATTTTTATCAAAATTGTTATCACGTTAATTTTTATTTTGGAAATTTTCATTTCTGTTTTCTTGTTTATTCTCATTATTATTATATCTACCTTGATTTTGATTATTGCCCTGATAACGATTTTGATTTTTAAAATAATTTGAATTATTTTTGTAACGACTCTGATTTTGTTGTTGCAAATTTTGCGTATTACTTTGTTGTTGATTATAATTTTCAGAACCACTCTTTGAATTATTCTGATCATTGCTAGCGTTTTTATTTGAAACATTTCTTTGAGAATTTACGGGACCTGCTCTATCGAATTTTTCTAATAAATCTAATAAATCATTTATTTTTTTAATTCATCTTATTATTATAGCCGTTTGAATATCCTCACTAAAATGTCTAGCAATTTTCAAAACAATTTCATTTTCTAAAGGTGATGGAATTAAATCTTTTGCTTTATTTATTACCTTAATCGTGTAAGCAGACCTGGACAATTTTCCGTTTGATCTATAAGAACCGAATTCTAAATTTGTGCTAATTTTAAATCGTATATCTTCATTCCAAAAACGATTAATAAATTTTTCTTTAAAATGACCAAAGTGATCATTTTCTTCTTTGACTAAATTCCACCATTCTTTAACCATCTAAACATGCTTGAACAACATATTTGATTTCTGAGTTTAAAATATCATTAAAATTGATATAATCTTCTATTTCGCGTAAGAATACCATTGGACGTTCTTGAATACTTCCGGAATACTTTGGAAATGGATACTCTCTAATCCACGAATTTTTACTAGTATTATCACTTCTTTTTAATCTATTTATTCTTTGTTCAAATAACTCTTGATTTTCTTGCATTTGTTTAATTTTTAATTCGTTATCCATTACTGCGATGGTATTTTCTTCCGTATTCAAATGTAAATTATTCAATTTACTGTCCATTTGACCAATTTTACCTGTAACCTCATCCAATGTCTCTTCTACGTTAAGTTTAAAATTTTCAAATTGTCTTTTATTAATTTCAACACTTGTGTCAATTTTTTCACTCAATTTAATTTTTTATTGCTCAATTTCTCTTTCATTTTGTTCAATTTTTTGTCTTATTTTAGATCTGTCTGCTGTACATTTACTAAAATTTATCTTTTTGTTGTAAAGCAATTTTACCTAAACCTTTTTTTACTTTCTTTACTTGTAAACCCAAATCACGCATGAATTCGTAAAAATCTCGTTCAGTTTTATTCATTAATTCCCGTTCTTATTCATTTAAATCTACTTCTTCCTCGCTATCATCTACTTCTTCAATAATAGTTTCTTCTTCATCAAAAATATCCATTAATCCCCAATTTTTATGTTTTTTAGTTTTATCTTGTTCTGACTTTTCATTTGCATTTGTTTTATTTTCATTTAAATTTTCCCCTACTGAACGAGTTTTTGAATTGTCCTATGTGTTTGTGTCTTTATTCTGTTTATCTTCCATTTTAATTAAAGTTATATTTATTAATTATTATTTACTTGTTAATAAATTTTTATTTATTTATTTTTCGCGAATTTTTTTTTCTTTTAGAATTTAAAATTATTTGAATTTCTCGTGAATGTTCAAAATGTTTTCATTCTAAAAATTGCATTCTCTCTTAATTACCATACTAAATGAGTCACTTCATACAGACAGCAAAAGAAACCAGGGGTACCAGTTAAAACATACGTGTATTAGTTAACAGACCGAGGGAAGTATATATCTATATATTTTTCCTTTATTTTGATTTAAAGCCCACTGCTCGGTAAACTTCTGAAAACCCACGTGTTTCTAACGTGAGAAATATCTTATACCTGTGTATTAAATATTTCTCATAATTATGTAATATAAATAGAAAGAATGTCTTTGTCTAAATATAAAGGGACAATGTTTTCAAAATTTAAAGATCCTCTAATAATGAGGCACGCGTCAAACTGTATCAATTGATAAGATTATATTTTGACAATACATTAAATTTATGAATGAATTAAAATGATCTTTTTTCCCTTTAATTTAATATTATATTTTCTTTTGTGGAAAATTTGTTACTTTGTTACCAAATTAGAGAAAATTGTTCCAATAATTATTCAGTAATGCGCTTTTTATTCTTTCTAAATCATCCACTACTAAATTAGATAAACTAATTATCTTTCTTTCGTAGGATAATTGTTCAAAAATACAATTAATAACAAATTAAAGTTTAAATAATAATTAAAATTTATTAATTATTAAATCTTTTCATATGATACAATTCTGATAGATTATTAAATAATTTTGTAGATTCGGTTTGCAATATCTATATGAATTAACTCAATATATAAAAAATAATAATAAAAGTCATTCACCTTGAGGTTGTGTATAAATTTTCACGCTAGAATTTTTCGGTTAGTTTTTCCGTTCAGATATTCTATAATCAAAATTTAAATTAAATTTTAGTATTTAATTCTTACAAATCCTGCCTAACAAACAAGGTCAAGGTTTCCCTAAACCCTAATTTAACAATTCTATCAATAAATAAATATTCTTTAAAATTATAAATTTTTCTCAATTTTGATTTATTTAGGATATGATAAATTTATAATATCGAAAAATGATCAAAATTTATACAATTCATATAATAAAATCTATTTATTTCTCTGTAAAATTGACTAAATAATTAATTTAAGTAAATTAATTATTTCCTATTGTAAATAATATTTTTGGTAGGTTAGGTTCAATATTTATTGAATCTTTCAAACTGCTACATCGATATAGCCTATTACTATATGAACGCAGCTCATAAGAATATTCAATAAACTTACGATTTGCTTTTGTTACCCCTTTAGGAATTAAAACTGAGGTTAAAAGTTAAAAAGAATTTAACGAGTTCCTCAAATTTCTCTTCCAGGGCTTGACTTTGAAGATTATTTTTGAATTAACAAATTATAACACAGTGGAACACCCAAAAATGGGTTAAGATTTGACTATAATGGGATGAAAGTACTACCCCACAAGAGTAAAATCCCAAAAAGGTTTTGAAAAATTAGTAGCCGTTTGATTTTTATTGTAATTTCAAGTTTCAATAATTTAGTAATTTATTAAATAATCGGTCTAATCAGCTTTTGGTTAGTAAATGGTGTATTTTTGACAATAACTTCTTATTTTCTTGAGTAAAATAGCGGTTTTTATTCCAATAAACAAATTACATTAAGAAACTATAGTAAAAAATCACTTTCATTAAAGTTTTCCAGCAATTATTCGATTTTTCTCAATTTTTTCATACTTTATCGCAAAATATTTCATATTTTTATTTAAATCTTTACTAAAACGTTATTTAAATTGTAAGTTTTATTATTTTAAACATACTACATTTATTTGTAAATATTTATCACAGAAAATATTTAAAATATGTGCGCATCTTAACTAAAATAGAAAAGAAAACCCAGAGTAGTTACGTTAATAGCCGACTGGTGGCGCTTTTAATCAATTCCGATCCCACTAATTTGTCTTAAGTAAAATTCATCTTGTTTAAATATTTTAAAAAAATATTAACTTTTAATTTAAGTAACGTTTTAGTGAAGATTTAAATAAAAATTTAAAATATTTTGCAGAAAAGTGTTAAAAAAATTGAGAAAAATCGAATAATTGCTGAAAAAATTTTAATTAAAGTGATTTTTTACTATAGTTTGTTAATGTAATTTGTTTACTGGAATGAAAACCACAAATTTACTCAAGAAAGTAAAATGGTATTGTCAAAAATGCACCATTTACTGACCAAAAGCTGCTTTGAGCTATTATTAAATAAATTACTGGATTATTAAAACTTAAAATTACAATAAAAATCAAGCGGCTACTAATTTTTCAAAACTCTTTTGGGATTTTACTCTTGTAGGGTAGTACTTTTATCCCATTATAGTCAAGTCTTAACCCAAAAAAAATTTCTAAAATTGTTCCACTGTGTAAGTTATAAAACAACTTATTCTTGAATAATTCTTACGATTTGTTAGTGTATGTGTATTATATGTAATAATTTAAAATTATCAGGTTGTAAATTGCAAATGCAATAAACTCCTGAATAATTTTTTTGTGTGTAAAGTGTAAACGTGAATCAACTTACCACTAGCAATGTGTTTTTGGATTAAAAAATCGAAGCCTTCATGTTCATGGCTTTTATACCCTTTCTCAGACGCTATAGAAACTTCCCGAAATTTCTAGAAGTTTCTATTTCTATTATTGGCCCTTATTCACTTCCGGTAAAGCATTGTCATTTCCTTTACGCAAAGCCATCTTTCTCCCTACTCAAGGAAATTCATTATGCGTCATCTTCTTTTCACCAATAATATTAAAATTCCTACGTAAGGACAGAGGTATATTTTTTCTCTCTCTGGTCTCCAACGTGTCTCACGTTTTCCGAGAACAATGCTATTGTTTACCTGTCAATCATTTTTCTCTCAGAATTAATTTCTATTTCTTTTAATTTAAATAAATCCTTAAATAATGAATTTTCAACAAACTAATTTTTTGTAATAAAATATACTAATTTTTATCTATTTATCCATATAAATTTTGCTGTTACTTTATTTATTCCAACTAGTTTTAATAATTAACAATATAAATTTAATCGTTAAACTTTATACTATTTATATAAAATAAAATGTGCAATTCTAAGTAAAAAATTATTATTATATTAAATTCCATATAAATTGTGTATAAAATTTACTTTATCTTTAAACAATTTTTAAATTCTTAAAATATGAAAATTTATTTTCTTTTTCCTAACCTTGGCCTTGAATCATCTGTGCTTTTTCTGTGTGTTAATATGCAAAAGTACATTTGTTTTTAGTTGATCTTGTATTGAATTTATTTTATTTTAAATTTAACAGAAATTATATTTCTTATTTTCAAAATTATCATGTATTTTTCATTTCTACAAAATAATTATTTTATCATTTATAATTTACTTTTATTTATATAATTTTTTAACAATTTTAATTTTTACTATTGAAATACCATTTCAATTTCAAATATATAATGAAAAATAACGTTAATAAAGCGAAAACATTAAATAAATTGAAGTTTCGTTTAAAAAGTGACTTTTCTCAAAAGTGAAGTAATTGATTTTCGATTTTTTTCTTTCATTGCAACCTCTGATAAATAAAGAAATTTTTACCACTTATGCCGAAGTGGTGTTCTTTAGGGTTCAAATTATTTTGAAAACTATATCAGTCGTTGTACAGAGTTTTATTCGATTTTTATACTTGTTAAAAGATTAACCTTCAAAAACAAAAGAAAACGAATGTTTTGTGTTTAATTTCTCAATTTCCTTCTCTAAAATCTGTGCAAGGACTGATATAATTTTAAATATAATTTGAATCTTAAAGAACACCACTTCGGCATAAGTGGTAAAAATTTCTTTATTTATCAGAGGTTGCAATGAAAGAAAAAAATCGAAAATCAATTACTTCGCTTTTGAGAAAAGTCACTCTTTAAACGAAATTTCAATTTATTTAATGTTTTCGCTTTATTAACGTTAGTTTTCATTACATATTTGAAATATTCAAGAAAAAGCAAGTCATTCTCATATATTTCATTATTTTTTATCTTTTGATATTAGAGAGAAAAAAGCGTTTCAAAAGTACTTTGCTTCTGAAGATGTTAAATTTCAAAAAATCATAACTTTTATAATTTTCATCAAATAAAAAAACACGTATTTACTCATTTTTTATATAGAATTCGAGAAAAATTGATTTAATCCCAAAAAAATTTTGAGTTAAAATCTCACGGAGAATGCTCCATGTAAAGAAATAATATATTTAATTCAAACATAAGTTATTTTTAATTTTAAATTATTAATAATCAACTTTTAAGATTTAATTAAATTACAATTTTTAAACATAATATCTGTCACTTGAGTAAACATTAACAACAATTTTGGTTATGAAAAATCTTATTATATATACCCAACAAACTTTCATTTTTAATAACAAATGAATGTTTTTTGTTTTAAACAAATAACTTCAATAATTTTGAAATTAAAAAAAATGTTCGTTAAAAAATTCTTCTAACTACAAATATTGTTTAGCCCACTTGAAACTCATGTAATTTCTTCTTTATATTAATACGAAGTCACTCTAAAAGTTTGAGCAAAAAAAGGTGGTGTTTTCGAGAAAATTAAGTTTATTTTTTTTAAATCTGCTGCAATTTTTTTAATTTTGAAGTTTTTTATAAATTTTAAACGGGGTTTCAAAGAGAAGAAGACAATAGAATCAAGAACAAAAATTTATTAACAGACAGTAGAAAAAAAATTACAACTAAAACCATTCTTTCATTGTGTTTTAGGGTTTTACAGCTCAAAGTTCAAATGTGGCTAACTTCGTTAAAAAACATTTTTATGAAAAATAAAAAAAATACGTGTCTCTTTATTCTTCATCTAAAATAATATATTTCATCGACAGGTAATTCAACGACTTGAAGTTGGCTTGCCTGATTTGAAATGGATTCAGCCTCTTCAGGAAACTCCTTTTTGAAATTTTCATACAAATCCTTTATATTACTTAATAATAAGCGTCTTTGGACTTGTTCGCGTACACCGTTATTAATTACAGTAAGATAATCTTTTCGGCCTGACATAACACGACTACTTTTATCTGACAAGTAAATCGATTTAATTTTTTCTTCAGTTGCAGTTGACAGCGGTGTGCCTTCCCTTTTTCAGAAGCAGAACCGTAACCACAAATTTTTCGCATTAGAAGCTACTTTTCGAGAAACGCTGAACTCTTTCGATATTTTTCGAATACTCCAATCTTTGGCCAATGTAGTCAAAATCTTCATTTTATCATCTTTTGATGTTGCGTTGGATAAAGCAATTTATATTTCTGTTATGCATTAATGGGAAAGAGAGTTTTGCTTTTCCAAAAAATCGACTTTATTTTCGCTAGGAGAATTATTTGACTTTTCTTGATTATTACGATATATTTTATATGACTCGAAGTTTACAACTTGAAAATCGTCTATTTTTCTTCTTTTTGAATTTTTACCTGGTTTATAACAAGAAAGGTATATAACATTAAAAGGTACAACAAAATTTGATGAAGCAATTAATCTTCGACACGAATCACACAAATATTGACCAATTAAATTTGAATATAAATCACTCCAATTGCCATTTACTA
The DNA here is from genome assembly GCA_032873175.1 of Leptopilina drosophilae. Taxonomy (NCBI): domain Eukaryota; kingdom Metazoa; phylum Arthropoda; class Insecta; order Hymenoptera; family Figitidae; genus Leptopilina; species Leptopilina drosophilae. The sequence goes on from CM065486.1 coordinate 19,069,837, forward strand.
ATTTTATATATGCACTTATGATTTTTTTATTGCAAGGATTACATCACACTTTCGGTCCCAGCATTTTAAGATAAACATAAGCCGATCTAAACAACAAACAACGATCTACAAAACATAAAACGATCTAAAAAACAAACAACGATGTAAAATATTTTTTTTTTAAATTTGTAAATAATAAATATTAAAACTTTTTATACCTGTACTAACAACTGTTTCTAAAGAATAGTTTACATTTGAAATTATTGTTAAAAATGTTTAAATTCAAACCAAATTTTAATTCTAGTTCGCTCATTTTTTTTAATTTCAAAGAAAATCCAACAATTCCATATTTTAACAATTTATGCAACACATCTGTAATTACCATTCAACAAACAGAATTAATGAAATGTTCCATTAAAAAAATTAAATGTAAAAATTACTGTAAAATAAATTTATTTCCAACATAAATGTAGTGTTTGAGAAGCGCAGTCGTTTCAGCGAGCAGAAACAATAACACGGGCGCGAACGCTTAATTAAGATAAATGTCGCTCACTGCACCGCGACACAAATGCTTAAAACTAAACAATTTAAAACTTCGTGCAATTTTTTTCAAAGGGATATTTTTTAGTGGTATATTAAGAACATTTTAGTAATTTTTTCAACTTAAAATATCATCCAGAACACTATTTATTTTTAATTATTTATAAATATACAATTGCATTTTGCACTAAAATTAAATATTTTTATCTGAAAATATTGTCAGTTATACTTCATTTCAAGACAAATAAAATGCAACTTGAAAAATTAAAATTGATAAATAAGTTTTTGAGAAATTTATTTTTCAAATAAATACGTTCAAAATTTTCAATAGTTAATAACATTAACAAAAAATTTTTTTTGAGAAATCCTTTGGTAGTATTATTTCTTATATAAAATACTATTAAAATAACCACATTAGTACGAAAAAAATTAAAAGGTTTCGGGAGGCTCCTTTCAGGAATTCTGACTCGTATTGAAGAATGACAATCAATAATAATAACACTAAGTCGTGTTTATTTAAAATTTTCGTTGTTTATTAAAAGTTTAGGGTCAAAATAAGTAAAACCGGCCACTTGAAAAATTTTTGTCCCCGAATTTAAAGTTATCTATGGTTTTTGATAGATATATAAGTAAACTTTTACCCGCTAAAATATTTTTCAAAAATTTTATTTATTTTGAAAGTTATCAGGTGTTAAACTTTTAGGGTACTTTTTATTCTTTTCATTATTACTCCGAAACGAATAAAGATAATTTCAATTTTTTTTAAATTAAAGCTAAAAGTATGTAGTTTAATGTCCAACTGAAAAAATGGCTGTATAATAAAAATTTCTAATTGTTATTAACAATTATTTTAAACAATTGCGATTTAAAGTATGTTCTCAATTTCGGAAAAAAATCAAACTATACTCATGTGATGCGCAAAACTCTAACGAGTAAATTTTTAAAAAAAAGTGAGTAACCTCTAAAATTACAGAAGTTATGCGTATTTTTCTGACGACGCGCGGGAATCAACTGATTCGCAAACTCTCGAGCGCGCGGGAATACGCCCGCCGCACTGCTCACACTTGTGTTTTCAAACAATTTTTTTTATTAAAGATATATATATATACAGTGCCGCTCAATAACTTTTGCCCACCCTACAGCGACTGAAGACTTTACAAAAAGTTTTGTATTTTTTTTACTATTGAAGTTACGAAGCTCAAAAAAATATTGTTTGAAAGCTCATTTCCTCAGCTTTAGCATTACATAAAATCGAAATAAAAAAATAATTTTGTTAATGAGTAAATAATGTTATTGCAAAATAAAATTTTCCGTTTTTTTTTGTTTTTTTTTAATGTGATACAGTTTCATTAGAAATCATCACAATTTAATGCCAGACATATCATTTGAAAGCTAGTTTTATCACCTTTAAAACGCATTTTCTAAAATTTTTATACGATAATTTTTAAGAAAAATATGATCTTTTGTTTAAAAAATCAGCCATTATTTTCAATTGTTGATATCTCAAAAACAATTACTTTAGGAAAAAAACTGTATATATACACTATATATATATATCTTTGATAAAAAAATTGTTTGAAAACACAAGTGTGAGCAGTGCGGCGGGCGTATTCCCGCGCGCTCGAGAGTTTGCGAATCAGTTAATTCCCGCGCGTCGTCAGAAAAATACGCATAACTTCTGTAATTTTAGAGGTTACTCACTTTTTTTTAAAAATTTACTCGTTAGAGTTTTGCGCATCACATGAGTATAGTTTGATTTTTTTCCGAAATTGAGAACATACTTTAAATCGCAATTGTTTAAAATAATTGTTAATAACAATTAGAAATTTTTATTATACAGCCATTTTTTCAGTTGGACATTAAACTACATACTTTTAGCTTTAATTTAAAAAAAATTGAAATTATCTTTATTCGTTTCGGAGTAATAATGAAAAGAATAAAAAGTACCCTAAAAGTTTAACACCTGATAACTTTCAAAATAAATAAAATTTTTGAAAAATATTTTAGCGGGTAAAAGTTTACTTATATATCTATCAAAAACCATAGATAACTTTAAATTCGGGGACAAAAATTTTTCAAGTGGCCGGTTTCACTTATTTTGACCCTTTAAGTGTCACTGAACAAGAAAAAACGTACGTATATTTCAAAATTATAAACAATTAAACTACGCTATGAAAATTAATGTAATTAATTAGATTTATAATAATATTCTGTAATATTTCAAAAACGTGAAATAATATCTCTACCAACTCAAAAAACATGGAAATAATATCCTTACTATTTTAGAAAGATACTGACTTAGGTTACTACCCTCAAGAACTCAGCCTCTTTATGAGGTTTGGTTCAAGAAGAGCCAATCCCGAAACGACAGAATGGAATCTTTTAACTTTTTACCATTTTCTTTTTAAAAAACTAATCTGATAATTAGTCAACCTCTTTTTCCATTTCTCTAAAACTATTTTCCAAAAAATGTAGAAACTCCCAAAAATCTTAGTGGAGACAATACAATACCTTATATGTGACGTGCCGCGACAAAAGGGACCTTAGCTCCCAATAGTGAATTTTGCAGGAAAGGCGATTGAAGTAGAGCGTCTCTGATTGGTGGAGACGTTCCACTAGAATTCAGCCCCACTACTCACTACACATTGATATTTGTCCGTGTTACACGAAGCGCACGAATTGTATGTATATGACCAGTGTAGTTGTATTGGAGAGTGGAATGGGTGCTTTTCTGAACAACCACGTGTAAACACTCAACAAGCTCATTTTTAAACATTAATAACAAAAAAATCTATAAGTAAAAAGTATTTTTGACGCTTGTGTGTGAAAGAGCAACTCAATAAATATTGAATGATATACATAACTCGAAATTAATTTTTTCAGAGCTAAGGTCCCTTTTGTCGCGGCACGTCACATATAAGTCTTATTTCCAGTTGAAAGTAGTGCGTGTCAAAAATATTCAAACAAAAATTCCAAATTCTAATTTCCAAGTTAGAAAATATCTCAAACATACAAGTCAAACATACAACAATTTTATCAAAGCATAAATCGAAATATCGATAACTAAACTTTCGATATATCGATAGTACAGATCAATATAATACAAAGTTCAAATTATTCCACGTTTTCCTCAACTGAGCCACCGGATAGTATAACCACGCATAAAATTTTGTTGGACATTTTAGTTCGCCTTTGTCACGCACAATGAACATTTTGCATGTTCCACGCATGGAACATTTTTAAAAATTTTTAATTACATTATATTAGGTTTCATCTTTCTCTTCTCAACTTTTCTCAAATTTTCCAAATCCACGTGTTCTATAACTAAGAACTTCCATTTTTAATACCTTTTTAAAACCTTTTGTGAATCCTAAACTTGTAACCTATGTTATCAAAAGCTGTTATCTTATTTTATCGTGTTCGGTGATTTGCTTGTATTCCTTGTAAATTAAATCTTCAAAAAATTCCAAAATTATTTTGAAACAAAATAAAACTCTAAGTGTCCCGAACTATTAGGCAAGAGTCTAGGTTTAAATCACAATAATTACACAGCCCCACAAAAAGTGTCGTGCGCGGCAGACCAGACTAGTCATTTCCTATGTGGGTGATTCTCCACGAAACCGACAATTTCATGTCCCTAGTGTTTTTTAAGAAACAGATTGCACATATAATAATGAATCCAACGTAAAAAAGTGATTCTGGTGATTACAAACAAAAACCTATAGCCACATTAATTTCTAAGATTAAATGTTTTTTTAATGCAAATTTAAGAGCCAAATCGTCATGGTGAAGCCTGTTCCAAGGGTCAGTTACAAAACAAAAATAAATGTTTTTAGTCAAATTCTCAAATAAAAATAATGATTGTTAACATTTTTTAATGTCTAAGTGTGTAAAATTGAAAAAATTAAATTGGTTGTAAAAAAATTATTTTTTATTTTTTTTCTGATGTTATTTCTTGTCCCCAGTTTTGTGCGTCATGGTGAAGCCTTTTTAAAAAATTGAAATATTTCATAAAAATAAAATCAGAATTTCGGTATTACGATAAATGATTTAAAATAATTTATAAAATTACAACATAAATTTCCATAAATTTTAAAAAATAGTTTTTAAAATTTTCTTTTATATACTCGAAAAAATTTATTGAGGTACCTCAAAAATTTATAAATTACTATTTTCCTGCATTTGTCTTTCTAATCTTGAATTATGTTTTGTAATAATATTATGAATTACCTCACAATTATTTAAATGACTATATAAATTACCATAAAATTCTATAAATTGCCATAAATTTTTATAAATTACCATAAATTACTGCATAAATTTCCTGAAGTAGATTTTTAAATCCTGAATTAAACAAAAAACAATTTCTATCAGTTCAACTATCAATTTTGTTAACATAACAAAACTATGGCAACTAATTATGCTACATGGATGCGTGAACAGTTACTTTGTTTAAAAAATACAAAAATTACAAACAATTTGTCCGGCCCGTAACAGATATTTCATTCGTATATAGGTGTAACATTGTAACATAAATGTTATAGAACACTGTGACTAATGTGTGATAGACATTATTAGTAAAAGGATATTCATGTTATAAATAAAAAAATAAAAAATTTTTTTTGTTACATAACAGTTACATAGCAGTTAGTAACAGAAAATACTGCACTGCCGTTGACATAGTAGATTAGCAGAGTTCTCATCCAGCCTTCCGTGGCCGTGCGGTTTAAATGGGTGCGTTTATAAACGTCGGGTATGCGTCAGGGGTTCGAACCTACATGCGAGCGAATATTTTTTATTCTTCTTTTTAAGCAGCCCTATCCAACGAACTGAAACTCTGTTGTACCTTAGCGATTCCACTTGTTTAGTTCGTCTCTAACGGCGCCACCTCCATTCTACCCATATACAAATTTGCAAGTGCATTATAAAGTCGTTGTGATTATTAGCGTTTTTGAGTTTTCATTCTAATTTAGTGTAATTTTATCTTTGTTTTTCTTTTAAATTATATTTAGTGTATTAAGATTAATGCTTCTTGTAAGGAAAAATTTAGTTTATTCTCAGTGCCAGATGATGAAAATATTGTAAAACAATGACAAAAGGCAATTCCTCGCAAAGACTTTGTTGTGAAAAGTAGACAGGTTGTATGTCAACAACACTTTTTAGAAGATTACATTGTTTGGCAGAAGGAAGTAAAAGCCCCAGACGGATCTGTCATGGCATCAGTATGTATAAATATTTTTAAAGTTTAACAAATTTATTAATTATTGAAAAATATGCGTATTATTTCAATAATTAATAAATGTATTTATGCATATTCATTATATTATAAGTTTTATTGTAGTTGACTTTTGAAAAAAATGTTAAACAATTTTGAACTGTAATTACATATGTAAAAATATAATATTCAATTAAATAATTATTTTTTAAATGAAATTAAAAAGACCGTATCTGAAACGCGGCAGTATTCCAAGAATATTCCCTGACTGTCCTAAGTATTTAACAAATACTACTAAACAGCGAAAACCACCAAAAAAAAGGGAACCATGTTTCGATACCACGAGTGCAAAAAGAATAAGGCTGGAAGAAAACAACGCTTCATTAACAGACGAGAATGAAATCCAAAATAAATCAGAATATATAAACCATGCTCCACCTGCTGAAAAAACTTTAAATGACAATGTTAATTTTGAGATTCAAAATAAAGAACAAGGAAATGACCATGCTCCACCTCCTGTAAAAACTTCAAATGAAAATATTAATTTTGAGACTCGAAATGTAGAACAAGAGAAGGATTTCTTTAAATTTTTGTTTGATGATTTTAATAGTATTAAAATTCCAATTTCATGGAATCGCCGTCAAACAAGAATTGGTGATATTGAAGCAATAGAATTCACTCAAGCAATATCTAAATAGGTTAAAAATAAAATATTGTTTGTTTCATCGAAAAAAATTTTACTTGCTGACTTAACAATTCAAGCTGAAGTGACGGATATTTCTTTCGATTTGAATGAGCTTGGATTTTCAAAAACACATGTTACATCAATTGAGGATATTGAAAACCTGGTTAAGCAGTTTGATTCAGCTAAAGTTTGTTCTGGATGTGCGTCACCAACATCTGTAAGGAATGTTGAAAGTTCCTATGCTACACGTGATTCTGAGGGTCGATTTCGTCACGTAAAGTACAAACTAATTATATCCGTTGGTGAAAAGAGAACAAAAAGTTCTTGTTGCAAACCTTGTAAAGGCGGGAAAAAAACGTTACCCAGAAAAACTATAAGATTACAAAGAATGAATGAGATTCGTCGATTGAATATTCAAGTAAGTCCTAACCGAAGAAAAAAATTGAATCTTTTAAGACGCAAACTGAAAGTAGAAAAGCAAAAAAGGTGTCATTTCGAAAATCTTTGCCACCACTACAAAAATAGATTAATTAAGTCTCAAACCGAAATTTCTAGCATTAATGAAAAGCATTTGGAAGACCAAATAAAGGAAAATACAACCTATGCGAATGAGAGAATAGTAATAAAAGAAATTATCCAGGCTTCGAAATATAAAAACAATAAATCGAGAAGATATTCAGAAGATTGGTTATTACTGTGCTTGCTTTTCCATATGAGGTCTCCAGTAGCTTATCGCCTTTTAAGGGATAATAAAGTTTTACCACTTCCTTGTACGAGCACCATTCGCAGGTATATTTATATATTTGAATTTCTTGCTTTTTTGTATTACAGTATCATTAATATAAAAAAGATATCTAAAATTTTTATTTTTTTAAACAGATATCTTTCATTAGTGGATACGCCTTGCGGCTTCGATCAAAATTTTTTACAATTATTCGCTAACTGTTTAGATAAGAGACCACATATCTACCGTGACGGATTATTATTAATTGACGAAATGACGACCAGAAAAAATGTGCGATTGGATCCAAAATCCATGAAGGTACTAGGTCTTGCAGATATGGGAAACGATGAGGAGGTAGAAATTTCGGAGAAAGCGGATCATGGAATGGTGTTTATGAATCAACCATTGATGGGTTCTTTTACACAACCAGTTTCTGTGTTTGAATCAAAAGGACCTGCTAGTGGTATAACAATTGCCAAGCTAATCATACAAGCCATTTCAATGCTAGAAAAAGCAGTCGCAAGAATTCATGGGATTGTAAGCGATGGAGCAACTAAAACAGAAAATTTTGGAGCATAATGGGAGTCACTGAAAAAATGGGAGAAGTCAAAAGTTGGTTTCCTCATCCGACAAAAGAAAACGAAAAAATATTCGTTTTTTCCGATACTCCACATTTATTTAAATGTATACGCAATCGTTTGTACGATTAACGTCAATTACGAGTAAGCAAACAGTGAATATAAATAACATTACCATATGTTACTTAACATAAACATTTTTTCTATTTTCAAAATTTTCGTTTTAATTGTTACAGATTTATACTGATTCCAGCCCAGTCAAATGGAAATTTTTTGAAAAATTGCATGAAATTGATCAAAATAATTTCACTGGTCGGTGGTGTCAAAAAATTTCTTCGCAGCACCTGAACTTGAACACAATGTCAAAAATGCGGGTGAATCTAGCTGTTCAAGTAAGATTTTATTAACTTAATATGAGCAATAATCGTCTAAATGACTAAAAATTAATGAAAATACGATATTTTACAGATTTTCAGTAAATCTGTGATTTCAGGGTTGCTTAAAGCTCGAGATCATTTCCCAGAGACTTTTGACGGATGCGAAGTAACGGTAGAATTTTGCTTAAAATTAAACAGTTTATTTGATGTACTTAATCGTACTAAGAATGGTCTCACTCTCGGTTGTGCAAATTTTAAGTGAGAATATTTATTAAACTTTTAGTATTTTAATTGCATTATATATTATTAATTACTATTGATATATTTGTAGGTCTTGAATGTATTTTCAATCTGGTTAGACAAATGGGAGAGTCTTGTCCTAAACAATAAAATAACAAAAAATGATTTTCATACTGCGAGTACTAGTGAAGGACTTACAGTCACTATTATATCTGCGATTGATTTATCAACGCTTTTACTACAGAAATTCAATTTTACTGAAGTTTTAACTGGTAATATAAATTAGGATGCCCAAGAGGTAAATAATTTTTATAAGTAAATCGTATTTGTATCATATATTGATATTTTGAATTAATAAATGATTTTCTTATATTTTAATATTTGATTTTTTGTATGTAAGAAAACTTTGTATTTTACTATGAAAATAATTATATAAATAGGTTTAAAATGCAGAATTTTTTAAATTAATTATCAATTAAGAACGTTTCTTTGTTTCTTCTCTTAGAATGAACCTGACAACTTTGAGTATTACATCTTAGTTACTTAGTCATAAATGATAGCAATTCAGATTTTACTGATTTCATAAATGCTACAGAACATGACTATGCCCTACCGGAAATAATTGACTGCTTGTTGTACTTTACAACAGAAAATGTGTGCAGACACATTAAAAACCGAGTAAAGTGTCAAAATTGTTTAAATGCTTTTTTGGAAACATCTGATGTAGCAAGTGATACATTATTCTTCTCCAGTGGTCAAATGCCACGTAGTTTTGAAAAATTTATCAACGTTTAAAAAGAACTGATTCATCCTAATTACCAAATGTACCAATTAATTATTAAATTGGAAATTCTTTTTCGAAAATACTCAAAGTTTGTCAACGCTTGTGATCTCATTTTCGATCATTTAACTTCATCTGCAATTGAGATTCAATTTAAATGCGAAGAACATACAAACGATGCCGTAGAAATACTTTTTTATATTATTAAGTACTTTCTGCAAATTAGAATGCGTGAGTTTTTAAAAAAGGAAATGTCAGATTTAAAAATATCCACATGTAAATTGAAAAAAGCAGGCTAAGTTTTATTCAACATAAAAAAATTATTAGACTGAAGCATGAATCTTTATTAGCTTTGTTTTACAAAAATTATAAATATAATATACAGTAGTATATATTATATATTGGTAAAGTTAAAAAAAAATTTTTTAAATTATTTTGCTTTCACAGATTTATATATTTATATGAAATGTAAATATTATGAAAAAATAGTTATACGCACCTACCGTGCAGTTTATGTACAATAAGTTAGGGACGAATGTAGCACGAGAATAAGTACAGTATTCAATCCGAAATATGGGACTATATTGTCCCTAATGCGTAGTATAGCATTTTGCACAAGAAATGCGTGGGACAATATTTATCCTCAGCGCCTAGTGCAGAGGTTGTCCGATGGAAGAGTATTTGCTGTCTCTAAAAAGGTCCGTATATGATCCCTTTTTAAAGTGTAAGATTTGTAATGTAATTAAGGACCATTGGTGCACATATAGAGATAAACGGTGCACAGAAATTTTTTCCGTGTGGCTGCTCCGAAAGATTTTTTGGTAGAGTGTTGTGTAGCGGGAACTGTAATGTTTTGTTTTGTAATGAACTACTCTCAAGAACTGACAGTTGGGTCTCATTGCTTCATAGAGATCAATTCAGCAAATGCACAAAACTTTTTCCATTGAGGTAATAATGTGACAATAAGATGTAAAACTTAAATAATAAATTTTTAAGCAACGAGATAAAAGGAACTTTAATATCCTCTATCCTTCACTATCTTATTCCTTAAAAATACATTGTTTACCTTGTACGCTTTGCACTTTTATTGTGTTTCAGCACAATACTAATCCTGCTGCTTTGAAAAATGTAGTAGGCTATGACAACTGCCCCGAAAGGGGATGTGTAGAATGATTCGCTTCCTGTTTATCGAAGTAACGAAGCCAGCGTAGGCGCGCTGCCCTGCAGGGGGACGTTAGGGTGTGAGGATGATGCCGTAATGTGTCCGACGACGAGTTGACTTTGTCCTCGTCTAAGTCGGAAAGCTCTCATACTTAGGACTGGGGAGGTATGAGGGTTATCACCCCTAGGACGACGGACTCACCTGCGGTTGGGCCAGGATTCCTAACGTGCAGGTTTTCACATAAATCATGGCTTCTAAAAATCAAAACAATAATAAAACTCCAAAGGCTTCAAAACTTAATTTTGCAGTAACAACGTCGGAACCCTTATGCGACAGTAATGCAGATGCTTTTTGTTACATATGTGGACAATTCTATGTCCCAAAAAATCGTAAATCAATAAATGAAAATATCAAACAGATCTACAAAGACTGTTCTGATCTTGAGATAGCCAATCAGGATAAAAATTTTATTCCACACAAAATTTTCAGTTCCTGTAACACACTGTTAACTCGTTAGAATCATAAAAAGAAGATTAACTAAAGTTTATAAAGCCAACTTTGTGGGAAAAACCATTAAATCAAAAAGATTGTTATTTTTGCAACACCAATGTGCAATAAGAAAAATAAAAAGAACATATTGTATGCTAATGTCCCCACTGTAAAAAACCAGAAATTTCATGCAATCCACCTTCTTCTCCCAAAACCTTGTAAATTGACAGTTTAACTGAAGATGTTCTAGATTTTGAAAATAAAGACATGAGACTATGAATATATGAAACTAGTTTTGGATAAAATTAGATACCGAGAACACAACTGGCAAATTTGTGGAGATTTTAAGCATGCTACTTAGACAACAATCAGGATTTACAAAAACACCATGTTTCCTGTGTTTGTGGGACAGTAGAGATCGAGCGAATCACTACATTAAATAACAATGACCAAAAAGGAATTCTTTTGAACCAAGTTCAAAAAATATAATAGAAAATCCCCTAATCGACTCTTCAAAGGTGATAATTCCATCCTTACACACGAAACTAAGAGGAATGAAACAATTTGTCAAAGCCTTAGATAAAAAAGGAAACTGTTTTAAATACCTGGAACAAAAATTTCCAGAAATATCTGATGCGAAACTAAAAGAAGGGGTTTTCGACGGACCACAAATTCGCAAATTGTTAAAAGATGAGCAATTTATCACCAAGGAGAACAATTCCATCAAGATCTAAAAGAGTTTGAGCGTTGTTATCAAGGAAGATAGGATGTAAATATAATGTCCGACTACTGTTGGATGCTGAAAAGGAATATTGTACCTGGAGGCACCAATTTGAAACGAAAACCATTACACAGATCCTTTGAAGACAAAAGAGTGCGCTACCACAAGTTTTGAAAATGTAACTTCAGAATCGTAATCAGCAACCCAGAAATCCCTGGATACCAGGTTTGAAGTAAATCTATCAATTTTTAAAAAATCTAACTTTAAATTCGTCAACAGCGACCCAAAAAACCCCTAGTTACCAAGTTTGAAGTAAATCCATCAATTTTAAAAAAAATTCGTCCGCCATATTGGAGCCGCCATTTTGAATTTTGAGAATCTAACTTCAAATTCGTCATCAGCGACCCAAAAAACCCCTACATACCAAGTTTGAAGTGAATTCCCACCTATTCGATAGGTGGGCTATAGGTTTTTGGATCCGATAGGTTTTTGGGGGTTAGAAAAAATCCTGACGTGATGAAGCAAAACGGACTTTGGATTCGTGTTCAGGGCGCCAAAATACATAGGAAATGACTAGTCTGGTCTGCCGCGCACAATACTTTTTTGTGCGGTTGTGTTATTTATTAAATAATAATTTACTTAATAAATACAAATAAAAAGTAATTATGTCTCATCCATAGGACGTAACACAAGAAAACACAACATGATAGAAATCTCTACAGGAGCTTAATTAAAAGCTTAAACTTTCAAGTTTAAGTCTCAGAACTGAAAAGTACTTTGATTACAGTGGTTGACAAAAAGTTACTTTTTCCCTGATTCAAAGATCGGAAAATGATATTCTTATAGGATTTTCATCGCTGAACACGAATATGACCTCCAAAAGTGCTCATCGCATCGAGGTTTTGTAAAAATGGATTCAAAGATTAAAAAACGCCGTTATTGGCCTTTTTTGATCACGTGTAGAGAATGATGCCGACGTGCTAGAAGTCTCTAATTAAGCTTAAATGAAAACTTGAACTGTCAACTATAATAATCAAATTGAGAAAATTGTTGAATCAGTCAAAAAATTATATATAGTACAACTTTTTCATATGTGCTCGCGCTCTACTTCTACTCATAGAGAGTTACACAATGTCACTCTTACTTATTAATTTTCTTTGTGCTATTTATTTTTATTTATCATTTTTAGGCTCACTAATTAATACGAATTTTGAAACCATCATTTTGAATTTTTTAATTTTGACTTAAGATTTGTAATCATCGACCTCAAAAACCCCTAAGTACCAAGTTTTAGTCAAATCCATCAGTTTTCAATATTTATATATCCTCCATTTGGAAACCGCTATTATGAAATTTTTAATAACGACCTCACATTTAATCAGCAACATTCAGCAAGCCAAAAATGATAAATAACAATAAATAGCACAAAGAAAATTAATAAGTAAGAGTGACATTGTGTACCTCTCTATGAGTAGAAGTAGAGCGCGAGCGCATATGAAAAAGTTGTGCTTTATATAATTTTTTACTGATTCACAACATTCTCGATTTGATTATTATAGTTGACAGTTCAAGTTTTAATTTAAGCTTGATTAGAGACTTCTAGCACGTCGGTATCATTCTCTACTCGTGATAAAAAAACCAAAAACGGGGTTTTTGAAACTTTGAGTCCATTTTTCTCAAAATCTCGACGTGATTGGCACTTTTGGAGGTCATATTCGTGTTTAGAGATGAAAATATCATGAGAAAATCATTATCCGATCTTTGAATCATTATTTGTGTCAGCCAGTGTTATCACTGAAAACTTTGTTAATTAACCAGTCGCTATCTGAAATTATCAAAAAAGTTTGGATAGGAAGCTCTTGGTAAAAATCGATTTCCCGAACCGAATTCGCTTGTAATTTGTTACATGAGGTTTTTTAAGGTTGCTAATGAAGAATTGGAAGTTAGACTTAAAAAGTCCAAAATGGCGGATTTAAAATGGCGTTGATAAATTTAAAAAAATTTAGTGAATTCGTTAGCAGCTTGTTTCTAGGGGGTTTTCGATGTTGCAGATTGCAAATCTATAGTATATTACATTATAAGGGCAGAAAGTTCGAAATTCCTGCACTGCGCGAAATGAAAAAAAAAACATTAGAAACTAAAATAAAATAATTAAAAATTTTGTGATTTGTGATTTGCCCTCGGCTTCGCCTCGGGCATCATCGCGTAGTTTAGGGCTTTCGAATTTCTGCCCGTGTAATGTATACTATTTTTCTTTATATACGGTCGAAAGTACGCTGGTTAATTTATTTTTTAAGAAAATTGCAATCGTGTTTCACTTGACAGCCGGCCATCTTTATTTACTTTTGCTCCTCGCTTCAACGCCTCTAGCGGACACTCGTGCGAAGCTCTGGTTTATTCTCTGTCTCTCTCTCTTGCAAACAACATTCGCCTGCCCCGACATTTGATGCACAAGCGAAGCGAGTGCTTCTGGTCGGGGGCAGGCACGAAAAAAAATGTGAAAGATAAATTAATATTATATTTTCAAAAGAACTCTTCTGTTGATTCAAAATTAATTTTATGTTTCTGAAATTCTAAACGTTATAATGAACAAAATTTCATTATTTCTTCAAATTATTAAAATTTTATTATAACATTTTGGCACGTATTAAAAAACAAATCACAAAATTTTTAATTATTTTATTTTAGTTTCTAATGTTTATTAAAATAATTCTTCAAAATAATTATATCAGCAAAAGATTTCGTTCATTTTAATATTCAGAGCTTGTGGATAATAAATTTATAAAGTATAAAAAGTATTATTGATAATTTTTTTTCTCATTTTGTATTGCAATAACAATTACTCGTTAAATGGCCATGGAAGTTGAAATTTTCTTATTTACCGACAGCGGTATTTTTACCGACAGAGAATTCTTTTACTCCCGCTGTAATAGAGGTTGGGTATGAAAATCAACCAAAGCACAAATGTTTGACTTTCTGCTGCGAAATCGCAGCGGGAAGTACGTACTTTCGACCGAGGTATGAAGAAAAAGTTCATTTTAAAAAAATACAAAAAGGTGAATCCAATATGGCGGATGTGAAATTTTATTAAATTGTTCAATTTTAATGGAATATGGTTTTGAAAGCTTTTGAGCAGCTTATAACGAAAAATAAGATAATCCTGGAAATATAAAAATATTATTAAAGAAATTACAGTTGAAATTTCATCAAATCTGGTTAAATAAAAAATTTAATTGAAAATATTCTGTTATTAAATTAATGTTATTTACTTTGTAATTTTTGAATTTGGTTGACCGTATTAATTAATTTGTTTAGTAATGAGAAGGCCTAGATACGGTTTGTTTTTTTAAAAGAATTTTATTGAAATCCCAACTAGTTTCGAACTATATAGTTCCTCATCAGGGGATGAAAATTTTATAAACATGTTGTTATCCACACGTCAGACATATAGTTTATAAGATTTCAAAAAGGATTAAATAAAGAAATCAAATGATCTGAAAGAGGAAACAAAGAAATTTTCTTAAAAATTATTATTTCAAATTTAAATGGAATTTATAGGTTAAGTTTTCATTTATGAAAATAAAAATATCTTACCTTTTAAAAGAACATTATAAGTATGAAATAAAAAATATTAAATTGTTAAGGAAACTTTTATAAAAGTTTCTCATAATTAGAAAATTTTTTCCTTTAAAATTAATAAAAATCAAAGATTTTAAAGAAACACATTTTTTATTGAAAATGTGCTTCTATGATTAGAGAGTTTTGACAGAAAGGTTAGGTTGTGTAGTTGGGTGCAGGTATAGTTGATAAAGTAGATATCTATGTTATTAGACTTATTTAAATTATGTTTTAAAAGATGTAATCAAATTATAGTATATTTTATCTAAATTGTCGATATCTGTTCTATAATTAATACTGTTACTATTGTTTTTAATATAGAACATTTCTAAATTTTTTCTTTTCCAGTTATTTATTTCAATTTGTAAGATATTAGTATTTTCAAAATCAAAAGAATGATTATTATCAAAAATATGATTAGTTAGAGCATTAATATTATGGTTGTGAGTGATATATCGTTTATGCTCTTTTATTCTAGTTTTAAGATGTCTTAGAGACAACCTAACCTTTCTGTCAAAACTCTGTAATCATAGAAGCACATTTTCAATAAAAAATGTGTTTCTTTAAAATCTTTGATTTTTATTAATTTTAAAGGAAAAAATTTTCTAATTATGAGAAACTTTTATAAAAGTTTCCTTAACAATTTAATATTTTTTATTTCATACTTATAATGTTCTTTTAAAAGGTAAGATATTTTTATTTTCATAAATGAAAACTTAACCTATAAATTCCATTTAAATTTGAAATAATAATTTTTAAGAAAATTTCTTTGTTTCCTCTTTCAGATCATTTGATTTCTTTATTTAATCCTTTTTGAAATCTTATAAACTATATGTCTGACGTGTGGATAACAACATGTTTATAAAATTTTCATCCCCTGATGAGGAACTATATATTTCGAAACTAGTTGGGATTTCAATAAATTTCTTTTACAAAAAACAAACCGTATCTAGGCCTTCTCATTACTAAACAAATTAATGTTATTTACGTTTTAACAGTTTAATTAATTTTACTGAAAACTGTCATTTTTAAGTGAATAGATACACTGAATTATTTATTAAAATTTTTCTATATATTTCAGCAGTGAAATTTCGTTAATTTAAGTTGGGAGAGTAGTGTTTTATTTACACAAGAAAATATGTACAGTGATTATAACATCGAGCCGTTTTTAAAAAAATAGATTTTTAGGTTAAATAATTATTTCTATTTGTAGGACCTTAATTTTTATATACAAACTTTAATAAGATTTTGTAGCCTTTGGTCCGTAAAAGTAAAAATTAATTTAAATGAAAAAAATTTTTATTTCTGTCTAATGCATTTTCGCTGTCAACACAGCTCATCAGGAACTACAATGAAAAAAAATATATATACATGTCAATTTAAGTGTACACATGTAGTTCAAAGTATAATATAGAGAAAAAACATATCTTACCGCATTTGGAAATTAATAAAAACAATTGAAACATAAATATAAATTTGAGAAAACATAACCTTAGTCGATGAAAACAATTAAAAAATATACATGGAAAATCTTTGTTTCATAAGGCAAAGGTTCCATAATATTTTGCACAGATAACATGTCTTTAACATTTCAATTTTCTAATCTTGTAAAAAACAAATAATCAAGTAAACAAGTAATCTTACTTTATGCAAGAATTTTAAAATCTCGACCATATTTAGCACGACAAATAAAATTCAAAACACCTTAATACCATCAATAAAAGATAAAATCCCTAAATTTGAAAAAAAAACAATGTAATTTACAAGATTTCATGTGATACATGTAAGGGTGTTTACATAGGAAAAACCACAAGACCACTAAGAAAGAGAATTTACGAACACAAACATTCTGAAATTCATAAAAAGACAAACACTGCCTTGTGTAAACACGCAACTAAACTAAAACATACTTTTAATTTTGATCAGAATAATTTTAAAATTCTTGACTCCGCTTTCTTTCCACATAAACTGAATTTATTGGAAATGTTTGACATTGTTAAAGACAGACGTTCCATTAATTTTAGAACAGACACAGACAATTTGTCTATAATGTATTTTGACATTATTCACACTTTTAATAGTTTTCAAAAATGAAAAGTTATTGTACTTGTGTACTAACCTTTATATCTAATTTCCTTCTACATATTTCTTTTTTAATATTAATATTACCTGTGTACTGACCTTTATATTATATGCCTTATCGTAATGCAAAAGGGTAAGACTCCATCAGAAAATATGCGATTTGCATGGGGTCTTTAAATTAGGCTGTAATTTGGTAAAATTGTAGTATTGGATACTAGAAACAAGTGTGCCAAAATTTTTTTGAAAATTTTGAAATTTGTTGAAGTTACGCCATTTTTAATTTTTTTAAATCTTAATATTTTCGACAGTTTTCGATAAAACTTAATAAAATTTGGAAGGCTTATACTTAACATCATGTTTCTTCTGACTATCACATAAAAAAACAAAAAAAAAATTTTTTGCCCAAAAAAAGTAAAAAAAAAATTTTTGAAACCGTTTTGCCCGAGCGGGACCAGTTTTTGAGTTTTCTTGTCAATTAATAAAATATTCCTTATAATTTCACCTTTCATTAAAAAAAATAAAATCGATGGGGACTTGTTCTTGAACTTAAATGAAAGGAGATAAATTTTTTAAGAATTTTTTACAGATAAATTTATGTTTATTGAAGTAATTTATGTCTATTTTGTTACAAAATAATTTTAAAGTTAATAATTATCATTATTATTAACAATTATATTTATATAAAATATGAATTAAAAATTAATTAATCATTTTTTTATTACTTACTTATATCTTTATTTATATAAGCATAAATTTGTCTCTAAAAGATACAATTTTTTAATAATTGTTAATAACAATGATAATTATTGACTTTAAAATTATTTTGTAACAAAAGAGACATAAATTACTTAAATAAACATAAATTTATTTGTAAAAAATACAATTTTTTTAAGAAGGACCAGAGTTATCTATTTGTTAATTAACGAAATTATTTAAATAAATTGAATTATGCATTATTATTTATCAAGGGTCATACTAGACTAATTTAAATTGATTTTGATCATGAGGAATGGAAAAATAAAAAATAAACACGATTTTTTTCAAAATTCTTGTAAATTGTTTACTTTAAGTAACAAAAAAATATATAAACAATTAATAATTGAAACAACAGTTTCGGAGAAACTCTTATAAAATTTATCTCCTTTCATTTAAGACCAAGAACATCAAAATCGGATAAAATTTGTAGGTTCTATACAATTTTGAACAGTAAAGTGTAAGAATTAGGATTCCCAGGCACTCACACATCGCTGACACTGAAACCTGGTCGCGCTTCCACAAAAATTGCAATATCTCGAAAACTATTTGAGTCTCCATCGATTTTCTTTTTTTAATGAAAGGTGAAATTATAAGAAATATTTTATTAATTGACAAGAAAACTCAAAAACTGGTCCCGCTCGGGCAAAACGGTTTCAAAAAATTTTTTTTGACTTTTTTTGGGCAAAAAATTTTTTTTTTGTTTTTTTATGTGATAGTCAGAAGAAACATGATGTTAAGTATAAGCTTTCCAAATTTTATTAAATTTCATCGAAAACTTTCGGAAATATTAAGATTTAAAAAAATTATAACAAAAAAATTAAAAATGGCGTAACTTCAACAAATTTCAAAATTTTCTAAAAATTTTTGGCACACTTATTTATAGTATCCAATACTACAATTTCACCAAATTACAGCCTAATCCAAAGACTCCATGCAAATCGCATATTTTCTGACGGAGTCTTACCCATATGCATTGTTACGTCAAAACGAGAAACCTTTTAAATATACCTAACGTTCTTCGTTTTAAATTAGTTTCAAATAAATTGAATCTAATTTGGGATGAGGATAAGTCAATGAGCCTACTAAATGTTGTGAGAGAATAATTTATTTAAAAACCAACAAGAAAGAAAAGTATTGACAAAATTACAATGAATATACTTATAATTTACAAAATTTGCTTTAAGAATAACGATTACTGGTGATCAATGAGCTGGTGATAACAATATGTTCAACTCGCTGGTTCGATGACTATAAGTTGGTGTTTCATAAAATGACTCTCTGAATGTAACAGAGCTAGTGCCCTTTATACACACTCAGATGCATTAATGCTGTCCTTCCGGTTTAAAGGAATTTTGAAAAGTCGTGTCATTTCGATAAAATATTCTTAGTTCGTGACATACGAATGTTATCATATGTCATGAACTGAAAACATTTATATATTCGCTGTAAGACATATATTATAACAATGACCATAAAAATACTGAATTTAATGCAGTAATATGTAGAGATTGTATTAATACATTAACAAGCATTTTAATAACAATAATAATATCTTACAATCTATAGGTAAGATTCAATATTTAAAAAGAGAATAAACACGTAATTATTATAAGTAAATGTAGTATATAAGGAATAAGTTACGGACGTAACAGCATACTAAAATTAATTTTTAAAAATAAAAATATTTTGTAGAATTATTACAATTTGCTGTGCACAGAAAGTCACCAAAACAATTAAAATCATTAAAGTGTGTTTTTTAAAGAGCCTCGACAATAAATCATTGTTTTCGTACCTCGAATGTTAAAATTTTTTCCATGCTAAATGTTCACTTATTATAACTCAAAATAATCAATATTTACTTATCGATTTTACAGTAATACTCGAATATTAATTTCAAAAATATTAAATTATTGCCATATAAGATCTGCTATTTTCAATTTCTAGAATTTAACATCAAATTGGTATTTTTTGAATTTTTGCAAAACTTGAGTGTCATAGTAGATACTGAATAATGGATAGGTACACAATTTTCAAAGTTTGATTTTAGATTTGAAATCTACAGCCAAAAATCTTAAGTGAATCATTTAGTCTTTTTTTTAAATTAATATTCGAATATAAATGTAAAACCAATAATAAAATTTTTTTATTTGACAGGGTTATAACTTTTACCTATATTTTTTTATTTAATGATTTTAATTTTTTCGGTGATTTTCTGTATACAAAAAATTGTAATAATTTTACAAAACATTTGTATTCATAATAATTCATTTTAGTATGAATTTTTCTTACGATTCTTCAAATAATTTAAATAAATATACAAAAATTAAATTATTTAACCTAAAAAATCGATTTTCTTAAAAGCGGCTCGATGAAAGACTTTTGTTTTTTCCCTTATAAGATATACAAAAACTATTAAGAACCACGTTTCATTACAGCTAAATAACACACATATTGGATCCACCATTTTGAATTTTATCAATCTGATGTTAAATTCGTAATCAGCTACCCTAAAAACCTCTGAGTAAAAAAATTCAAGTAAATCTGTCATTATTTAAAAAGTTTCTCCTGTCATTTAAAATTCGCTATGTTTTTTAGGTGTTGTTAAAATCCTGACGTGGTGGAGCAAAACGGACTTCAAATTCGTGTTCAACGCATCGAAATACATTAAGAAATGGTGGTCTTATTTCCTGGCACGGGTACTTTTTTGTGTGGATGTGTAATAATACACATGTAGAATGTTAATTACTTGAAAAAATATTTTTATTATTTTATTTTAATTTATTAAAATAAAACGAGACAATATATAGCTTTCTACACCAGCATTATTTTCTTCACGACATGGACATACGCGCCGGCATTCGTTTTGCCAAACGGTATGAGGCGTGTCATTGTACTACTTTTTTTAGTAAAAACTAAAAATCTTCAGGAAGTAGTAATAATTGCTTTGATTCATAATAAAAGTTGCTTCTCTCAGTTTATTAATTATTAATTTCAAAATTAATTAATTTCTTAATTTAGTCTACTGGTAGAACAATGTTTTCATTATTCATCAAGGAATGTGAATTTTTTATTTATTAAATGTTTTGCTGAAAAATGAAAAAAAATTGTTTAATTAATTATACTGAGATGACTAAATGCACTTTTTACTTTTAGATATTAAATTTTGAAGTTAATTTAACCTCACTAATTTAAATAATAACCAAAAAAAATTTTTTTTGTAACCGCAACTTAAAGCTACCGCAGTAATTGGCGCATTTATTCTACTTTAATAATTAATAATATAATTAGAAAAAAGATATAGCCTATAGTTAATCATACTGATGTAAGGACACAAATAACCGCTCTTTCATGGTAATGTGAATGGATATTTTCACAGTTTTTTAAAAAATACCATATGGTAAACGTACCAATTGTCGAGGATGGTTCCTGTTGTCGAGTAAACAAACTTTGAATTTTATTTAAACATTGAAGGTTCGTCAGCCAATATTAGTCCTGCCGGACCGACGCGGCACTAACCATCTTCATCGCAAAGCCACTGCTCTGCGAGAAAGCCTAGGCAAACCGAGAACTAACCCCAAGTAGTGACAACACTCCGAGCCTCATTTAATCGCCTCTTACGACATGCAGCCGATAGCAGGGGGCCTATTCTGCATCCGGTTTAAGTATGGTTCTGAAGGCGGAACTCGATTGCGCCAAATATACCTTTGTGAAACAAAACATTACATTTGGCACAATTTAATCACGCCTTCATAATTCTACTTTTTTGTCCTACCCCCACTACAACAGTTAGCTATCCTGTCTCTAGTCTTCTTGATCCATATATATGTTTAATTTAGACCAAATTCGTAACCATATTCATATTTGCTGTGAGATTGCTGCAAGCTTGCTGTTTGGGTGAAAGTTTTTTTTGGTGAAGACGAGAGTGACAATTTTTTAGATCAAGAAGAAAGGGAAACTATTTGCGTTAAAGTAATGTTTAATTGTATTTTAGCTTCTAAATTAAGATTCGTTAAGTTATCGTCAAACTATAATTTCACATTTGTAACACTTATTATTTGCATGTCCCGATTGATGGAACAGTAAAAAAATATACAGTAAACACAACCTCAAATATTTTTAGTATTTTCGCATTACTTTTCTACAAAAAAATTGATTTTATAATTATCTATCCAGATGAAAATGATTCGCACTTCTTTCGATCGGATATCCGACCAAATTCATACGGACTTCCTATCGATTTCGTATCAAATTACTAGTAAAATAAGTGTGGCATTTTGAAATGAATATTCGTTCGAAAAATACCCGAATTTTTAATATCAAACAAAAATATTGGACCATATTTCCTTACGACATTCGCGCAAATTAGGAACAGATTAATTTTGTAATTTTTTTTAGAAAATTATGCACATAAATAAGAATGGAATTCCGCATAAAATGTCATAAAAATTATCTCTAAAAGTATTTGGAAATATTTCCGTGCAAAATATTATAAAAAATATTTAAAATTAATCCGTTCGTAATTCGCTATAATTCTGAACGAATTTCGTAAGGAAATATGGCCAAATATTTTTGAAGAAATTGTCAAAAGAATTTCCGTCTGAATTTTCACACGAGTTTCTGAGCAAACAATTTTTTTTAATCCGGGTATTATTTGTACGAAAAAACGTTTTAAAACACAACACGAATTTGACTAATAATTTCATAAAAATTCGATAGGAAATCTGTACAAATTTGGTCGGTTTTCCGAGAAAAATTTGTACGAATCATTTTTACCTAGATATTTAACAAGAATATATTCTTTGTATATAATTCTTTATTATTCAAATTATTGGGATAAGTAATTATGAAACACCTATTTTATTGTATTTTATTGTAATCAGGAAAATCAGAAAATTATTTTAAAACACTGGTCACAGTGGTCTTAAAACATTTTAAATATTTCTGATGCCCTCGTTGATGCCTTTCCATACCGTTTCCAATTTTTCCATAAAACGATTTTACACTACCTACAGAATTGATTTTAACTTAAATTAAAATCGCGTATTGGGTTGATTGTTTTAATCTTCCTTTAGTAGTTATGGAGGGGGTAGATAATTTAAAAAACTCATTTTTTCGGAAAGTACTTAACCAATTTGAATATAACTTAAATATGTTATAAATCGCTTGCTGGGTGTAAAAACATGATACATCGGATTGGCGTTAAAAAATATGATACCTCGGATTTGACTTGAAAAACATGACAAATCCCAGGTGCGAATTTAGGTTGGCCGCCAGAGTTTGAAGGTTGGCCCACGGTTGGCCTAACTTTGGCAAGCGAAGTTTTGGTTGCCAGAGTTTGCCCAACTTTGGTAAGTACTAGTGCCCACAGTTGGCCCGACTTTGCAAGCCAACCATTACATGCAGAGTATAACCAACCGTCAGGCCAACTTTGTCGACAAAGGTCGACACAACTATGGGAAACGTATCTCATATGACTTACAAATTTTGGTTGGCCAAACTCTGGGCCACGGTTGGCCCGACGGTTGGCAAAACTTTGTGAAAAACAGTTTAAATGACTTAAACTTTCTCGGTTGGCCTAACTCTGGGCCACGGTTGGCCCGACTGTCGGCAAAACTTTGTGAAAAACAGTTTAAATGACTTAAACTTTCTCGGTTGGCCTAACTCTGGGCCACGGTTGGCCCGACTGTTGCAGCTTTAATATACATTTAACGGTATGGATTCCCATGTGAGCGTAGCGTAGTGGTCAGTGTATAAGTCTTCGGCGCGTTAGGTTAGGGGTTCGATCCCAGCAAGCGGTAGATATTTTCGAAAATGTATGTATGAGACTGTGTTTAATAATAATAGGTCAAGGTTATATCTGATGTTCTTGCTAATAATAACGTGTTAATTGTTTAAATAATTTAGTTTTTTAATAATTTTTTACCTTTGGCTGTTAAAGTTGGCCAAACTTACGCATTTAAAGTCGTGCCAACTTTGGCGTCAGTTTTTGGACCAACCATTGAAATGTATAGCTGGCACAACGTATGCATTTTAAGTTGGGCCAACTTCCTTATGACTTGTCGGGCCAACCATCGTCGCCATTAGACGGCCAACCGTTATCATCTGTATGGTTGGCCCAACCTCTGGCACGAGAAGTTGGACCGACCTTGTAAAAGTTGGCCCAACTATGGGCCAACCGAAAATTCGCACCTGGGATCGTCGTTTGAGTTGAAGAACATGACACGTCGAAAAAGAAAATTTTCTTTTCAATTTTCAGTTGATACCACTGACCGCTAGTTTTAAAATGTGTCAAATCTTTGAAACTTTTATGAAACAAATGCTTTTGCTTCATAATATGTCAATTAAAAAAAGAAATAGGTTAAATAATTTTGTATACAGTTTATGTTGATTTGAGACATTTTAAGATTCGCGGTCAGTGGACCAACCGAAATTTGAAAAAAAAATTTTCGTTTTCGACGTGTCATGATCTTCAACTCAAACGACGATATGTCATGTTTTAAGTCAAATCCGAGGTATCATGTTTTTCAACGCCAATCCGATGTAGGGGAGAATGGGGAGTTATGAAGCACGCTTTGTTTATGAGTTGTAACTTCAAAAAGAAATATTTATTTCAAATTTTCTCCACTTGAATCTCTAGAGGGTCTTTAAATATGCTTACTGGTTGAAGAATTTGCATGAAATAAAATAAAATCGACAATTTTTTTCAGTTGGACTAAAAAGCTGCTTTTTCAAGTTTTTAAAAATCATGGGGAGTTGTGAAGCACTACTAAAAATCGCTAAAAATTATATTTTTTGGTAAATATTCTTTATTGCGATTATGCATAAATCGTTTTAAATTTCGAGAACCTAATCATTGCTGGGTATTATATGGGTGAACTTATCTTTTTGATTTGTTCGCGAATTTTGTAAGAATTCTGCAAAATGGAGCACACAAAAAAACTTTATAAACGAAAAATTGAACACATTGTCTTGAAAGATATGCAAAATATCTTCTATCGGAATGAATCCAATTACAAAACGAAGATATTAGGTGAAAAAATATTCAGAGTAAGTGACATCTATCAAAACAATTACTATGCGAGATCTATGGCCGTGCTTCACAACTCCCCATGCTTCATAACTCCCCATTCTCCCCTATCATGTTTTTACACCCAGCAAGCAAAATACAGACAACAAACTTTGAAAAAAACTTTTTTTAATTTTTTTTCCAAAAAAATTTTAAAGAAATTAATTTTGAAGTTTAAAAAAAATTTTTTTGATTTTTTTAATGATACACTTCTAATTTATCTTTTCAAAAATACCTTAGAGTTTTCTCTTTAATATATATTTTTTCCATATTTTTAAAAAATGTAATTTTTTCAAAAAACGACTTTTTTACAGAAAAAACTTTTAAAGTTAATTTTTTTTCGGAAACTACTTAAAAAATTTGTGTGAAAATTTTAATTTAATTGATTTAGAATTATTTTTTTTTATATTAATTAATTTTAAACAGTTTTTTTTAAATTGTCTTATTTATAGGACTACACTGAGAGAATTTCCGCGCGTCTGCTTTGCGGACGCCTTGCTAGCTAAAACTAGCGGCATGGGATGTACCGATGTACGTTTATAATGCACGTGTATTGTGCATTTTCGAGAAGTGAGATGTGCTTTCTGCGCATACGCCATGTGCGCATCGCCTGATCGTCTGCTATAACACAACTGTTGTCTCGACCAGCCCCGTCCGACTCTCTCAATTTTCTATAGGACGTGTAGGAAAATATATGACCACTACTTGACTAGTTCTAACTTTTACCACCGGACGGCGGCACTGCGCTTCTGCCCGTCTTTTCGTAAATATTAATGATAAACATACAACATAATTATTTAAATAAAAAGATTTTGACACAGAAAGTAGTAATTTTACATTATAAATTCAATAATACAATAATTAAATAATATAATAAGAATTTAACAGGCCTTAAAATAAAATTAATTACATTTCGAGAAGATAAACAAAAGTAATGAATCGCATATACTTACAGCTTTACTAATTAATTTATAATTATTATAAATTAATTAAACAAATACTAGTACTTTTTTCAAAAATACTTATTTTAGAACAGTAAACTACAACACAATTAGAAATTAAATTTTCCTAAAAATAAAGCATAAATTTTGTAAAGGGATCACACTCCATATTTTCAAATTTTAATTAAGTATAGAAAAATATCACATTGTGTTGTATTTGAATGGCAATATTTTAAGAACAAATTTTAATGAATAACTGTAATAAAATTGACAAAAGTAATTACAAAATGAAAGTAAATTTTGTTATTAAAATTTTTAAGAATATGAAGTAATAATTATTGTCAGTGTGATATTTCATATATTACATCTTTCTGACAGACTGCTTATTTATAATTATTAATTCAAGTATTTTGTAAAAAATTTGTTATCTTTAATTTAAGAAAATTCTTTACGCAATATTATAATATCAACTAATATTATTAAATTATTTTAAAACAACAATATTCACATTAATGATTAAATATATTAAAATATGTTTACTACACACTTGAAATAATCTCAACACTTTATTCAAATAAATAAATATATATGCAGTTAAAAATTTTAATTAAATATGGGTAAGACTCCGTCAGAAAATATGCGATTTGCATGGG
Source organism: Leptopilina drosophilae (assembly GCA_032873175.1). Lineage (NCBI taxonomy): Eukaryota > Metazoa > Arthropoda > Insecta > Hymenoptera > Figitidae > Leptopilina > Leptopilina drosophilae. Next base: position 19,096,444 of record CM065486.1, read on the forward strand.
GTCTTTGGATTAGGCTGCAATTTGGTGAAATTGTAGTATTGGATACTAGAAATAAGTGTGCCAAAAAGTTTTTGAAAATTTTGAAATTTGTTAAAGTTACGCCATTTTGAATTTTTTTGTTATAATTTTTTTAAATTTTAATATTTCCGAAAGTTTTTGATGAAATTTAATAAAATTTAGAAGGCTTATACTTGGCATCATGTTTCTTCTGACTATCACATAAAAAAAACAAAAAAAATTTTTTTTTCCCAAAAAAAGTCAAAAAAAATTTTTTGAAACCGTTTTGCCCGAGCGGGACCGATTTTTGGGTTTTCTTGTCAATTAATAAAATATTCCTTATAATTTCACATTTCATTTAAAAAAAGAAAATCGATGGAGACTCAAATAGTTTTTGAGATATTGCAATTTTTGTGGAAGCGCGACCACGTTTCAGTGTCAGCGATGTGTGAGTGCCCGGGAATCCTAATTCTTACACTTTACTCTTCAAAATTGTCTAGAACCTACAAATTTTATCCGATTTTGATGTTCTTGGTCTTAAATGAAAGGAGATAATTTTTCTAAGAGTTTCCCCGAAACTGTTGTTTCAATTATTAATTGTTTATATATTTCTTTGTTACTCAAAGTAAACAATTTACAAGAATTTTGAAAAAAATCGTGTTTATTTTTTATTTTTCCATTCCTCATAATCGAAATCAATTTAAATTAGTCTAGTATGACCACCCAAAAATAATAATGCATAATTCAATTTATTTAAATAATTTCGTTAATTAATAAATAGATAACTCTGGTTCTTCTTAAAAAAAATTATATTTTTTACAGATAAATTTATGTTTATTTAAGTAATTTATGTCTATTTTGTTACAAAATAATTTTAAAATTAATAATTATCATTGTTATTAACAATTAGATTTATATAAAATATAAATTAAAAATTAATTAATCAATTTTTTATTACTTATTTATATCTTTATGTATATAAGCATAAATTTGTCTCTAAAAAATACAATTTTTTTAATAATTGTTAATAACAATGATAATTATTAAATTTAAAATTATTTTGTATCAAAATAGACATAAATTACTTAAATAAACATAAATTTATCTTCAAAAAATACAATTTTTTTTAAGAAGAACCAGAGTTATCTATTTATTAATTAACGAAATTATTTAAATAAATTGAATTATGCATTATTATTTTTGGGTGGTCATACTGGACTAATTTAAATTGATTTCGATCATGAGGAATTGAAAAATAAAAAATAAACACTCTTAGAAAAATTATCTCCTTTCATTTAAGACCAAGAACATCAAAATCGGATAAAATTTGTAGGTTCTAGACAATTTTGAACAGTAAAGTGTAAGAATTAGGATTCCCGGGCACTCCCGTGTGGAAAATGAAAATTGGTCCTAACATGGTCCTACCTATTTTGCCCTGTTAATAGCTTGGACCTAAGTCGGCAGTGTAGTTTGGACCAACAATGGCTGGTGACGCGATTTTAGCCTGGTCCTAACTTGGGAGCCTAGTTAGGACCAGTTTGTGGGTCCATTTTTGGACCTAGAAAGGACCATCTCAGACAGTATTTTCTATTTCATTATAATTTTAATTAGTTCATAATATTTGTTAAAGAAATAACCTAAATTTATAATAATAAGTATTAGTTTTAATTAATTATTATTTTTTTCAATTAAATGATGACCAAAAGCGAATTCATAAATAATGTTAGTACTTATATGCAGAGATTAATATATATTCCTCTAATATATACATTAAAAACTATAAAAAAATAAGAAATTTGTTAATTAAATTATTTTACATTATATATAATCTTTAAATTGCATACTTATACGAATATAATGCAGAAAAATCGGAATAAACGCAAACCTAAGAAGCAAGTAAAATCTAACGCACGCGGGAATCGAACCTATGACCTACGGACTACGAGACTAACGCCCTAACCACTATGCTAATGAAACTAGTTGAGATTAAAATTTTTATTGTCAGTGACTTGTTGACTTGCTTTTGATGATTCAATATAGTATTTATTGACACTAATACACCATAATAAATAAAAAAATAGTTTAACAACAACAATAATAATAAAAAAATAATATTCAAATATAAAAATTCAAAAATTAATATTTTGATATTATATCAAGAAAAAAATATCTATACATTTTCGTTTAAAAACAGGTTTTTCATTGTTCTCAATCATTTTTAACATTAATTTGTTGGTCTAAAAAAATATTCGTCTTTTGGACTTTGAAATTTTTGCTAATTAATTAAGTGGGTGATCCACTTTTTAAAAAAATGTCAAAAATGTATGTTAAAAACACGTTTTTCATTGTTCCAAATCATTTTAAACATTAATTTTTTGTTGCAAAAAAATTTTTAAATTTGGACTTCGAAATTTTTGCTAATGAAACTAGGAAGTCTAGGTAGGACCTGGATTGGACCTGGGTGGGTCAGACCACATTCAAACTGCAATATCTTTTAGTGTTTAGCACCAACTTAAACGAAACTTAAAATCTGAAAACGAAATTAAAAATATATTTTACTAATGTTTTAATAAATAAATAAATGTTACTGTTTTATTAACTTTTGTTACAAATTACTTAGAAATTTGCATTTTTTTTCTAATTTCCCGATTAGTAAAATATGAAGATAATTTATCATTTTAAAAATTCAGTTATTTGTTTAAACAAATAAATGTTGTTATTTATTAACTCTTGATACAAAGTACGTAGAAACTTGCAGTTTTTCCTAATTTTGCAATAAACTAATTTAAAAAGTATGAAATAGAGATATTTTATAATTTTAACAATTCAGCATTTGTTTAAACAAAAAATTGTTGTTATTTATTAACTCTTAAGACAATAAAGCGTCTAGACACTTGTAGTCTTTTAAAATTTTGCAATTACCTAATCTGAGTTTTTACTTATTGCAAAATTAGAAAAAACTACTAGTTTCTAGGTTGATTGTGTGAAAAGTTAGTAAATAACAATTATTTGTTTAAAGTTTTAAATATTTATTACTTTTTACATGTTTTTCCTGTATCAATTTTGACACTTTATTTTCCTAAAAAATTTTCTAAGTCACAACTGGATCTCCTAGTTAGTACCAAGTTAGGACCAGACTAGGATATATAAAAAGGGGTTGCCAAGTTAGGTCCAAGCTAGGGCCAATAATCATTTTAGGCATTGCATGGTGATTTCTACACGGGCTCACACATCGCTGACACTGAAACCTGGTCGCGCTTCCACAAAAATTGCAATATCTCGAAAACTATTTGAGTCTCCATCGATTTTCTTTTTTTAATGAAAGGTGAAATTATAAGAAATATTTTATTAATTGACAAGAAAACTCAAAAACTGTTTTCCTAAACAAAAAAAGCTTTTCATGGCACAATTATTACATATAGTCGAAATCTTCATATTTTAAATTTTCTATCAGCGAATAAATTCTAACATATGCAAAATTTTTAGTTATTTCAATCAATACTTTCGCTGTTCCAGGTAACACGTTTTTTCGTGTACAAACACAATTTTTCTACCCTTTAAATTTAAATGTAAGTTTATTTCTTAAACTTGTTGAAACGTTACAAGATATTATTTTATTAAATAAATATGAAAGGTATGTAAATATAATATATTTATACAATTTTTGGCATTCTTAAGTGAATTTTTACAAAAATTCACAAAATTACTGTCGGAAATGTTGCTGGGAATCTTCCAAAAAAATCCCCGGGAATCTCCCCGAATTGTTCCTGGGAATCTTCTGAAAAAGTTTCCGGGAATTACTCCCGGAAACGACTCCAAGAGACTCCCGGGAGTTGCTACCGAGAATCTCCCGGGAGACTCCTGGAACTTTTCCACGTGGGATTATTTAGGTTTGTATGTGTAAGTGTGTATCTTTACAAATAAAATCAAACTTTTGTCTGTACATTACTTAGAATTTGAAAAATCATTTTTAGTTTTTTCACTCAAGAAGTAATAATTCCAAAAATACCAGTAAAAAATTATGTATATGTGTTTGTACATATGTATATGTGTGTATGTATGTCTGTCTGTCCGCAAAATTTTGTCCGTTAATAACTCAAAGACGGCTTTACCAATTAGAACGAAACTTGGTAGTCTCTTAGGTATTAGTCTAACTTACAATCTTAGTCATATACAATTGAAAAATATTAAGAGGATCAAATATTATAATTTTTTACAAAATTTAAAAAATCAAAAAAATGCAAATTTTTTAATTTTTGGTCAAATTAATGTGACTTCTTTTGTAGCTACTTTTTAATATAAATACAACTAATTTTTACTTTAAAAACGAAACATAAATAATAAATCCGAATTTTTAAACCAAAATCACATTTTTGATTTTCGACAAAAGTTATAATTTTTTTTTGTGAAAATTTTTTAATTTTATTTAATGTAGCTATTGATGTGGGTTAATGTTTTTATATTTTAAATTACATTTATTACGATTATTATTATTACTATTTATGAATTAAAATGTTTCTTCTTGAATGTTAGAAATGTTCGGGGAATTTTGTCGCTCTATAAAATTATGTACTTGTATTATGCAAAATCAGGTGTATCGATTAAGGACTTTTGATCAGTTTTCACATTAAAAATTCGCATATGAAAACTCACATGGAGTCTTATACCAAAATCCAAGTAAAATCCTACTTGTTTAAAGGAAACCATTTATATTTATACCCATGTAAAAGTTCTCATGAAAATATAAGATATAAAATACTATATGAAATCTCACATAAAATTCTATGTCGAAAATTATGTGAAAGTTTATGTGAGATCACATTAACCCAATGTAAAATCCCATGTGAGAATTTTCAATAGGTACATAGAAAACTTTTACTTATAAAATGAAAATATGTTTTACAAGGGAAAAAAATGGAAATATTTTTCAAAAAATTAAAAAAGATTTCACATGAAGAATAATATGAAGAAAATTACTCTCGAGCAATGAAAGTGTAATCACATGAGATTTAATGTAGATTTTGTCATGGCGAATATGTATTAAACATTTTCTTAAATAAATATTAAATTATTAATATATTAACTACTACCTATACGATACGGAAAGAAATTTTGGATAAGCGCTGAATTTCTTACTGTGCAACGGCGTTTTTACAGACTACGTATAGCAGCGGCTTAGGTTATGGATATTGGCAAACCATGTTACAGCCAACTTGTACACATTTCACATGGGTTAGGTATTTGCGTACAGCGAGTGCGCTGTTATTAGAACATCTCTAGCCCCGAAGTTAGATAATGCTATTCAAGTTGGGTTGGAGAAAATTCAAGATGGATGTCTACTGCCCGGTAAAAAGCGTAGAATTGAAATCAATTCAAAAGTTGTATTCTTTTTAATAGGCGAATTTACCTCGGAGCTCTATTCCACCTCTCAGGATCCTGTGCAGGTTCCGATGCAGGAACTTTAGCTATTAAATGTTTCTGCAAGGGTACTGTATAGGAACATTTTCAGGATCATATAAAGGAAACTTTTTAATTTTTTAAATGTTAAATTAAAAATTTTTTTTATGTTAAGCAATATTTGACAGATATTTGATATTTGACATAAACTTCATATTTTAATATGTTAGGCCCGTATAACAATGTTGGACAGAAAAATGGTTTGAGCATTCGAGAAACTCATAGAAAACTGCTGCGCAAGAGAATCTTTTACAAGTCACTTACAGGATCCTTTACACTTAAGTACCTTCAGTTTACAAAACGGCAAAGGTTCCTGTACACCTGTATACCTGAACCTTAACAAAGTTTCCTATACATGATCCTGTAAGTGTTCCGGTACAGAAATCTTTACAGGAACTTTTAATACCTAAAGTTCCTGCATCGGAACCTGCACAGGATCCTGAGAGGATCCTGTACGGGGATTTTAAGCTAAGTTTTATACTTTTCAGATTGTTAATGCAAGATCATACAAATGATTTTACAAAGGAAACTGTCCAGGATTCTATGTTGTTGTTTATTTCGGTACAAAGGATAACACACTTGATCGTATTAAGTTTCATTAGAGAACCTGGGTACATAAGAACGCTATTGCGTTCTTACATATGAACTTGCAATGGATCTCGCGAATATTCCTGGAACAGGATCCTATATAATATTCTTCGCAGGAATTTTTAACAGGGAACATTGAACACATAAAAATTTCTTTTAGTAAGAGCATTTTATATTTTATAGTAAGCACTTTGCGTTTTTTAACCATATTTTCACTAGTTTAAATATTTAATTTTAAAAGCTTAGCACTCAAGTTACAAGAAATTAACACGACGCGAAACATAACTGTCAATGCGTTTTATTTTAAGACAATAACTACAGTAGCGCATACAGACAATTGAAATGATTATGCTTTTCAAAATTGTTTGTCAAAATTTGTATTCCTTTTAATAAGCTTCTGAAATTCGAAGCAGTCTATAGAGAAGAATAAACATTTCATATTTACTCGTCGAACATTCTAATCTTTTAAATTGACTACCTAGAATCGTTAGAAGTTAATTCAAAAGAATAGAACTCCATATTTTTTTCAAGAACTTTTAATACCATGAAACTTTGCGCATTAACCCATTAACGCCTGAATGCTCTGAATTTTGTAGTCTGACTTCAAACTTAAATATTTTCTAATGAACTTATTATTTTCTCTTTAGCAAATATTTTTTCTTGCATTAAAGTGTTTTCTATCCGAATATGCTATTAGAAAATTAATAACAAATTGTTTACCAATATTTTTTTGCTATAATTAAAAAATTGCACGATTTTTTAAGGTTTTTTATTACAGACTATTAAATTTTAAAGTCAAAAAATTTTGTTGACAACTAACATTACCATAAATTGTGCACTCGATTGTTATACTTTCAAAAAATATATTGACTTTTTGAATTTAAACATTTGATTTTTCAAAATGGCGCCTAAAAACTAAATTTTTTTTTGAAAATTTGAAATTCGAGGCTCGATATACATTTATTAAACTTCGGCTTGAAAATACATACTCAGGGGTTTTCGGGGTCACTGATTACAAATCTGATATTAGTTTTTCAAAATTCAAAATAACGAATTCAATATGGCGGACGAAAATTCCAAAAATTGGTTGAATTCACTTACAAATCTGTATTTGGTGGTTTTTGGGGTCGCTGATTACGAATCTGATATTATTTTTCCAAAATTCAAAAGGGGTGAAAAAAATTTTCAAAATTCTGTTAGATTTGTTTAAAAATCCTTACTCAGGGATTTTTCGGGGTCGCTGATTATGAAAAGGATTTTAATTTTTTTAAACATTTAAAATGGAGGATCCAATATGGCGAAGATTTTTTGAAAATTTTTACGGAATCGTTTGAAACTAGATTGCGTGTTTTCGAGGTCGCTAATAACGAATATGAAGTCAATTTTTAAAAATTCAAAATGTCGGATCAAATATGGCGGATGTTTATTTTCAAAATTGTTCAAATTCACTTGAAAATTATAAAAGAAGACAAAAAAATGATGGAATAGAATAAAGAAAAATTAATATTATTTGTGTAATAAAGTTTTCAATAAAATTCTTCACAGTCGCTTTCGGTGTCATCAGTGTCAACTTCAAAATCACGCATTGAGTCACAACTGTCTTCATATCTTCCTGGAGACTTTAACAAATCTAAAGCTTCTTTTGGCAAATGCTGTTTCTTATCCTGCAGTTTTCTTTTGTTGGTTATTACTGGATCAGAGCTCAATAAAAAAAGTTAAATATATCGGCATCAGTTTTTTCTCGACTACATTTTCGCGCGTTATGTTCTCGGTATCTTTTAAAATCTTTATTTCGTGCTTCTTGCGCTTTTTCTATTAATTGACCTATTGGCAGTATTGCATTGGCTATAATTTCAGACCCATGCATGAGCAATTTATGAACTGTAGCTAGCAAATAGTACCAAGGGTACTTGGTAATTTTCTGAATTTTTCTACACCAATCTCATATCCACTGGAAATTACTATCAGAATAATATGTAATTTCTTAATCTCTCTGAATTCTAGCTTTATTTTCGGCAACAATTTTAATATCTTCGCCTCGAGCTTGCCACATTTTGATCGATAATTTATAACCTACATCTAAAGGATATTCAAACGTACGAAGCCATGCATGTAATATGGATAAACAAAATTCCAAATTCTCTGTTTTTATAATCCTAGCAAGCATTTTGTCAATATCATTAAATTCTTTTGATGTCGCGCCACAAATAAAACATCTTTGGGCTGAAGTTGTCTGGGTAACAGAATTGCACACTTTGCCGTCTACCATAGGAAAAATTAACGTGTGGATTACACTTATTTCTTTTTCTTGACTTATCACAAAAGTTGCTCTCAAATTATTAATTTGTTCGTCTATTCTTTTTTTTTCTTCAAGCGATGCACCAGTTGTTTCCTTCATAAATTCGATTTTCAAAGGTCTGCAATATCTTGTGGAAGCAGGTCGAGGGTTTTTCAATAGAATTTTTTCCCCAGAAACAAGGCGAATTGGAATTAAACATGTTAGAAAAACAGAAGAATCACTATCATTCGAATTACAGAAAGCTTGTTTATATGAGCTAAGACCTGAAGAACCATCGAAGCCCTATTTTAATATTAAACTTAGTTGATTTAGTTCTTCATTTTCAAGAGACTGAATAATCGGTTCTATTGTTAAAAGTAAACGGTCTACAGTGTGATCTAGTAACGCTGGCAATTGGACAGAAGCGCAAGTATCAGTTACTAGAATATCTTTAGGATAGCAGAGCTTTTTTCAGCTTGAACAATTTTGTAAGATGAAAATTTTTTTTGGAGCTTTCGATCTTATAATGTCATACTAATGACGGGATAATTTAGCGTCTATTAAAATAGCTAAAGCATCTTCACCTGATAAACAGGAATCCGAGTCCTGTCGTTTATTGCAAGCTTCTTTATACTTGCTCGCTCGCTCTGGACTTGAGGTAGTTATTTCCCTTACAATTTTTGAGGCCTGTGGATTTCCCTCTGCCCTTATAGACATTTGTGTAGCATATGACAACATAGATAGAGGAGTAGTCTCTCTTAAATCTTGCGTTTTTAGTCGTTTTGTTCGTTCGGAACATAAATCAAATGAAATCTCCGGGCGTCCACGTTTTTCCCATTAGGTTGACTGAACGAAATCGATGAGTGTAGCCGATTTGCGTTATTTTTAAAAGAAAGTTCTTCTCCTTGCTTTTTGTCAACGAGATTGATATTGGAATTTAAAATAAGATAAAGAATGCTTTAAATTATTAATATCCTTTCCGTCACATTGCGTTTTCTTTATCATCTCTTCAGTTAAAAAATTAAATCTCTCATCGAATTTGCTGTTATTTGAACTGTTCATTATTTCAACAAGTTCTTTTCTTTTGACATGAAGCGTGCTTGAAGTCGTTCCAAATATAAAAATTACAATAATTTATTTTTAATTTCGACACTAATTACAAATATTTACTTAAATTAAAAATATTTGTGCGACAAAGAAATTCGAAAATTGTAATAAGAATATTTAATTATCCCAATTTTTAAATTTTAATCATTTTTTAAAAATAAAAATTTAAATTGAAATTACATGATTAGATTTATACAAATCGAATGTAAATTCAACTATTTTAAAATCTAATTATTTTTCAATTTTCAAGTAAAATTATTTTCTGAATATTTTATAAATAACAATTTTAGAAAACTTTTTCAAGATTTAAATTATTTAAAATTAATTCAATTTCAGATTCTGTAAAGATCAATTTTATTGTTAGAAATGGGAAAAATTTAAAGTTTAGCATTAATATTTGTGGTTGATTTTAAATTTGATAAGCAGAACATGGAAAATTAAAAAATAATTGAATGTTTTTAATATCTTTCAAAGTTGCTGAACACAAAAAATTAAATCTTTTTCTTCAATTCTAGGAAGTTGATACTTATTCCAGTATTTTTATAAAATTCTCTTATTTCCTAGAATAATTTTAGTTTTCCTAATTTTTTATTAAATTTCCTGTTTTCCGAACCTGCAGTAGCATTATTAATTGAAAAAATATCGAGATTTCAAGACGAGACGTGATTGTATGTCTCAAGACGAGACTTTTTTGAGACAAAACTCTTTGTTGGTCTCGACATTTCAAGACTAGACGAGATGGAAAAGAATCTCGTCTTGCGGTAACACTAACCGCACTGTGTGCCAGGTGGTAGAGTTGTATATCTCTCGCTATGTAAATTCATTATGAAATATATAAGAGTAGGAATCTTTTGTTCTTCAAAAAATACGAATTTTTCGTTTTTTTAAAGATAAGTGGAATTTTCTCTTATTTCTTCAGTTTTCTAAAAAGTAACAATTATTATTAGCATAATAATTGCCTAATATTAGATCCGCCATTTTGATTTTTAAAAAGCTAATATCTTATTCATAATCAGCGACCCCAAAAAATCCCTGAGTAAAGATTTTCAAAAAAATACGAATGAATTTTGAAAATTTTGTTTAACATATTTTTATATTTCATCTGCCATTTTGAATTTTGGAAAAGTAATATAAGATTAGTTATTAGCGACCCCACAAACCCCCGTGTATGGATTTGTAAGAGAATCTAACCAGTTTTTGAAATTTTTATCCGCCATTTTTAATTTTGGAATACTAATATCAAATTCGTAATCAGCGATCCCAAAAACCCCCGAGTATGGATTTGTAAGAGAATCCAACTAATTTTTGTAATTTTCGACCGCCATATTGAATCCGCCATTTTGAATGTTGGAAAACTAATATCAGATTAGTAATCAGCGACCCCGAAAACCCCCTGAGTAAACATTTTCAAACCGAAGTTTAAAAAAATGTATATTGAGCATCAAATTTCAAATTTTTAAATAAATTTTAGTTTTTAGGTGCCATTTTGGAAAATCAAATGTTTAAATTCAAAAAGTCAATATATTTTTTGAAAGTATAACAATCGAGTGCACGATTTATGGAAATATTAGTTGTCAAAAAAATTTTTTGACTTTAAAATTTAAGAATTTGTAAGACTAAAAATTCAGAGCATTGAGGCGTTAATGGGTTAAGAAAAATAGAAAATTTGGATTCTTTTCTATCTGCAAATCGACGTGAGCAATAGAAAAGAATTGATTTTCCTAAAATTTTGATGGTTCTCGTGGAATAGAGCTTCGAGGTAAATTCGCATATTCAGAATAATTCAAAATTCTCTTGTATAAGCATATTTTCGGAAAATTGAATTCTTTTTTATTCTACGCTTGTTACCGGGTGGTGCACAAACATTGTATAGAAAGTGTATGGGATAAAGTCTAATTTTTTAAATATCTCGCTTAAAAGAAATTTTTAACCATAAGTTTATTAGGATTTTATGTTTCATTTTTAAAGAACTGTTTTTTGCAATATTAAAAATCGATTTTTATTTTTTATTGATTTAATTATTGCAAAAAATAGTTCTTTAAAAAAATTAAAAAAATAGATTTTTATTTTTTATTAATTTTATTATTGCAAAAAATAGTTCTTTAAAAATGAAACATAAAATCCTAATAAACTTATGGTTAAAAATTTCCTTTAAGCGAGATATTTAAAAAATTAGTCTCTATCCCATACACTTTCTATACAATGTTTGTGCACCAGTAAACGTCTATCTTGGATTTCCCCCACCCAACTTGAATAGCCTTATACCAGCTGCACACAATTCATAAGGCCTCAGCACAACTGCTTCGCAAACGAGATGCATGAGATAGAAAAGGACACAGATATATATCTCTCCTTTTGTAACTAATGCTTTGCGTCCGTGAAGCAGTTGTGCTGAGGCCTATACAGGGTAACATTTTTTTTAAGTATAGATAAAATCCAAGAACTTTCTTTTTTTCTGGGTCAGTTCAAAAATAATGACTCATGTAAGACTCTATAAATACGGCTGTATTTACTGTTTCAATTACAACACTCTATTAAGGGTCAAATTTACACTATCGTCGGAAATTTTCGGCCCAAAAATATACCAATATTTAAATCACGAGTTTTCTGTATTAACATAAATGTCAGAAAATGATCAAATTTTCTTTTTTACTGAAAGTACGTGTCTAGTTAAAAAATTAAAACACCTTAAAAGTCATCTTAAAATTAAATCGACATAGAATATATTAAAGAAGAAAATTCCACTATTTATACTTTGTCCTTGATTGAAACTTATATACCCAGGTGCGAATTTAGGTTGGCCGCCAGAGTTTGAAGGTTGGCCCACGGTTGGCCTAACTTTGGCAAGCGAAGTTTTGGTTGCCAGAGTTTGCCCAACTTTGGCAAGTACTAGTGCCCACAGTTGGCCCGACTTTGCAAGCCAACCATTACATGCAGAGTATAACCAACCGTCGGGCCAACTTTGGCGACAAAGGTCGACACAACTATGGGAAACGTATCTCATATGACTTACAAATTTTGGTTGGCCAAACTCTGGGCCACGGTTGGCCCGACGGTTGGCAAAACTTTGTGAAAAACAGTTTAAATGACTTAAACTTTCTCGGTTGGCCTAACTCTGGGCCACGGTTGGCCCGACTGTCGGCAAAACTTTGTGAAAAACAGTTTAAATGACTTAAACTTTCTCGGTTGGCCTAACTCTGGGCCACGGTTGGCCCGACTGTTGCAGCTTTAATATACATTTAACGGTATGGATTCCCATGTGAGCGTAGCGTAGTGGTCAGTGTATAAGTCTTCGGCGCGTTAGGTTAGGGGTTCGATCCCAGCAAGCGGTAGATATTTTCGAAAATGTATGTATGAGACTGTGTTTAATAATAATAGGTCAAGGTTATATCTGATGTTCTTGCTAATAATAACGTGTTAATTGTTTAAATAATTTAGTTTTTTAATAATTTTTTACCTTTGGCTGTTAAAGTTGGCCAAACTTACGCATTTAAAGTCGTGCCAACTTTGGCGTCAGTTTTTGGACCAACCATTGAAATGTATAGCTGGCACAACATATGCATTTTAAGTTGGGCCAACTTCCTTATGACTTGTCGGGCCAACCATCGTCGCCATTAGACGGCCAACCGTTATCATCTGTATGGTTGGCCCAACCTCTGGCACGAGAAGTTGGACCGACCTTGTAAAAGTTGTCCCAACTATGGGCCAACCGAAAATTCGCACCTGGGTATTATATATAAAAATTTGAATAGCTAAAATTTTGATAAATTTCTTCAAATGGTAGTACAATTAAATTTATTTTAAATTTAATTACTGTAGTTACTCATTTGTTAAGCATATATTCATTAACCTCCCAATCCTACATGTTAGAGATTCTTCTTTAAAGACTTTAATCAACAGTGTTTTCTTTTTACAATGATTTTAAAGAATAAATATTGAATTGAATTTATCACTCGGTGGCATTTAATAATATTGATGAATTTATCGATCACTCCGAGTCATTCAGAATTAAAAATTTTTTTTAATTTTTACGTTTCAACGGCACAGCCGTCCTCTTCAGAAACATTAAAAAAATATAAATAAAAATAAACTTATGACATTTTTAAACAATTTGACGATTATTAAAAACGTCTCGCTTGACACGATTGCTAATAGACACTTAATACAATATTAATATTGTATAATAATATTACAATAGACACATAGTGTCTATTAGCAATCGTGTCAAGCGAGACGTTTTTAATAATCGTCAAATTGTTTAAAAATGTCATAAGTTTATTTTTATTTATATTCTTTTAATGTTTCTGAAGAGGACGGCTGTGCCGTTGAAACGTAAAAATTAAAAAAAATTTTTAATTCTGAATGACTCGGAGTGATCGATAAATTCATCAATATTATTTTAAAGAATAGTTTAGAAATGTTGGCAGATAATAACACTTTAATATAAAAGAACTTTATCAAAGTTACAAGATAATTCAAAAACTTTTAATTTTTAATTTGGACGTTTTTTAAAAAAAGAAATGTATTGTACCTACGTAATAAAATCTTTTAATTTTTTTTTCTTTACAATAATGTTAATTTTGAATTGTTATGAAATTTAATTGTATATTACTTAATGTTTTGTAAGGGAAATTTAACAGATACTGAAAATTTAAAACCTCAGTATTTATTACTACCAAACATTTTTATACTGTTCATGATTGTAAATGTTTCCTATGTTGTGTGATTTTTTAAAAATGTATAGATTGTTGGTATATTGATTATTACTTCAAATATTAACCGTTTTTTAAATTTTAATTAATTTAAAAAAAATTACATGTATTCATTAGTTAGAAACATATTTATTAATGATTTTAAATAATTGAAACGATCATTCACAAGCTTAAATACCTACTCGGATGACAGTCAATGGCTGCGGAAAATCACTACCACCCGCCAGTCGAAAGCCCCATGGCCTGTTGTCGAACTTTGTGAACTTAATATTGGTTGACATGTTATTCTACATCTAAAACCACACGCTGTTCTTAAGCAAAGCAAGCGAATTGTTATGAAACGAGGTCTTAAAATGGATCAATTCTCCTTTTTCACAATAATCACAAAATTTCATTTCAACAGCAATATTTTGAAATTATAATTTTCTATCCCTAAATACTATTCTATTAACTGTAATTTGATAAACGGACGCAAATTAAACTATTTGAGTTTAATTATATTAATATTTCATAGTTTAAATATATTTATATTACATAAAAATATTTTAATAAAATCGTAAAACACTTTGTGTCAAATCTATATTTAAATTCTAACAAATGAAAAGTTTTACTTTGTTAATAATTCCATCCTAATAAAGAATCAACAATAATTGGTAGCAGAAAATGAAGCAAAACTCAGCAAACGAAAGCCAAAAATTTGTTATTATTTTACAAAGTTAAACTTTTTTGTTCATAATTTTAGTTCAAATTTACTTAAGTAAGCTGGAATGAAGAATAATGTTAGTATAAAAATAATGAATTTCAACTTCAAGAAAGTGTCAGTTATTCATACAATACTAAAGGCAGAAAAATATCAGGTTTAAAATAATATGCTTCACATCAAAACTGATGCGAAACATTATTTCATTACTTTCCCTTTCTTATTAGCATTCCCTTTTTATGTCAAAACACATTACCGTCCAGAATTATTGTCGTCCATAAATTAAGAATTCAAAAGCTGCACTTCTCAAACGAAAAACAAATTAATTTTTTTAGCAGAAATACACAGAGACTTTTATAATAAAAAAACTATTAAATCTTTTTTGCGCGAATATCAATTCTATAAACAAGGTAGAATTTTGGCTCTGTTATTGAATTATCTTAAACATAAATGAATAAATTATGCTATGGATGCTGAAAATTTGCCAGCACAGTACACTCATACACAAACTGTGTAAACTTGGAGAAATATGTTTTCATGTCTAGCTAAATATAAAAGTTTAAGCTTTTCTTGTTAAAAAATTATATCTTTTTCCTCCAACAGAAAAATACATTTTATCTAGAAAAACAATCATTTCTTAAAAATACTATGTTAATATTAAAAACTGAGAATTATATTTCTCTATAGTTTCGTATAAACTTGTCACATAGAATAACAAAATTTTGTTCTAATACAAATGACGATTGGAAAAAGATAAAATTTTTTCATCCGTCATAACTTTGCTGATGAAATATTTAAAAAGAATGATGAGTATGATATTAACATTGCGAAGAAACCAACACGAGAGATTTTAACGAAAGTTGCTCACTACAAATAGACGGCGTCGGAATACCAAACAAGACGGCTTAAAATGCACTGAAGATAGGTTTCTTGCAGGGCACACTGCAGCGCTGCACTCTGGGCTTTATGAAACGGTGTCACGATAAACTTTGCCAACAGCAATCAGTACTTTAGCTACAAATATCCACCCACCCCGCTTCTGCCGGAGAGAAGGCTCGATCTATTTACTGATCGATCTATTTAGCCTGAGCCTCGATCTCGTTATTTGTTACCAAAAGATTTACGATGGTCGTCTGAGTTTTCAGCATATTTCAAGTAGAACAAGATTTTACTTCTAATTAGCTCCAAATAGGTGCTGACTTACTCTCTGGATTAAAAGTGGACTCTGCGCTCATAATTTTCAATTTAAAAAATTTTTATTTAACTTTGATTTTTGTATTCACAGTAAATTTTTTAAAAATGTTCGTTAGATAGATAAAATATTTTGTTCTTTGTGCCTAATTAACGTAACTGTAACTGAGAATGATTGATTTTATAAATATTTTTTATTAATGAAGATATTTTTATGAAACAGAAAGTTAAAATAATGTTTTAAATACCATTCTATTTTTAGCTGGTTCATAATTACCGTAATAAAATATTTATCAGTTGCACACTAGGGTGGGTCGAACTTTTTTTATTTTTTTAGGAGCCTCAGGCCTTAAATGCTTCTATTCATTGCTAAAAAATAGTAGAAAAAATCCCTGATAAAATTGATTATATTTCTTATAGACGCAAACGAAAAAAATTAAAATCATCAATATTTTTAATGTATGTATCGATCGATTTTTTTCAAAATTTTTTGTGAGAAACTAGAACTAAATTAACAACTTTTAGGCGTTGTCTGATAATGGGCAGACGATGGGATCTATTTATTTCGAATTTTTTAATTTTTATATTCATAGAATATGTCAAACAATAGGACTTTTGAGCTAAAGTTATTAATAACACAGGTCAACAAAAGAAGTCTTACTTTTTTATGAGATATCATAGTGTCCATTAAAGACGCTGAACACGATCCCGGGTCACAAAATTGGCCATCACATCAGGATTTTGAGAAAAGTGTGGTAAAGACCCCAAAAAACGTGTTTTTAAGGTTTTTCAAAATTTTTTTATCCTAAACCTGACGTGCTAGAAACTTCTACATAGACTTAAATTGAAGCTTGAATTGTCCACTACAAGAGCAATAACCGTAAAACCAAAAAAAAATTAAAAATTTTTTCAAAACATGTGGTTGAAGTTTTCAAAAATGTGATTTTTAGGGTCGCTGATTATAATCATCAGATTATAACATTTTATAAGTTTCTGGCACGTCAGATTATAATTTGCGACCTCAAACACCCTTGAGTAATAATTTTCAAGCGAATCCAAAACAATTTTAAAAGTCCATTAAAGCAACCCAAAAAACACATTTTTGGTAACTTCAACCCCATTTTTTGAAAAAATTTTAATCTTTTTTGGTTTTACAGATATGGGTCTTGTAGTGGACAATTCAAGCTTCAATTTAAGTCTATGTAGAAGTTTCTAGCACGTCAGGTTTAGGATAAAAAAATTTTGAAAAACCTCAAAAACACGTTTTTTGGGGTCTTTACCACACTTTTCTCAAAATCCTGATGTGATGGCCAATTTTGTGACCCGGGATCGTGTTCAGCGTCTTTAATGGACACTATGATATCTCATAAAAAAGCAAGACTTTTTTTGTTGACCTGTGTTATTAATAACTTTAGCTCAAAAGTCCTATTGTTTGACATATTCTATGAATATAAAAATTAAAAAATTCGAAATAAATAGATCCCATCGTCTGCCCATTATCAGACAACGCCTAAAAGTTGTTAATTTAGTTCTAGTTTCTCACAAAAAATTTTGAAAAAAATCGATCGATACATACATTTTTAAAAATAAAATTTTATTTTAAAAATTAAAAAAAAATTTCGTAAATTTAAAAAATAAATTTTTTATATTTTTATTAAAAACTACGTGTAAAAACAAAAATTTTATTATAAGAGCGTCCAATTTGATCAATGGTCCGAGGTATAAGCATTTCAAATAAAAATTACGTGAAAAATGTGTTTTTTTTCAAAACCTGTATCTCTTAAACGGCTTGATGGAAAAATTTAAAAAAAATCATGGTAGCTTATTTAAATGAGCACTAAAGGAAAAAAAATATTTGAAAAAAATCTGAGATGCAAAAGTCAAATACTGTCCGATTTCGCGTGGAACGCCCCATATATAAACTCACTTTTTTCAGAACGGTAAAAACCTTAGAAATTATTCTCTAAATCCAAGTTAATTAGTGCTGCTCACGAGACGAGACGATACGAGATTTTATGTAGTATCGTCTCAGTCTCGTTGAATATTGTAATTTTAAGTATCGGTATCGACAAATATAGCCTCGATATCGTCTCGCTGTCTCGCAAGACTTCAGTTAAGTCGAAGTACATGCATTGAAAAATCGAAATCAAATTTTTTAGTTTTTTATTTTATAGATAAACTATTGAAAAACTATCGAAAACAAAACAAATTTTTATTTATAGAATTAACAATTCCTGTAATTATTTCATTCGATACTGAATCCAACCATACACTGAAAAAAATGATAATGTCAATTTCAAGGATGGCAAGTGTAACCGTTAACCGAAACCGTTAACCGAAAAAACGGAAATTTTTAAAAAACCGAAAAAAATTATCGGAAACAGAAAACCGTAAACCGAAATTATAAAAATTTAAAACTCTTTATTTCAAAACCTAAGTTTTGTTTTTTCGATTTTTAATATAAAAGTAAAACTGAATATTACACAAAAATTAAAATCTTTTGGTGCAAAAAAATAAATGAAAAAGTAATATTAAAGTATGGTATGTCTAATATTGTAAATAATAAGAAGAAGAACCCAATTTGCAGATTACAAATAATTAATTAAAATAAAACAAAAATTTTTTGAAAATAAATTAAAAAAAGATTTTTTTAAATTAATTATGTGTGATCAACCTGTAAAAATACACTAATGTACCAATGTTTAGGTAATTAGGTTAAATAATATAGAAGTTAGGGAGAAAAACGTTCTTTCAAAAAATTTCTAATTTTTCCTTGACAACGCTATGGCCATCTTATAAAATGTAAAACAAATTTATAAATAAATTATGAGTAATTAATACTCATATTTCATTCTAAGTGATTATAATGCACACAAATATTTTCATTCATATTTTGTCCTGGGAAAACAACCGAGAAACCGAAACCTTTAAGCCAAAAAACCTAAATTCTTAAGAAACCGAAAACAAAAAATCGTAACCGTAATTATTCACTTTAAAAACCGAAACCCAAATACAGAAACCCTAATTCTTTGAAAACAAAACCGTAACCGAAATAGTGAAACCGTTTTTTTTAGAAGAATACCAAAAAGAGGAAACCGAAACCTTTAAAATTACGGTGACAAAAAAAATATTCACTTTAAAAATTTAAAGTCAATGGCAACCGAAATTTGAACGATTTCAGTTTCCTCTTTCGGTATTCTTCTAAAAAAAATTCGGTTTCGGTATTTCGGTTACGGTTTTGTTTTCAAAGAATTAGGGTTTCTGTATTTGGGTTTCGGTTTTTAAGTGAATAATTACCTGGTCAATTTTGACATACATGTATGGTTAGAATGTATGGCTGAAACAGCAATACTGTATGTCAGTTCAATATTCACCAATATAATATTTGAGAATTGGCTATATTTATGACAGTACCATAAATATATTTTTTCAGTGTACCAACTATGACAGTGCAGCTGTTGAAAGGAAAATTTGTTTATTACTTTAGGCGCGATGTTTAAATTCATGAATTTTTTTAATAATACGCAAATCTATTATTTTTTAAAACAGTAGTTAAAAATTTTAATATAAAATTGTATTAAATATGAATATTTGACAACATCAATTATAAAAATTCAATAAAAAAATAAATAAATAAAACTACATCTCAGTAAGCGAAGAATTTTGAGCTGTTTCACTACATCGAGATATTTCGACTTCGAGAATGACGTCAGATAGCTGGAAGGAAAACAAACAGACGGCACAGTGCTATTTTTATGAGAGAAAGTAATTAAAATTCATTAAATTTGTAAACAATGAATATTTTTTATGACTTTAAAAATCTAAATTTCAGTTCCTTAAAAATCTCGTCGAGAGTCTCGGTCTCGTGACACATAGTATCGGTATCGTTTGCATTCATCCAAAACTAGTACCGTCTCGGTATCGTCTCGAAAAGCCGAGACGATACGATACGAGACCGAGACTATTCTTGGTATCGTGGGCAGCACTACTGGAATATCAAAATGTCCGCCTGGAGGTTGAAACATACGTGTATTGGTTAACAGACCGAGAGAAGTATATATCTATATATTTTTTCTTTATTTTGATTTAAAAGCCCACTGTACGGTATACTTCTGAAAACCCACGTGTTTCTAACGTGAGAAATATCTTATACATGTGTATTAAATATTTCTCATTCTTACGTAATATGAATAGAAAAAATGTCTTTGTCTAAATTTAAAGGGACATTATTTCCAAAATTTAAAGATCCTCTAACAATAAGGCACGCACTAAACTATATCAACTGATAAGATCTTGTTTTGATAATATATAATAATAGTTTATATGAATGAAATTATGTAATTTAAATTTCTCTTTAATATTATATTTTATTTTTGAGAAAATTTGTCGCTTTGTAACCAAATTAAAGGAATCTGCCCCAATAATTATTCGGTAATTCAGCTTTTATTCTTTCTAATTTATCCACTACTAAATAAGATAATTTTTTTATCTTTCTTTCGTTGGATAAAAATTATAAAATATAAATTAATAAATTATAATTAAATTAACACAATTTTTTAACTATAGAAAAATCTTTTCTTATAATATAGTTTATTTAAATAAATAATTTTTGTAAGTTCGGTTGCTATAATCTATATGAATTGACTCAGCAATAAATAAAATAAAAATAAATAAAATTGTTCATTCACCTTTGTAAGTATTCTTCCTTCACTCAATAATATTAATAATTACAATATGTAATTTTTCCCAAATTGACAAATCTATAAACAAAAATTAAACAAAATTTAATAATAAAATTTTATAACTCCTACCTACAAAAGGTCAAGTTTCCCTATTCCCTAAATTAATTAATCTATTAATAAATAAATATTCTTTAAAATTATAAATTTTCTAAATTTTGATTTATTTTGGATATGATAAAATTATAATATCGAAAAATGATCAAAATTTGTTTAATTCACATAATAAAATCTATTTATTTCTCTGAAAAATTAACTAAAATAGTTAATTCAAATGAATTATTTATTACCTATTATAAATAATAATTTGGTGGTCTGGGATCAATATTTATTGAATCTTTCAAACTGCCACATCGATATAGCCTATTACTATATGAACACAGCTCATAAGAATATTCAATAAACTTACGATTTGCTTTTGTTACCCCTTAAGGTTTCAGATTATGAGGTAGTAAACCAATTTCTTGGTAAATTCCCCAACACTTGAAACCAGGGCTTGACTTCGTAGATAATTTTTATTTAAATACCAGGTAATAAGTTGTAAAACAACGAATTCCTGAGTAATTTTTTTTATAATTGAATGTATTATATAATTGTGTTATATATATATATATATATATATATATATATATATATATATATATATATTGTAAAGTTTAGGTCGTAAGTTGTAAAACAACGAATTCCTGTGTCATACAATATTATAATAATGTCAGTATTATTGTTTAAATAATGTGTGTATATTGTAATTAATACTTACAACACCAGGTAGTAAGTTGTAAAACAACGAATTCCTGTATGTTATAAGTACAAATTTAGAGTTTATACTCACGTACCTTTGTGAATAGAGAAATCGAAATAAGAGAGCGAGACCTTCAATTTCGCTGTTTATATACCAATTTGGAGACGCTATAGAAACTTCTAGGAGTCTCTAGATGTGTCTAGAATTTTCTATATTGATATTCGCCCTTAATCTCTCCCGGTTACGCATCGTCATTTCCGTTTCGCGAAGCTAGCTTTCTCCCTACTCACGGAAATTCGTAGTACGTCATATTCTTTCCACCAACAATATTTAAATTTTTCCCGAAAAGACAGAGATATATTTTCTCTTTCTCTTGTCTCCAAATTGTCTACCGTTTACCCATAACAATGCTATTGCGTAACTGCCATTTATTTCCATCTCTGAATTTATTTTATTTCTTATAATTTAAATAAATCTTTAAATAATAAATTTTCAACACTCTAATTTTTTGTAATAAAATATGCTAATTTTTATCTATTTATCCATACTAATTTTGCTACTACTATATTTATTTCAAGTAATTTTAATAATTAACAATATAAATTTAATTGTTAAAATTTATACTATTTATACAAAACAAAATATATAATTCTATTTTAAAAATTATCATAATTGTGCATAAAATTTATCTTGTCTTGAAATCATTTTTCAATTCTTCAAATATGAAAATTTCTTATCTTTTTCTTAACCTTGGCCTTGGATCAGCTGTGCTGTTTCCATGGGTTTTCAAATACACCAGTACATTTGTACTCTATTGACCTTATTTAGAATTTCTCACACTTTAAATTTAGTTGAAATATTATTTCTCATTCACAAAATTTTATGCTATATTTAATTTATATTCAATATTAATTTATGAGTTCATAATTTATTTTTATTTAAACTAATTTTCAACCATTTTAATTTTGACTATTGAAATACCGTTTCAAGGTAATAATATGTTTTATTTATTTATTTATTTGAAATGTTAACGGGCAGAACCCTTTCGTACAAAGTACTATTTTAACAAAAAATTATACATAAAACTAATTACTAATGGCTAACTGGCTGCATTAATATTATTTACATCAAATGGTAAATCACACAAACTCCTTACAAACACGTTCAGAGTAACCTAAAAAAATCAATTACATCGATCGTGGAGATCGTGACTTACAAATGCACGCAGGCCCGCTGTCGAAAAGTGAACGCCAAGAAACGAATGGCATATTAAAGTCACCAATAATAATTATCATAGCGCTTGAAACAGAGTTTACAAATTTTTCCAATAATATTTCACGCTGTCTGATACTTATCAATACTAGATTTAGGAGGAATATAAAAAGTTCCTATAATATATAAAACAGATCGAAAAGAAAATTTAATAAAATATTAATAAAAATATGCTCAACAATATTTTCACTTGTCGTAAGCAACGTAGCATTGAGCATTGAGTCACTGGCAATAAGCATACCACCACGTAAACACGCACTGGATGTATTACTCCTGTCAAATCTGAAAACATCATAGTTTACAAATCCCTATTCAGCATTGGTGAATGACTGAGTTAACCAAGTTACGGTAAAAATAATGATATTAAAATTCACAAGTGATAAATTTTGACGCAGAACATCCAGTTTACTCCTTACACCTCTCACATTTTGATAATAAATGGAAATGACAGAGACATCAGCTGAGTTATTATCAAGTAATGGGTGAGAGGGGATCAAACATGGTGGATCAACACTAATATTGCTGGACAGACCCCACTCTTATTTCTGACGTAGAGGGGCGGTCACAATCACTGGTATACCACAACGATACACTATGCGCGCACTCGTTTCTCCTGCTTGTTGACGTAGGCGTAACTCCTTCCTTATTTCTGTTATCTCCTTCAATTGTAATTTTGTTAAATCCCAGGAGAGACGCATTCCCTGAAGTAGAGGACGATGCAATTCGCTTCTTTTTGCCACCATAAAAGCCAGATGTATCGCTTTTGCTTTCTCCCTCGAATGACAAATTATTTTTACAGGTCCTGGGTGACTTTGCCCCTGGGCAGACAAACGGATTCGAGTAGAATTAGTGTCAAGAAGTAGATCAGGAGAAGAGAATTTAGAAAAAAATTGAGAAACCAACATAGAAATGTTATCCTGTTCAGGATCATTTGAATTGGCAACAGTATCACCAATAAAACCAAATAGAATAAGGTTACAGAAACGAGAAAGACGATCCTGCACCTCAGCCAAGCAATTATTAGAAAAAGATTCGATATTTAAATTACTTAAAGTATCTTCGATTTTTCCAATTCTAATGTTGTACAATTACGGTAAATTAATGGGCATATTAAGGTAATATTACCTCACAATGTTAAGGTAATATTACACTGTGATCTTATTGTAATGTTAATATAATATACAGATAAAAGTAGAATAATTATCTATTTTAGAAATAAAACATTTCACCAAGTCTGGACTCGAACAATGAACCTTGTGTTCAATAAGTTCAAGTAAGATTGGCTCACTGGTAAGACTCTTGCTTGCTGTACACAAGGTTCAGGGTTCGAGTCCAGCTTGGTGAAATGTTATTTTTTAAATTATAAAATTATTCTAATTTTAACTTAACATTACTCTGTAATATTACCATAATAGAAAAACGTAAAACTACCTTACATTCTCGAGTAATAGTACTGGAATGTTAAATTAATTTTGCTTAAAAAAATTTACTGTAAGATTACTGTAATTTTATACTAAAATATTACAATAATATTACTGTAATAATATTAATAATAATAATAATAATAATAATTTTTTTTATTAAGGGTTTCGGTACAAATACAGATGTTTAATGTGCAAGTGTCATTATAGTTCCATATAAAAAACGTCCCTCTTCTTCGCCTCGCATAGCTCCCAGCACCGCTTTCGCATTTCATCAGGAGTACAGGTCATGGGCGACTTTTAGCCGTGCTTTGGCTCAACTGCGTTGTCCCAGCTTAGGTTTTCCTCTTTCTTAATTCATATGTTTCCTTTTTTTGTCGTCTAGATCTATCTTTTTTTGGCGGAGTACTAACTCCACGTATGTCGCTATTATGTCCCTATTTTTTTGATGTTCTACCATCTTGTTCATAATTGTATCAGGTGTTATGATGCCGACTGTTCTTTCTACATCCTCTCGTTCTTCCTTCCATTTGCTACATTGGAAGAAAGTGTGGTTAGCGTCGTCAATTGGGTAATTGCAGTATATACATTCCTCGTTGGTCAGTTTCTTCATCCGGTGTAGTTATTTCCCGAATATCCCATGATCCGTTAAGAATTGAGTTAGATAATAGTTTATTTCCCCATGTTTTCTGTTGATCCACTTGTTGATGTTCTTTACGATACGTGCAGTCCATCTTCCTCTTGTTTCCATGTCCCATCTTCTCTGTCACTCTGTCATGGTTCTGTCTCTTGCTATCTTCTTTGCTTCATTTTTTGTAAGAGTAGATTTCATTTGATGAATAAATTGACGTTCTCGAGCTATCATTTCTATTGGTATGGTCCCAATAAGTACCATAACTGCGGGTTTTGATACAGTCCTGTAAGAGCAGGCCACTCTTAGGGCACCTCTTTTTTGCACAGAAGCCATTGCTTTGCGGTATTTTTCATACTTTAGGCTCTCTGCCCAGTTTTCGCTTGCGTAGAGCATAATTGCCTCTGCGGTACGCAGGAGTAAGCGTCTCTTACTTGGTAACGGACCGTTAACGTTCGCCATTAGCCTGTTTAGAGAGGTTGTTACTTCTGAGGCTTTCTTCGTTGCATTGTAAATTTGATCCCAGAAAGTTAGCTTCGCATCAATCATTACTCCTACGTAATTTACGGCTTTTTTTGCTGTTAATTGGTTCTCGTCTATTTGCATATGGATGGGGTAGGTTATCCTTTTTTTAGTTAAAAGACATAGCTCCGTTTTGGATAAAGCGAGTTCTAGTCCATGATTTCTGATCCATTCGTTGATCGGGCGCATCACTTGGTTTAATCGCATCTGTGCTTTTTCCAAGCCCCTTGCGATGATAATGGCAGCAATGTCGTCTGCATATCCATTGAGGAAAGTCCCTTCCGGCACATTTATTCGTAGAATACCGACGTATGTGATGTTCCAAATGTCCGCTCCCAAGACAGAGCCTTGGGCCACTCCAGCCGAGAGTTGTCTTCGCTTCAAACCGTCTTGGATGTTGTAGATAAGAAATCTATCTTTCAGGTAATTTCTCATTATTCGTAGAAGATAGTTTGGAAGATGAAAATCATTCTCCATGGCGTTAATTGCATCTTTCCACCTGATTGAGTTGAAGGCATTCTTTACGTCAAAAGTCACTAGCAAGCAGATTGGTCGAGAGTAATGATTTCCTCTTTCAATGCTTTTAGCTGCAGAGACTACTTCTTTGACCGCATCGATAGTTGATCGCCCTTTTCTGAATCCATACTGTCTTTCTGCTAGGTCGCCAGCATTCTTCACAGCCTGCTGGATCCTTGGTCTTAGCATTGTCTCCAGGAGTTTTCCTGAGCTATCTAGCATACACAGTGGTCTGTATGAACCAGGTTGATCCGCTGAGCTCTTGCCCTTGCTTATGAGAACTAGTCTCCCCTCTTTCCATTTTGAGTAGAAGGCGCCGTTTTTTAGGCATGAATTATACATGTTGAGTAGGAGATCCGGGTTACACGTTGCTACTGCTTTTAATATTTCGGCCGGGAGTCCATCCGGTCCGGGTGCCTTCTTTGCCTTCAGTGATCTAATCGCTAGTAATAGCTCTTCTTTTGAGAAAAGGTTGGTGTCTTCGTCGTTCTGTGAGTCGAATTCAATAGTCGTCCTTGGATGTTTTGGGAAGAGTGTGTCGACAATACGAGTGATGGTTTCGGTGTCCATTGGGGGGTTGTTTCCAAAAGCCCCAATTTTCCGAATGACTATTTTGTAGCCTAATCCCCAGGGATCAGCATTAATATCCTGTATGAGGTTTTTCCAACATTTTAGTTTACTGCTGTTGATTGCTCTATTAAGTTCCTTTTTAGATTTCTTGTAATTTTCTCTTTTCTCCTGTAAGTTTAGACAGTTTTTTAGCCCTCTGCGCTATTCTTCTCAGTTTTAAGCAGGTTTTTCTTAGAGTTGAAATGCTTTCATTCCACCAGTAGGCAGGTCGTTTTTTGGTCAGCGTATTTCTTCTTGGCATTGCTTCCTCGCATGCCTTTTGGATGATTTTCATTGTTTTACGTGTGTAGTTTTCACCACTTTGAACAGTTGTTATATTTTCCAGATTCAAATCTAAGGTGTTCATTCCGTTTCCTAGAGAACTGTTTAATATTTCACTATTTATGTGATTAAGGTTCCATCTTTTTTTGGAGTGTGTTTTCACAGGCCGACTAGGGTAGTTTGCAACTTTTTCTATTTTGAAAGTGATATATTGATGGTCACTAGCAGTGAACTTTCGCAACTCGAAGACTAGCTAGTCTTCGAGTTGCGAAAGTTATGTCGACTATGGTTTGCCTGCCTCCAGTTCGTCTAAACGTTGGTGTTGATCCTGTGTTCAGCACTAGTAAATCCATTCTTGAGATCATGTCCATCACTCGTTTCCCTCTGGAATTAGACCTATCTTCGCCCCATTTCACAGCGCTGGCATTGAAGTCCCCTGCAATCAGGATTTCTCCTTCCATGTCCCGCAGGGTATCCTCTAGCTCATCCAATTTTTCCTGGAATTCATCTATTTTTTCGCTTGGTGTTATATAGCAGCTAACGTAAGTTGTGTGTCTGATTTTCACCCATGCGAAGCCTTTACCAAGTCCGGATCGGGTCACAGGTAGTTGGTACGGTGGCGGTATCCATATGGCAGCTGTACCGAGGAGGTCAGGGTACCATCCTTTGCTCTTTTCCCTGTATTGTTCGCTGATGATGACAATATCGATGTTGTTTTCGTAGCAAATTTGGTCCAGTAAATTGTGAGCCGTCTTGCTTCAGTGTAAATTACACTGTAATATGTTCACTGTGATGTTTTCGGCTTCTCCAGAAAGCTTCGATAGATTTTACACGAGTGGGTGCCCGCAATGTGACTTCTCTCCTCTAGCTCAGCTCCTTCGCAGAGAAAACAGTATGGTTCTGATGAGCAAGTTGATGCTTTGTGGTCTTGTTTTCCGCATTTGTAGCACATTTGACTTCTGTCTGGCCCCTTGCAGGTAACTTTCTCATGCCCAAATCCTAAGCATTTGAAGCATCTTACGATGTACTTTCGCTGCCTTAATCTGCAGTTCATCCATCCGATTTTTATGTGGCTTGACTCCAAGAGCTTTACAGTTGCTTCTTGTTCCAGAGTAGCAACAGACATACACTGCCCTACGACATTCGGTTTCGTCAGCCTTATTTTCATGCTTCCTTTGTATTTGTTCAGATTTCTTCTTATGACATTTTCTACTTCGTCTACTGTCGTGTAGCTATCCATATCTCTTATCTCCACAGTTGTTTTTGGCGTAACTGTTTTGATGCTCGCTTCTGTGCCAATGGCAGTCTCTATTTCCGTGCGGAAATTGCTCCTGTTTTCCTCGGATGTGTTTTTTTAATTCCAGGAGGAGGTCTCCTGTTCGAGTTCTGCGTATTGAGCGAAACTCCACTCCTGTCTTTCCCGGATCTACATTCCTCCGGATGACTCCAAGAATGTCATCAGAGGATTTACCTTCTATAGGTCTCAAGATTAGAGCATTTGAACGCATTTTAAACTTTACTCCTTCTTTCTTGCTATCTGCTTCCTTCATCCGTGTCCCATTTGTTGTTTTGGGTTCTTCATTTTTCCCATCAAGTTGTTTGGATGAGCGTCTTAAGCGCTTGTTGATTACTTTGATTCAGTCTGGCTTGTTTCGTTTTTCACTTTCTGTTTGTGGTGGGCTCGTTGCTGTTCGTTTGGCACTATTTCTTCTGGGAGTCTGGTTTCCTTCAAATATTAGAGAATTTTTCCTTGGTAGGCTTCTCATCTTCACCATCTCCATAGCGCACTCCAACTGTTCCTCCATTTTTGTCAATCCATCCTTGATGACCCTTTTAATATTTGGTTGGCTTGAGAGAGCAGCAATCATTTCTTTTAATGAACTTTGCATGCCTCCTAGAATTCCCAAAAGTTTCTCGTCACTGTGCTCATCTTGTAGCTTCAGTTTATTCGCTGTGATGCAGTCGTTAGATGACGACGTGGTGGGGCCTGCATTTGCACCCCTTTCCATCGCCGACCCTGGGCTTCCGACACCCTGAGGTGGTAAATAATCCTTCACGTTGTTCTTAGATTCCATTGTTGTATTTTATGTCGGGGTTCCTTCCCTTAGGTCCTAGCCCAGTTTGTCCATATAAGTGTGTGAGGCAAGAGTGACTGAAAGAGTTGTGTAGGTAATCTCCGCAATGGACTGCCCCGCGAGGCAGGGTGCGCGGAGATTTATCTGATGTGTGGGTGATTGTGTGTGACTTATATGTGCGTGTAAAAATATGTGGGAGTGTAAATGTAAATGTAGAGTGTGACCCGTAACGTGGGTCAATCGAGCGTTAACTGGGTACTACCACCTCGCCAGGGTGGACCCAGGACCGCCTCCATTGGTTACACAGACGTTATAGCATTGCCAAGGCATTGATGCGACGTCTGTGGTATCCAGTGTCAGGTGAGCTAAGAAACTTGGACCTCAGAGGACGATGCATCTCTCCCAGAGGACAAAAAGTAAACTTTAGGTCATGATCACCTCGGACCAAATAAGCGAGGTATGAAGCTCGATGTCGTGGTCATCACCCAGGAGGACGCTGCCAGATTGGAGAAGATGGGGCACATTAAAATCAGTTTTGTGTCCTGCAGAATTAGCAGGAGAGTTATGGTAACAAGGTGTCACAAGTGCCTTGACTATGGCCATATAGGCAGAGATTGTCAAGGATTAGATAGGTCAGCTGCGTGCTTCAAGTGCGGAGAAGCTGGCCATAAAGCATCAGATTGTAAGAAGAGCTCATGCAGCTTCTTATGCCAGCCGAAGTTCGGCGAGAAGGAGGACATCCTACACGTCGCCGGATCAGGTCGGTGCAGGGTCTTCAGGACTGCCTTAGAGGAAGCTAAGAAGACCCTGTCAAGAACAAGAAAGAAATAGGCCAGAACAAGAGCGGCACGTAAGAGTCGCGTCAGCGACTAAACAGGACCTCCATCTACGAAGTCTGAAGCTACTAGGTAGTTCCGTAGGTGGGCAGAAGGTTCGAAACCCAGGGGAAGCAAGAAGAGGTTTTAGTCGGTATTGTGACTGCCGTAAAAAACAGGTATGTAAGGTTTTTTTTTATCCTTTCCTTTTGTGCGAGCCCGACATACCCCAGGCAAGTGGGATCTTCCTGGGCATGCGTAAATGCATTTCCTCTTCACCCCCGTGAATAATAAAAAAAATAATAATAATAATTTTTTTTAGGGTTCCGTACACCGTAGGTGTACTGACGGAACCCTTATATAATCACGCGTGTGTCCGTCCCAGCCACTCAAAATGGGCTGTCCCCCCCTTAACTTATACAAATCTCAACAATGTGAGCTGAAATTCGGTAGGGATCTTTAGTTTCAAGTGCAGATTACAGGAAAATTACAGCGAACCTGATAGGTTTACATATTTGCGAAATAGAAGGGAAAGAAATTAAATTTTTTGAAAAAATTGCGAAAAATGACCATGTCCCCCCCCTTAACTTCTACAAATCAGAACCTGGTGAGCTGAAATTCAGCAGGGATCTTCAGTTTTAAGTGCAGATTACAGGAAACTTATAGCAAACACGATTGACCTACATATTTGCGAAATAGAAGGGAATGAAATTAAATTTTTTTGAAAAAATTGCAAAAAATGAACCTGTACCCCCCTTAACTTCTACAGATCTAAATCTGGTGGGCTGAAATTCGGTAGGGATCTTTATTTTTAAGAGAAGATTACAGAAAAAATATAGCGAACCTGATAGGTCAACATATTTTCGAAATAGAAGGGAAAGAAGTTAAATTTTTTTGAAAAAAATTACAAAAAATGACACTGTCCCCCCCTTAACTTCTACAAATCTGAACCGGGTGGGCTGAAATTCGGTAGGGATCTTTATTTTTAAGAGCAGATTACAGAAATATTATAGCGAACCTGATAGGTCTACATATTTTCGAAATAGAAGGGAAAGAAGTTAAATTTTTTTGATATAATTGCAAAAAATGACCCTGTCCCCCCCTTAACTTCTACAAATCTGAACCTGGTGAGCTGAAATTCAGCAGGGATCTTCAGTTTTAAGTGCAGATTACAGGAAAAATATAGCGAACACGATTGACATACACATTTGCAAAATAGAAGGGAAAGAAATAAAATTTTTTTGAAAAAATTGCAAAAAATGAACCTGTCCCCCCCCTTAACTTCTACAAATCTGAACCTGGTGAGCTGAAATTCAGCAGGGATCTTTAGTTTTAAGTGCAAATTACAGTAAAATTATAGCGAACCTGATAGTTCTACATATTTGCGAAATAGAAGGGAAAGAAATTAAATTTTTTCGAAAAAATTGCAAAAAATGACCGTATCCCTGTCCCCCCTTTCTATTACAGGAAAATTATAGCGAACCTGATAGTTCTACATATTTTCGAAATAGAAGGGAAAGAAGTTAAATTTTTTTGAAAAAAATTGCAAAAAATGACCCTGTCCCCCCTTGACTACTACAAATCTAAACCGGGTGGGCTGAAATTCGGTAAGGATCTTTAGTATTAAGTGCAGATCACAGGAAAATTATAGGGAACCTGATAGTTCTACATATTTGCGAAATAGAAGGGAAAGAAACTAAATTTTTTCGAAAAAATTGCAAAAAATTACCCTGTTCCCCCCTTAACTTCTACAAATCTGAACCGGGTGGGCTGAAATTCGGTAGGGATCTTCAGTTTAAAGTGCAGATTACAGTAATATTATAGCGAACCTGATAGTTTTACATATTTGCGAAATAGAAGGGAAAGAAATTAAATTTTTTTGAAAAAATTGCAAAAAATGACCCTGTTTCTGTCCCCCCTTTCTATTACAGGAAAATTATAGCGAACCTGATAGTTCTACATATTGGCGAAATAGAAGAGAAAGAAATTAAATTGTTTGAAAAAATTGCAAAAAATGACACTGTCCCCCCCTTAACTTCTACAAATCTGAACCAGGTGGGCTGAAATTCCATAGGGATCTTTAGTTTTAAGTGCAGATTACAGGAAAATTATAGCGAACCTGATAGTTCTACATATATGCGAAATAGAAGGGAAAGAAATTAAATTTTTTTGATAAAACTGCAAAAAATAACCCTGTCCCCCCTTAACTTCTACAAATCTGAACCTGGTGAGCTGAAATTCAGCAGGAATCTTCCGTTTTAAGTGCAGATTACAGGAAAATTATAGCGAACCTGATAGTTTTACGTATTTGCGAAATAGAAGGGAAAGAAATTAAATTTTTTCGAAAAAATTGCAAAAAATGACCCTGTTTCTGTCCCCCCTTTCTATTACAGGAAAATTATAGCAAACCTGATAGGTCTACATATTTGCGAAGTAGAAGGGAAAGAAATTAAATTTTTAGAAATTCAGCAGGGATCTTCAGTTTTAAGTGCAGATTACAGGAAAAATATAGCGAACACGATTGACATACACATTTGCAAAATAGAAGGGAAAGAAATAAAATTTTTTTGAAAAAATTGCAAAAAATGAACCGGTCCCCCCCTTAACTTCTACAAATCTAAACCTGGTGAGCTGAAATTCAGCAGGAATCTTCAGTTTTAAGTGCAGATTACAGGAAAATTATAGCGAACACGATTGACCTACATATTTGCGAAATAGAAGGGAAAAAAATTAAATTTTTTTGAAAAAATTGCAAAAAATGACCCTGTATCCCCCCTTAACTTCTACAAATCTGAACCGGGTATGCTGAAATTCGTTAAGTATCTTTAGTTTTAAGTACAGATTACAGGAAAATTATAGCGAACCTGATAGTTTTACATATATGCGAAATAGAAGGAAAAGAAATTAAATTTTTTTGATAAAATTGCAAAAAATGACACTGTCCCCCCCTTAACTTCTACAAATCTGAACCTGGTGAGCTGAAATTCAGCAGGGATCTTCAGTTTCAAGTGCAGATTACAGGAAAATTATAGCGAACCTGATACTTCTACATATATGCGAAATAGAAGGGAAAGAAATTAAATTTTTTTGATAAAATTGCAAAAAATGACACTGTCCCCCCCTTAACTTCTACAAATCTGAACCTGGTGAGTTGAAATTCAGCAGGGATCTTCAGTTTTAAGTGCAGATTACAGGAAAATTATAGCGAACACGATTTGCCCACATATTTGCGAAATACCAGGGAATAAAATTAAATTTTTTTGAAAAAATTGCAAAAAATGAACCTGTTTCCCCCTTAACTTCTACAAATCTGAACCTGGTGAGCTGAATTTCAGCAGGGATCTTCAGTTTTAAGTGCAGATTACAGGAAAAATATAGCAAACACGATTGGCATACATATATGCAAAATAGAAGGGAAAGAAATTACATTTTTTTTTATATAATTGCAAAAAATGACACTGGCCTCCCCTTAACTTCTACAAATTTGAACCGGGTGGGCTGAAATTCCATAGGGATCTTCAGTTTTAAGTGCAGATTACAGGAAAATTATAGCGAACCTGATAGTTCTACATATATGCGAAATAGAAGGGAAAGAAATTAAATTTTTTTGATAAAATTGCAAAAATGACCATGTCCCCCCCTTAACTTCTACAAATCTGAACCTGGTGAGCTGAAATTCAGCAGGAATCTTCAGTTTTAAGTGCAGATTACAGGAAAATTATAGCGAACACGATTTGCCTACATATTTGCGAAATAGAAGGGAATAAAATTAAATTTTTTTGAAAAAATTGCAAAAAATGACCCTGTCCCCCCTTAACTTCTACAAATCTGAACCTGGTGAGCTGAAATTCAGCAGGAATCTTCAGTTTTAAGTGCAGATTACAGGAAAATTATAGCGAACACGATTGACCTACATATTTGTGAAATAGAAGGGAAAAAATTAAATTTTTTTAAAAAAAATTGCAAAAATTGAACCTGTCCCCCCTTAACTTCTACAAATCTAAACCTGGTGATCTGAAATTTGGTAGAGATCTTTAGTATTAAATGCAGATAAGAGGAAAAATATAGCGAACCTGATAGTTCTACATATATGCGAAATAGAAGGGAAAGAATTTAAATTTTTTTGATAAAATTGCAAAAAATGACACTTCCCCCCCCTTAACTTCTACAAATCTGAACCTGGTGAGCTGAAATTCATCAGGGATCTTTAGTTTTAAGAGCAGATTATAGGAAAATTATAGCGAACACGATTTGCCTACATATTTGCGAAATAGAAGGGAATGAAATTAAATTTTTTTGATATAATTGCAAAAAATGACACTGTCCCCCCCTTAACTTCTACAAATCTGAACCGGGTGGGCTGAAATTCGATAGGGATCTTTAGTTTTAAGTGCAGATTACAGGAAAATTAAAGCAAACCTGATAGTTCTACATATTTTCGAAATAGAAGGGAAAGAAAATAAATTTTTTTTTAAAAATTGCAAAAAATGTCCCTGCCCCCCCCCCGTAACTTGTACAAATCTAAACCGGGTAGGCTGAAATTCGGTAGGGATCTTTATTTCTAAGAGCAGATTACAGGAAAATTATAGCGAACCTGATAGGTCTACATATTTTCGAAATAGAAGGGAAAGAAGTTAAATTTTTTTGAAAAAATTGCAAAAAATGACCCTGTTTCTGTCCCCCCTTTCTATTACAGGAAAATTATAGCGAACCTGATAGGTCTACATATTTGCGAAGTAGAAGGAAAAGAAATTAAATTTTTAGAAATTCAGCAGGGATCTTCAGTTTTAAGTGCAGATTACAGGAAAAATATAGCGAACACGATTGACATACACATTTGCAAAATAGAAGGGAAAGAAATAAAATTTTTTTGAAAAAATTGCAAAAAATGAACCGGTCCCCCCCCTTAACTTCTACAAATCTGAACCGGGTATGCTGAAATTCGATAAGTATCTTTAGTTTTAAGTGCAGATTACAGGAAAATTATAGCGAACCTGATAGTTCTACATATATGCGAAATAGAAGGAAAAGAAATTAAATTTTTTTGATAAAATTGCAAAAAATGACACTGTCCCCCCCTTAACTTCTACAAATCTGAACCTGGTGAGCTGAAATTCAGCAGGGATCTTCAGTTTCAAGTGCAGATTACAGGAAAATTATAGCGAACCTGATACTTCTACATATATGCGAAATAGAAGGGAAAGAAATTAAATTTTTTTGATAAAATTGCAAAAAATGACACTGTCCCCCCCTTAACTTCTACAAATCTGAACCTGGTGAGTTGAAATTCAGCAGGGATCTTCAGTTTTAAGTGCAGATTACAGGAAAGTTATAGCGAACACGATTTGCCTACATATTTGCGAAATACCAGGGAATAAAATTAAATTTTTTTGAAAAAATTGCAAAAAATGACCCTGTTTCCCCCTTAACTTCTACAAATCTGAACCTGGTGAGCTGAAATTCAGCAGGGATCTTCAGTTTTAAGTGCAGATTACAGGAATATTATAGCGAACCTGATAGTTCTACATATATGCAAAATAGAAGGGAAAAAAATTAAATTTTTTTGATAAAATTGCAAAAAATGACACTGCCCCCCCCTTAACTTCTACAAATCTGAACCTGGTGAGCTGAAATTCATCAGGGATCTTTAGTTTTAAGAGCAGATTACAGGAAAATTATAGCGAACACGATTTGCCTACATATTTGCGAAATAGAAGGGAATGAAATTAAATTTTTTTGATATAATTGCAAAAAATGACACTGCCCCCCCCTTAACTTCTACAAATCTGAACCGGGTGGGCTGAAATTCGATAGGGATCTTTAGTTTTAAGTGCAGATTACAGGAAAATTAAAGCAAACCTGATAGTTCTACATATTTTCGAAATAGAAGGGAAAGAAATTAAATTTTTTTTTTAAAAATTGCAAAAAATGTCCCTGCCCCCCCCCCCCTTAACTTCTACAAATCTAAACCGGGTAGGCTGAAATTCGGTAGGGATCTTTATTTCTAAGAGCAGATTACAGGAAAATTATAGCGAACCTGATAGTTCTACATATATGCGAAATAGAAATGAAAGAAATTAAATTTTTTTGATAAAATTGCAAAAAATGATCCTGTCCCCCCCTTAACTTCTACAAATCTGAACCGGGTATGCTGCAATTCAATAGGTATCTTTAGTTTTAAGTGCATATTACAGGAAAATTATAGCGAACCTGATAGTTCTACATATATGCGAAATAGAAGGGAAAGAAATTAAATTTTTTTGATAAAATTGCAAAAAATGACACTGTTTCCCCCTTAACTTCTACAAATCTGAACCTGGTGAGCTGAAATTCAGCAGGGATCTTCAGTTTTAAGTGCAGATTACAGGAATATTATAGCGAACCTGATAGTTCTACATATATGCAAAATAGAAGGGAAAGAAATTAAATATTTTTGAAAAAATTGCAAAAAATGATCCTGTCCCCCCCTTAACTTCTACAAATCTGAACCGGGTATGCTGCAATTCGATAGGTATCTTTAGTTTTAAGTGCATATTACAGGAAAATTATAGCGAACCTGATAGTTCTACATATATGCGAAATAGAAGGGAAAGAAATTAAATTTTTTTGATAAAATTGCAAAAAATGACACTGTTTCCCCCTTAACTTCTACAAATCTGAACCTGGTGAGCTGAAATTCAGCAGGGATCTTCAGTTTTAAGTGCAGATTACAGGAATATTATAGCGAACCTGATAGTTCTACATATATGCAAAATAGAAGGGAAAGAAATTAAATATTTTTGAAAAAATTGCAAAAAATGATCCTGTTCCCCTCTTAACTTCTACAAATCTGAACCGGGTATGCTGCAATTCGATAGGTATCTTTAGTTTTAAGTGCATATTACAGGAAAATTATAGCGAACCTGATACTTCTACATATATGCGAAATAGAAGGGAAAGAAATTAAATTTTTTTGATAAAATTGCAAAAAATGACACTGTCCCCCCCTTAACTTCTACAAATCTGAACCGGGTATGCTGCAATTCGATAGGTATCTTTAGTTTTAAGTGCATATTACAGGAAAATTATAGCGAACCTGATAGTTCTACATATATGCGAAATAGAAGGGAAAGAAATTAAATTTTTTTGATAAAATTGCAAAAAATGACACTGTTTCCCCCTTAACTTCTACAAATCTGAACCTGGTGAGCTGAAATTCAGCAGGGATCTTCAGTTTTAAGTGCAGATTACAGGAATGTTATAGCGAACCTGATAGTTCTACATATATGCAAAATAGAAGGGAAAGAAATTAAATATTTTTGAAAAAATTGCAAAAAATGATCCTGTCCCCCCCTTAACTTCTACAAATCTGAACCGGGTATGCTGCAATTCGATAGGTATCTTTAGTTTTAAGTGCAGATTACAGGAATATTATAGCGAACCTGATAGTTCTACATATATGCAAAATAGAAGGGAAAGAAATTAAATATTTTTGAAAAAATTGCAAAAAATGATCCTGTTCCCCTCTTAACTTCTACAAATCTGAACCGGGTATGCTGCAATTCGATAGGTATCTTTAGTTTTAAGTGCATATTACAGGAAAATTATAGCGAACCTGATACTTCTACATATATGCGAAATAGAAGGGAAAGAAATTAAATTTTTTTGATAAAATTGCAAAAAATGACACTGTCCTCCCCTTAACTTCTACAAATCTGAACCTGGTGAGTTGAAATTCAGCAGGGATCTTCAGTTTTAAGTGCAGATTACAGGAAAATTATAGCGAACACGATTTGCCTACATATTTGCGAAATACCAGGGAATGAAATTAAATTTTCTTGATATAATTGCAAAAAATGACACTGTCCCCCCCTTAACTTCTACAAATCTGAACCTGGTGAGCTGAATTTCAGCAGGGATCTTCAGTTTTAAGTGCAGATTACAGGAAAATTATAGCGAACACGATTGACCTACATATTTGTGAAATAGAAGGGAAAAAAATTAAATTTTTTTGAAAAAATTGCAAAAATTGAACCTGTCCCCCCTTAACTTCTACAAATCTAAACCTGGTGAGCTGAAATTCGGTAGGGATCTTCAGTTTTAAATGCAGATAAGAGGAAAAATATAGCGAACCTGATAGTTCTACATATATGCGAAATAGAAGGGAAAGAATTTAAATTTTTTTGATAAAATTGCAAAAAATGACACTGCCCCCCCCTTAACTTCTACAAATCTGAACCTGGTGAGCTAAAATTCATCAGGGATCTTTAGTTTTAAGAGCAGATTACAGGAAAATTATAGCGAACACGATTTGCCTACATATTTGCGAAATAGAAGGGAATGAAATTAAATTTTTTTGATATAATTGCAAAAAATGACACTGTCCCCCCCTTAACTTCTACAAATCTGAACCAGGTGGGCTGAAATTCGATAGGGATCTTTTGTTTTAAGTGCAGATTACAGGAAAATTAAAGCAAACCTGATAGTTCTACATATTTTCGAAATAGAAGGGAAAGAAATTAAATTTTTTTTTAAAAATTGCAAAAAATGTCCCTGCCCCCCCCCTTAACTTCTACAAATCTAAACCGGGTAGGCTGAAATTCGGTAGGGATCTTTATTTCTAAGAGCAGATTACAGGAAAATTATAGCGAACCTGATAGGTCTACATATTTTCGAAATAGAAGGGAAAGAAGTTAAATTTTTTTGAAAAAAATTGCAAAAAATGACCCTGTCCCCCCTTAACTTTTACAAATCTGAACCTGGTGAGCTGAAATTCAGCAGGGATCTTCAGTTTTAAGTGCAGATTACAGGAAAATTATAGCGAACCTGATAGTTCTACATATATGCAAAATAGAAGGGAAAGAAATTAAATATTTTTGAAAAAATTGCAAAAAATGATCCTGTCCCCCCTTAACTTCTACAAATCTGAACCGGGTATGCTGCAATTCGATAGGTATCTTTAGTTTTAAGTGCATATTACAGGAAAATTA
Organism: Leptopilina drosophilae; assembly: GCA_032873175.1. Classification (NCBI taxonomy): domain Eukaryota; kingdom Metazoa; phylum Arthropoda; class Insecta; order Hymenoptera; family Figitidae; genus Leptopilina; species Leptopilina drosophilae. The sequence continues at coordinate 19,135,067 of CM065486.1, forward strand.
TAGCGAACCTGATAGTTCTACATATATGCGAAATAGAAGGGAAAGAAATTAAATTTTTTTGATTAAATTGCAAAAAATGACACTGTTTCCCCCTTAACTTCTACAAATCTGAACCTGGTGAGCTGAAATTCGGTAGGGATCTTTATTTTTATGAGCAGATTACAGGAAAATTATAGCGAACCTGAGAGGTCTACATATTTTCGAAATAGAAGGGAATGAAATTAAATTTTTTTGATAAAATTGCAAAAAATGACACTGTCCCCCCCTTAACTTCTACAAATCTGAACCTGGTGAGCTGAAATTCAGCAGGGATCTTCAGTTTTAAGTGCAGATTACAGGAATATTATAGCGAACCTGATAGTTCTACATATATGCAAAATAGAAGGGAAAGAAATTAAATATTTTTGAAAAAATTGCAAAAAATGATCCTGTCCCCCCCTTAACTTCTACAAATCTGAACCGGGTATGCTGCAATTTGATAGGTATCTTTAGTTTTAAGTGCATATTACAGGAAAATTATAGCGAACCTGATAGTTCTACATATATGCGAAATAGAAGGGAAAGAAATTAAATTTTTTTGATAAAATTGCAAAAAATGACACTGTTTCCCCCTTAACTTCTACAAATCTGAACCTGGTGAGCTGAAATTCAGCAGGGATCTTCAGTTTTAAGTGCAGATTACAGGAAAATTGTAGCGAACACGATTTGCCTACATATTTGCGAAATAGAAGGGCATGAAATTAAATTTTTTTGAAAAAATTGCAAAAAATGACCCTGTCCCCCCTCAACTTCTACAAATCTAAACCTGGTGAGCTGAAATTCGGTAGGGATCTTAAGTTTTAAATGCAGATAAGAGGAAAAATATAGCGAACCTGATAGTTCTACATATATGCGAAATAGAAGGGAAAGAATTTAAATTTTTTTGATAAAATTGCAAAAAATGACACTGTCCCCCCCTTAACTTCTACAAATCTCAACCTGGTGAGCTGAAATTCATCAGGGATCTTTAGTTTTAAGAGCAGATTACAGGAAAATTATAGCGAACACGATAGGTCTACATATTTTCGAAAAAGAAGGGAAGGAAGTTAAATTTTTTTGAAAAAAATTGCAAAAAATGACCCTGCCCCCTCTTAACTTCTACAAATCTGAACCGGGTGGGCTGAAATTCGGTAGGGATCTTTAGTTTAAGTGCAGATTACAGGAAATTATAGCGAACCTGATAGTTCTACATATATGCGAAATAGAAGGGAAAGAATTTAAATTTTTTTGATAAAATTGCAAAAAATGACACTGTCCCCCCCTTAACTTCTACAAATCTGAACCTGGTGAGCTGAAATTCATCAGGGATCTTTAGTTTTAAGAGCAGATTACAGGAAAATTATAGCGAACACGATAGGTCTACATATTTTCGAAATAGAAGGGAAAGGAATTAAATTTTTTTGAAAAAATTGCAAAAAATGACCTTGTCCCCCTCTTAACTTCTACAAATCTGAACCGGGTGGGCTGAAATTCGGTAGGGATCTTTAGTTTTAAGAGCAGATTACAGGAAAATTATAGCGAACCTGATAGGTCTACATATTTTCGAAATAGAAGGGAAGGAAGTTAAATTTTTTTGATAAAATTGCAAAAAATGACACTGTCCCCCCCTTAACTTCTACAAATCTGAACCTGGTGAGCTGAAATTCATCAGGGATCTTTAGTTTTAAGAGCAGATTACAGGAAAATTATAGCGAACACGATAGGTCTACATATTTTCGAAATAGAAGGGAAAGGAATTAAATTTTTTTGAAAAAATTGCAAAAAATGACCTTGTCCCCCTCTTAACTTCTACAAATCTGAACCGGGTGGGCTGAAATTCGGTAGGGATCTTTAGTTTTAAGTGCAGATTACAGGAAAATTATAGCGAACAGGATTGGCCTACATATTTGCGAAATAGAAGGAAAAGAAATTAAATTTTATTCATAAAATTGCAAAAAATGACCCATTCCCCCTCTTAACTTCTACAAATCTGAATCTGGTGAGCTGAATTTCAGCAGGGATCTTCAGTTTTAAGTGCAGATTACAGGAAAAAGTATAGCGAACACGATTGACCTACATATTTGCGAAATAGAAGGAAAAGAAATTAAATTTTTTTTATAAAATTGCAAAAAATGACACCGCCCCCCCCTTAATTTGTACAAATCTGAGCCGGGTGGGCTGAAATTCGGTAGGGATCTTAAGTTTTAAGAGCAGATTACAGGAAAATTATAGCGAACAGGATTGGCCTACATATTTGCGAAATAGAAGGGAATAGAATTAAATTTTTTTGAAAAAATTGCAAAAAATGACCTTGTCCCCCCCTTAACTTCTACAAATATGAACCGGGTGGGCTGAAATTCGGTAGGGATCTTTAGTTTTAAGTGCAGATTACAGGAAGAATATAGCGAACACGATTGACCTACATATTTGCGAAATAGAAGGAAAAGAAATTAAATTTTTTTAAAAAATTGCAAAAAATGACCTTGTCCCCCCCTTAACTTCTACAAATCTGAACCGGGTGGGCTGAAATTCGGTAGGGATCTTTAGTTTTAAGAGCAGATTACAGGAAAATTATAGCGAATCTGATAGCTCTACATATTTTCGAAATAGAAGGGAAAAAGTTAAATTTTTTTGAAAAAAAATTGCAAAAAATGACACTGCCCCCCCTTAACTTCTACAAATATGAACCGGGTGGGCTGAAATTCGGTAGGGATCTTAAGTTTTAAGAGCAGATTACAGGAAAATTATAGCGAACAGGATTGGCCTACATATTTGCAAAATAGAAGGGAAAGAAATTAAATTTTTTTGAAAAAATTGCAAAAATGACACTGCCCCCCCCTTAACTTCTACAAATCTAAACCTGGTGAGCTGAAATTCGGTAGGGATCTTTAGTTTTAAGTGCAGATTACAGGAAATCATAGCGAACCTGATAGTTCTACATATATGCGAAATTGAAGGGAAAGAAATTTAATTTTTTTGATAAATTTGCAAAAAATGACCCTGCCCCCCCTTAACTTCTCCTAATCTGAACCTGGTGAGCTGAAATTCGGTAGAGACCTTCAGTTTTAAGTGCAGATTACAGGAAGAATATAGCAAACACGATTGACCTACATATTTGCGAAATAGAAGGAAAAGAAATTAAATTTTTTTAAAAAATTGCAAAAAATTACTTGTCCCCCCCTTAACTTCTACAAATCTAAACCGGGTGGGCTGAAATTCGGTAGGGATCTTTAGTTTTAAGTGCAGATTACAGGAAAATTATAGCGAACCTGATAGTTCTACATATATGCGAAATAGAAGGGAAAGAAATTTAATTTTTTTGATAAATTTGCAAAAAATGACCCTGTCCCCCCCTTAACTTCTACTAATCTGAACCTGGTGAGCTGAAATTCGGTAGAGACCTTCAGTTTTAAGTGCAGATTACAGGAAGAATATAGCGAACACGATTGACCTACATATTTGCGAAATAGAAGGAAAAGAAATTAAATTTTATTCATAAAATTGCAAAAAATGACCCTGTCCCCCTTTTAACTTCTACAAATCTGAACCTGGTGAGCTGAATTTCAGCAGGGATCTTCAGTTTTAAGTGCAGATTACAGGAAAAAGTATAGCGAACACGATTGACCTACATATTTGCGAAATAGAAGGAAAAGAAATTAAATTTTTTTAAAAAATTGCAAAAAATGACCTTGTCCCCCCCTTAACTTCTACAAATCTGAACCGGGTGGGCTGAAATTCGGTAGGGATCTTTAGTTTTAAGAGCAGATTACAGGAAAATTATAGCGAACCTGATAGGTCTACATATTTTCGAAATAGAAGGGAAAGAAATTTAATTTTTTTGATAAATTTGCAAAAAATGACCCTGCCCCCCCTTAACTTCTACAAATCTGTATCGGGGTGGCTGAAATTCGGTAGGGATCTTTAGTTTTAAGTGCAGATTACAGGAAAATTATAGCGAACAGGATTGGCCTACATATTTGCGAAATAGAAGGAAAAGAAATTAAATTTTATTCATAAAATTGCAAAAAATGACCCATTCCCCCTCTTAACTTCTACAAATCTGAACCTGGTGAGCTGAATTTCAGCAGGGATCTTCAGTTTTAAGTGCAGATTACAGGAAAAAGTATAGCGAACACGATTGACCTACATATTTGCGAAATAGAAGGAAAAGAAATTAAATTTTTTTTATAAAATTGCAAAAAATGACACTGCCCCCCCCTTAATTTGTACAAATCTGAGCCGGGTGGGCTGAAATTCGGTAGGGATCTTAAGTTTTAAGAGCAGATTACAGGAAAATTATAGCGAACAGGATTGGCCTACATATTTGCGAAATAGAAGGGAATGGAATTAAATTTTTTTGAAAAAATTGCAAAAAATGACCTTGTCCCCCCCTTAACTTCTACAAATATGAACCGGGTGGGCTGAAATTCGGTAGGGATCTTTAGTTTTAAGTGCAGATTACAGGAAGAATATAGCGAACACGATTGACCTACATATTTGCGAAATAGAAGGAAAAGAAATTAAATTTTTTTAAAAAATTGCAAAAAATGACCTTGTCCCCCCCTTAACTTCTACAAATCTGAACCGGGTGGGCTGAAATTCGGTAGGGATCTTTAGTTTTAAGAGCAGATTACAGGAAAATTATAGCGAATCTGATAGCTCTACATATTTTCGAAATAGAAGGGAAAAAGTTAAATTTTTTTGAAAAAAAATTGCAAAAAATGACACTGCCCCCCCTTAACTTCTACAAATCTGAACCTGGTGAGCTGACTTTCAGCAGGGATCTTCAGTTTTAAGTGCAGATTACAGGAAAAAGTATAGCGAACACGATTGACCTACATATTTGCGAAATAGAAGGAAAAGAAATTAAATTTTTTTTAAAAAATTGCAAAAAATGTCACTGACCCCCCTTAATTTGTACAAATCTGAGCCTGGTGGGCTGAAATTCGGTAGGGATCTTAAGTTTTAAGAGCAGATTACAGGAAAATTATAGCGAACAGGATTGGCCTACATATTTGCGAAATAGAAGGGAAAGAAATTAAATTTTTTTGAAAAAATTGCAAAAAATGACCTTGTCCCCCCCTTAACTTCTACAAATATGAACCGGGTGGGCTGAAATTCGGTAGGGATCTTTAGTTTTAAGTGCAGATTACAGGAAAATTATAGCGAACCTGATAGGTCTACATATTTTCGAAATAGAAGGGAAAGAAGTTAAATTTTTTTGAAAAAAATTGCAAAAAATGACCCTGCCCCCCCTTAACTTCTACAAATCTGAACCGGGTGGGCAGAAATTCGGTAGGGATCTTTAGTTTTAAGAGCAGATTACAGGAAAATTATAGCGAACCTGATAGGTCTACATATGTGCGAAATAGAATGGAAAGAAATTAAATTTTTTTGAAAAAATTGCAAAAAATGACCTTGTCCCCCCCTTAACTTCTACAAATATGAACCGGGTGGGCTGAAATTCGGTAGGGATCTTTAGTTTTAAGTGCAGATTACAGGAAATTATAGCGAACCTGATAGTTCTACATATATGCGAAATAGAAGGGAAAGAAATTTAATTTTTTTGATAAATTTGCAAAAAATGACCCTGTCCCCCCCTTAACTTCTACTAATCTGAACCTGGTGAGCTGAAATTCGGTAGAGACCTTCAGTTTTAAGTGCAGATTACAGGAAGAATATAGCGAACACGATTGACCTACATATTTGCGAAATAGAAGGGAAAGAAATTAAATTTTTTTGAAAAAATTGCAAAAAATGACCTTGTCCCCCCCTTAACTTCTACAAATATGAACCGGGTGGGCTGAAATTCGGTAGGGATCTTTAGTTTTAAGTGCAGATTACAGGAAAAAGTATAGCGAACACGATTGACCTACATATTTGCGAAATAAAAGGAAAAGAAATTAAATTTTTTTTTAAAAACTGCAAAAAATGACACTGCCCCCCCCCTTAATTTCGACAAATCTGAGCCGGGTGGGCTGAAATTCGGTAGGGATCTTAAGTTTTAAGAGCAGATTACAGGAAAATTATAGCGAACAGGATTGGCCTACATATTTGCAAAATAGAAGGGAAAGAAATTAAATTTTTTTGAAAAAATTGCAAAAATGACCCTGCCCCCCCTTAACTTCTACAAATATGAACCGGGTGGGCTGAAATTCGGTAGGGATCTTAAGTTTTAAGAGCAGATTACAGGAAAATTATAGCGAACAGGATTGGCCTACATATTTGCAAAATAGAAGGGAAAGAAATTAAATTTTTTTGAAAAAATTGCAAAAATGACACTGCCCCCCCCTTAATTTCGACAAATCTGAATCTGGGTGGCTGAAATTCGGTAGGGATCTTTAGTTTTAAGTGCAGATTACAGGAAAATTATAGCGAACCTGTTAGGTCTACATATGTGCGAAATAGAAGGGAAAGAAATTAAATTTTTTTGAAAAAATTGCAAAAAATGACCCTGTCCCCCCCTTAACTTCTACAAATCTAAACCTGGTGAGCTGAAATTCGGTAGAGACCTTCAGTTTTAAGTGCAGATTACAGGAAGAATATAGCGAACACGATTGACCTACATATTTGCGAAATAGAAGGAAAAGAAATTAAATTTTATTCATAAAATTGCAAAAAATGACCCTGTCCCCCTTTTAACTTCTACAAATCTGAACCTGGTGAGCTGAATTTCAGCAGGGATCTTCAGTTTTAAGTGCAGATTACAGGAAAAAGTATAGCGAACACGATTGACCTACATATTTGCGAAATAGAAGGAAAAGAAATTAAATTTTTTTTAAAAAACTGCAAAAAATGACACTGCCCCCCCCTTAATTTCGACAAATCTGAATCTGGGTGGCTGAAATTCGGTAGGGATCTTTAGTTTTAAGAGCAGATTACAGGAAAATTATAGCGAACCTGATAGGTCTACATATTTTCGAAATAGAAGGGAAAGAAGTTAAATTTTTTTGAAAAAAATTGCAAAAAATGACCCTGCCCCCCCTTAACTTCTACAAATCTGAATCGGGGTGGCTGAAATTCGGTAGGGATCTGTAGTTTTATGTGCAGATTACAGGAAAAATATAGCGAACAGGATTGGCCTACATATATGCGAAATAGAAGGAAAAGAAATTAAATTTTATTCATAAAATTGCAAAAAATGACCCTGTCCCCCTTTTAACTTCTACAAATCTGAACCTGGTGAGCTGAATTTCAGCAGGGATCTTCAGTTTTAACTGCAGATTACAGGAAATTATAGCGAACCTGATAGTTCTACATATATGCGAAATAGAGGGGAAAGAAATTTAATTTTTTTGATAAATTTGCAAAAAATGACCCTGTCCCCCCCTTAACTTCTACTAATCTGAACCTGGTGACCTGAAATTCGGTAGAGACCTTCAGTTTTAAGTGCAGATTACAGGAAGAATATAGCGAACACGATTGACCTACATATTTGCGAAATAGAAGGAAAAGAAATTAAATTTTTTTAAAAAATTGCAAAAAATGACCCTGCCCCCCCTTAACTTCTACAAATCTGTATCGGGGTGGCTGAAATTCGGTAGGGATCTTTAGTTTTAAGTGCAGATTACAGGAAAATTATAGCGAACAGGATTGGCCTACATATTTGCGAAATAGAAGGAAAAGAAATTAAATTTTATTCATAAAATTGCAAAAAATGACCCATTCCCCCTCTTAACTTCTACAAATCTGAACCTGGTGAGCTGAATTTCAGCAGGGATCTTCAGTTTTAAGTGCAGATTACAGGAAAAAGTATAGCGAACACGATTGACCTACATATTTGCGAAATAGAAGGAAAAGAAATTAAATTTTTTTTATAAAATTGCAAAAAATGACACCGCCCCCCCCCTTAATTTGTACAAATCTGAGCCGGGTGGGCTGAAATTCGGTAGGGATCTTAAGTTTTAAGAGCAGATTACAGGAAAATTATAGCGAACAGGATTGGCCTACATATTTGCGAAATAGAAGGGAAAGAAATTAAATTTTTTTGAAAAAATTGCAAAAAATGACCTTGTCCCCCCCTTAACTTCTACAAATATGAACCGGGTGGGCTGAAATTCGGTAGGGATCTTTAGTTTTAAGTGCAGATTACAGGAAAATTATAGCGAACACGATTGACCTACATATTTGCGAAATAGAAGGAAAAGAAATTAAATTTTTTTAAAAAATTGCAAAAAATGACCTTGTCCCCCCCCATAACTTCTACAAATCTGAACCGGGTGGGCTGAAATTCGGTAGGGATCTTTAGTTTTGAGAGCAGATTGCAGGAAAATTACAGCGAACCTGATAGGTCTACATATTTTCGAAATAGAAGGGAAAGAAGTTAAATTTTTTTGAAAAAAAATTGCAAAATATGACTCTGTCCCCCCTTAACTTCTACAAATCTAAACCTAGAGAGCTGAAATTCGGTAAGGATCTTCAGTTTTACGTGCAGATTACACGAAAAAGTATAGCGAACACGATTGACCTACATATTTGCGCAATAGACGGAAAAGAAATTAAATTTTTTTGAAAAAATTGCAAAAAATGTCACTGCCCCCCCCTTAATTTGTACAAATCTGAGCCGGGTGGGCTGAAATTCGGTAGGGATCTTAAGTTTTAAGAGCAGATTACAGGAAAATTATAGCGAACAGGATTGGCCTACATATTTGCGAAATAGAAGGGAAAGGAATTAAATTTTTTTGAAAAAATTGCAAAAAATGACCTTGTCCCCCCCTTAACTTCTACAAATATGAACCGGGTGGGCTGAAATTCGGTAGGGATCTTTAGTTTTAAGTGCAGATTACAGGAAAATTATAGCGAACCTGATAGGTCTACATATTTTCAAAATAGAAGGGAAAGAAGTTAAATTTTTTTGAAAAAAATTGCAAAAAATGACCCTGCCCCCCCTTAACTTCTACAAATCTGAACCGGGTGGGCTGAAATTCGGTAGGGATCTTTAGTTTTAAGAGCAGATTACAGGAAAATTATAGCGAACCTGATAGGTCTACATATTTTCGAAATAGAAGGGAAAGAAATTAAATTTTTTTGAAAAAATTGCAAAAAATGACCTTGTCCCCCCCTTAACTTCTACAAATCTGAACCGGGTGGGCTGAAATTCGGTAGGGATCTTTAGTTTTAAGAGCAGATTACAGGAAAATTATAGCGAACCTGATAGTTCTACATATATGCGAAATAGAAGGGAAAGAAATTTAATTTTTTTAATAAATTTGCAAAAAATGACCTTTTCCCCCCCTTAACTTCTACAAATATGAACCGGGTGGGCTGAAATTCGGTAGGGATCTTCAGTTTTAAGTGCAGATTACAGGAAAAAGTATAGCGAACACGATTGACCTACATATTTGCGAAATAGAAGGAAAAGAAATTAAATTTTTTTTAAAAAACTGCAAAAAATGACACTGCCCCCCCCTTAATTTCGACAAATCTGAGCCGGGTGGGCTGAAATTCGGTAGGGATCTTAAGTTTTAAGAGCAGATTACAGGAAAATTATAGCGAACAGGATTGGCCTACATATTTGCAAAATAGAAGGGAAAGAAATTAAATTTTTTTGAAAAAATTGCAAAAAATGACCCTGCCCCCCTTAACTTCTACAAATATGAACCGGGTGGGCTGAAATTCGGTAGGGATCTTTAGTTTTAAGTGCAGATTACAGGAAAATTATAGCGAACAGGATTGGCCTACATATTTGCAAAATAGAAGGGAAAGAAATTAAATTTTTTTGAAAAAATTGCAAAAATGACACTGCCCCCCCCCTTAATTTCGACAAATCTGAATCTGGGTGGCTGAAATTCGGTAGGGATCTTTAGTTTTAAGTGCAGATTACAGGAAAATTATAGCGAACCTGATAGGTCTACATATGTGCGAAATAGAAGGGAAAGAAATTAAATTTTTTTGAAAAAATTGCAAAAAATGACCCTGTCCCCCCCTTAACTTCTACAAATCTAAACCTGGTGAGCTGAAATTCGGTAGGGATCTTTAGTTTTAAGTGCAGATTACAGGAAAATTATAGCGAACCTGATAGTTCTACATATATGCGAAATAGAAGGGAAAGAAATTAAATTTTTTTGATAAAATTGCAAAAAATGACCCTGTCCCCCCCTTAACTTCTACAAATCTGAACCTGGTGAGCTGAATTTCAGCAGGGATCTTCAGTTTTAAGTGCAGATTACAGGAAAAAGTATAGCGAACACGATTGACCTACATATTTGCGAAATAGAAGGAAAAGAAATTAAATTTTTTTAAAAAATTGCAAAAAATGACTTGTCCCCCCCTTAACTTCTACAAATCTGAACCGGGTGGGCTGAAATTCGGTAGGGATCTTTAGTTTTAAGAGCAGATTACAGGAAAATTATAGCGAACCTGATAGGTCTACATATTTTCGAAATAGAAGGGAAAGAAGTTAAATTTTTTTGAAAAAAATTGCAAAAAATGACCCTGCCCCCCCTTAACTTCTACAAATCTGAATCGGGGATGCTGAAATTCGGTAGGGATCTTTAGTTTTAAGTGCAGATTACAGGAAAATTATAGCGAACCTGATAGGTCTACATATTTTCGAAATAGAAGGGAAAGAAGTTAAATTTTTTTGAAAAAAATTGCAAAAAATGACCCTGCCCCCCCTTAACTTCTACAAATCTGAATCTGGGTGGCTGAAATTCGGTAGGGATCTTTAGTTTTAAGTGCAGATTACAGGAAAATTATAGCGAACAGGATTGGCCTACATATTTGCGAAATAGAAGGAAAAGAAATTAAATTTTATTCATAAAATTGCAAAAAATGACCCTGTCCCCCTTTTAACTTCTACAAATCTGAACCTGGTGAGCTGAATTTCAGCAGGGATCTTCAGTTTTAAGTGCAGATTACAGGAAAAAGTATAGCGAACACGATTGACCTACATATTTGCGAAATAGAAGGAAAAGAAATTAAATTTTTTTTTAAAAACTGCAAAAAATGACACTGCCCCCCCCTTAATTTCGACAAATCTGAGCCGGGTGGGCTGAAATTCGGTAGGGATCTTAAGTTTTAAGAGCAGATTACAGGAAAAATATAGCGAACAGGATTGGCCTACATATTTGCGAAATAGAAGGGAAAGAAATTAAATTTTTTTGAAAAAAATTGCAAAAATGACCCTGCCCCCCCTTAACTTCTACAAATATGAACCGGGTGGGCTGAAATTCGGTAGGGATCTTTAGTTTTAAGCGCAGATTACAGGAAAATTATAGCGAACAGGATTGGCCTACATATTTGCGAAATAGAAGGAAAAGAAATTAAATTTTTTTAAAAAATTGCAAAAAATGACCCTGCCCCCCCTTAACTTCTACAAATCTAAACCTAGAGAGCTGAAATTCGGTAAGGATCTTCAGTTTTACGTGCAGATTACAGGAAAATTATAGCGAACACGATTCACCTACATATTTGCGAAATAGAAGGAAAAGAAATTAAATTTTTTTAAAAAATTGCAAAAAATGACCCTGCCCCCCCCTTAACTTCTACAAATCTGAATCTGGGTGGCTGGAATTCGGTAGGGATCTTAAGTTTTAAGAGCAGATTACAGGAAAATTATAGCGAACACGATTGACCTACATATTTGCGAAATAGAAGGAAAAGAAATTAAATTTTTTTAAAAAATTGCAAAAAATGACCTTGTCCCCCCCTTAACTTCTACAAATCTGAACCGGGTGGGCTGAAATTCGGTAGGGATCTTTAGTTTTAAGAGCAGATTACAGGAAAATTATAGCGAACCTGATAGGTCTACATATTTTCGAAATAGAAGGGAAAGAAGTTAAATTTTTTTGAAAAAAATTGCAAAAAATGACCCTGTCCCCCCCTTAACTTCTACAAATCTGAACCGGGTGGGCTGAAATTCGGTAGGGATCTTTAGTTTTAAGAGCAGATTACAGGAAAATTATAGCGAACAGGATTGGCCTACATATTTGCGAAATAGAAGGGAAAGAAATTAAATTTTTTTGAAAAAAATTGCAAAAAATGACCCTGCCCCCCCTTAACTTCTACAAATCTGAACCGGGTGGGCTGAAATTCGGTAGGGATCTTTAGTTTTAAGTGCAGATTACAGGAAAATTATAGCGAACAGGATTGGCCTACATATTTGCGAAATAGAAGGAAAAGAAATTAAATTTTTTTAAAAAATTGCAAAAAATGACTTGTCCCCCCCTTAACTTCTACAAATCTGAACCGGGTGGGCTGAAATTCGGTAGGGATCTTTAGTTTTAAGAGCAGATTGCAGGAAAATTATAGCGAACCTGATAGGTCTACATATTTTCGAAATAGAAGGAAAAGAAATTAAATTTTATTCATAAAATTGCAAAAAATGACCCTGTCCCCCCCTTAACTTCTACAAATCTGAACCGGGTGGGCTGAAATTCGGTAGGGATCTTTAGTTTTAAGTGCAGATTACAGGAAAATTATAGCGAACAGGATTGGCCTACATATTTGCGAAATAGAAGGAAAAGAAATTAAATTTTTTTAAAAAATTGCAAAAAATGACCTTGTCCCCCCCTTAACTTCTACAAATCTGAACCGGGTGGGCTGAAATTCGGTAGGGATCTTTAGTTTTAAGAGCAGATTACAGGAAAATTATAGCGAACCTGATAGGTCTACATATTTTCGAAATAGAAGGGAAAAAAGTTAAATTTTTTTGAAAAAACTGCAAAAAATGACACTGCCCCCCCTTAACTTCTACAAATATGAACCGGGTGGGCTAAAATTCGGTAGGGATCTTTAGTTTTAAGTGCAGATTACAGGAAAATTATAGCGAACAGGATTGGCCTACATATTTGCGAAATAGAAGGAAAAGAAATTAAATTTTATTCATAAAATTGCAAAAAATGACCCTGTCCCCCCCTTAACTTCTACAAATCTGAACCTGGTGAGCTGAATTTCAGCAGGGATCTTTAGTTTTAAGTGCAGATTACAGGAAAATTATAGCGAACACGATTGACCTACATATTTGCGAAATAGAAGGAAAAGAAATTAAATTTTTTTAAAAAATTGCAAAAAATGACTTGTCCCCCCCTTAACTTCTACAAATCTGAACCGGGTGGGCTGAAATTCGGTAGGGATCTTTAGTTTTAAGTGCAGATTACAGGAAAATTATAGCGAACAGGATTGGCCTACATATTTGCGAAATAGAAGGAAAAGAAATTAAATTTTATTCATAAAATTGCAAAAAATGACTTGTCCCCCCCTTAACTTCTACAAATCTGAACCGGGTGGGCTGAAATTCGGTAGGGATCTTTAGTTTTAAGTGCAGATTACAGGAAAATTATAGCGAACCTGATAGGTCTACATATTTTCGAAATAGAAGGGAAAAAAGTTAAATTTTTTTGAAAAAACTGCAAAAAATGACACTGCCCCCCCTTAACTTCTACAAATATGAACCGGGTGGGCTGAAATTCGGTAGGGATCTTTAGTTTTAAGTGCAGATTACAGGAAAATTATAGCGAACCTGATAGGTCTACATATTTTCGAAATAGAAGGGAAAGAAGTTAAATTTTTTTGAAAAAAATTGCAAAAAATGACCCTGCCCCCCCTTAACTTCTACAAATCTGAATCTGGGTGGCTGAAATTCGGTAGGGATCTTTAGTTTTAAGTGCAGATTACAGGAAAATTATAGCGAACACGATTGACCTACATATTTGCGAAATAGAAGGAAAAGAAATTAAATTTTATTCATAAAATTGCAAAAAATGACCCTGTCCCCCCCTTAACTTCTACAAATCTGAACCGGGTGAGCTGAATTTTAGCAGGGATCTTCAGTTTTAAGAGCAGCTTACATGAAAATTATAGCGAACAGGATTGGCCTACATATTTGCGAAATAGAAGGAAAAGAAATTAAATTTTTTTTAAAAAACTGCAAAAAATGACCCTGTCCCCCTTTTAACTTCTACAAATCTGAACCTGGTGAGCTGAATTTCAGCAGGGATCTTCAGTTTTAAGTGCAGATTACAGGAAAATTATAGCGAACACGATTGACCTACATATTTGCGAAATAGAAGGAAAAGAAATTAAATTTTTTTAAAAAATTGCAAAAAATGACTTGTCCCCCCCTTAACTTCTACAAATCTGAACCTGGTGAGCTGAATTTCAGCAGGGATCTTCAGTTTTAAGTGCAGATTACAGGAAAATTATAGCGAACACGATTGACCTACATATTTGCGAAATAGAAGGAAAAGAAATTAAATTTTTTTAAAAAATTGCAAAAAATGACCTTGTCCCCCCCTTAACTTCTACAAATCTGAACCGGGTGGGCTGAAATTCGGTAGGGATCTTTAGTTTTAAGTGCAGATTACAGGAAAATTATAGCGAACCTGATAGGTCTACATATTTTCGAAATAGAAGGGAAAGAAGTTAAATTTTTTTGAAAAAAATTGCAAAAAATGACCCTGCCCCCCCTTAACTTCTACAAATCTGAATCTGGGTGGCTGAAATTCGGTAGGGATCTTTAGTTTTAAGTGCAGATTACAGGAAAATTATAGCGAACACGATTGACCTACATATTTGCGAAATAGAAGGGAAAGAAATTCAATTTTATTAATAAAATTGCAAAAAATGACCCTGTCCCCCCCTTAACTTCTACAAATATGAACCGGGTGGGCTGAAATTCGGTAGGGATCTTTAGTTTTAAGTGCAGATTACAGGAAAATTATAGCGAACCTGATAGGTCTACATATTTTCGAAATAGAAGGGAAAGAAGTTAAATTTTTTTGAAAAAAATTGCAAAAAATGACCCTGCCCCCCCTTAACTTCTACAAATCTGAATCTGGGTGGCTGAAATTCGGTAGGGATCTTTAGTTTTAAGTGCAGATTACAGGAAAATTATAGCGAACACGATTGACCTACATATTTGCGAAATAGAAGGAAAAGAAATTAAATTTTATTCATAAAATTGCAAAAAATGACACTGTCCCCCCTTAACTTCTACAAATCTGAACCGGGTGGGCTGAAATTCGGTAGGGATCTTAAGTTTTAAGAGCAGATTACAGGAAAATTATAGCGAACAGGATTGGCCTACATATTTGCGAAATAGAAGGGAAAGAAGTTAAATTTTTTTAAAAAATTGCAAAAAATGACCTTGTCCCCCCCTTAACTTCTACAAATCTGAACCGGGTGGGCTGAAATTCGGTAGGGATCTTTAGTTTTAAGAGCAGATTACAGGAAAATTATAGCGAACCTGATAGGTCTACATATTTTCGAAATAGAAGGGAAAGAAGTTAAATTTTTTTGAAAAAAATTGCAAAAAATGACCCTGCCCCCCCTTAACTTCTACAAATCTGAATCGGGGTGGCTGAAATTCGGTAGGGATCTTTAGTTTTAAGTGCAGATTACAGGAAAATTATAGCGAACAGGATTGGCCTACATATTTGCGAAATAGAAGGAAAAGAAATTAAATTTTATTCATAAAATTGCAAAAAATGACCCTGTCCCCCCTTAACTTCTACAAATCTGAACCTGGTGAGCTGAATTTCAGCAGGGATCTTCAGTTTTAAGTGCAGATTACAGGAAAAAGTATAGCGAACACGATTGACCTACATATTTGCGAAATAGAAGGAAAAGAAATTAAATTTTTTTTAAAAAATTGCAAAAAATGACACTGCCCCCCCCTTAACTTCTACAAATCTGAACCGGGTGGGCTGAAATTCGGTAGGGATCTTTAGTTTTAAGAGCAGATTACAGGAAAATTATAGCGAACAGGATTGGCCTACATATTTGCGAAATAGAAGGGAAAGAAATTAAATTTTTTTGAAAAAAATTGCAAAAAATGAACCTGCCCCCCCTTAACTTCTACAAATATGAACCGGGTGGGCTGAAATTCGGTAGGGATCTTTAGTTTTAAGTGCAGATTACAGGAAAATTATAGCGAACCTGATAGGTCTACATATTTGCGAAATAGAAGGGAAAGAAATTAAATTTTTTTGAAAAAATTGCAAAAAATGACCCTGTCCCCCCCTTAACTTCTACAAATCTGAACCTGGTGAGCTGAAATTCGGTAGGGATCTTTAGTTTTAAGTGCAGATTACAGGAAAATTATAGCGAACCTGATAGGTCTACATATTTTCGAAATAGAAGGGAAAGAAATTAAATTTTATTCATAAAATTGCAAAAAATGACCCTGTCCCCCCCTTAACTTCTACAAATCTGAACCTGGTGAGCTGAAATTCGGTAGGGATCTTCAGTTTTAAGTGCAGATTACAGGAAAATTATAGCGAACACGATTGACCTACATATTTGCGAAATAGAAGGAAAAGAAATTAAATTTTTTTAAAAAATTGCAAAAAATGACCTTGTCCCCCCCTTAACTTCTACAAATCTGAACCGGGTGGGCTGAAATTCGGTAGGGATCTTTAGTTTTAAGAGCAGATTACAGGAAAATTATAGCGAACCTGATAGGTCTACATATTTTCGAAATAGAAGGAAAAGAAATTAAATTTTTTTTAAAAAACTGCAAAAAATGACCCTGCCCCCCCTTAACTTCTACAAATCTGAATCTGGGTGGCTGAAATTCGGTAGGGATCTTTAGTTTTAAGTGCAGATTACAGGAAAATTATAGCGAACCTGATAGGTCTACATATTTTCGAAATAGAAGGGAAAGAAATTAAATTTTTTTGAAAAAATTGCAAAAAATGACCCTGTCCCCCCCTTAACTTCTACAAATCTGAACCTGGTGAGCTGAAATTCGGTAGGGATCTTTAGTTTTAAGTGCAGATTACAGGAAAATTATAGCGAACACGATTGACCTACATATTTGCGAAATAGAAGGAAAAGAAATTAAATTTTTTAAAAAATTGCAAAAAATGACCTTGTCTTCCCCTTAACTTCTACAAATCTGAACCGGGTGGGCTGAAATTCGGTAGGGATCTTTAGTTTTAAGTGCAGATTACAGGAAAATTATAGCGAACCTGATAGGTCTACATATTTTCGAAATAGAAGGGAAAAAAGTTAAATTTTTTTGAAAAAACTGCAAAAAATGACACTGCCCCCCCTTAATTTCTACAAATATGAACCGGGTGGGCTAAAATTCGGTAGGGATCTTTAGTTTTAAGTGCAGATTACAGGAAAATTATAGCGAACACGATTGACCTACATATTTGCGAAATAGAAGGGAAAGAAATTAAATTTTATTCATAAAATTGCAAAAAATGACCCTGTCCCCCCCTTAACTTCTACAAATATGAACCGGGTGGGCTGAAATTCGGTAGGGATCTTTAGTTTTAAGTGCAGATTACAGGAAAATTATAGCGAACAGGATTGGCCTACATATTTGCGAAATAGAAGGAAAAGAAATTAAATTTTTTTAAAAAATTGCAAAAAATGACCCTGCCCCCCCTTAACTTCTACAAATCTGAACCGGGTGGGCTGAAATTCGGTAGGGATCTTTAGTTTTAAGAGCAGATTACAGGAAAATTATAGCGAACCTGATAGGTCTACATATTTTCGAAATAGAAGGGAAAGAAGTTAAATTTTTTTGAAAAAAATTGCAAAAAATGACCCTGCCCCCCCCTTAACTTCTACAAATCTGAATCGGGGATGCTGAAATTCGGTAGGGATCTTTAGTTTAAAGTGCAGATTACAGAAAAATTATAGCGAACAGGATTGGCCTACATATTTGCGAAATAGAAGGAAAAGAAATTAAATTTTATTCATAAAATTGCAAAAAATGACCCTGTCCCCCCCTTAACTTCTACAAATCTGAACCTGGTGAGCTGAATTTCAGCAGGGATCTTCAGTTTTAAGTGCAGATTACAGGAAAAAGTATAGCGAACACGATTGACCTACATATTTGCGAAATAGAAGGAAAAGAAATTAAATTTTTTTTAAAAAACTGCAAAAAATGACCCTGTCCCCCTTTTAACTTCTACAAATCTGAACCTGGTGAGATGAATTTCAGCAGGGATCTTCAGTTTTAAGTGCAGATTACAGGAAAAAGTATAGCCAACACGATTGACCTACATATTTGCGAAATAGAAGGAAAAGAAATTAAATTTTTTTAAAAAATTGCAAAAAATGACTTGTCCCCCCCTTAACTTCTACAAATCTGAACCTGGTGAGCTGAATTTCAGCAGGGATCTTCAGTTTTAAGTGCAGATTACAGGAAAATTATAGCGAACACGATTGACCTACATATTTGCGAAATAGAAGGAAAAGAAATTAAATTTTTTTAAAAAATTGCAAAAAATGACCTTGTCCCCCCCTTAACTTCTACAAATCTGAACCGGGTGGGCTGAAATTCGGTAGGGATCTTTAGTTTTAAGTGCAGATTACAGGAAAATTATAGCGAACAGGATTGGCCTACATATTTGCGAAATAGAAGGAAAAGAAATTAAATTTTATTCATAAAATTGCAAAAAATGACTTGTCCCCCCCTTAACTTCTACAAATCTGAACCGGGTGGGCTGAAATTCGGTAGGGATCTTTAGTTTTAAGTGCAGATTACAGGAAAATTATAGCGAACCTGATAGGTCTACATATTTTCGAAATAGAAGGGAAAGAAGTTAAATTTTTTTGAAAAAAATTGCAAAAAATGACCCTGCCCCCCCTTAACTTCTACAAATCTGAACCGGGTGGGCTGAAATTCGGTAGGGATCTTTAGTTTTAAGTGCAGATTACAGGAAAATTATAGCGAACCTGATAGGTCTACATATTTGCGAAATAGAAGGAAAAGAAATTAAATTTTTTTAAAAAATTGCAAAAAATGACCTTGTCCCCCCCTTAACTTCTACAAATCTGAACCGGGTGGGCTGAAATTCGGTAGGGATCTTCAGTTTTAAGTGCAGATTATAGGAAAAATATAGCGAACACGATTGGACTACATTTTTGCGAAATAGAAGGGAAAGAAATTAAATTTTATTTAAAAAATTGTAAAAAATGACCCTGTCCCCCCCTTAACTTCTACAAATCTGAACCGGGTGGGCTGAAATTCGGTAGGGATCTTTAGTTTTAAGTGCAGATTACAGGAAAATTAAAGCGAACACGATTAGCCTACATATTTGCGAAATAGAAGGAAAAGAAATTAAATTTTTTTAAAAAATTGCAAAAAATGACCCTGCCCCCCTTAACTTCTACAAATCTGAACCGGGTGGGCTGAAGTTTAGTAGGGATCTTTAGTTTTAAGAGCAGATTACAGGAAAATTATAGCGAACAGGATTGGCCTACATATTTGCGAATTAGAAGGAAAAGAAATTAAATTTTATTCATAAAATTGCAAAAAATGACCCTGTCCCCCCCTTAACTTCTACAAATCTGAACCTGGTGAGCTGAATTTCAGCAGGGATCTTCAGTTTTAAGTGCAGATTACAGGAAAATTATAGCGAACAGGATTGGCCTACATATTTGCGAAATAGAAGGGAAAGAAATTAAATTTTTTTGAAAAAATTGCAAAAAATGAACTTGTCCCCCCTTTAACTTCTACAAATATGAACCGGGTGGGCTGAAATTCGGTAGGGATCTTTAGTTTTAAGAGCAGATTACAGGAAAATTATAGCGAACAGGATTGGCCTACATATTTGCGAAATAGAAGGGAAAGAAATTAAATTTTTTTGAAAAAAATTGCAAAAAATGACCTTGTCCCCCCCTTAACTTCTACAAATCTGAACCGGGTGGGCTGAAATTCGGTAGGGATCTTTAGTTTTAAGTGCAGATTACAGGAAAATTATAGCGAACACGATTGACCTACATATTTGCGAAATAGAAGGGAAAGAAATTCAATTTTATTAATAAAATTGCAAAAAATGACCCTGTCCCCCCCTTAACTTCTACAAATCTGAATCTGGGTGGCTGAAATTCGGTAGGGATCTTTAGTTTTAAGTGCAGATTACAGGAAAATTATAGCGAACACGATTGACCTACATATTTGCGAAATAGAAGGGAAAGAAATTAAATTTTTTTGAAAAAATTGCAAAAAATGACCTTGTCCCCCCCTTAACTTCTACAAATATGAACCGGGTGGGCTGAAATTCGGTAGGGATCTTTAGTTTTAAGAGCAGATTACAGGAAAATTATAGCGAACCTGATAGGTCTACATATTTTCGAAATAGAAGGGAAAGAAGTTAAATTTTTTTGAAAAAAATTGCAAAAAATGACCCTGTCCCCCCCTTAACTTCTACTAATCTGAACCTGGTGAGCTGAATTTCAGCAGAGATCTTCAGTTTTAAGTGCAGATTACAGGAAAAAGTATAGCGAACACGATTGACCTACATATTTGCGAAATAGAAGGAAAAGAAATTAAATTTTTTTAAAAAATTGCAAAAAATGACTTTGTCCCCCCCTTAACTTCTACAAATCTGAACCGGGTGGGCTGAAATTCGGTAGGGATCTTTAGTTTTAAGTGCAGATTACAGGAAAATTATAGCGAACAGGATTGGCCTACATATTTGCGAAATAGAAGGAAAAGAAATTAAATTTTATTCATAAAATTGCAAAAAATGACCCTGTCCCCCCATTAACTTCTACAAATCTGAACCGGGTGGGCTGAAATTCGGTAGGGATCTTTAGTTTTAAGAGCAGATTACAGGAAAATTATAGCGAACAGGATTGGCCTACATATTTGCGAAATAGAAGGAAAAGAAATTAAATTTTTTTTAAAAAACTGCAAAAAATGACCCTGTTCCCCTTTTAACTTCTACAAATCTGAACCTGGTGAGCTGAAATTCAGTAGGGATCTTTAGTTTTAAGTGGAGATTACAGGAAAATTATAGCGAACACGATTGACCTACATATTTGCGAAATAGAAGGAAAAGAAATTAAATTTTTTTAAAAAATTGCAAAAAATGACTTGTCCCCCCCTTAACTTCTACAAATCTGAACCTGGTGAGCTGAATTTTAGCAGGGATCTTCAGTTTTAAGAGCAGCTTACAGGAAAATTATAGCGAACAGGATTGGCCTACATATTTGCGAAATAGAAGGAAAAGAAATTAAATTTTTTTTAAAAAACTGCAAAAAATGACCCTGTTCCCCTTTTAACTTCTACAAATCTGAACCTGGTGAGCTGAATTTCAGCAGGGATCTTCAGTTTTAAGTGCAGATTACAGGAAAATTATAGCGAACACGATTGACCTACATATTTGCGAAATAGAAGGAAAAGAAATTAAATTTTTTTAAAAAATTGCAAAAAATGACCCTGCCCCCCCTTAACTTCTACAAATCTGAATCGGGGTGGCTGAAATTCGGTAGGGATCTTTAGTTTTAAGTGCAGATTACAGGAAAATTATAGCGAACCTGATAGGTCTACATATTTTCGAAATAGAAGGGAAAGAAGTTAAATTTTTTTGAAAAAAATTGCAAAAAATGACCCTGTCCCCCCCTTAACTTCTACAAATCTGAATCTGGGTGGCTGAAATTCGGTAGGGATCTTTAGTTTTAAGTGCAGATTACAGGAAAATTATAGCGAACACGATTGACCTACATATTTGCGAAATAGAAGGAAAAGAAATTAAATTTTTTTGAAAAAAATTGCAAAAAATGACCCTGCCCCCCCTTAACTTCTACAAATCTGAATCTGGGTGGCTGAAATTCGGTAGGGATCTTTAGTTTTAAGTGCAGATTACAGGAAAATTATAGCGAACACGATTGACCTACATATTTGCGAAATAGAAGGAAAAGAAATTAAATTTTTTTAAAAAATTGCAAAAAATGACCTTGTCCCCCCCTTAACTTCTACAAATCTGAACCGGGTGGGCTGAAATTCGGTAGGGATCTTTAGTTTTAAGTGCAGATTACAGGAAAATTATAGCGAACCTGATAGGTCTACATATTTTCGAAATAGAAGGGAAAGAAGTTAAATTTTTTTGAAAAAAATTGCAAAAAATGACCCTGCCCCCCTTAACTTCTACAAATCTGAATCTGGGTGGCTGAAATTCGGTAGGGATCTTTAGTTTTAAGTGCAGATTACAGGAAAATTATAGCGAACACGATTGACCTACATATTTGCGAAATAGAAGGGAAAGAAATTAAATTTTTTTAAAAAATTGCAAAAAATGACCCTGTCCCCCCCTTAACTTCTACAAATCTGAACCTGGTGAGCTGAATTTTAGCAGGGATCTTCAGTTTTAAGAGCAGATTACAGGAAAATTATAGCGAACAGGATTGGCCTACATATTTGCGAAATAGAAGGGAAAGAAATTAAATTTTTTTGAAAAAATTGCAAAAAATGACCTTGTCCCCCCCTTAACTTCTACAAATCTGAACCGGGTGGGCTGAAATTCGGTAGGGATCTTTAGTTTTAAGTGCAGATTACAGGAAAATTATAGCGAACAGGATTGGCCTACATATTTGCGAAATAGAAGGGAAAGAAATTAAATTTTTTTGAAAAAAATTGCAAAAAATGACCCTGTCCCCCCCTTAACTTCTACAAATCTGAATCTGGGTGGCTGAAATTCGGTAGGGATCTTTAGTTTTAAGTGCAGATTACAGGAAAATTATAGCGAACACGATTGACCTACATATTTGCGAAATAGAAGGGAAAGAAATTAAATTTTTTTGAAAAAATTGCAAAAAATGACCTTGTCCCCCCCTTAACTTCTACAAATCTGAACCGGGTGGGCTGAAATTCGGTAGGGATCTTTAGTTTTAAGAGCAGATTACAGGAAAATTATAGCGAACCTGATAGGTCTACATATTTTCGAAATAGAAGGGAAAGAAGTTAAATTTTTTTGAAAAAAATTGCAAAAAATGACCCTGTCCCCCCCTTAACTTCTACTAATCTGAACCTGGTGAGCTAAAATTCGGTAGAGACCTTCAGTTTTAAGTGCAGATTACAGAAAGAATATAGCGAACACGATTGACCTACATATTAGCGAAATAGAAGGAAAAGAAATTAAATTTTTTTAAAAAATTGCAAAAAATGACCTTGTCCCCCCCTTAACTTCTACAAATCTGAACCGGGTGGGCTGAAATTCGGTAGGGATCTTTAGTTTTAAGAGCAGATTACAGGAAAATTATAGCGAACAGGATTGGCCTACATATTTGCGAAATAGAAGGGAAAGAAATTAAATTTTTTTGAAAAAAATTGCAAAAAATGACCCTGCCCCCCCTTAACTTCTACAAATCTGAACCGGGTGGGCTGAAATTCGGTAGGGATCTTTAGTTTTAAGTGCAGATTACAGGAAAATTATAGCGAACAGGATTGGCCTACATATTTGCGAAATAGAAGGAAAAGAAATTAAATTTTATTCATAAAATTGCAAAAAATGACTTGTCCCCCCCTTAACTTCTACAAATCTGAACCGGGTGGGCTGAAATTCGGTAGGGATCTTTAGTTTTAAGTGCAGATTACAGGAAAATTATAGCGAACCTGATAGGTCTACATATTTTCGAAATAGAAGGGAAAGAAGTTAAATTTTTTTGAAAAAAATTGCAAAAAATGACCCTGCCCCCCCTTAACTTCTACAAATCTGAATCTGGGTGGCTGAAATTCGGTAGGGATCTTTAGTTTTAAGTGCAGATTACAGGAAAATTATAGCGAACAGGATTGGCCTACATATTTGCGAAATAGAAGGAAAAGAAATTAAATTTTATTCATAAAATTGCAAAAAATGACCCTGTCCCCCCATTAACTTCTACAAATCTGAACCGGGTGGGCTGAAGTTTAGTAGGGATCTTTAGTTTTAAGAGCAGATTACAGGAAAATTATAGCGAACACGATTGACCTACATATTTGCGAAATAGAAGGAAAAGAAATTAAATTTTTTTAAAAAATTGCAAAAAATGACCCTGTCCCCCCCTTAACTTCTACAAATCTGAACCTGGTGAGCTGAAATTCAGTAGGGATCTTTAGTTTTAAGTGGAGATTACAGGAAAATTATAGCGAACACGATTGACCTACATATTTGCGAAATAGAAGGAAAAGAAATTAAATTTTATTCATAAAATTGCAAAAAATGACCCTGTCCCCCCCTTAACTTCTACAAATCTGAACCTGGTGAGCTGAATTTCAGCAGGGATCTTCAGTTTTAAGTGCAGATTACAGGAAAAAGTATAGCGAACACGATTGACCTACATATTTGCGAAATAGAAGGAAAAGAAATTAAATTTTTTTAAAAAATTGCAAAAAATGACCCTGTCCCCCCCTTAACTTCTACAAATCTGAACCGGGTGGGCTGAAATTCGGTAGGGATCTTTAGTTTTAAGTGCAGATTACAGGAAAATTATAGCGAACCTGATAGGTCTACATATTTTCGAAATAGAAGGGAAAGAAGTTAAATTTTTTTGAAAAAAATTGCAAAAAATGACCCTGCCCCCCCTTAACTTCTACAAATCTGAATCTGGGTGGCTGAAATTCGGTAGGGATCTTTAGTTTTAAGTGCAGATTACAGGAAAATTATAGCGAACACGATTGACCTACATATTTTCGAAATAGAAGGGAAAGAAGTTAAATTTTTTTGAAAAAAATTGCAAAAAATGACCCTGCCCCCCCTTAACTTCTACAAATCTGAATCTGGGTGGCTGAAATTCGGTAGGGATCTTTAGTTTTAAGTGCAGATTACAGGAAAATTATAGCGAACACGATTGACCTACATATTTGCGAAATAGAAGGAAAAGAAATTAAATTTTTTTAAAAAATTGCAAAAAATGACCCTGTCCCCCCCTTAACTTCTACAAATCTGAATCTGGGTGGCTGAAATTCGGTAGGGATCTTTAGTTTTAAGAGCAGATTACAGGAAAATTATAGCGAACCTGATAGGTCTACATATTTTCGAAATAGAAGGGAAAGAAGTTAAATTTTTTTGAAAAAAATTGCAAAAAATGACCCTGCCCCCCCTTAACTTCTACAAA
The DNA here is from genome assembly GCA_032873175.1 of Leptopilina drosophilae. Lineage (NCBI taxonomy): Eukaryota > Metazoa > Arthropoda > Insecta > Hymenoptera > Figitidae > Leptopilina > Leptopilina drosophilae. Next base: position 19,159,868 of record CM065486.1, read on the forward strand.
TCTGAATCTGGGTGGCTGAAATTCGGTAGGGATCTTTAGTTTTAAGAGCAGATTACAGGAAAATTATAGCGAACACGATTCACCTACATATTTGCGAAATAGAAGGAAAAGAAATTAAATTTTTTTAAAAAATTGCAAAAAATGACCCTGCCCCCCCTTAACTTCTACAAATCTGAATCTGGGTGGCTGAAATTCGGTAGGGATCATAAGTTTTAAGAGCAGATTACAGGAAAATTATAGCGAACAGGATTGGCCTACATATTTGTGAAATAGAAGGGAAAGAAATTAAATTTTTTTGAAAAAATTGCAAAAAATGACCTTGTCCCCCCCTTAACTTCTACAAATCTGAACCGGGTGGGCTGAAATTCGGTAGGGATCTTTAGTTTTAAGTGCAGATTACAGGAAAATTATAGCGAACACGATTGACCTACATATTTGCGAAATAGAAGGAAAAGAAATTAAATTTTTTTAAAAAATTGCAAAAAATGACCCTGCCCCCCCTTAACTTCTACAAATCTGAATCTGGGTGGCTGAAATTCGGTAGGGATCTTTAGTTTTAAGTGCAGATTACAGGAAAATTATAGCGAACACGATTGACCTACATATTTGCGAAATAGAAGGGAAAGAAATTAAATTTTTTTGAAAAAATTGCAAAAAATGACCTTGTCCCCCCCTTAACTTCTACAAATCTGAACCGGGTGGGCTGAAATTCGGTAGGGATCTTTAGTTTTAAGAGCAGATTACAGGAAAATTATAGCGAACCTGATAGGTCTACATATTTTCGAAATAGAAGGGAAAGAAGTTAAATTTTTTTGAAAAAAATTGCAAAATATGACTCTGTCCCCCCTTAACTTCTACAAATCTAAACCTAGAGAGCTGAAATTCGGTAAGGATCTTCAGTTTTACGTGCAGATTACAGGAAAATTATAGCGAACACGATTGACCTACATATTTGCGAAATAGAAGGAAAAGAAATTAAATTTTTTTAAAAAATTGCAAAAAATGACTTGTCCCTCCCTTAACTTCTACAAATCTGAACCGGGTGGGCTGAAATTCGGTAGGGATCTTTAGTTTTAAGTGCAGATTACAGGAAAATTATAGCGAACAGGATTGGCCTACATATTTGCGAAATAGAAGGGAAAGAAGTTAAATTTTTTTAAAAAATTGCAAAAAATGACCTTGTCCCCCCCTTAACTTCTACAAATCTGAACCGGGTGGGCTGAAATTCGGTAGGGATCTTTAGTTTTAAGTGCAGATTACAGGAAAATTATAGCGAACCTGATAGGTCTACATATTTTCGAAATAGAAGGGAAAGAAGTTAAATTTTTTTGAAAAAAATTGCAAAAAATGACCCTGCCCCCCCTTAACTTCTACAAATCTGAATCTGGGTGGCTGAAATTCGGTAGGGATCTTTAGTTTTAAGTGCAGATTACAGGAAAATTATAGCGAACACGATTGACCTACATATTTGCGAAATAGAAGGAAAAGAAATTAAATTTTTTTGAAAAAATTGCAAAAAATTACTTGTCCCCCCCTTAACTTCTACAAATCTAAACCGGGTGGGCTGAAATTCGGTAGGGATCTTTAGTTTTACGTGCAGATTACAGGAAAATTATAGCGAACACGATTCACCTACATATTTGCGAAATAGAAGGAAAAGAAATTAAATTTTTTTAAAAAATTGCAAAAAATGACCCTGCCCCCCCTTAACTTCTACAAATCTGAATCGGGGATGCTGAAATTCGGTAGGGATCTTTAGTTTTAAGTGCAGATTACAGGAAAATTATAGCGAACCTGATAGGTCTACATATTTTCGAAATAGAAGGGAAAGAAGTTAAATTTTTTTGAAAAAAATTGCAAAAAATGACCCTGCCCCCCCTTAACTTCTACAAATCTGAATCTGGGTGGCTGAAATTCGGTAGGGATCTTTAGTTTTAAGTGCAGATTACAGGAAAATTATAGCGAACACGATTGACCTACATATTTGCGAAATAGAAGGGAAAGAAATTAAATTATTTTTTTAAAATTGCAAAAAATGACCCTGTCCCCCCTTAACTTCTACAAATCTGAATCTGGGTGGCTGGAATTCGGTAGGGATCATAAGTTTTAAGAGCAGATTACAGGAAAATTATAGCGAACAGGATTGGCCTACATATTTGTGAAATAGAAGGGAAAGAAATTAAATTTTTTTGAAAAAATTGCAAAAAATGACCTTGTCCCCCCCTTAACTTCTACAAATATGAACCGGGTGGGCTGAAATTCGGTAGGGATCTTTAGTTTTAAGAGCAGATTACAGGAAAATTATAGCGAACACGATTGACCTACATATTTGCGAAATAGAAGGGAAAGAAATTAAATTTTTTTGAAAAAATTGCAAAAAATGACCCTGTCCCCCCCATTAACTTCTACAAATCTGAACCGGGTGGGCTGAAATTCGGTAGGGATCTTTAGTTTTAAGAGCAGATTACAGGAAAATTATAGCGAACAGGATTGGCCTACATATTTGCGAAATAGAAGGGAAAGAAATTAAATTTTTTTGAAAAAAATTGCAAAAAATGACCCTGCCCCCCCTTAACTTCTACAAATCTGAACCGGGTGGGCTGAAATTCGGTAGGGATCTTTAGTTTTAAGTGCAGATTACAGGAAAATTATAGCGAACACGATTGACCTACATATTTGCGAAATAGAAGGGAAAGAAATTAAATTTTATTCATAAAATTGCAAAAAATGACCCTGTCCCCCCCTTAACTTCTACAAATCTGAATCTGGGTGGCTGAAATTCGGTAGGGATCTTTAGTTTTAAGTGCAGATTACAGGAAAATTATAGCGAACACGATTGACCTACATATTTGCGAAATAGAAGGGAAAGAAATTAAATTTTTTTGAAAAAATTGCAAAAAATGACCTTGTCCCCCCCTTAACTTCTACAAATATGAACCGGGTGGGCTGAAATTCGGTAGGGATCTTTAGTTTTAAGAGCAGATTACAGGAAAATTATAGCGAACCTGATAGGTCTACATATTTTTGAAATAGAAGGGAAAGAAGTTAAATTTTTTTGAAAAAAATTGCAAAAAATGAACCTGCCCCCCCTTAACTTCTACAAATCTCAACCTGGTGAGCTGAAATTCGGTAGGGATCTTCAGTTTTAAGTGCAGATTACAGGAAAATTATAGCGAACACGATTGACCTACATATTTGCGAAATAGAAGGAAAAGAAATTAAATTTTTTTAAAAAATTGCAAAAAATGACCTTGTCCCCCCTTAACTTCTACAAATCTGAACCGGGTGGGCTGAAATTCGGTAGGGATCTTTAGTTTTAAGAGCAGATTACAGGAAAATTATAGCGAACAGGATTGGCCTACATATTTGCGAAATAGAAGGGAAAGAAATTAAATTTTTTTGAAAAAAATTGCAAAAAATGACCCTGCCCCCCCTTAACTTCTACAAATCTGAACCGGGTGGGCTGAAATTCGGTAGGGATCTTTAGTTTTAAGTGCAGATTACAGGAAAATTATAGCGAACAGGATTGGCCTACATATTTGCGAAATAGAAGGAAAAGAAATTAAATTTTATTCATAAAATTGCAAAAAATGACCCTGTCCCCCCTTAACTTCTACAAATCTGAACCGGGTGGGCTGAAATTCGGTAGGGATCTTTAGTTTTAAGAGCAGATTACAGGAAAATTATAGCGAACCTGATAGGTCTACATATTTTCGAAATAGAAGGGAAAGAAGTTAAATTTTTTTGAAAAAAATTGCAAAAAATGACCCTGCCCCCCCTTAACTTCTACAAATCTGAATCTGGGTGGCTGAAATTCGGTAGGGATCTTTAGTTTTAAGTGCAGATTACAGGAAAATTATAGCGAACACGATTGACCTACATATTTGCGAAATAGAAGGAAAAGAAATTAAATTTTTTTGAAAAAAAATTGCAAAATATGACTCTGTCCCCCCTTAACTTCTACAAATCTCAACCTGGTGAGCTGAAATTCGGTAGGGATCTTCAGTTTTAAGTGCAGATTACAGGAAAAAGTATAGCGAACACGATTGACCTACATATTTGCGAAATAGAAGGAAAAGAAATTAAATTTTTTAAAAAATTGCAAAAAATGACCCTGTCCCCCCCTTAACTTCTACAAATCTGAACCTGGTGAGCTGAATTTCAGCAGGGATCTTTAGTTTTAAGTGCAGATTACAGGAAAATTATAGCGAACAGGATTGGCCTACATATTTGCGAAATAGAAGGAAAAGAAATTAAATTTTTTTAAAAAATTGCAAAAAATGACCCTGTCCCCCCCTTAACTTCTACAAATCTGAACCTGGTGAGCTGAAATTCGGTAGGGATCTTTAGTTTTAAGTGCAGATTACAGGAAAATTATAGCGAACACGATTGACCTACATATTTGCGAAATAGAAGGAAAAGAAATTAAATTTTTTTAAAAAATTGCAAAAAATGACCCTGTCCCCCCCTTAACTTCTACAAATCTGAACCGGGTGGGCTGAAATTCGGTAGGGATCTTTAGTTTTAAGTGCAGATTACAGGAAAATTATAGCGAACCTGATAGGTCTACATATTTTCGAAATAGAAGGGAAAGAAGTTAAATTTTTTTGAAAAAAATTGCAAAAAATGACCCTGCCCCCCCTTAACTTCTACAAATCTGAATCTGGGTGGCTGAAATTCGGTAGGGATCTTTAGTTTTAAGTGCAGATTACAGGAAAATTATAGCGAACACGATTGACCTACATATTTGCGAAATAGAAGGAAAAGAAATTAAATTTTATTCATAAAATTGCAAAAAATGACCCTGTCCCCCCCTTAACTTCTACAAATCTGAACCTGGTGAGCTGAATTTTAGCAGGGATCTTCAGTTTTAAGAGCAGCTTACAGGAAAATTATAGCGAACAGGATTGGCCTACATATTTGCGAAATAGAAGGGAAAGAAATTAAATTTTTTTGAAAAAATTGCAAAAAATGACCTTGTCCCCCCCTTAACTTCTACAAATATGAACCGGGTGGGCTGAAATTCGGTAGGGATCTTTAGTTTTAAGAGCAGATTACAGGAAAATTATAGCGAACACGATTGACCTACATATTTGCGAAATAGAAGGGAAAGAAATTAAATTTTATTCATAAAATTGCAAAAAATGACCCTGTCCCCCCCTTAACTTCTACAAATCTGAACCTGGTGAGCTGAAATTCGGTAGGGATCTTAAGTTTTAAGAGCAGATTACAGGAAAATTATAGCGAACAGGATTGGCCTACATATTTGCGAAATAGAAGGGAAAGAAATTAAATTTTTTTGAAAAAATTGCAAAAAATGACCTTGTCCCCCCCTTAACTTCTACAAATCTGAACCGGGTGGGCTGAAATTCGGTAGGGATCTTTAGTTTTAAGAGCAGATTACAGGAAAATTATAGCGAACAGGATTGGCCTACATATTTGCGAAATAGAAGGGAAAGAAATTAAATTTTTTTGAAAAAAATTGCAAAAAATGACCCTGCCCCCCCTTAACTTCTACAAATCTGAACCGGGTGGGCTGAAATTCGGTAGGGATCTTTAGTTTTACGTGCAGATTACAGGAAAATTATAGCGAACACGATTCACCTACATATTTGCGAAATAGAAGGAAAAGAAATTAAATTTTTTTAAAAAATTGCAAAAAATGACCCTGCCCCCCCCTTAACTTCTACAAATCTGAATCTGGGTGGCTGGAATTCGGTAGGGATCTTAAGTTTTAAGAGCAGATTACAGGAAAATTATAGCGAACAGGATTGGCCTACATATTTGCGAAATAGAAGGGAAAGAAATTAAATTTTTTTGAAAAAATTGCAAAAAATGACCTTGTCCCCCCCTTAACTTCTACAAATATGAACCGGGTGGGCTGAAATTCGGTAGGGATCTTTAGTTTTAAGAGCAGATTACAGGAAAATTATAGCGAACCTGATAGGTCTACATATTTTCGAAATAGAAGGGAAAGAAGTTAAATTTTTTTGAAAAAAATTGCAAAAAATGACCCTGCCCCCCCTTAACTTCTCCTAATCTGAACCTGGTGAGCTGAAATTCGGTAGAGACCTTCAGTTTTAAGTGCAGATTACAGGAAAAAGTATAGCGAACACGATTGACCTACATATTTGCGAAATAGAAGGAAAAGAAATTAAATTTTTTTTAAAAATTGCAAAAAATGACCTTGTCCCCCCCTTAACTTCTACAAATCTGAACCGGGTGGGCTGAAATTCGGTAGGGATCTTTAGTTTTAAGAGCAGATTACAGGAAAATTATAGCGAACAGGATTGGCCTACATATTTGCGAAATAGAAGGGAAAGAAATTAAATTTTTTTGAAAAAAATTGCAAAAAATGACCCTGCCCCCCCTTAACTTCTACAAATCTGAACCGGGTGGGCTGAAATTCGGTAGGGATCTTTAGTTTTAAGTGCAGATTACAGGAAAATTATAGCGAACAGGATTGGCCTACATATTTGCGAAATAGAAGGAAAAGAAATTAAATTTTATTCATAAAATTGCAAAAAATGACTTGTCCCCCCCTTAACTTCTACAAATCTGAACCGGGTGGGCTGAAATTCGGTAGGGATCTTTAGTTGTAAGTGCAGATTACAGGAAAATTATAGCGAACCTGATAGGTCTACATATTTTCAAAATAGAAGGGAAAGAAGTTAAATTTTTTTGAAAAAAATTGCAAAAAATGACCCTGCCCCCCCTTAACTTCTACAAATCTGAATCTGGGTGGCTGAAATTCGGTAGGGATCTTTAGTTTTAAGTGGAGATTACAGGAAAATTATAGCGAACACGATTGACCTACATATTTGCGAAATAGAAGGAAAAGAAATTAAATTATTTTTAAAAAACTGCAAAAAATGACCCTGTCCCCCTTTTAACTTCTACAAATCTGAACCTGGTGAGCTGAATTTCAGCAGGGATCTTCAGTTTTAAGTGCAGATTACAGGAAAATTATAGCGAACCTGATAGGTCTACATATTTTCGAAATAGAAGGGAAAGAAGTTAAATTTTTTTAAAAAATTGCAAAAAATGACTTGTCCCCCCCTTAACTTCTACAAATCTGAACCGGGTGGGCTGAAATTCGGTAGGGATCTTTAGTTTTAAGTGCAGATTACAGGAAAATTATAGCGAACACGATTGACCTACATATTTGCGAAATAGAAGGAAAAGAAATTAAATTTTTTTAAAAAATTGCAAAAAATGACCTTGTCCCCCCCTTAACTTCTACAAATCTGAACCGGGTGGGCTGAAATTCGGTAGGGATCTTAAGTTTTAAGAGCAGATTACAGGAAAATTATAGCGAACAGGATTGGCCTACATATTTGCGAAATAGAAGGGAAAGAAGTTAAATTTTTTTGAAAAAAATTGCAAAAAATGACCCTGCCCCCCCTTAACTTCTACAAATCTGAATCTGGGTGGCTGAAATTCGGTAGGGATCTTTAGTTTTAAGTGCAGATTACAGGAAAAAGTATAGCGAACACGATTGACCTACATATTTGCGAAATAAAAGGAAAAGAAATTAAATTTTTTTAAAAAATTGCAAAAAATGACCTTGTCCCCCCCTTAACTTCTACAAATCTGAACCGGGTGGGCTGAAATTCGGTAGGGATCTTTAGTTTTAAGTGCAGATTACAGGAAAATTATAGCGAACCTGATAGGTCTACATATTTTCGAAATAGAAGGGAAAGAAGTTAAATTTTTTTGAAAAAAATTGCAAAAAATGACCCTGCCCCCCTTAACTTCTACAAATCTGAATCGGGGATGCTGAAATTCGGTAGGGATCTTCAGTTTTAAGTGCAGATTACAGGAAAAAGTATAGCGAACACGATTGACCTACATATTTGCGAAATAGAAGGAAAAGAAATTAAATTTTTTAAAAAATTGCAAAAAATGACCTTGTCTTCCCCTTAACTTCTACAAATCTGAACCTGGTGAGCTGAATTTCAGCAGGGATCTTCAGTTTTAAGTGCAGATTACAGGAAAGAGTATAGCGAACACGTTTGACCTACATATTTGCGAAATAGAAGGGAAAGAAGTTAAATCTTTAAAAAAATTGCAAAAAAATGACCCTGTCCCCCCATTAACTTCTACAAATCTGAACCGGGTGGGCTGAAGTTTAGTAGGGATCTTTAGTTTTAAGAGCAGATTACAGGAAAATTATAGCGAACCTGATAGGTCTACATATTTTCGAAATAGAAGGGAAAGAAGTTAAATTTTTTTGAAAAAAATTGCAAAAAATGACCTTGTCCCCCCCTTAACTTCTACAAATCTGAACCGGGTGGGCTGAAATTCGGTAGGGATCTTTAGTTTTAAGTGCAGATTACAGGAAAATTATAGCGAACACGATTGACCTACATATTTGCGAAATAGAAGGATAACAAATTAAATTTTTTTAAAAAATTGCAAAAAATGACCTTGTCCCCCCCTTAACTTCTACAAATCTGAACCGGGTGGGCTGAAATTCGGTAGGGATCTTTAGTTTTAAGTGCAGATTACAGGAAAATTATAGCGAACCTGATAGGTCTACATATTTTCGAAATAGAAGGGAAAGAAGTTAAATTTTTTTGAAAAAAATTGCAAAATATGACCCTGTCCCCCCTTAACTTCTACAAATCTGAATCGGGGATGCTGAAATTCGGTAGGGATCTTTAGTTTTAAGTGCAGATTACAGGAAAATTATAGCGAACACGATTGACCTACATATTTGCGAAATAGAAGGAAAAGAAATTAAATTTTTTTAAAAAATTGCAAAAAATGACCTTGTCCCCCCCTTAACTTCTACAAATCTGAATCTGGGTGGCTGGAATTCGGTAGGGATCTTTAGTTTTAAGTGCAGATTACAGGAAAATCATAGCGAACAGGATTGGCCTACATATTTGCGAAATAGAAGGAAAAGAAATTAAATTTTTTTGAAAAAATTGCAAAAAATGACCCTGCCCCCCCTTAACTTCTACAAATCTGAACCGGGTGGGCTGAAATTCGGTAGGGATCTTTAGTTTTAAGTGCAGATTACAGGAAAATTATAGCGAACAGGATTGGCCTACATATTTGCGAAATAGAAGGAAAAGAAATTAAATTTTATTCATAAAATTGCAAAAAATGACCCTGTCCCCCCTTAACTTCTACAAATCTGAACCTGGTGAGCTGAATTTCAGCAGGGATCTTCAGTTTTAAGTGCAGATTACAGGAAAAAGTATAGCGAACACGATTGACCTACATATTTGCGAAATAGAAGGAAAAGAAATTAAATTTTTTTTAAAAATTGCAAAAAATGACTTGTCCCCCCCTTAACTTCTACAAATCTGAACCTGGTGAGCTGAAATTCGGTAGGGATCTTTAGTTTTAAGTGCAGATTACAGGAAAATTATAGCGAACAGGATTGGCCTACATATTTGCGAAATAGAAGGAAAAGAAATTAAATTTTTTTAAAAAATTGCAAAAAATGACCCTGTCCCCCCCTTAACTTCTACAAATCTGAACCTGGTGAGCTGAATTTCAGCAGGGATCTTCAGTTTTAAGTGCAGATTACAGGAAAAAGTATAGCGAACACGATTGACCTACATATTTGCGAAATAGAAGGAAAAGAAATTAAATTTTTTAAAAAATTGCAAAAAATGACCCTGTCCCCCCCTTAACTTCTACAAATCTGAACCTGGTGAGCTGAATTTCAGCAGGGATCTTTAGTTTTAAGTGCAGATTACAGGAAAATTATAGCGAACAGGATTGGCCTACATATTTGCGAAATAGAAGGAAAAGAAATTAAATTTTTTTAAAAAATTGCAAAAAATGACCCTGCCCCCCCTTAACTTCTACAAATCTGAATCGGGGATGCTGAAATTCGGTAGGGATCTTTAGTTTTAAGTGCAGATTACAGGAAAATTATAGCGAACCTGATAGGTCTACATATTTTCGAAATAGAAGGGAAAGAAGTTAAATTTTTTTGAAAAAAATTGCAAAAAATGACCCTGCCCCCCCTTAACTTCTACAAATCTGAATCTGGGTGGCTGAAATTCGGTAGGGATCTTTAGTTTTAAGTGCAGATTACAGGAAAATTATAGCGAACAGGATTGGCCTACATATTTGCGAAATAGAAGGAAAAGAAATTAAATTTTTTTAAAAAATTGCAAAAAATGACCCTGCCCCCCTTAACTTCTACAAATCTGAATCGGGGATGCTGAAATTCGGTAGGGATCTTTAGTTTTAAGTGCAGATTACAGGAAAAAGTATAGCGAACACGATTGACCTACATATTTGCGAAATAGAAGGAAAAGAAATTAAATTTTTTTAAAAAATTGCAAAAAATGACCCTGTCCCCCCCTTAACTTCTACTAATCTGAACCTGGTGAGCTGAATTTCAGCAGAGATCTTCAGTTTTAAGTGCAGATTACAGGAAAATTATAGCGAACACGATTGACCTACATATTTGCGAAATAGAAGGAAAAGAAATTAAATTTTTTTAAAAAATTGCAAAAAATGACCTTGTCCCCCCTTAACTTCTACAAATCTGAACCGGGTGGGCTGAAATTCGGTAGGGATCTTTAGTTTTAAGTGCAGATTACAGGAAAATTATAGCGAACAGGATTGGCCTACATATTTGCGAAATAGAAGGGAAAGAAATTAAATTTTTTTGAAAAAAATTGCAAAAAATGACCCTGCCCCCCCTTAACTTCTACAAATCTGAACCGGGTGGGCTGAAATTCGGTAGGGATCTTTAGTTTTAAGTGCAGATTACAGGAAAATTATAGCGAACAGGATTGGCCTACATATTTGCGAAATAGAAGGAAAAGAAATTAAATTTTTTTTTAAAAATTGCAAAAAATGACCTTGTCCCCCCCTTAACTTCTACAAATCTGAACCGGGTGGGCTGAAATTCGGTAGGGATCTTTAGTTTTAAGAGCAGATTACAGGAAAATTATAGCAAACCTGATAGGTCTACATATTTTCGAAATAGAAGGGAAAGAAGTTAAATTTTTTTTGAAAAAAATTGCAAAAAATGACCCTGTCCCCCCTTAACTTCTACAAATCTGAATCTGGGTGGCTGAAATTCGGTAGGGATCTTTAGTTTTAAGTGCAGATTACAGGAAAATTATAGCGAACACGATTGACCTACATATTTGCGAAATAGAAGGAAAAGAAATTAAATTTTTTTAAAAAATTGCAAAAAATGACCCTGTCCCCCCCTTAACTTCTACAAATCTGAACCTGGTGGGCTGAAATTCGGTAGGGATCTTCAGTTTTAAGTGCAGATTACAGGAAAAAGTATAGCGAACACGATTGACCTACATATTTGCGAAATAGAAGGAAAAGAAATTAAATTTTTTTAAAAAATTGCAAAAAATGACCTTGTCCCCCCCTTAACTTCTACAAATCTGAACCTGGTGAGCTGAATTTCAGCAGGGATCTTCAGTTTTAAGTGCAGATTACAGGAAAATTATAGCGAACACGATTGACCTACATATTTGCGAAATAGAAGGAAAAGAAATTAAATTTTATTCATAAAATTGCAAAAAATGACCCTGTCCCCCCCTTAACTTCTACAAATCTGAACCGGGTGGGCTGAAATTCGGTAGGGATCTTTAGTTTTAAGAGCAGATTACAGGAAAATTATAGCGAACCTGATAGGTCTACATATTTTCGAAATAGAAGGGAAAGAAGTTAAATTTTTTTGAAAAAAATTGCAAAAAATGACCCTGCCCCCCTTAACTTCTACAAATCTGAATCGGGGATGCTGAAATTCGGTAGGGATCTTCAGTTTTAAGTGCAGATTACAGGAAAAAGTATAGCGAACACGATTGACCTACATATTTGCGAAATAGAAGGAAAAGAAATTAAATTTTTTAAAAAATTGCAAAAAATGACCCTGTCCCCCCCTTAACTTCTACAAATCTGAACCGGGTGGGCTGAAATTCGGTAGGGATCTTTAGTTTTAAGTGCAGATTACAGGAAAATTATAGCGAACAGGATTGGCCTACATATTTGCGAAATAGAAGGAAAAGAAATTAAATTTTATTCATAAAATTGCAAAAAATGACTTGTCCCCCTTTTAACTTCTACAAATCTGAACGTGGTGAGATGAATTTCAGCAGGGATCTTCAGTTTTAAGTGCAGATTACAGGAAAGAGTATAGCGAACACGATTGACCTACATATTTGCGAAATAGAAGGAAAAGAAATTAAATTTTTTAAAAAATTGCAAAAAATGACCTTGTCTTCCCCTTAACTTCTACAAATCTGAACCTGGTGAGCTGAATTTCAGCAGGGATCTTTAGTTTTAAGTGCAGATTACAGGAAAATTATAGCGAACAGGATTGGCCTACATATTTGCGAAATAGAAGGAAAAGAAATTAAATTTTTTTAAAAAACTGCAAAAAATGACCCTGTTCCCCTTTTAACTTCTACAAATCTGAACCTGGTGAGCTGAATTTCAGCAGGGATCTTCAGTTTTAAGTGCAGATTACAGGAAAAAGTATAGCGAACACGATTGACCTACATATTTGCGAAATAGAAGGGAAAGAAATTAAATTTTTTTGAAAAAAATTGCAAAATATGACCCTGTCCCCCCTTAACTTCTACAAATCTGAACCTGGTGAGATGAATTTCAGCAGAGATCTTCAGTTTTAAGTGCAGATTACAGGAAAATTATAGCGAACACGATTGACCTACATATTTGCGAAATAGAAGGAAAAGAAATTAAATTTTTTTAAAAAATTGCAAAAAATGACCTTGTCCCCCCCTTAACTTCTACAAATCTGAATCGGGGATGCTGAAATTCGGTAGGGATCTTTAGTTTTAAGTGCAGATTACAGGAAAATTATAGCGAACCTGATAGGTCTACATATTTTCGAAATAGAAGGGAAAGAAGTTAAATCTTTAAAAAAATTGCAAAAAAATGACCCTGTCCCCCCTTAACTTCTACAAATCTGAACCGGGTGGGCTGAAGTTTAGTAGGGATCTTTAGTTTTAAGAGCAGATTACAGGAAAATTATAGCGAACACGATTGACCTACATATTTGCGAAATAGAAGGGAAAGAAATTAAATTTTTTTGAAAAAATTGCAAAAAATGACCCTGCCCCCCCTTAACTTCTACAAATCTGAATCGGGGATGCTGAAATTCGGTAGGGATCTTTAGTTTTAAGTGCAGATTACAGGAAAATTATAGCGAACCTGATAGGTCTACATATTTTCAAAATAGAAGGGAAAGAAGTTAAATTTTTTTAAAAAATTGCAAAAAATGACCCTGTCCCCCCCTTAACTTCTACAAATCTGAACCTGGTGAGCTGAATTTCAGCAGGGATCTTTAGTTTTAAGTGCAGATTACAGGAAAATTATAGCGAACAGGATTGGCCTACATATTTGCGAAATAGAAGGAAAAGAAATTAAATTTTTTTAAAAAATTGCAAAAAATGACTTGTCCCTCCCTTAACTTCTACAAATCTGAACCGGGTGGGCTGAAATTCGGTAGGGATCTTTAGTTTTAAGTGCAGATTACAGGAAAATTATAGCGAACCTGATAGGTCTACATATTTTCGAAATAGAAGGAAAAGAAATTAAATTTTATTCATAAAATTGCAAAAAATGACCC